>CAWUFW010011124.1:0-639180 GCA_963921515.1 Calotriton arnoldi | reverse complement strand
GTGGTATCAGGGGGCCTTTGTAGTGCCACCTGCCTTGCCACTGGCCTGGCAGGTTACACAGGAGCGACAAAACTCCTTGGTGTCTTCAGACATGTGGGGCCAGTGAAAGTGAGGGACAATTCTGTCCCAAGTCTTGTTCTGGCCCAGGTGACCTGCTAAGGGAATATCATGGGCTAGGGTCAATAGGAAGCCCCTGAACTTCAGAGGTATAACCAACCTCCTGGTAGCACCAGGCTTGGGGTCTCTACACTCTGAGTACAAGAGTCCATCATCCCAATACACAGTATGGGGACCACTAGCTTTCCCAGCAGCCTCAGCAGCAGCTTGCTGTCTGAGGGGTTCAAGAGAGGGGCAGCTCTGCTGCTCCTGGCTCAGATCTGCCCTGGAAGGTCCCCTGTCCCCAAGAACTCAACCTGTTCAGGTTCAAGCTCCTCTGGGACAGTTCCTTCCTCAGGACTGAGATCATCCCCTCAAGGGACTGATCTTCCTTCTGAGCCAAGGGGAAGGCACTGCCTTTACCCTACTACTCCTCTTCTTGGAAGGCACTTGGTCCATTATTCCAGAATCCAAGGCCTGTTCAGTGCTAGACATTTTAGCTTGTGACCTGGTCACAGCAAACACATCTGCAGGGATCCCCAGCATTTCTGCATGGGTCCTGAGCTCCACTTCTGCCCAAGCTGAAGTTTCTAAGTCATTGCCAAGCACGCATTCAACGGGTAGGTCTGCACTTACCACAACCTTCTTAAGGCCAGTTACCCCTCCCCAGGAGAAGTTAACAACTGCCAGAGTATGGTCTGTTCTGACGTTGCTAGCATTGGTCACTTGGTACATCTCACCAAGTATAATCTGCCCAGGATTCACAAGGTCTTGTGTCACCATGGTGACACTTGCCCCTGTGTCCCTAAATGCCAAAGCCTCTCTTCCATTGATTAAAGGCTGTTGTCTGTACTTGCCCAGATTACTGGGACTCACAGAGGAGGTCATATCCATGCCTCCATCACAGACTAGTACAGCCTGAGTGAGTTCTCTGACTAGGTCAGAGCTCATCTCTTTACCCAGGGTCAACCCTACTAAACCCTTGGCTTGTGTAGTCCCACCACCAACTGTAACTGCACTAGGGGAGCAGGTGCCTTAGGGGCATTGGTGGGGGCTGGAGTCGAGTCTTTGGACTTGGTGCAATCACTGGTCCAGTGGGTCTTTTGCTTACAGACCTTGCACCATGGTTTTCTTTGGCCTTTCCCTTTGGTAGACTGTGAATCCCCACCTGAAGAAGATTTTTGGGGGCCTTGTGAAGACTTTTGATCTTTACCCTTCTCCCCACCCTTATCAGAGGTTTTCGAATCTTGCTTCTTAGGGTCACCACCTTGGTTCTGTACCTTCTGCTTCACCCTGGTTCTGACCCATTTGTCTGCCTTCTTTCCCAATTCTTGGGGAGAGGTCAGATCAGAGTCTACCAGGTGCTGATGCAACAGCTGATTTTGACAGTTATTAAGAATCTGCTCCCTCATTATCAGATTGTACAATCCTGTGAAGTCACATACCTTACTGCCCAATAACCAACCTTCCAGAGCCTTGGCAGAACAATCAACAAAGTCCACCCAGTCTTGAGTCTGTGCTTTTGGGTATCCCTGAACTTTAACCTGTATTGTTCAGTGGTTAGGCCAAACCCATCAATTAGAGCAGTCTTCAAGACTTTGTAATTATCAGCATCCTCCTCTCTAACAGTGAGGAGCTTGTCTCTACCTTTGTCTGCAAAGGAGAGCCACAAGATTGCTGCCCACTGCTCCTGAGGGACCCTCTGCACTTTACAGGCCCTCTCTAGAGCAGTTATCCATTTGTGGATATCATCCCCACTCTGGTAGGGAGGGACAATCTTGCTCAGGTTTCTTTGGTCATAAGACCTTTCCCTATCTTTGGGGAAACTGCTGCCACCATGGGACTCTAGTCCCAACTTTTGTCTCTCTCTATAGAGATCTAGGGACTCCCTGTCTATAGCCAATTGCTGTTTCCTGAGTTCAAGTTGAGCTTGCTCATATTGAATCAGTCTCTTTCTCCTCTCATGAGAGGATTCCCTCCTATGAGAGGAGACAGAGGTCCCTATTGAGGTGTCAGAGTGGTTAGACTCCTGAGAAGGAGACCTAGACCTTCTGGGCACACTCAGAACTCTTCCTGGGGGGACAAAGGGAGGTCAGTCTGATCCTCTCCCTCCTCCTCCTCCACAGGAGGAATTGGATTCTCCAGGACAAGGTCATTTTCACCTTCCTGGCCAGTTTCAGAGGGGGGCCTGGGTTTCTTCACCCCTGGCCCCTTCCTCATCTTCTGCCCCACCCTCCTTGCCTACCCCTTCAGACCCTAGGGGCCTGCTGAGATCATCAGCTAGTAACACCTCCCTGAGGTGTTGGGTGCTAGCACTTTTGCCTGTCTTCAACTTCCTAGTAGTGCATAAGGCTCTCAATTCCAAGAATGGGAGTTTATCATACTTGGAGGGAAGAAGCCCACTGGCTTCTGGCAAGGACTCACTGTGTCCTGGCTTTGAAGACATCACTAGTGAGGTGTGGTGTATGCACTACCTACTCTAGTGTGGCCTACTAAACTCTCTTGAGTTGTAGAAAGGGTGTGCTGTCCCTTAACACACAACTCTAAGTTCAGTAGAACTTACTGTATTACTAAGCTTGATTATATGTACCTTAGGTACCCTTAGTGGTTTTCAGTTGATCAATTCAATTGAGATTATCTGGTAAAACAATAGCAAGCTGGAATCCCACCGCTGCCACCAATGTGAGAAGTTGGCCTGGCATATGCTGTCCACTAATTATAGTGGGCACCTTGCACCAGTCCAAACAACCCCTTATTGGAGATAGGTTAAAGACAACCTTTATTGAAAGCTATCCTAGTGGTAGCTATGGAGAGCAGCCTTCAGGCTAAGTCTTGAAGTAATGTAAAGCAGCTTGTTTTACCAGTCTATAATCTCTTGAGTGACCAAATGAAAGAGGACCACACCAGGTATATATTCAAAATATATGTATTCATTACTAAACACACCCTCTAGTCTCTTTATGAGGCTAGAGTTCGAAGTACATAAATTATAAGTTAGTTATCTACAGTAATAGCACAAATACACGTTTGAGCCCCAGGGGCGTACCAAGCCATATACCAATAAAGTGGTATAAGAACCACGACTGAGCTAGACACAAGGCCTAGAGCCTGTAGAAGTGCTTGGACCACAAGGAACCACCCAAGGCAGTGACACAGGGGACCCACGGGGGACGCGTGCAGTGTATGAACACAGCCGCGAACCACCGTTAACTTCTATGGGGAAAGTCGCGATTAGAATTTAAAAGAAAAGGGACACTTAGAGGAGGACTTGGAGCAAACCCTTTGAGAACTAGGCTGTTCTAGTGTCTATACCCACGGGAGCACCGGAGTACTCGAGTTACCTCACCCAGGAAGCCGGGTGCATAGGTGTCTTTCGGGGTCGGGTTTCGTCGTCGCTTTCTATGGCGATCTGCTGCAAAGTGCTGCTGGCGACCAAGTCGAAAGTGTTCGGGTGGATCCAAAGGTGGATCGAAGATCTGAAGAACTTGAAAGCAGAGGGGACAGAGTCTGGGTCACTAGCCAGTGACCAGGAAGGCGATGAGCAGATGCCCACCGATGTCGAGTGCTTCAGGTAGGTTGAAGGTTGTCTTGACTCTTCAGCCACGAGGTCCAGGAGGCATCGACGACAACCAGGAGCTGGATTCGAGCTGTCCCACAATGTTTGTCGATTGCAGGGGTGTCGGCGACCGGATTGGACCCAACAAGCCTTGGCAACGGCAAGTCTCATGGAAAGCAAAGAAGGACGATGTTGCAGACCAGCAAGGTCTGGGGGACTCACCCAGTGAGGATAAGTCAGGGCACAACTGGAGAAACCAGGGAGCCCAAGCAGAAAAATATTGGCCTTCAGGAGGGCCTACTAGCCAACAGACTAGCGACCGCAAAGGAGCCTCAAGACGGTGCACGTGGAGCTGGCTCACAGGACACTCGTGGAGTGGAGGCCAGTGATCTTCAGTGCAATTGGTGCGGGAGGCTGGGTCTACTCGAAGCCCAAAGCACGACTTCGTGGGAGACCCAGAAGAGGATGCACTTGCAAATGCGTTTGGTGTCCAGGGGTCACGGTTCCACGTTACCCACAACAGCTACGGGCCTCAGCTTTGCTGGGGACTCAGGGTAGCCTCTGTGAAGTCTGGAAATCCACCTCTGGTGATGCAAAGACTTCGGCGTCCGACGGGAGCTTCAGCGATGCAGACCGGACAATTGCTTCTTTGGTGCCTGCCAAGCAGGGGAGTCACTCCTTGACCCCAAGGGAGATTCTTCAGTCCTCTAATCTTAAAGTAGAGAGTCGAAGGTCCAGGATTCTGTATCAGAGTTTCGTCCAGGTAAATCTAAAGTCCTAAGGACTGGGTTCCCTTACTTATACTAAGGTAGGGGTTGGACATACTCTGTGACCCCACCTATGGGAGGGTCAGGGCAGAGGGGTGGTTACACCCCTTTCCCTTTGTCCAGTTTCATGCCAGAGCAGGGGCTGGAAGCCCCTGAGCCGGTTTGAACTGGGGTATGCACAGGGACACCAAGTGTGCCCCCAGTGCAGGACTTCAAAGCACCAGAGAGTGCTCCCGCCCAGCCCCAATACACACTATCCTGTCTGGGGAGGTGGTCACACCTCCCTGGGACAGGAAGCCTATTGTCCAGGCCTCCCCTGCCGGAGTTTCGGTCAGCAGCAGGAGGCCAGACTCGTGTCGGTGGCAGCGGCATCCATTTTGTGATGCCAGGGCTTGGAAAGTCAGTACCGGGCATACCGGTGTGTACATGTCTTTCCCTCTAGAAGGGTGGAATGCTACCCCCGCCGCCAGAACTGGCAGGGGGTAGTATTCCAAGATGTTTGACACCAAACACGACAGGTTTCCGTGCAGCCATCCCAAAGTTAGCATTTAACGCGAGGTTATAATGCGCTTAAGAGTATATGGTCAGGCTGCACTACAAACAGCATCAGAGAAGGGTCTCCGAACGCTGCAGAGGGGCCCTGCTCATGCAGGGGCACCCTCTCACATAGGAACCACGCACTCTGCCTTCAGGATTGATAAGGCCTGCCATAGGAGTGACTTATAGGTTTATATGTGTGTATGTATGTAGTGATATAGGTAGCCTATATCACAGTAAGGGGTGCATGCACCACCTTACCCAGGCTGCAGTAGCAGACCTGTGGTGTCCTTTTGGCTGGCCTTCCAGGGGTGGCACAATACATGCTGCAGCCCCTGGTAGGCCTCTGAGGTACCTATGCCCTGGGTACATAGTATACCATATACTAGGGACTTATAAGGGCACTCCAGATTCCAATCAGAGATGTGCCTAAGGCACATGGAAACCATTTTAGAGAGGAAGCAGCTAGGCTGGGGTTCTGATTAGCAGGGCCCCAGCCAGACTAATGTCGAAAAACAGTGAAGCATCAGCAAAAAGTGGGGGTACCCATGTGAAGCAGATCCTACTCTCCTACACACACACATTTATGTGTGACACATGTGATAGGGGGTCACATTGTATGTTCAAAGTCATGTTCAGTGTTGTAGGCATTTGACACAGTCTACACACGCTTGTCATGGTGTTGGGGGGATGTCTTTTTCTTGCATTCCTTATGTTGGAGTGTGCTGGTTGTGTCATGCATTACCCATCCTATGAGTGGGGGTGGTGTTGGTGGTAGGCATCCAGCCCCCATGGGTAGGGGTGGTAGTAGTGGTAGGCATCCAGCCCCCATTAGTAGGGGTGGTAGTGGTGGGCATCCAGCCCCCATGGGTAGGGGTGGTAGTAGTGGTAGGCATCCATCCCCCATGGGTAGAGGTGGCAGTAGTGGTAGGCATCCAGCCCCCATGGGTGGAGGTGGTAGTAGTGACAGGTATCCAGCCCCCATGGGTAGGGGTGGTAATAGTGGTAGGCATCCAGCCCCCATTAGTAGGGGTGGTAGTGGTGGGCATCCAGCCCCCCATGGGTAGGGGTGGTAGTAGTGGTAGGCATCCAGCCCCCATGGGTAGGGGTGGTAGTGGTGACAGGTATCCAGCCTCCCATGGGTAGGGGTGGTAGTAGTGACAGGTATCCAGCCCCCATTAAAAGTGGTAGTAGTGGTAGGCATCCAGCCCCCCATGGGTAGGGGTGGTAGTAGTGGTAGGCATCCAGCCCCCCATTAGTAGGGGTGGTAGTGGTGGGCATCCAGCCCCCATGGGTAGGGGTGGTAGTAGTGGGCATCCAGCCCCCATGGGTAGGGGTGGTAGTAGTGGTAGGCATCCAGCCCCCCATGGGTAGAGGTGGTAGTAGTGGTGAGCATCCAGCCCCCCATGGGTAGGGGTGGTAGTAGTGGTAGGCATCCATCCCCCATTAGTAGGGGTGGTAGTAGTGGTAGGCATCCAGCCCCCCATGGGTAGGGGTGGTAGTAGTGGTAGGCATCCAGCCCCCCATGGGTAGGGGTGGTAGTGGTGACAGGTATCCAGCCCCCCATGGGTAGGGGTGGTAGTAGTGACAGGTATCCAGCCCCCCATTAGTAGTGGTAGTAGTGGTAGGCATCCAGCCCCCCATGGGTAGGGGTGGTAGTAGTGGTAGGCATCCAGCCCCCCATTAGTAGGGGTGGTAGTGGTGGGCATCCAGCCCCCATGGGTAGGGGTGGTAGTAGTGGTAGGCATCCATCCCCCATTAGTAGGGGTGGTAGTGGTGGGCATCCAGCCCCCATGGGTAGGGGTGGTAGTAGTGGTAGGCTTCCAGCTCCCCATGGGTAGGGTTGGTAGTAGTGGTAGGCATCCAGCCCCCCATGGGTAGAGGTGGTAGTAGTGCTAGGCATCCAGCCCCCATGGGTAGGGGTGGTAGTAGTGGTAGGCATCCAGCCCACCATTAGTAGGGGTGGTAGTGGTGGGCATCCAGCCCCCCATTAGTAGGGGTGGTAGTTGTGCTAGGCATCCAGCCCCCATGGGTAGGGGTGGTAGTAGTGGTAGGCATCCAGCCCCCATGGGTAGAGGTGGTAGTAGTGCTAGGCATCCAGCCCCCATGGGTAGGGGTGGTAGTAGTGGTAGGCATCCAGCCCCCATTAGTAGGGGTGGTAGTGGTGGGCATCCAGCCCCCCATGGGTAGGGGTGGTAGTAGTGGGCATCCAGCCCCCATGGGTAGGGGTGGTAGTAGTGGAGGCATCCAGCCCCCATGGGTAGAGGTGGTAGTAGTGGTAGGCATCCAGCCCCCATGGGTAAGGGTGGTAGTAGTGGTAGGCATCCAGCCCCCCATTAGTAGGGGTGGTAGTAGTGGTAGGCATTCAGCCCCCATGGGTAGGGGTGGTAGTAGTGGTAGGCATCCAGCCCCCATGGGTAGGGGTGGTAGTAGTGGTAGGCATCCAGCCCCCATTAGTAGGGGTGGTAGTGGTGGGCATCCAGCCCCCATGGGTAGGGGTGGTAATAGTGGTGAGGCATCCAGCCCCCCTTGGGTAGGGGTGGTAGTGGTGGGCATCCAGCCCCCCATGGGTAGAGTTGGTAGGAGTGGTAGTCATCCAGCCCCTTATTAGTAGGGGTGGTAGTGGTGGGCATCCAGCCCCCCATGGGTAGGGGTGGTAGTAGTGGTGGGCATCCAGCCCCCCATGGGTAGAGGTGGTAGAAGTGGTAGGCATCCAGCCCCCAATTAGTAGGGGTGGTAGTGGTGGGCATCCAGCCCCCCATGGGTAGGGGTGGTAGTAGTGGGCATCCAGCCCCCCATGGGTAGGGGTGGTAGTAGTGGTAGGCATCCAGCCCCCCATGGGTAGAGGTGGTAGTAGTGGTAGGCATCCAGCCCCCCATGGGTAGGGGTGGTAGTAGTGGTAGGCATCCAGCCCCCCATTAGTAGGGGTGGGCATCCAGCCCCCATGGGTAGGGGTGGTAGTAGTGGGCATCCAGCCCCCATGGGTAGGGGTGGTAGTAGTGGTAGGCATCCAGCCCCCATGGGTAGAGGTGATAGTAGTGGTAGGCATCCAGCCCCCATGGGTAGGGGTGGTAGTAGTGGTAGGCATCCAGCCCCCCATTAGTAGGGGTGGTAGTAGTGGTAGGCATCCAGCCCCCTGGGTAGGGGTGGTAGTAGTAGTGGGCATCCAGCCCCCATGGGTAGGGGTGGTAGTAGTGGTAGGCATCCAGCCCCCATGGGTAGAGGTGGTAGTAGTGCTAGGCATCCAGCCCCCATGGGTAGGGGTGGTAGTAGTGGTAGGCATCCAGCCCCCATTAGTAGGGGTGGTAGTGGTGGGCATCCAGCCCCCATGGGTAGGGGTGGTAGTAGTGGGCATCCAGCCCCCATGGGTAGGGGTGGTAGTAGTGGTAGGCATCCAGCCCCCATGGGTAGAGGTGGTAGTAGTGGTAGGCATCCAGCCCCCATGGGTAGGGGTGGTAGTAGTGGTAGGCATCCAGCCCCCATTAGTAGGGGTGGTAGTAGTGGTAGGCATCCAGCCCCCCATGGGTAGGGGTGGTAGTAGTAGTGGGCATCCAGCCCCCCATGGGTAGGGGTGGTAGTAGTGGTAGGCATCCAGCCCCCATAGGTAGAGGTGGTAGTAGTGCTAGGCATCCAGCCCCCCATGGCTAGGGGTGGTAGTAGTGGTAGGCATCCAGCCCCCCATTAGTAGGGGTGGTAGTGGTGGGCATCCAGCCCCCATGGGTAGGGGTGGTAGTAGTGGGCATCCAGCCCCCATGGGTAGGGGTGGTAGTAGTGGTAGAGCATCCAGCCCCCATGGGTAGAGGTGGTAGTACTGGTAGGCATCCAGCCCCCATGGGTAGGGGTGGTAGTAGTGGTAGGCATCCAGCCCCCATTAGTAGGGGTGGTAGTAGTGGTAGGCATCCAGCCCCCATTAGTAGGGGTGGTAGTGGTGGGCATCCAGCCCCCATGGGTAGGGGTGGTAGTGGTGGTGAGCATCCAGCCCCCATGGGTAGAGGTGGTAGTAGTGCTAGGCATCCAGCCCCCATGGGTAGGGGTGGTAGTAGTGGTAGGCATCTAGCCCCCATTAGTAGGGGTGGTAGTGGTGGGCATCCAGCCCCCATGGGTAGGGGTGGTAGTAGTGGGCATCCAGCCCCCCATGGGTAGAGGTGGTGTTAGTGGTTGGCATCCAGGCCCCTATGTGTGTATATGGCATTGGTGATAGCCATCCCGCCCCTATGGTGCTGCTGTTGCTGGTGTAAGTAATTTCTGCATCCCTATGTGTGTATGTTATATGTCGGGTACGTGTGGTTTGTTTGTGTGGTGGGTGTCTGACTTACCTTCTGCGCCGTACGCGTCCGTACCAGTTCCGGTAATAGATGTAGAGTATTGGTAGGATCTGCGCGATGGGATTCATGGTTGGTTTGTCTCGTTCGTCTTTCTCGTTGCTTCGACTCGTACTCGTGGCTGGCGTGTTCGTCTCGTAGCCGTGGATCGTCTTGTGGCGTGAATCGGAGCTTATGTGCGCCTCTCCCGGATGCTTTGATGTGCTGTGCGTAGCGACGGGTTCGGCGCGTACGGAGTGCGCATCGTACTAGTCCGGCCGGACGGGGCTGCATTTTGGCTTCCGTACGACTCGATTCTGCGTTTCCGGATCCTGCTCGGTCGGAGAACAGGACCTGGATTGGGAGAGTACGACTGGGTCGGGATCTGGGCAGTTATGCGCATCGTACTTGCTCGTTCGGACGTATGTACGAATCGGTCGGGAAACACGCATTCGCCTGGGTTTTTTCCCGGGCGAATAGTGTTAGGTGCGCCTCCGACCGGGATCGGAATCGACCCCTTAGTTGTGTTCTGATTTTGGAATTCATTGTTCTGTGCCTATTGTGCCGAATGAATTATATTCGTAGACTTGGTTCTGTGTTAATGTTCATGTATCTCTATACTCTTGTATTGAGGTTTGTCTATGTTCTGCTCTTTTTGGCCTTATAGTAAATTTAGCAAACTTGAGTCGAGAGTCTGGGCTCCTTTAGAAGCATGGGGAAGGGGAATGTATAATTCGTAAAATTTGTTTTCTCCCCTCCACACTTTCTCAGCAGGCAATAAAGACCATCGGCAAGAAGGTTCCTGAGTAAAATCTATAACATGGAATCTGGCCCCATCAGTACCGTATTTTAAAAGTACATGGGGATGTTGTACATGGCTTAAGGAGATAGTTTGAAATATATTTCAATATAGTATCTGTATCAATCTACTTTGTAGAAATATATTACAGTGATGCAAGAAGGATTCAAAAAGATACCAACATAGATAAAGTTTGCCTCACCATTAGTGCGTGTCAGATTAACAAAAGTTGAAATGCAAGAAGTGCTGGTAGAAAAGTAGTTAATATTGTAATAGATTAGCCAAGTCAATATTTAGGGCTGTGTTAAACAGCATTAAAAATGGAAAACTAATGGCACCAAATGCACTGCGCAAAGCAGAATCAAATGGCCCATTTAAAAAAATGGTTGACTGTTGCTTTTTTCAAGAAGTGTTCCAATAATTATTTTGTGAGTTCTTTTTTCACATGAGCATGTGTGTATCTCCACCGCAGTGCCAATGTACATATTATTTTTTACGTTTTTCTCCATGTGGAAATTTGTCCATGGAGAAATCCCTTCTCTTTTATGCCCATTACTTTTACGTCTGTTCTCGGCCAATTCCCATCCTTGAAATACATTTATTCCTGCCCTACACCTAAGGGTTTTCCAGGTTTGCAGTGCTCACTAATGCTTCAAGGCATCCTCACAGTGAATGAAAAGTTCCGCCATTTGACTAAATTTACTTCCATGTAATACAGATATAGTATTACATGTGAGTAAATTAATTTTGATTCATATTCACATAATGTGGGAACAAAGCATAAATTTCCTTTCGCATATCAACCCATTTGGACAAGTTAAACTTACATCTGAAAATGATTAAGGGGACTATTATGATGGCGGTCGGATGTCCACCGCCGGGCCGGCGGTGGCGCCCGCCGGACCGGCGGTGGACATCCTCCCGCGATCGCAACCAAGAAAACCGCCGGTCAAATTAGGATGGCGGTGGTGACCGCGGCGGTGGGAAATTCCGACCGCCGCTTTACCGCTGGTTGCCATCCGCACTCCTGCCTGGCGGACTGAGCAGGACCGGGATAATGGTGGTGGTGCAGAGCAGGCTCCGCCGGCAGGATTATGATGCCGGCGGTAGCCAGCCTTTCCTCAGCGGTCAAACCGCCATGGAAAGGCATGCGTCGATTGTGTTCCGGGGGCCCGTTGCGGGCCCCAATGTGTTGGGGGTGCACTGGGGGGTACCCATGGTCCCCCTACATTTCCCTGTACCAGGTGGCAGGCACTGTGCAGTGCCTGCCACGCAGTGCTAGGAAATGCAGTACATGCTCCTTTCGGCATTGCGGCGGTGCTGCGGGCAGCAGCAACCGCCGCAATGTTAAGGCCCGCGATCAGACCACTGCGGTCGGATTTCGAGCGCGGGTCATCGTAATTCGACCTGCGGTGATGTCGCGGTCCATGCGGGCTGTCTTTTCCCGCTACCATGGCGGTCGGGGAGGCTTTCCGACTGCCATCTTAATAGGCCCTTAAGTGGGTAGAGCCCGATGTTTCAATTAACTAATATCACATTCGCACTGACATCTGACCTAGCCCCTTTCATCAGATATCACACTCCATCCAGGATAAGTTCCCATCTCCTACATGAAACACTCTTCTGCAGAAGTTCAGTCACGAGGATGCATACATTTTGGGGAGTCCTAGCCCCTTCCTGAGACAGCCGTGTAGTGGCATGTATTTTGAGCAGACAGCAACACTCCCTGAGATTGCACTTCGGGGACAGTATACATCCTTTTATGAGACTGCTACTTTCAAAAGCATTCTCCTCCACCTCCAATGAAGCTTCCATTCAAGGGTAGTCTATCCCGCTCCCCAATGAAACCATATTAAGATACGTCTGTACCCCTTAACAACTAGGTATTTTTCTAGAAGTCCATGACCTGCACCCTCATTATGCTAAATAAAGGTGGTATGTGTTGTGTAAGACTGTTGAGTGGACCTTACCTTACACTGTGAAATTTGCAAAGCATAAATAAAATCACCATGCTGCAACGGTACAGGAGTGAGGGTGCAAAGAGCTCTCATACCTGTGACTGCAAACCAGCACTTTATGCCATAACCTAGACACCACTTGTGGAATTATCCAAAATACATTTGTCCCATTTCCCCACAAAACAATGCTTCAACCTTTGTACTTGGAATGCTGAGTAATACGCCCCTAAAAATGTGTACACCTCTAACCGCACAATATGTAAAAATCTCCCTGTTTTTCTAGAATTGGAGATGTTACTTGATGTAACCACTTACCTCTGAGGAGTTGGAAGTGGTTGCAGTTGGTCATTTTACTCCTGCATGTTTGTTTTTGAAAACCTGGCCCTTGCTGGAAGACAGGGGTTTTTCTGTACTCACCTTTACTCAGAGTTCAGTAGTCATTGTAGTGTGGAAGTAAAAGGCATTCTCACGTATAAGGATGCAATGTCTCTACAATATATAACAAACTATAAAATATGAATGTAATTTTAGATGTGCTGAGAGTCTCTTTGCTAGGTCATTTCAGATCCTCTCAGAAGGGATATTACTGAGCTTTTTATAGTTATTCTTTAAGTTTATGAATAAGAAGCTGATGTTTTGCTGCTTGAATAACGTGCTTTTGGAATTTGGAATCTGATGTAATTAATCCTGACCTGGTCAGGTTGTCCTTTTGCTGCTTGCTGCATGCTGCTGCTCATATGCTCCCTCTGCAGATAAACCACCACTACAGATTGGAATCCCGATGCTTTTGTACTGCAAAGAATACTCTGAGTTTTTCACCATTCCATCTTAATGATTTTGTTACAGTTTTATCTACTTTGTATAAAGTGATGGTAGCTGCTCATATTATTATCCTTGCAGATCTTGATACTGTTAAAAAAAACAACAGGGGATGCAAATGCACCATATAATGTTGCAATGCCACAAAGGGTGCAATAGTTACTGCAGGTGTTTATTCTAATTTTCTCTTACGATACATTGTAAATGTCTGATTTAACTTACTGCTAACCTATAGATATCAATGTTTCTGCACAAACAACGTGCAACCCACAAGCCTTCTTCCCAGTGCCAACCACATCTAAAACTTGCTTGATACTGGAGGCAAAGAGGGTCGAAGTGGGGCGAAGGGGAATCAGGGTATGAGAGAAGGCACACAAGAGACATCATCAAGTTGTGGCCACATAGCTCATTTCCTAAGATTAAGAATCTCTTAGGTGTTCTGCAGTTCCTTACACGTGACTGCTTTTTTATACCATACAGAACACAAGATTACTGTTACTGAAGGAAGTGACCCACTTGGGGCCACCCAGGTCACTAATGACCACCTTTCAGCCTTCCGTACCAAATGAAGAGTCGGTCAGACAGAGGAGAATATGAACCAATAACTATTTATTCATATACACTCAGAGTGGAGCCCTATCTGTACAGTCGCTGGGAGTGTTACAGAGGGAACTAAAGAACAGCAAGCATAGAGATACATTATGTACATTTCATGGCTGGGCAAAGACACGCCCACAATGGAATTTTCCAGGCAGATGCAGCTGGACAGTGAAATACAAAAAAAGGTTTCAGTTCTCGTATCTTGCACAGTCCAAGGTCGTTTCACCCTGGGCCCGCCACCAGTCAGGTGGGAGAGGGCCTCTATCTAGTGAGAAAGCTATGTGCTGACATGAACAGTCTACTCATTACAGAGACAAAACCTAACATTTCAGAAACGAAACTTAGCAACGCCCATTTCTCAGAAAAGGACAAATTCAGTTTCGAGCAGCCTAAAATGGCGCCTGCGAAGAAAATGGCGTAGCGAATGCTAACTAAACGATGACATTGCATAGAGCATTTACGTGCCTATACTAACATTACTCTCAATTTCAAATGCATGAAATATTTTTCTTTTACATAGATTTCACATGCATGGTAATATTCCACAGAAACATACAAAAAATAAAATACACTAACCAGATGTACATATTAGCACACACTCAGCGCACCAACGTCACAATACATTCATCTTGCTAGAAGCAAGAGTGTCATCATGAGACTACCTCTGTTGCAATATCCTATACACAGTTGCTAAAGCTTGTGGCACCAAACGGACACAAATGTTCAGTCATGATTTTAAATAGCCCTGCAAAGTTCCAAGAGCCAATAGTTGCAGCTCAACTTAAAAGACAAGGAAGATTTCTAGTACATGGATGCAAGGGCAGTTCATCAATCCAAAATTAGTTTTCACAATCCAAATAATTCTAACTCTCCCCAGTGAATCACTAACCTGAGGCCTCTAATGACAATGCTGGAAGAAGTTGAGGGGTTCCAAGGATGCGAGAAATCCTTTGAAGTGAAACTGCAGAAGAAGTTACAAGATTAACCACAAGCAGATAACGTTAGAGAAGATGAACTCGGAATCTGCCTTGGAGATTGTCTCAGCTGGAGAGCCAGGAGAACATGTGAAGAGCAGAGCCCAAGCGGAGGATTCATCCCATCAACAGGGAGGAAGGCTAAGCACTTGGCTACATCTTGGCTTTTTATGAATTGCGGGATCATCAAATACAGCAGTATATCCTCAAATCCTGGAACCCACAACATTTTGTGGAAGATCCTTGAATCTCACTATAGCCTGCCTCTCAGATGGGTCATACAACCACAGCGTTTGGGGTACAAGGGGACAGGATTGGCTGTGCTGGTGATACCGGAGAGGGGGGACAACTGGGCAATACCCATGTGTCAACTACAACCTTGGGTGACATGTCTCATGTCATGCTAGCATGGAATATATCCTGATTGACAACATCCTGAGCAAGAGGTGTCAGGGGTGACAAATAATACCCAGGAACAGAGGTGTATGGTAGTAGGGGTGAGCACCTGTGAAAAGCCATGACAGCAAGAGTCAACAATACTATGTCTTGTTTGAATGATATAGACTTCAAATGAACCTTCAAACCACCACTCTCTAATGCTGCTGATTTCAGACTCTGTTGTACACTCTCGAACAGTGGCACTCCTATTGTCCAATTAAATCACTACAATGTACCTGATTCTGAGTTGCACGTCGTCGGGCTGCGACAAAATTACATGTGATTTTACCGTAACCTCCTGATTAAGTCATCCCCATGCCGTAATGTTGATAATATAATGTAATTAAAAATGGACCCTGGATGTTTAATAGGAAATTAATTTTCTAAATTTGAATCTTTTCCTCTTATAGTGTCCTTGCTTATGCAGCATTAGGGAGGTTGAACATTTAGAATCAAAGATGTGAATGGGTGACACTTTATGCCAATTCTCATGCACTAAAGAAAAAAAACATTCATTTTAGCTATTTGTGAGGGAATGGTGTTCATTAGATGTATTCTAAGAAAGGAAATATGACGATTTTATAAAAGGAATGTCTTTGAAAACCTCTTTTTTAACGGTGCTATTTAAGGAATGTATTTGTTCCTTCTTTAAAACACAGGTTTGTGACCATCACACAATCAAATAGTTAAATCCAGTCAGACTCTCAGGATATTGACAATGAATATGTTTGAATCCAATGTACATACAGTGCATTTTGTGGAAGCTCGACTAGATTTTACCACTCAGTGGCTCCGATGGACCGGCCCTATTAAAAAAGAAACATGAATAATTTTAATAAGGACACTTTGTGACTAGGAGAGAGATGGGTAATCATTCACAGTTTAAAGGGACGGAATTACGATTATTGGTTCATATTCTGTTCTCCTTTGTTCATTGTGAAAGTTAATGATTGGCAGCATTTGCAGAGAGTTAGCGGTAAATGATATTCACTATTCAATGAGAAGCAAATGTGTCTTTAGTTCTTTAGGTGAGGACTGCTTTTATCAGGATGGTGCCCAGCATAAATGAGCTTGATTGCACAATTTGTTTTTATATGTTAGCTGAGTTCAATGTGAGTTTTCTTAATTGCATATTCTTACATGCTTCCGTTAGCAGACATTACCTATGCCAATTAAGTTTGTATCAACATGATCAGAAAAACACACATTCACAACCAAACGTCTACTAACATAACATGTAACTGTACTTATTAAATAGCACACTAACCCTGATTACAAGTGCAGAGCTAAATTCTAATAACTGTGCAAACTAGTAGCGGCTGGTGTTGAGGAGGAGAGAGGGGGTGGGAAGGGGTGGGTAGAAAACATAATAAAACCCCTAAAAATAAACTTTACCTGCAGCCGGCCACGTTGTGCTCTTTTGCGCCTCTTCTCGCAGGCACAGGCTCCCAGACTCCACTGCAGCCAATCCTGACGCTGTTCTCATGTCATGAGAGCAGCGTTAGGAGTGGCCTGAGCTCTCTGGATTTGCACTCCCAGGGAGACTGGGAGCTGTGCCTCCTCTCCATTCCGGCAACGCAGCTCCGGTTGGAGAGAGCTTCAGTGTGCATGATGGTTTGGCCGGACGGAAATGGCCAGCCAAACCGTCATGCGCACTGATCACAGTGCACTACCACTCCTCCTGCGCCTGTCGTCCCCCATGGCCCCGCCCACACAGACTCGTCAGGAAAGGAAAAATAAAGCAATAGTAAAAGGTGTTTATTATTGTTTTATTTTTCCTTTCCTGATGTTTTGAGGCAGCTGGCAGGGGGGCGACGCTCCTCCGCCATAGCGGAGGAGCAGTGGCTGGTGCAAACATGTTTGTGCAGAGGTGTCAGTATTAGGTGTTGAGTGATAATTATCACACCCTCCAAGTTTTCCCCTGATGAATTCTTGCAGGTCAAACCTGCTGAAATTTATCAGAGAAAATGGCCCGTAATAAAGACAAAGCATGCTGAATTTGGTGTATTATATCCTGAATCCGCATGCTATGTCTCATTTTAAAGAGCACAACTTGTAACAGGCGATAATTATCAGATCTTTTAAATTCCAATCCCCATGGTATCGATTTTAAAAGGTGCAATAATATTCACCCTCCCAACCAAGCACTCGTAATCAGAGCTTAAGGGGTAAGCCAAGTAAGATTTTGTGCGGCGTTTGCGCCACAAAATTAACGCGAATTGACACAAAATCATTTTTTGTTCCAATATACTTTCCAGCGCAAAACGTATTTTGCAATGGAAATTCACTTGAAAGTAGCGCAGAGCAGCATTATTACACAATGGATGGTGCATGGAAATACCCATGGTTTTTGATGCAAGGCCCTATCTACTAACAAAGGTATAGAGTGTTTTACATAAAAAATAATGCCCTTTTGAAATAGACAGTGTAAAGGAGAAACACTTCCATTTCTCCTTTCTTTTCCGACTTTGCATGTGTGCTGCACTGTATAGCACACCCACAAAGTAGGAAAAGATTTAAAGTTACTGAAAGCAGTGTATTTTGTACCGGAAGGGCACCTTTCCAGTAAAAACCCTATACTAGTCTCACGCATATACCTTGCCTGTGGGACGCTTAGCAGCCTGATTTTGCGCCGGCACCTGGGAACGAGCAGGATAGTGCCGTATCTTTGTAGATATGGTGCTTTCCTGCTCTCTCCTTCTGACACAAGGCAGTGCAGCATTTTTGGCTGATGTGCCGCATTGGGTGACAATTTAGTAAGCTGACCCCCTAAATGCCTGTGGATGCCTACTGTTCAAACCCACAGCTCATTTAGTGTGACGCATTGATTTAACAAACACACATTTCTTACCTTCGTAGAGCACATCGCTAGAAAGCGGCTCAGACTCCACTTTGTCATGGTAAGCTTGAAACCATTTGGAAATTCAACCGCGGACCATGGGTGTAACAATAGCCCCCGCAGCCCTCCCGGTGCGCGGACCCCCCAGGCTCTAGGGGGACCCCTCTGGCATGTAGATGAGCGACTGTCGCAAGGCCTGAGAGCTCCTTCACGGGTCCAGAACATGGGCCCCCCTCCAATATCTTTTCAAGGCGGCCCCCTCAAGTTTCGTTACGCCACTGCCTCGGACTACCAAGTGCATAGAGATGCATGACTAGAAGGCAATTGTGAGCTATATATTTTCCAAATACAACAAAAAAAAATCTCAGAAAGAGTAGAATCTATGGAATAATTATAGCAGGAGTAGAAAGTACCCATCTGCCCTACTCGCCTTTTTACAATGACAAGTGGAGCAGATTCTTCCAGATTTCTAGACAATCTGTTTCTGAGGGCCTTTAAACAGTCAACAACACAACAACAAATTTCCAAAACCAGAGTCCCTCAGACACAGACGTCATCTGTGTGCAACCCAGGTTTAGCACAACTTAGGGGCATATTCTCAAGGAGCTATCGCCGAGATATCGGCACTTTATCGCAGTCAAAGTCGCGATAAATTTATCGCCCCATTCACAAGCTGGTGCTAACAGCCGCTACCACCAGTTTACTTGCGAAAGCATCCACATAAAACATTGCCACAGATGACCCCGGCAACTATCGCTAATGAGATGCAGAGTAGGCGTTCCAGAGCGAAAATCCGCGACAACACCACACCTCAACATTCTCAACGACCAGCCACATCGGCGATAAGACCACAAAACAGGCAATAAGGCGCGTTAGCAGCAGGAAAATAACACCTGCTCTGACCTGGTGTAAAGTCGGACGACAACCTGCACCATCAAAGGGAGCCCAGCCCAGAGCCACACATGATGAACAACAGATGCCATGGAGCCACCCACCATGCATCCCGGAGCCCCGAGAGGGCAACAACACCCACCTCCACCACCCCCAGGACTGCCACCACCCCCCCCGGACCCCCGCCCCTCCCCCCCAGACCACCACAGAGGCAGCGCAGACAAAGACAGCGGACCTTGAGGAAATGCACCAGCCTCACAGACCTAACACCAGACAATGTCAATGCCCATTACAGGCTCAAAAGGACAGCCATCCTCCGCATCCTGAACATCATTGCCCACAGGCTGACGGTACCAACACAGCGGACAACCAACATCCCTCCGCAGACAAAGCTGCTGGCTGTGCTGCACCTGTTGGCCTCTGGTACCTCCCAACCAACAACCGCCAGAGTCGGAGGAGTCTCACAGCCAGCCCCATCCAAGTTCCTCACACCTGTCTGGATGCCACCATCAGCTAGGTACCCCAGTACCTATACGTCCCCCACAATGCTCAGGAACAGCTGGAGACCAAGCAAGGACTATACGCCATAGCTGGATTCCCGCATGTGTTGGGGGCAATCGACTGCACACATGTCCTACTTGTGCCCCCTGCCGACACTGCACACAATTACCGCAACAGAAAGCACACGCATTCCATCAACGTGCAGGCAATAGTGGACCACAGGGGACTCTACACCAATGTCGTAGCCAACTACCCAGGCAGTGTGCATGATCCCTCCATCTTCCGACAGTCCAACATCAATCAGCGCTTCCATGATGGCACCTATGGGAATGCACTGCTCGTTGGCAAGTACCAAATGAACACCCCACACACCTCAACTCCACAATCATGCAACTCACAACTCTGGCACTGCACACGTCAGAAAATCACATACAACATGCCAAACAACATGCCCACCCACCAGACACAACAGCACAACTTACTGTGGCAACCTTGGTTAGCCATGTACATGAGCCATCAACGGCATGGCACCTCAGCCACACAATAGCGGAATGTGGGGAGAGGTGGGAAGCAGGCATGCGCGAAGGAGGCAAGTGACCCATGAATGAGAATTCACACAATGCCAAGTGTGGTGGAGATGTGCTGGACAGACTGCAGTATGCAGACCACAGACATATCCATCTCTACATGCACTGCTGGTGTTTGGAGTGTAGTGGACAGTGGACGCAACCATGTCACCCCAGCCAGTGGGGAAGATCGCGGAAATGTAGCATGTGACGTACCCCCTGTAAGCGTGTGCGGAGTGGGCTGGCCCAGCGTACGCCAGGCCAGCATAGGGGTGTGAATAAAAAGCACGTAGCTCTGGGCGTGGTTCTCTTCCGGAATGCCCAACGTGTCTGCCAGGGCGGCGCCTCCCACCCCGCCACAAGGACGACGCCGTCGCCGTGAGCGGTGTGGCCTGCGATCCTGTGTGCCTGCTGCACCCCAGGCCGCTGGTCCCCGAACCCGTCATGCCTGCCCCTGCGCAGCCAGGCCTCACTGCTCACCTGCCGACACCGGCGTGTGTCAAAGAGGGCCCACCATGTGCCGGCGCAAGCTCCTAGCCCGAAGCCCGCGACCTTGGCAGCCTCCTCAGACCATCACGGCCTCCGCGACACAGGCCCGCTTTACTCCTTTCTCGTTGACGTACTCCACCGCTGCCTCCGGCCTACACTACGGTCAAGTAGGTCACACATGTGGAACTGAGTCTTGATTTCTGCATGGCGGAGTTCATATCATTGTACGCAAGGAGACGAGTAAGAGGAAGACGCGGTTCAGTCCGGAGGAGAAAAGGATCATCGTTACGGAGGTGATCGAACACTGCCGACAACTGCTCTGGTGTCACTAACTCTGTGCATCGCGGGCCAACGACATGTGGCTGTGGGCCCCTGCTGACCGCTGCCTCGGGCCTACACTGCGGTCAGGTAGGTCACATATTTGGAACTGAGTCTTGATTACACAATGGCCGAGTACACATGTCAATGCAGAGTTTAAATCACTACACTCCCTTAGATGTGGTGACACAAAGTATGTGCATGGCATCCCAACCACACGTGTCTGTTGGCCCTTGATGACTACGCCTTCGGCCTACACTGCGGTCTAGTAGGTCACACATTGGGAATTCAGTCATGATTCATTTATGGCAGACTTGCTATCATTGTACTGGCCTCATCGCAGACTGCATCCCCTTTCAGCTCCGGTGCCACTAAGTCTGTTCCCCGACATCCACGGACACTTCCTGGTTGAACTTTGGTGGTGACTGAGTCTATGGACTGGGGGTTGTCTTCATCATCATGTCCGTGATACTGACTTTGTGGCAAAAGTGAGGCTGTAGCATTCCACTCCTCCAGTTGCCGCTTCCGGCCGGCTTCTGCCCTCTGCATCATGCCCTGGAGGACACCTTCCACTGTCCCCCGCAAACCTCCGCTACATTCACCTTCGACATCGACGAGGACCCGCTCACCTCGCGTGGCCCTATCTCACTGCACCGCAAGTCACCGTCCCATGGCGGTGTGCCTGTGCCGGCCACAGTGCATCCGGGGCCACTAACTCTGTGCAGCTCAAGTCATGGCCCCTGTCTGATAGCATATTGGATGGCCTCTGGGTCGATGGACTGGGGGTCATCAACGCCATGTGTCTGTGGCCCTGCGCTGTCCGCTGCCTCCGGCCTCAACTGCGGTCCACCTGGGCTCACACATCAAATCTAGTCCTGACCTGCCCGGACGTCGCATCACCGCAGGATGCACACGCCACCACCACCAGGACCAACTCCAAACAACAGGTGCCAGAGTCGGAAGTGTCTTACTGCCAGACTATCAGAGTTGCTCACACCTGTCGTGGGTGCCATCATCAGCTTGATACCCTGCTCAGCTCTTCAGGTAGCCAGTTCAACGAACTATCTGAGTGTGTCCGTGTGCTCATGATGTATGCATTAGGGCCCCGGGCCCTACAACATTACATTGTGCCGTGTACAGAGGACGCAGCCATGTCACCGCAGGCAGCGGGTGGGACATTGCACATGTAGCTTTATCGTCCCCCACTCAATACGTAAGATGAGTGAACTGGGCCGGCGTACGCCAGACCAGCGTGGGGGTGTGGATGGTTATCCCGTGGCTCTGGGTGTGGTTCAGTACTGGAAATGTGCAAAGGCATGTGTCTCTGTCGCAGTGTGGGTCTCCGTTGGGGAGTGTAGGTGGTCCCTGATGGGACTTAGACACCCACGTATGTGATCTAGTTCGGCTTCCATGAGGTAGTACCCCACCCGCACATGTTCGGCCACCCCCTTCTGGCAGTCTGACACCTGGCCTTGGAATGCAATGTGTGCTTGGGTGGGCTGCTGGGAGCCAGCCGGGATGGTGGGTGCGTCCAGCTGTGTTGTCTGTGTAGGTGGTGGGGTATCCTCGATGCAGCGGTGCTGCCCTGCTCCTGGAGGTCGATTGCCTAAGATGTCCATGGACTGTTGTAGGGCGTCTGTGTCGGAAGTGTGGAGGTCCTCTTCAGCATCACTGTAGAGTTGTCTGGTCTGCTCTGCTGGAGGTGTTGTTTGTCCCTCTGCAATGTGAAGGGGAGATGCTTGTTGACATTGTGTTGGCATGTATGTTGGCGCATTGTTCAAGTTTACATGCAGACTGCATGACAATGTACATTGTGACTGTTTGGGAGGGGCGGACTATTTGATGCGGGACAGTGGACATTTGGACTACATGACGTAGGTGAGGGTGTACACGTACATTTGCATCTCACAATTTCCTGCTATGTCAGATGTGATTGGCCATTTTCTACGCACCGGCGGACTCAGTTGTGTCCTCTGTTCTGCAGTGTAAGTGTTGCACTGTGTACCACATTGTCGTCCATGTGGATGTTCTGTCATTGCTATGTGTGTGTGCTGCATTGTGTGGGAGTCGCACCTGCAGCTGTGATTTTGCTGCCCCTTATCCCTTGGAGGCGGTGTGCCTTTGGCTTTTGTGCTTTTAGGGTGCTGTGACGTTGGCGACTTGGGGCATTTGTGCTCTTGGCCGGTTTTTGTACTCTTGTGCATTGTTTGTCTGCAGATGTATTGTTGACGTCAGTGGTTGTTTGTGCACGTGGATGTGTCAGAATGTGACCTGCTCCTTTCCGGATGTGGTCCACACTCAGCCACCTCAGTCTCGTGGCGTGCACAATGTTATGGTGATTGTTCTCCAGCCATGCTGCTCGTCATGTGGTGTCACTTGCATTGTCAGTGTGGCTCTCACATACGCATCTTTGCTGTGTTTCGCACGGGTGCATGTGTGTGTTGTGGAATTGATGATGTGTGGGGTGGGGCCCTTTGGGCACATGGTGGACGGGGGCCTACTTGATGTTTGTATGTGTGCTGCTGTGTGCCACGGGGACCAGGGACATGACCCAGTGTCATTGTGGGTGTGCGGTGTGCTACATGTCGTTGTGCATGTGTGCCATTGTGCCCGTCCCCCCCGGCCCCACAGTCCCTGTTCGTTACTCACCATGTTGATGTTGTGTCAGGTCATGTCGAGCAGTGTCCGGACTCCCGACTCCTTGCACCGTCTCCACACTGATGACTGTGGGCACCATTTGCTCCAGCTCCTCCTGTGGCGCCGGACTCCCACCTCCATTTTTTCGGTTGCTGCCTTCCTGTTGGCAGCGGGTTACTGCTTGGCTTGGCTTTTCACATCGTGCCAGCGCATCTTGGCCTCCTCGACACTCCGGCGGCATTCACGATGGAATGCCATTTTTCCGTCCGTGTTGCCAATGACACGGTGGAGGTGACGGACAGTTGTTGTTAGTGCTCTGTCACCTCCGTGACGACGATCAGGTTGTCATGCGGACTATACCCCGTCTTCCTCTTCCTCTTCTCCTTGGCCTTCCCAGACCCCGAGGTTCCTTGCTGGTTGTCTGTGGGGCTTGTGGGGTTCGCGTTGACCTGGGCACTCATTCCGGGTGCATCCATGTTGCTACGCAGTTTATTTTGTTTATGGTGTGTTTTTCTTGTTCAGCTTTTATAGTGCATTTTCCCGCATGACGCGTGGGGATTGCAGGCCTGTCGCTGGTTATCGCTGATTTTTGTATCAGGTTTGGCCTCATCGCAACTTTATTCGCGTTCGTGTTTCGCATTTTTGCAGCGTCACGTGTATTTTAACGCGGTCATTTGACGCGTTATCGTGGGACTATCGCATGGTGCCGCCAGGTTGGGGATACTACGTTAACACGGCGTTGTTTTCCCACGATAGACTGCGATATGCAAAGTTGCGTTAAGCTAAACTTGCGGTGGTTATCACACGTTCTTGAGAATATGCCCCTTAACGTATTGCCACTTGAATATCGCTTTTATTCATTATTATTTGTATCTATTATCATGGCACTATAGCACTTACTCCGGATACCCTACCCTTTTGATCATGCACTGTAATTGCTGGTCTGAGAATGTTCTTTGTTGGCATTTGGCTGTGTGAGATTAGTGGAAAGCTTGCTGAATGTTTACATTACAAGTGGTTTGTGTAGGTGAGAGTTAAAGTAAAATCAGTTTGATCTGGGGAACAGCAAACTAGGGTCTCTACGTGTATGAATGGGTGACTCGAAGAAATATTCTTTTTTTCTTTGGATCGGGTTGCCGGTGGTCCATTTCTCAGCCAGAGTGGAATGCTTTCTATTCATGTGTCACACTCCAGGTTGGCAACTATGATGAGATGTCGTGGGCATGACAATGTGTTATACCAATGCTAGTTTTGTCTGAGGGTTCTAGTATGTATTTTCGTTTGGTGGACAAAGAACATTTATTTGATTGCTATCACTTTGCCAACTTCATGGTTTTGCTGCATTTTATGCATATAGGAGTGAAATTGGACCGACTATTGTGTGCTTTCTGCAAATTACCATTTGTATTTGTAACTTTAATGATCATGTGTAGTGTTATTATTGGGTGAATATGGCTGTTGGATGTCTGATGGTCAGTCTGAAATAAAGCTAGTTGTTCTCTAAAATCAGAAGCACTTTATGAATATGTGTGATCTTATGTGGGGCTCTGGATGAGTGAGTAGTTGGCTGCCCCGTTTTGCAAACATGAGACACGTTTTTAGCTATCTGATCCGCTATTGAGGGGTCACTAGTATTTTGGTACCTGGCATATTTTCTGTGCCAGTCCAACCCTAAATAGATAGATGAATTAATTAAGTTATTAAAAAATTTGTTAGGAGGAATAATTTATTTTTAGACAAGCCTCTTGTGTGGGAGAAAAGTGAAGTATATATCAACCTGTGGAAATCAAGTAATGTTAGGCAAGCAGCATTGGAAAGTGCAGGCCTAAAATCCCTCGATACTCTGCTTGTGGCAAAGCAAACAATACGAAACACTGAAGTTCCAATAGACAACTACGTTGCACAGCATTGGATGAAGGCAACATCCTCCATCAACAAGGCACAGCTATAGTGCCTGGCTTTCCGTTGGGAAATCAAAGAGAGAGGCAACAACAGCAGTGCAAGTTGGTTAATGGTAGAGGCCATTTAGTAAGGACAAAAATAATAACAAGGCATTGCGCACATAAATAGCAAACATAAATATATGTATATATAAAAGTAGCACATTCTAGCGTGTACAATACCTCGAGAACAGCAGCACAGTCAGAAATTAATCCCGACATGACCACAAAGCTAAAGAATGCTATGGCCATACAACCCTCGAATTCACTGCTCATTCCTGTGCATATCTTAAGCCTAGATTTCAACTTCTCTCCCATAGCTTACATGTTTGCTGTCCCTTAATGATAACCTAAAGGACAAGTGTGCGATGTTTATAACCTTAGCTTTCACTTTCACTTCCCCTATTCACAATTCTACATCTAGGTGCACAGTTATCAAGAATTCCTGCAGCACAACACAACAAGACACCTTGCTGCTCTGACTGAAAGGGAAAGTGCAGGAATGCACTATATTTAACTTTATACTGCGTATTCCTGTCCTTTTGATGCGCCGGTGCACTAATGGTGCAAGGGTGCCTGTGTTGCATGCAGGATTGTTTTTGTGCAGGAAGGGACACCTTCCTGCACAAAAACAACCCTCTGAGTTATTTTCCTCTTTCTATTTGATGCAGCACACGCAGAAAGTGGAAAAAACGAGGAGAAATAAAGATAGTTCTCCTAGGGAGGCATAGCATTCTGACGCATTCCCAAGTCTACCAGTAATGGTAAATCTGGGAATGCGCCAAAATCCATGGGTGGATGGGTGGGAACACCCACGCTCCACCCATGGAACGCCTCCCTGGGGCAGAGTGACGCAATGCAGTGATTTGCACTGCGTTACGTTACTCTAGATTTATCAAGCCATTTAGGGCCACGGAAGGTGGCCTTGCATGGCTTGATAAATCTGACTTTGTTGTTACGTCACCCTTGCGCCCACTTGCATGGTGCAAGGGTGACACAACAACAATGATAAATATTCCCCCATTTGTCGTCTTTGATCCCAGATTTTGGATAACGATTTTACCACCACATTTACCAATAAAAGGTGCTCTTATTGAACTTTGTTCACAACTAATTGTGCAACCTCGTTTGCTGGCATCAAGCACCATGAAATCTGCTGTAGTACAAAAATCATATCGATACACATGCTATCCCTCTTTCTGATCACACCCCTCAAAGAAAGATATAGAGAACTGTGCCATTTCTTAGGCTACTTCAAAGCAAGCACGATTTATGAACCACGTGGGAGCACTCCTTCCATACCACTACATAGAAATATACTGAACCATGAAATATAAGACCTGGCAACAGAAAGCAATCCCTATACATTAAACATGAAAGGAAAAGCAAGTGCACTTTTCCAATCTTAATAGGAGTAATGACATTCATGTGACAGCTACCTCATGCATGTGCAGAAAGGGATCCGCTAATGAAAGACAAGGCATTCCTCTCTTAGATCCAGTTCAGCAAGATCTCAGCCTGCAGACTGAAAGGTAAGCTGCCACAGTGCTGACGCAGCCAGGTGGTCCAAGTGGTCCAAAGTCAACAAGCACCTAAAGTACAATAGAGGAGTCAAAGGACCAGCAAGAACCATACTCTTCTTTCTCTGTTTTTTCTTTCAATTTTTAACAGCCAGGAGAAAAGTTATTGGCTAGTATTGCTAGTATTATGAAATCTGGGGTGCGTATATGCACATCATAGCAGACAAAAGCAGCTAAGTAGTAGCCATAGCAGCAGTGTAAACAGCTCATCCTTGACTGTGAGAATGGCAGGAATCTCAAACCGCATGAATAAGAAGTTCAAAGAAATTATCCATTTACCTTCAATCCTGTTTCTTTCAGAAACCAATGTACAAGACAGCTATTTATGCATACTGTAGGTTTGGTCAGTGGGGCTTTGTTTAAAATAAGAAGCCCGATGCTAAGAATAAGGTATAGCGATAGGTGCATAGGCCTGCAGAGCAAGCCAGTCTTTGACAGGGTTTTCATACACCTAAAACAGGAGAAGTAACCATAGCACTAACATAAATGTGAAAAAAGAAAATATCTGAAACTGCTTGCCCTCTCGTTTAAGACAATAATGCAAACTCAGGTGAACTGTGTCCTGGTCCTCTCTTTGACTCCTTAAAAGGAGATTGATCTATGGAGGACCGAAAGAAAACGTTTCCATTTCAGAAGCATGAGACAGCTAGGAAGAAAGAGCACTCCCTTGATGCCCACATTAAGGTGTGTTGCTCGTAAATGGTCATGGCAGGCTACCGGTTTGTTCATTTAAAATATACAGAAAATTGTGCCAGAGGAATACGGTTTCAGAATTTCTTTGTTAGTAAAAATATTAGTAATTTGTTTGCATTAAGATACGTGTATTAAGGAGTAAAATGGTCATCAGGGGCTTTAAACTGGGTGCCCCAAACTAGTAACGTGAATCATTCACCTAAGCTCTGTATGTACCTCAGAAGTGACCTGCTGCGGCCTGTCCCCCACTGCACACAGCTAAAGGGTGGTTTTCCAAGGACAGTTGGGCTCCTAGCCTCTCTGGATGGCCGGAGGCCAGGCCCTTCAGCCAACCCACTGCTGCACATGGTGAAAGACAGTGAACATTAAGGGTTGGTCACCCACAGAAGTACAGGGACTGGCCAAATGCAAGGTACTGTTGACAACCCCTAGCTTCCCGCAGAGGGTTGAGTGCAGGTCTTGACCAGAGGCAATGCCCTCTGACCATTGCCCAGGTATACATGTCTGATACCCATGTGCAGTTGGGGTTGCCCGTCCACAGAGTGTAGGGGCCAACCCACAGCTAAGTACAACTAAAGGCCATGTGCAGAGGGGTTTAGCCCCCATAGAGGGTTGGACAGAGGGAACTTTTAGTATTGGTATATCATAAAAAAGGAACTGAAAGAACACAGTGAAGTTATGGTTAGCTTTGTGTTTAACACTTCAAAGCATGTTCTTACAATTCACCCAAAAACACAGTTAAAGTTCAGGTATGGTTAAAATTAAAATGCAAAAACCACTGAAGTCTATCTATCCATTCATCCATCCATCCATCCATCTATCTATCTATCTATCTATCTATCTATCTATCGGACTTGACCCTCTCTGCAGGGTCATCCCCAAAATTTTTGCCATTGCCCTCCACTTTTTGATTATTTCGTTTTTGCTGGTCTTAGGACTCTGTGCACTTTATCACTGCTACCCAGTGTAGCAGTGCTTGTGCTCTCTCCTCTAAACATGGTAACATAGGCTTATACCCAATTGGCATACTTAATGTACTTGTAAGTCCCTAGTAAAGTGGCACTACTTGTGCCCTTGGCCTGTAAATTAAATATTACTAGTGATCCTGCAGTACTGATTATGCCACCCATTTAATTAGCCCCTTAAACATGTCTCAAGCCTGCCATTGCAGAGCCTGTGTGTGCAGTGATAAACTTCTGTTTTGACCTGGCAAAATAATCCTTTTGCCAGGCCCAAACCTTCTTTTTTAATACACATAAGTCACCCCTGGGGTAGGACCGAGACAGTCCAGAGGGCAGGGTGCTATGTATTTAAAAAGTAGGACATATATTTTTCAGTTTTACATGTCTTAGTAGTAAAAAACTCCTAAATTCATTTTTCACTACTGCAAAGCATATCTCTCCATAGGATAACGTTGGAGTTGCCTATTACATTTTATAAGTGTCATTTGCAAATGAGTAGAGATAACCAGTTCATGTTTGGCATCTCTGGAATCACAATTTAAAATACTAACTTCTGGTGAAGTCAGATTTTAAATTGTAATTCTGAATGTGCCACTTTTAGAAAGCTAGCATTTTCCTGCCTTAGCCATTTAGTGCCGGTAGCCTGTCTCTGGTCACATGACTGGGTGTAGCTGGCAGTTGGGCTTTGTGTATTCCTCCTAGACAGCCACACACAATAGGGAGCTTAGGTGTGCCTGGATGGGCCATCACTGCAGGATGGGGGAGGAGCTGGGCACAGACCCACTTACACCTGAATAGCCCTCCACACAAAGGGCTGCATACCCCTTGCAGTTAGCCTGGAGCCAGGACAGGTGAGGCAGGATGCCAGGGGACTGCAAAAGAAAACCTCTAGAAGCTTCTCCCCTACTTCAAGTGCATAACTGGGTATAAATACTGGACCTTAGACACCACCACTTTAGTAAACTTCTGGACTTGGGGATACTCTGCCAGGAAGAAGGACTGCCACTCTGCTGGACTGCACTCTGCTGGACTACTGCCTTGCTGTGTTGCTGCTTTGGCCTGCTGACCTGCTGCCCTCCTGCCTGGGTGAGAAGGACTGGAACTGCATCTCTTGAACCCAGAGTGACTCCAAGGGCTAGTTGACTGGCCTCCTGATCTGAAGTCTCAGGGATAAAACAAGCTTCCAATAACCTTGCACCTGGACTCTGCCATCTCTGAGTCTACCCTGTCGAGTGGTGCCACCTTCGTCCTAAACCCTTGGAAGTGAGCATAAGGTGCTTATCAGCCTGTGGATCCAGCAGAACTGATGCATCTCATCTGCTGCATAGCACAAACCCTAGCAGAACCAACGCATCGTTGCTGCTGCATTGATTGGACCTGTCGTAAAGACCCCCATCGCATTGCAGCTCATCAGAATAGCTGCATCACCCTGGACTGCGTGAAGCATCATCGATGCAGGCCCTCACATCCCTCATTGACAGTAGCCTTGATGACGATGCTGGTCTCCATAGCCTCACACTCTTTGGAACCAGTGCATTGCCACGACTGTGCGCTGCATCGTCGACACCTGACTTCTCATTGCTAGCCCAATCGCTAGCCCCATCAACAGGATCGTCGATGACGATGTAGGCCCTTTCATCACAGCCTCGCCAGTGCATGGCTTCGGCTTCATAACACATCTTAGACTCGGATTCTCACAACACCCCACAAACCAGTGTTGAAGGTACTTTGTTCAGCTGGCCTAACTGGGTCCCTGAAGATGGCCCCCACTCCATTGCAGTCGGCCTGAACTTGTGACTTCATTCTGGTCTGGTGCGACCAGATATACACAGTTGGCTCTTTGCGTCTTTTACTAAAACCTTTAAATGTGTATACCTCTGGTTCGAATATGACACTTTTCCCCGCTGCCCGTCACCCCGCATGTTATTACAATGCGGTCGTTACAACGACCGTGTTGTAACAACGCATACCATTACCCCGCAAGTCGTAACAACGACTTGCGGAGGAGGGCGCTGGATGTTGGAATAGTATAATTTACTATTCCAACTCCAGTCTGTGCGGACAGTAGGGAAGGTGTTGGATTTTAAATCCAACACCTTCTCCCCCCTCCGCAAGTCGTCGTTACGACTTGCGGGGTAATGGTATGCATTGTTACAACGTGGTCGTTGTAACGACCGCGTTGTAACAATATGCGTGGTCGCGGTTTCGTTGTAAAGGTTGTTTACCCTCTGGTTCTACTAAATGGATTTTTGTCTTTCAGGTCTTGTTTTATTTATTAAAAATTGCTCAATGTTTCTAACTTTGTTGTTGGCTCCTTTTGTGTTGTGTTTTCACCTTGTTACTGTTTGAAGTCTTCCACAAATACTTTAAACATTGTCTCTGAGTTAAGCCTGACTGTTCTGTACCAAGCTATAGCCCTCTGCCTCATCTTGCTGAAGATTTTGGACTTCCATTTCAGACACTAAGTTCAAACATAGAAATCTTCACTGCAGCTTTGATCCAATGCTTTCTGGCTATGCCACTACCACCTGGGACACCTCCTGCAGCCTGACCCCATTGAACTTTACCTTCTCAGAACATTTTTCCAGAACTTCTTCTAAGTCTAAAGTTAAGTACTGACCAGGCCCAATCCACTTTTTGTATCCAAACTGCGCTCTATCACGGTGAGCCATTTTTCTCGACTTTGACCTGGGGTCATGCAATTAGATGTCCACAGTTGGCGCGCTAATCTTTTAAGTGCTAGTTTGTCACTAAACACTTTAAAAATCCACAACTCTGGTTCTTCTGATTTGATTTTTGTTGTTTTGGTGACAAATAATTTATTACAATTTACTGTATTTTTCTAAATTGGTTTGGAAGTTTTCTTGTGTTGTGTTTTTACATTATTATAGTTTGTGTGCTGCATAAATGCTTTACACATTGCCTCTAAGTTAAGCCTGACTGCTCTTTGTGCCAAGCTAACCACTACGTTACTTTTTATGGTTCAACCTGCAAGAGATTGTGGCTGTTGCTTGACCATGGCTCACACCTCTGTCAAACAACAACCCACTTTCTCATTCTATCTATCTATCTATCTATCTATCTATCTATCTATCTATCTATCTATCTATCTATCTATCTATCTATCTATCTATCTATCTATCTATCTGTTAGACCTGGCACCATTGGCATGGGTCTCCCTTCCACTTTTTTGCCTTTACCTCCTGTGTTTTTCTGTGTGTTGGACTCCATTTTAGCTGTTCTAGATGTTTTGGGCACTTTGCCACTGCTGTTCAGTGCCAAAGTGCAAGTGCTCCCTTTGTAAATTATTGTTATGGATTAGTGATTCCATGATTGGCTTATTTGATTTACTTATCAGACTCTAGTACAGTGCACTATGTGTGCCCTGGACCTGTAAATCAAATGCTGCTGGTGGGCTTGCAGCACTGATTGTGCCACCCACAGAAGCACCTTGTAAAATGTGACTCAGGCCTGTCATTGCAGAGCCTGTGTGCAGTCTGGGACTGCCATGTCGACTTGGCAAGTGCACACACTCGCCAGTCCCTAAACCTTCCCTTTTCTATATATTAGTCACCCCTAAGGTAGGCCCAAGTGGGCAGGGTGCATTGTATGTGAAAGGTAGGACATGCCCTGATGTGTGTGGCATGTCCTGATAGTGAAATACTGGCAATTTTGTTTTGCACTATTGCAAGGCTATCTGTACCCATAGGACAGAATGGAGAGTTTGTTTATAACATCTTATAAACATAACTGACCCTAGGAACAAGATAGAAAAGTAAAGTTTAGTATGCCTGAAATCAGAATGTCAAGTGCATCTTTTAGTGAGGGTGATTTTTACATTCTGTGTTTGAAAATACCACTTTTAGAAAGTAGGTATTTTCTTGCCTAACCATCCAGTGTGCCTCTGCTAGGTTTGTTTATTGCATGTCTGGATTTTGGATGACAGGGGCTGGAGAGGGGCAGCGACTCCAGAAGTCTGATAAGTCAGGGCTGGGCTGAATAGGCTTGGTCTGCATTTGGAGTGGTGGGAGTAGTAGCACCTTCACCTGAATAGGGCTGTGCCTGCCTTCCACAATGACGGCTCCGCCTCCCTGTGGTGTGTCTGGAGCCAGGGCTCATACTGACAATGGAGGTTGTTGTGCATTTGCTAAGTGCCCCACAGAACTGGTTTTGGCTGGGTACAGATACTCTCTACCTTCAGAGAACAAAGGATTTTTGGGTATAAAAAGAGGGGCCCAGACCCCAGACTTTTAGATCACTTCTGGGAAATCAAGAGGAACCTTTGCCAAGGAGAAGAGCCGGAAAAGCTGAGGAGGAATACTGCCCCTGTGCTGTTTGCTGTCTGGGGTTGGCCTGCAGTGGCTGCTTGCTGCCAAGGAAAGGAGATAAAGGACTTTGCTGTTTGCTTTGTCACCTGCTTGAAGAAAAGATCTCCAAGGGCTTGAAACTGAGCTTGCCTCCTGTTCTGAAGTCTCAGGGACACAAAGACTTCATCACCAGCTCCCCTGAATTCCCTTGCTGGGAATTCCAACCTGCAAAGAGGTGCCTGCTGCTGTTTAGGACCTTTAGAAACTGTCGCTGGGAGCTGGAAAATTGACGCAACATCGAAGAAACGTGACACATCCGCACCTGTTTCCGACACATCGCCGAAGAAACCGTCGCAGCGCCTGCCACGGCTCGAGAAATCGCTGCACGACGCACCGGGGTGCAACGATCTCCGAAGTCCGAGATCACTGCACCGATACCGACGCAAGCCTGCTGTGCTGCTGCACAAAGCCCCGGATCGACGCATCGCATCGAGGTGCCAAGTTTGTTGCATCGTTGGGGGACGCAGTAAGAAACCGATGCATCACCTCCCCACGCAGTAAGAAACCGACGCATCACCTCCTCTCCGGTAAGGAACCGATGCTTCACCTCCCCTGCGCAGCAGTAAGGAACCAACGCATCACCTTCCCTGAGTGTAAGGAACTGATGCATCACCTTCCCTGCGGCCCATTTTGTTTGTTTGCGTGACGCATCCCAGGTACTTTGTGTGAAAATTGTTGCATCTGCAATTTGCTTTGAACTGAACTATTTCTACCATTTGAAAGCCTTATTATTAATACAGTATTGTGGATTTTTGTCGTTTGGTCTTGTTTTGGTTTAGATAAAGATTACTTATTTTTCTAACCTGGTGTGGTGTCCATTTGCAGTGTTTTCACTGTATTACTGTATGTGTTCACAAATGCTTTACACACTGCCTCTGAGATAAGCCTGTCTGCTCGTGCCAAGCTACCAAGGGGTTGAGCAGGGGTTATTTTAGAAGTGTATCCCCCTTAACCTGACTAGAAGCAATCTATCTATCTATCTATCTATCTATCTATCTATCTATCTATCTATCTATCTATCTACCTATCTATCTATCTATATTACAGTCGCCACTGAGTAGTTATAGTTAGGACTATGTTTCCATCTATATTACAGTCGCCACTGAGTAGTTATAGTTAGTACTATGTTTCCATAGGAATAGCATTTTTGTTTTGCTTATAACTTTGGTGCCATTTGACAATTCTTCACAAAACTTTCCCCTATAAAATTAATTCACCTCAGTTGCTTCCTGGAAAGTTTTTTGGGTGATCTCTCAAGTGGGGACAAAGAAAAAGGGATGAGTCCCAAAACATGTTTTTCCCATTCATTTTTCTATAGCAAAAGTAGACACAGCGACAGCTAAAACGGCTAAATGGAATTGCACCAAATATGGCAGAAAATAAGATCTTGGTCCAGAAAGCGTGCTTTTTGTAATTTAGTGTAAATCTGTTCAGTTGTTTTTGAGCAATTTAGGTTTAACAAGTAGATATTTCATGCCATGGATCCAATGCGGATCCTTCGTGGTGGATCTGCGAGTCCGCTAGCTCAACTGTGAAATCTGATTGGTTGGCCACAACTTGACCTGCAAGTTGCGACAGCAATCTTAGAACTCTGGGACTCGGTCCCCATGTCCTCAAATAATAAAATAAAAATGGGGTCCCCCTGTGGTTGAAATAGTAAAATCATGTTCTTTTTAGCTGTTTGTTGGATCTACGGAACTATGGTGGCCGTCAGCACAGACCCTTCCTGAGACTTTGCAATGGATCTGACAGACACAGCCACACAACCACACACTAAAACAATCCCACACAACACCACACTCACACACAACACCACATATATATATAGCCCCATTTACTCGCACACAGTCACATACAATCCCCCTGCAGAACCACTCACACACAACCCTATATGCACCCACACACAAACACACACAACCTCACATATTCACACCCCACAACCTCCCCACTTGCACACACATCCACACAACTCCTCATCCACACACCCACAACACCCCACATACACACTCAAGCACACACCCGCACAATCTCCCAAACAAAACCCCACACTCACACACACCCACATAACACCACAGAAACAAACACACACACACCAAACCCCACACTCACAAACACACTCACACAACCTATACACATTCCCCCAAAAGCCCCACACTAACACACACCCCCACACATATACTCATACAACCCTGCACACACACAAACACCCCCCAATAACCTCCCACACACATATTCATATGCACATCCACACAACACCATACTCAACCACAGAACCCCATACACATGCTCTCACACACACTCACACAAACCCTACTCACATCCACACAACCCCATTGTCACACACACACCTACACAACCACATACATGCACATACTCACACACTCACACAAACACATTTACACAACCACACACACACACAACCCCCCTCGCCCCCACACATAAACACCCACAGAACATTCCACATATGCATTCACCCACAAAACCCAATACTAACACACACCCACAAACATATACCCACACACCCCACACACAAACAAACCCACACAATCTCACATTCACAATCACACTCACACAACCCCCCACACACATACAACCTCATAGTAACACACACCTACACAGCCCCCCACACACATGCACACACACACATACACACACACAAAGAACCCCAGGCACACATACACACACCCACACAACAACACACTCACACACACACAACCCCTCACACACGCCCACAAAATAACACACTAAAGCACACACACACAACATCACACACACCTACAACCCCACACACAAACACAGACACAATGGCCTCCACACAACCCCTTCATATACACCCATGCACCTTCACACTCCCCCACACATGCAGACTCACACACATGCAACCCTCCCACACACACACACACTTAGACACAACCCCCTCCACACACAGACACCCACACAACACTACAATAAAACACACACTTGCATCATCCCACACACACAAACATACATACACAAACCCACACAAACTCACACAACTCCACACTCACACACACACACAGATCCCCACACACAGACACCCACACAACACTACACTCAAACACACACTTGCATCATCCCACCGACACACACACATACACAAACCCACACTAACACACACTCACAAAACCCCACAATCACAAGCACACTCACCAACATCACAACCCCTACACAGCACCACACTAACACACAGACACACAAAACTGCACACATACTCACCCACAACCCCACACACACTGACATTCACATATATTCTTACACGCACCCCTACACACACATTAGGTACCATTAAAAGTTTGATTTGATCCGCTGATCCACAGTGCTGCCTTAAATTGCTTGATATATGGTTATTGCACTGGTTGTGGCACCATGGGGAAGCCACAGATCCATTTAATGCATAAAAAATGTTTGAATAAGAAAGTGCTATAATGTGTTCATTGGGTAAATCTGAAAAGAACCTTTGTGTCAATAGTGTGTTGAGCACAGTTATAGGTAGAACTGGATAGTTCTCTTCTGCTGTGAAATGGACTCTGTACTTTTGGTAAACTCCTAGCATGTCAAAGCAGATATTATTGTGGTAAATGGACCCCATCATAGGGTCCGTAGACATGCCGATATTGCTTTGTTGGCATGTCTCCTTGATTTCTCAATCTTTGGACAAAACTGAGATGATCACTGCCACTTCTGCCTTTGTCATATGTTGAAATATACAACAGCAGTGAGAGGTAAGAGAGCCATCAGTTGTGCCAATGTCTCCTTCATTTGGATTTCAAGTCCAACCAGTGTGCCCAGATCATTGCCACCGGAGTGCACAATCATGAGGTTTGGGTGTTCACAATCCTAAATGCTCTCAATGCTCTCAGTCATAGGGTACAATTAAGCCCACTTCTGTTAGCATGAGGAAAAATATTGCAATTAATATTTCAGGACACGGGGACTCCGTCTCCTTGTCCTGAAAAAAATCAAATAAGGTGTAAGGGGCAGGGTAGCGGTACCCTGACCTCTTTGACCTCATGGGTGTACCCTTTTTGAAAGCTTGTGAATGCTTGCTGTAATCCTGCAGGACTCTCAAAGGAGCAAGCATACTCCCCTACATCAGATGGAGTCCCACAGGAGAGCAGGGGCTGTGCTGCCTGCCATGAAAGGGGGGCATAAGAGTCAGTGGTGGGTTGGTTACATATGGGCAGTTGGCCATGTGGCTAACCCATGCAATGCATGGCCAAAGGCCTTGTGCGGCAGGGGGTTTGGCTGTCCATTGGGGTTGGGCACAGGTCTTGGCCATAGGGCCTCCCAGGGAGGGTTGGGTATAGGGCCAACCACACTCTCGACAGGGGGTTGGTATCCCACAGCCAACTCCCCAGGCCAAGGCCAGGCTCTGCAGCCAACCCTATGCTGCGCATGGCCGAATGATGCGTGCGGCAGAGGTGGCTGCCCACAGGGGGTTGGGTGCAGGGCTTGGCAGAATTGCAGCAAAAACCTGTTTACATTTTTTTTTTTAGGTTCAGGACAGGTCAATAAGACCCCAAGTCCTATAATGGCTGCCAGCAACATTTTTCTCATGTTGCTGCAACCAATCATAAATGGCCCAAGGGAAAAAAGTAGCCACTCAAAGTTATAGTGAGGATTCCCAGAGATAGGAATTCTTCAGCTTTTTCTCTAGGCAGATTACATTAACTATAACTAGACCTGGTACCATGCACAGCTTCCACTGTTTCATATTATATCACTTATACCACATTAAATCATAGCATTCATAGCAACACTTCTGACATCTGATATGACATAATTTATGAGGCCACTGTGCATGGTAGCAGGGTGAGTTATAGTTCATGTATTCTGCCTAGTGAGTTTACAACACTGTGCAGAGAGGATTGCGAGTTATAGTAAGTTTTGGACTGGGCATAAATCATTCATTTTAAACTATAACTATAACTTTAGAATTTCTAATGTTTGTGTAGTTTAAGAGCTTGTTTTGCATAGAAACAAGAAAATAAGTTTTCCTAACTATAACTAATCTTTAACCTTTAGTATTTTAATTGAAAAAAAGATATATGTATATTTATATACATATATATATATATATATGAACAAATTCACCTTGACTTAAAAAGATGACATCGGCACTCCAATGGCTCAATTACTGCGGTTTATTCAACTTCGAGCGATTTCAACATCCACGCGTTCTGGCTGCCAGACGCAGCCTTGTTCACGATGGTGAGCTTTGAACTTTTTTTCATATATGTACTCTTTCTTTACAAACAAACATAAAAAGTGGACAGCTTCAATGAATTACACTTATTCTGTTCGTAAACAATGGGCACCATCTTAAGACATGTTTTTATCTTATTATGTCTATTGAATTGAGAGTTTGCTCACAAAAGCTTATAAAACCTTTACGCTCTTCAATTCAATTTACTCATGTTTCATGTATATATATTTATAATTAATAATTTTATTGCAAAGATTTAACATGATGGTTTTTAAAAATATTTATATTAATAATCTTTTTAACATTATTAGCCTGACGTGTTACACAAATATTTAGAATGGTAACTAAATGTAAAAGGTTGTATAGATATACAAAAACAACTGGTAAAAAAATATCTTGAAAATGTAATAAGAAAACAGACTCTGGTTGTGTGCTTTACTAGTGGGCTATCAGTTTGTTTTCTATGTTCACTACTTCTGTTAGTCACATGGTGTATGCACGTAACACATAGCATATTTAAAAAAGTAAGGCTAAACGCTTTCTCGATTAAGTGATCAAGGGAAAGTGGTGCCCGAAACGCGTCTTGAGGAAGAAATAAAAATACGCTGAATGCCGATATTTGAGTGGTTCGTGGTTCTTTGGTGATTTGGGGCGCGCTAACATCCGAGTACGCCGCTGCACCGGAATCATGGTACAAGGTGATATTTATAATTACATTCACATTTTTAGGGCAAGTGCCCAATTTTTTCTGGCAAACTCATGGTCCTAGAGACCTCTTTATAAAGTAGTATGCTAACAATCATTTATGCATTATGCCCCAAATTTCCATTGTACACTTCATAGTTATTCTAAAGTGACTGGTGCTAGAATGCTAATTAAATACAATATTTGGCAAGTGCCTCTATCTTCACAGCTATGAATTTCTATTCAATTCCTTTCACACTAGGGAAAACCCTAAGTGTGTGTTGCTAATTTCCCTACTATATATATTCACTGAAAAAACCATAGGTTTCAGGGACATTATAGTTAGAAATTAGCATTTAAAAAATCTTAGAAATACACTGAAAAAAACGCAGGTTTCAGGGACGTTATAGTTAGTTGGACATTTCACTCATACAAAACCAGAGAAATTTGGCTGTTATAGTTAGTTGAGCTAACTATAACTCGCCCCCCGCAATGCACTGCTAATGACGTCACATATTACATCACTCATGCCATTGTTTTTTCAGTGAATTTCAAAGGTTTTTTAAATGCTAATTTCTAACTATAACGTCCCTGAAACCTATGGCTTTTTCAGTGAATTTCAAAGGTTTTTTAAATGCTAATTTCTAAATATGCCTACATAGGTAGGACATGTGCAGAAAGAGGAAGAAAGGCACAGAAAGAAGCAAGAGAAGTGCAGAAATAGGCAACAGAAGTCCAGAAAGAGGAATAAAGGTGCAGAAAGAAGCAAGAGATGTGCAGAAAGAACCAACAGAGGTGCAGAAAGAGGCCTACTTTGACTGTACCTTACAACAGACTCATACAAAGTAGCCTAATCACTAATCCATCTCCCAAGATGACTTAAACCTCACTTTTCTCTTGAAGGTTCAATATTCATCGACTGCTCAGAATGTTAGGCCTACCAAATATAAAACAGCAATCCTAAACATATCACTGTTGTAAGTCTGACCAAGTTTGTGACGGTATGCATGCGTGTGTCTCTGCTTTTACCTATTGACATGTTACATAAAAATAAACATACAAATACTTGAATACCTGTGTTTCAAACAGCATACTCTGTAAATTTGTGTACAAAAAGGTAGAAGCAAGAGAAGTGCAGAAAGAATAAACAGATGTGCAGAAAGAGTCAAGAGGGGTACAGATAAATGCAAGAGAGATGCAGAAAAAAGCAAGAGAAGTGCACAAAGAAGCAACGGAGGTGCAGAAATAGGCAGGAGGGGTACAGAAACAGGCAAGAAACGTGCAGAAAGAAGCAAAAGAGGTGCAGAAAGAGGCAAGAGAACTGCAGAAAAAGGCAAGAGAGGTGCAGAAAGAGACAGGAGAGGTGCACAAAGAGGCAAAAGGGGTACAGAAAGAGGCAAGAGGGGTGCAGAAAGAAGCAAGAGAAGTGCAGAAAAAAGCAACAGAGGTGCTGACAGAGGCAAGAGGGGTGCAGAAAGAGGCAAGAGAAGTGCAGAAAGAAGCAACAGAGGTGCTGAAAGACGCAAGAGAGGTGCAGAAACAGGCAAGAAATGTGCAGAAAGAGGGAACAGGGGTGCAGAAAGAGGTAAGAGGGATTCAAAAATTTGCAAGGGAGGTGCAGAAAGAAGCAAGAGCAGTGCAGAAAGAAGCAAGACAAGTGCAGAAAGAAGCAAGAGAGGTAGAGAAATAGGGAAGAGGGGTGCAGAAAGAGGCATGAGGGATGCAGAAATTTGCAAAAGAGGTGCAGAAAGAAGCAAGAGCAGTGCAGAAAGAACCAACAGAGGTGCTGAAAGAGTCGCGCACGGTGAAGAAAGAGGCAAGAGAAGTGCAGAAAGAAGCAACAGAGGTACAGAAAGAGGCAAGAGAGGTGCAGAAACAGGCAGGAAAGGTGCAGAAAGAGGGAACGGGGTGCAGAAAGAGGCAAGAGAGGTGCAGAAAGAGGGAAGAGGGGTGCAGAAAGAGGCAAGAGAGGTGCAGAAACAAGCAAGAGAAGTGCAGAAAGAGGCAAGAGAATTGCTGAAAGAAGCAACAGAGATGTAGAAAGAAGCAAGAGAAGTGCAGAAAGAACCAACAGAGGTGCAAAAAGAGGCAATAGGGGTGCAGAAAGAGGTAGGAGAGGTGCACAAAGAGGCAAGAGAGGTACAGAAAGAGGCAGGAGGGGTGCAGAAACAAGGAAGAGAAGTGCAGAAAGAAGCAACAGAGGTGCTGAAAGAGGTGCGAAGGGTGCAGAAAGAGCAAGAGAAGTGCAGAAAGAAGCAAAAGAGGTACAGAAAGAGGCAAGAGATGTGCAGAAACAGGCAGGAAAGGTGCAGAAAGAGGGAACAGGAGTGCAGAAAGAGGCAAGAGAGGTGCAGAAAGAGGGAAGACAGGTCCAGAAAGAGGCAAGAGGGGTGCATAAAGAAGCAAGTGAGGTGCAGAAAGAGGCAACAGAGGTGCAGAAAGACGCAAGAGAGGTGCAGAAACAAGCAAGAGAAGTGCAGAAAGAGGCAAGAGAATTGCTGAAAGAAGCAACAGAGGTGTAGGAAGAAGCAAGAGAAGTGCAGAAAGAGGCGAGTGAGGTGCATAAAGAGGCAAGAGAGGTGCAGAAAATGGCAAGAGAACTGCAGAAAGAGGCAAGAGGGATGCAAAAAAGGGAAGAAGGGTGCAGACAGAAGCAAGAGAGGTGTAGAAAGAAGCAAGAGAAGTGCAGAAGGAAGCAAGAGAGGTGCAGAAAGAGGAAAGACGAGTGCAGAAAGAGACAACAGGGGTGCAGAAAGAGAAAACAGCGGTACAGAAAGAAGCAAGACAGGTGCAGAAAGAGGCAAAAGAAGTGCAGAAAGAAGCAACAGAGGTGCAGAAAAAGGCAAGAGGGGTGCAGAAAGAGGAGAGAGAGGTGCAGAAAGAAGCAAAAGAGGTGCAAAAAGAGGCAAGAGAGGTGCAGAAATAGGCAGGAAAGGTGCAGAAAGAGGGAACAGGGGTGCAGAAACAGCAAGAGAGGTGCAGAAAGAGGGTAGACAGGTGCAGAAAGAGGCAAGAGGGGTGCAGAAAGAAGCAAGTGAGGTGCAGAAAGAGGCAACAGAGGTGCAGAAAGACGCAAGAGAGGTGCAGAAACAAGCAAGAGAAGTGCAGAAAGAGGCAAGAAAATTGCTGAAAGAAGCAACAGAGGTATAGGAAGAAGCAAAAGAAGTGCAGAAAGAGGCGAGTGAGGTGTAGAAAGAGGCAAGAGAGGTGCAGAAAATGGCAAGAGAACTTCAGAAAGAGGCAAGAGGGATGCAAAAAGGGGAAGAAGGGTGCAGACAGAAGCAAGAGAGGTGCAGAAAGAAGCAAGAGAAGTGCAGAAAGAAGCAAGAGATGTGCAGAAAGAGGAAAGACGAATGCAGAAAGAGACAACAGGGGTACAGAAAGAGACAACAGGGGTGCAGAAAGAAGCAAGACAGGTGCAGAAAGAGGCAAAAGAAGTGCAGAAAGAAGCAACAAAGGTGCAGAAAAAGGCAAGAGGGGTGCAGAAAGAGGAGAGAGAAGTACAAAAAGAAGCAAAAGAGGTGCAGAAAGAGGCAAGAGGGGTGCAGAAACAGGCAAAAGGGGTGCAGAAAGAGGCAAGAGAACTTCAGAAAGAGGCAAGAGAGTTGCAGAAACAGGCAAAAGGGGCGCAGAAAGAGGGAACAGGTGTGCAGACAGAGGCAAGAGAGGTGCAGAAAGAGGGAAGAGGGGTATAGAAAGAGGCAAGAGGGATGCAGAAAGAGGTAGGAGAGGTGCACAAAGAGGCAAGAGAGGTACAGAAAGAGGCAGGAGGGGTGCAGAAACAAGGAAGAGAAGTGCAGAAAGAAGCAACAGAGGTGCTGAAAGAGGCAGGAGATGTGCAGAAACAGGCAGGAAAGGTGCAGAAAGAGGGAACAGGGGTGCAGAAAGAGGCAAGAGAGGTGCAGAAAGAGGGAAGACAGGTGCAGAAAGAGGCAAGAGGGGTGCATAAAGAAGCAAGTGAGGTGCAGAAAGAGGCAACAGAGGTGCAGAAAGACGCAAGAGAGGTGCAGAAACAAGCAAGAGAAGTGCACAAAGAGGCAAGAGAATTGCTGAAAGAAGGAACAGAGGTGTAGGAAGAAGCAAGAGAAGTGCAGAAAGAGGCGAGTGAGGTGTAGAAAGAGGCAAGAGAGGTGCAGAAAATGGCAAGAAAACTGCAGAAAGAGGCAAGAGGGATGCAAAAAAGGGAAGAAGGGTGCAGACAGAAGCAAGAGAGGTGCAGAAAGAAGCAAGAGAAGTGCAGAAAGAAGCAAGAGACGTACAGAAAGAGGAAAGACGAGTGCAGAAAGAGACAACAGGGTACAGAAAGAGACAACAGGGGTGCAGAAAGAAGCAAGACAGGTGCAGAAAGAGGCAAAAGAAGTGCAGAAAGAAGCAACAGAGGTGCAGAAAAAGGCAAGAGGGGTTCAGAAAGAGGAGAGAGAAGTGCAAAAATAAGCAAAAGAGGTGCAGAAAGAGGCAAGAGGGGTGCAGAAAGAGGGAAGACATGTGCAGAAAGAGGCAAGAGGGGTGCATAAAGAAGCAAGTGAGGTGCAGAAAGAGGCAACAGAGGTGCAGAAAGATGCAAGAGAGGTGCAGAAACAAGCAAGAGAAGTGCACAAAGAGGCAAGAGAATTGCTGAAAGAAGGAACAGAGGTGTAGGAAGAAGCAAGAGAAGTGCAGAAAGAGGCGAGTGAGGTGTAGAAAGAGGCAAGAGAGGTTCAGAAAATGGCAAGAGAACTGCAGAAAGAGGCAAGAGGGATGCAAAAAAGGGAAGAAGGGTGCAGACAGAAGCAAGAGAGGTGCAGAAAGAAGCAAGAGAAGTGCAGAAAGAAGCAAGAGACGTACAGAAAGAGGATAGACGAGTGCAGAAAGAGACAACAGGGGTACAGAAAGAGACAACATGGGTGCAGAAAGAAGCAAGACAGGTGCAGAAAGAGGCAAAAGAAGAGCAGAAAGAAGCAACAGAGGTGCAGAAAAAGGCAAGAGGGGTGCAGAAAGAGGAGAGAGAAGTGCAAAAATAAGCAAAAGAGGTGCAGAAAGAGGCAAGAGGGGTGCAGAAACAGGCAAAAGGGGTGCAGAAAGAGGCAAGAGAACTGCAGAAAGAGGCAAGAGAGTTGCAGAAACAGGAAAAAGGGGTGCAGAAAGAGGGAACAGGCATGCAGACAGAGGCAAGAGAGGTGCAGAAAGATGGAAGAGGGGTATAGAAAGAGGCAAGAGGATGCAGAAATTTGCAACAGAGGTGCAGAAAGAAGCAAGAGCAGTGCAGAAAGAACCAACAGTGGTGCAGAAAGAGGCAAGAGGGGTACAGAAACAAGCAAGAAAAGCGCAGAAAGAAGCAAAAGAGGTGCAGAAAGAGGCAAGAGAACTGCAGAAGAAGGCAAGAGAGGTGCAGGACGTTGCAGGAGAGGTGCACAAAGAGACAAAAGGGGTACAGAAAGAGGCAAGAGGGGTGCAGAAAGAAGCAAGAGAAGTGCAGAAAGAGGCAACAGAGGTGCACAAAGATGCAAGAGAGGTGCAGAAACAAGCAAGAGAAGTGCAGAAAGAGGCAAGAGAATTGCTGAAAGAAGTAACAGAGGTGTAGAAAGAAGCAAGAGAAGTGCAGAAAGAACCAACAGAGGTGCAAAAAGAGGCAAGAGGGGTGCAGAAAGAGGTAGGAGAGGTGCACAAAGAGGCAAGAGAGGTACAGAAAGAGGCAGGAGGGGTGCAGAAACAAGGAAGAGAAGTGCAGAAAGAAGCAACAGAGGTGCTGAAAGAAGCAAGAGATGTGCAGAAACAGGCAGGAAAGGTACAGAAAGAGGGAACAGGGGTGCAGAAAGAGGCAAGAGAGGTGCAGATAGAGGGAAGACAGGTGCAGAAAGAGGCAAGAGGGGTGCATAAAGAAGCAAGTGAGGTGCAGAAAGAGGCAACAGAGGTGCAGAAAGACGCAAGAGAGGTGCAGAAACAAGCAAGATAAGTGCAGAAAGAGGCAAGAGAATTGCTGAAAGAAGCAACAGAGGTGTAGGAAGAAGCAAGAGAAGTGCAGAAAGAGGCGAGTGAGGTGCATAAAGAGGCAAGAGAGGTGCAGAAAATGGCAAGAGAACTGCAGAAAGAGGCAAGAGGGATGCAAAAAAGGGAAGAAGGGTGCAGACAGAAGCAAGAGAGGTGCAGAAAGAAGCAAGAGAAGTGTAGAAGGAAGCAAGAGAGGTGCAGAAAGAGGAAAGACGAGTGCAGAAAGAGACAACAGGGGTGCAGAAAGAGAAAACAGCGGTGCAGAAAGAAGCAAGACAGGTGCAGAACGAGGCAAAAGAAGTGCAGAAAGAAGCAACAGAGGTGCAGAAAAAGGCAAGACGGGGGCAGAAAGAGGAGAGAGAAGTGCAGAAAGAAGCAAAAGAGGTGCAGAAAGAGGCAAGAGAGGTGCAGAAACAGGCAGGAAAGGTGCAGAAAGAGGGAACAGGGATACAGAAACAGGCAAGAGAGGTGCAGAAAGAGGGAAGACAGGTGCAGAAAGAGGCAAGAGGTGTGCAGAAAGAAGCAAGTGAGGTGCAGAAAGAGGCAACAGAAGTGCAGAAAGATGCAAGAGAGGTGCAGAAACAAGCAAGAGAAGTGCAGAAAGAGGCAAGAGAATTGCTGAAAGAAGCAACAGAGGTGTAGGAAGAAGCAAGAGAAGTGCAGAAAGAGGCGAGTGAGGTGTAGAAAGAGGCAAGAGAGGTGCAGAAAATGGCAAGAGAACTGCAGAAAGAGGCAAGAGGGATGCAAAAAAGGGAAGAAGGGTACAGACAGAAGCAAGAGAGGTGCAGAAAGAAGAAAGAGAAGTGCAAAAAGAAGCAAGAGATGTGCAGAAAGAGGAAAGATGAGTGCAGAAAGAGACAACAGGGGTACAGAAAGAGACAACAGGGTTGCAGAAAGAAGCAAGACAGGTGCAGGAAAGAGGCAAAAGAAGAGCAGAAAGAAGCAACAGAGGTGCAGAAAAAGGCAAGAGGGGTGCAGAAAGAGGAGAGAGAAGTGCAAAAATAAGCAAAAGAGGTGCAGAAAGAGGCAAGAGGGGTGCAGAAACAGGCAAAAGGGGTGCAGAAAGAGGCAAGAGAACTGTAGAAAGAGGCAAGAGAGTTGCAGAAACAGAAAAAGGGGTGCAGAAAGAGGGAACAGGCGTGCAGACAGAGGCAAGAGAGGTGCAGAAAGATGGAAGAGGGGTATAGAAAGAGGCAAGAGGATGCAGAAATTTGCAACAGAGGTGCAGAAAGAAGCAAGAGCAGTGCAGAAAGAACCAACAGAGGTGCAGAAAAAGGCAAGAGGGGTGCAGAAAGAGGAGAGAGAAATGCAAAAATAAGCAAAAGAGGTGCAGAAAGAGGCAAGAGGGGTGCAGAAACAGGCACAAGGGGTACAGAAAGAGGCAAGAGAACTGCAGAAAGAGGCAAGAGAGTTGCAGAAACAGGAAAAAGGGGTGCAGAAAGAGGGAACTGGCGTGCAGACAGAGGCAAGAGAGGTGCAGAAAGATGGAAGAGGGGTATAGAAAGAGGCAAGAGGATGCAGAAATTTGCAACAGAGGTGCAGAAAGAAGCAAGAGCAGTGCAGAAAGAACCAACAGAGGTGCAGAAAGAGGCAAGAGGGGTACAGAAACAGGCAAGAAAAGCGCAGAAAGAAGCAAAAGAGGTGCAGAAAGAGGCAAGAGAACTGCAGAAGAAGGCAAGAGATGTGCAGGACGTTGCACGAGAGGTGCACAAAGAGACAAAAGGGGTACAGAAAGAGGCAAGAGGGGTGCAGAAAGAAGCAAGAGAAGTGCAGAAAGAGGCAACAGAGGTGCACAAAGACGCAAGAGAGGTGCAGAAACAAGCAAGAGAAGTGCAGAAAGAGGCAAGAGAATTGCTGAAAGAAGTAACAGAGGTGTAGAAAGAAGCAAGAGAAGTGCAGAAAGAACCAACAGAGGTGCAAAAAGAGGCAAGAGGGGTGCAGAAAGAGGTAGGAGAGGTGCACAAAGAGGCAAGAGAGGTACAGAAAGAGGCAGGAGGGGTGCAGAAACAAGGAAGAGAAGTGCAGAAAGAAGTACCAGAGGTGCTGAAAGAAGCACGAGATGTGCAGAAACAGGCAGGAAAGGTACAGAAAGAGGGAACAGGGGTGCAGAAAGAGGCAAGAGAGGTGCAGATAGAGGGAAGACAGGTGCAGAAAGAGGCAAGAGGGGTGCATAAAGAAGCAAGTGAGGTGCAGAAAGAGGCAACAGAGGTGCAGAAAGACGCAAGAGAGGTGCAGAAACAAGCAAGATAAGTGCAGAAAGAGGCAAGAGAATTGCTGAAAGAAGCAACAGAGGTGTAGGAAGAAGCAAGAGAAGTGCAGAAAGAGGCGAGTGAGGTGCATAAAGAGGCAAGAGAGGTGCAGAAAATGGCAAGAGAACTGCAGAAAGAGGCAAGAGGGATGCAAAAAAGGGAAGAAGGGTGCAGACAGAAGCAAGAGAGGTGCAGAAAGAAGCAAGAGAAGTGTAGAAGGAAGCAAGAGAGGTGCAGAAAGAGGAAAGACGAGCGCAGAAAGAGACAACAGGGGTGCAGAAAGAGAAAACAGCGGTGCAGAAAGAAGCAAGACAGGTGCAGAACGAGGCAAAAGAAGTGCAGAAAGAAGCAACAGAGGTGCAGAAAAAGGCAAGAGGGGGGCAGAAAGAGGAGAGAGAAGTGCAGAAAGAAGCAAAAGAGGTGCAGAAAGAGGCAAGAGAGGTGCAGAAACAGGCAGGAAAGGTGCAGAAAGAGGGAACAGGGGTACAGAAACAGGCAAGAGAGGTGCAGAAAGAGGGAAGACAGGTGCAGAAAGAGGCAAGAGGTGTGCAGAAAGAATCAAGTGAGGTGCAGAAAGAGGCAACAGAAGTGCAGAAAGATGCAAGAGAGGTGCAGAAACAAGCAAGAGAAGTGCAGAAAGAGGCAAGAGAATTGCTGAAAGAAGCAACAGAGGTGTAGGAAGAAGAAAGAGAAGTGCAGAAAGAGGCAAGTGAGGTGTAGAAAGAGGCAAGAGAGGTGCAGAAAATGGCAAGAGAACTGCAGAAAGAGGCAAGAGGGATGCAAAAAAGGGAAGAAGGGTACAGACAGAAGCAAGAGAGGTGCAGAAAGAAGAAAGAGAAGTGCAAAAAGAAGCAAGAGATGTGCAGAAAGAGGAAAGACGAGTGCAGAAAGAGACAACAGGGGTACAGAAAGAGACAACAGGGTTGCAGAAAGAAGCAAGACAGGTGCAGGAAAGAGGCAAAAGAAGAGCAGAAAGAAGCAACAGAGGTGCAGAAAAAGGCAAGAGGGGTGCAGAAAGAGGAGAGAGAAGTGCAAAAAGAAGCAAAAGAGGTGCAGAAAGAGGCAAGAGGGGTGCAGAAACAGGCAAAAGGGGTGCAGAAAGAGGCAAGAGAACTGCAGAAAGAGGCAAGAGAGTTGCAGAAACAGGCAAAAGGGGTGCAGAAACAGGAAAAAGGGGTGCAGAAAGAGGGAACAGGTGTGCAGACAGAGGCAAGAGAGGTGCAGAAAGATGGAAGAGGGGTATAGAAAGAGGCAAGAGGGATGCAGAAATTTGCAACAGAGGTGCAGAAAGAAGCAAGAGCAGTGCAGAAAGAACCAACAGAGGTGCAGAAAGAGGCAAGAGGGGTACAGAAACAGGCAAGAAAGGCTCAGAAAGAAGCAAAAGAGGTGCAGAAAGAGGCAAGAGAACTGCAGAAGAAGGCAAGAGAGGTGCAGGACGTTGCAGGAGAGGTGCACAAAGAGACAAAAGGGGTACAGAAAGAGGCAAGAGGGGTGCAGAAAGAAGCAAGAGAAGTGCAGAAAGAGGCAACAGAGGTGCACAAAGACGCAAGAGAGGTGCAGAAACAAGCAAGAGAAGTGCAGAAAGAGCAAGAGAATTGCTGAAAGAAGTAACAGAGGTGTAGAAAGAAGCAAGAGAAGTGGAGAAAGAACCAACAGAGGTGCAAAAAGAGGCAAGAGGGGTGCAGAAAGAGGTAGGAGAGGTGCACAAAGAGGCAAGAGAGGTACAGAAAGAGGCAGGAGGGGTGCAGAAACACGGAAGAGAAGTGCAGAAAGAAGCAACAGAGGTGCTGAAAGAAGGAAGAGATGTGCAGAAACAGGCAGGAAAGGTACAGAAAGAGGGAACAGGGGTGCAGAAAGAGGCAAGAGAGGTGCAGATAGAGGGAAGACAGGTGCAGAAAGAGGCAAGAGGGGTGCAGAAAGAAGCAAGTGAGGTGCAGAAAGAGGCAACAGAGGTGCAGAAAGACGCAAGAGAGGTGCAGAAACAAGCAAGATAAGTGCAGAAAGAGGCAAGAGAATTGCTGAAAGAAGCAACAGAGGTGTAGGAAGAAGCAAGAGAAGTGCAGACAGAGGCGAGTGAGGTGCATAAAGAGGCAAGAGAGGTGCAAAAATGGCAAGAGAACTGCAGAAAGAGGCAAGAGGGATGCAAAAAAGGGAAGAAGGGTGCAGACAGAAGCAAGAGAGGTGCAGAAAGAAGCAAGAGAAGTGTAGAAGGAAGCAAGAGAGGTGCAGAAAGAGGAAAGACGAGTGCAGAAAGAGACAACAGGGGTGCAGAAAGAGAAAACAGCGGTGCAGAAAGAAGCAAGACAGGTGCAGAACGAGGCAAAAGAAGTGCAGAAAGAAGCAACAGAGGTGCAGAAAAAGGCAAGAGGGGTGCAGAAAGAGGAGAGAGAAGTGCAGAAAGAAGCAAAAGAGGTGCAGAAAGAGGCAAGAGAGGTGCAGAAACAGGCAGGAAAGGTGCAGAAAGAGGGAACAGGGGTACAGAAACAGGCAAGAGAGGTGCAGAAAGAGGGAAGACAGGTGCAGAAAGAGGCAAGAGGTGTGCAGAAAGAAGCAAGTGAAGTGCAGAAAGAGGCAACAGAAGTGCAGAAAGATGCAAGAGATGTGCAGAAACAAGCAAGAGAAGTGCAGAAAGAGGCAAGAGAATTGCTGAAAGAAGCAACAGAGGTGTAGGAAGAAGCAAGAGAAGTGCAGAAAGAGGCGAGTGAGGTGTAGAAAGAGGCAAGAGAGGTGCAGAAAATGGCAAGAGAACTGCAGAAAGAGGCAAGAGGGATGCAAAAAAGGGACGAAGGGTACAGACAGAAGCAAGAGAGGTGCAGAAAGAAGAAAGAGAAGTGCAGAAAGAGACAACAGGGGTACAGAAAGAGACAACAGGGGTGCAGAAAGAAGCAAGAGAGTTGCAGAAACAGGCAAAAGGGGTGCAGAAAGAGGGAACAGGTGTACGGACAGAGGCAAGAGAGGTGCAGAAAGAGGGAAGAGGGGTATAGAAAGAGGCAAGAGGGATGCAGGAAGTTGCAGGAGAGGTGCACAAAGAGACAAAAGGGGTACAGAAAGAGGCAAGAGGGGTACAGAAAGAAGCAAGAGAAGTGCAGAAAGAAGCAACAGAAGTGCCGAAAGAGGCAAGAGAGGTTCAGAAACAGGCAAGAAAGGTACAGAAAGAGGTAACAGGGGTGCAGAAAGAGGTAAGAGGTATGAGAAGTTGGCCTGGTATATGCTGTCCACTAATTATAGTGGGCACCTTGCAACAGTCCAAACAACCCCTTATTGGAGATAAGTTAAAGACAACCTTTATTGAAAGCTATCCTAGTGGTAGCTATGGAGAGCAGCCTTCAGGCTAAGTCTTGAAGGAATGTAAAGCAGCTTGTTTTACCAGTCTATAATCTCTTGAGTGACCAAATGAAAGAGGACCACACCAGGTATATATATAAAATATATGTATTTAGTCTTAAACACACCCCTCTAGTCTCTTTATGAGGCTAGAGTTTGAAGTACATAAGTTACAAGTCAGTTATCAACAGTAATAGCACAAATACACATTTGAGCCCTAGGGGCGTACCAAACCATATACCAAAAAAGTGGTATAAGAACCACGACTGAGCTAGACACAAGGCCTAGAGCCTGTAGAAGTGCTTGGACCCCAAGGAACCACCCAAGGTAGTGACACAGGGGACCCACGGGGGATGCGTGCAGTGTGAGAACACAGCCGCGAGCCACCGTTAACTTCTATGGGGAAAGTCGCGGTTGAATTTTTAAAAGGAAAGGTCACTTAGAGGAGGACTTGGAGCAAATCCTTTTAGAACTAGGCAGTTCTAGAGTCAATACCCACGGGAGCACCGGAGTACTCGAGTTACCTCACCCAGGGAAGCCAGGTGCGTAGGTGTCTTTTGTCGTCGGGTTTCGTCATCGTTTTCAATGGCGATCTGCTGCAGCAGGCTGCTGGCGACCAAGTCAAAAGTGTCCGGGTGGATCCAAGGGTGGATCGAAGATCTGAAGAACCAGATAGCAGAGGGGACAGAGTCTGGGTCACTAGCCAGTGACCAGGAAGGCGATGAGCAGATGCCCACCGATGTCGGGTGCTTCAGGTAGGTTGACAGTCGTCTTGACTCTTCAGCCACGAGGTCCAGGAGGTATCGACGACAACCAGGAGCTGGATTCGAGCTGCCCATAAAGTCTGTAGATTGCTGAGGTGTTGGCGACCGGATTGGACCCAACAAGCCTTGGCAACGGCAAGTCATGTGGAAACAAAGAAAGGACGTTGATGCAGACCAGCAAGGTCTGAGGGACTCACCCAGCAAGGGTAAGTCAGGGCACGTCTGGAGCAACGAGCAAAGCCCAAGCAGAAGAAGTGTTGCCTTCGGGAGGGCCCACTAGCCAATGGACTATTGACCGCAAAGGAGCCTCGAGTGGACGCACTTGGAGCTGGCTCACAGGATACTCGTAGAGTGGAGGCCAGTGATCTTCGGTGCAGTTAGTGCTGGAGGCGGGGGCTACTCGGAGCCCAAAGCACAACTTCGTGGAAGACCAGAAAGAGGATGCACTTGCAAAGGTTCTTGGTGTCCAGGGGTCATGGTTCCACGTTACCCACGACAGCTACGGGCCTCAGCTTTGCTGGGGACTCAGGGCAGCCTCAGGGAAGTCTGGAAATCTACCTCTGGTGTTGCAAAGACTTCGGCATCCGGCGGGAGCTTCAGTGATGCAGACCGGACAATTGCTTCTTAGGTGCCTGCCAAGCAGGGGAGTCACTCCTTGACCCCAAGGGAGATTCTTCAGTCCTCTAATCTTGAAGTAGAGCGTTGAAGGTCCAGGATTCGGCTTCAGAGTTTCGTCCAGGGTAATCTAAAGTCCTAAGGACTGGGGTCCCATACTTATACCAAGTTAGGGGGTTGGACATACTCTGGGGACCCACCTATGGGAGGGTCAGGGAAGAGGGGTGGTTACACCCATTCCCTTTGTCCAGTTTAGCACCAGAGCAGGGGCAGGTAGCCCCTGTAACCGGTTTGAACTGGCATATGCACAGGGACACCAAGTGTGCCCCCAGTGCAGGACTTCTGAGCACCAGAGAGTGCTCCCGCCCAGCCCCAATACACATTATCCTGTCTGGGGAGGTGGTTACACCTCCCTGTGACAGGAAACCTATTGTCCAGGCCTCCCCTGCCGGAGTTTCAGTCAGCAGCAGGAGGCCAGACCCGTGTCTGTGGCAGCGGCATCCATTTCGTGATGCCAGGGCTCTGTAAGGAAGTTACCGGGTAGGCCGGTGGGTACATGTCTCTCCCTCTAGAAGGGTGGAATGCTACCCCCGCCGCCATGACTGGCGGGGGGTAGTATTCCAAGATGTTTGACACCAAACACGACATGTTTTGGTGCAGCCAGTCCAAAGTTAGCATTCTACCGCAAGGATATAATGCACTTAAGAGTATATGGTCAGGCTGTACCACAAACAGCATCAGAGGAGGGACTCCGAACGCTGCAGAGGGCCTCTGCTCATGCAGGGGCACCCTCTCACATAAAAACCAAGCACTCTGCCTTCAGGATTGTAAAGGCCTGCCATAGGAGTGACTTATAGGTTTATATGTGTGTGCAGTGGTAGTGATATAGGTAGCCTATATCACAGTAAGGGGTGCATGCACCACCTTACCCAGGCTGCAGTAGCAGACCTGTGGTGTCATTTTGGCTGGCCTTCCAGGGGTGGCATAATACATGCTTCAGTCCCTGGCAGGCCTCTGGGGTACCTATGCCCTGGGTACATAGTATACCATATACTAGGGACTTATAAGGGGCACTCCAGATTCCAATCAAAGATGTACCTAAGGCACATGGAAACCATTTTAGAGAGGAAGCAGCTAGGCTGGGGTTCTGATTAGCAGGGCCCCAGCCAGCCTAAAGTCGAAAAACAGTGAAGCATCAGCAAAAAGTGGGGGTATCCATGTGATGCAGATCCTACTCTCCTACAAGAGGGATACAGAAATTTGCAAGAGAGGTGCAGAAAGAAGCAAGAGCAGTGCAGAAAGAAGCAAGAGAAGTGCAGAAAGAAGCAAGAGAGGTGTAGAAATAGGGAAGAGGGGTGCAGAAAGAGGCATGAGGGATGCAGAAATTTGCAAAAGAGGTGCAGAAAGAATCAAGAGCGGTGCAGAAAGAACCAACAGAGGAGCAAAAAGAGGCAAGAGGGCTGCAGAAAGAGGTAGAAGAGGTGCACAAAGAGGCAAGAGGAATACAGAAAGAGGCAGGAGGGTTGCAGATAAAAGGAAGAGAAGTGCAGAAAGAAGAAACAGAGGTGCTGAAAGAGGCGCGAGGGGTGCAGAAAGAGGCAAGAGAAGTGCAGAAAGAAGCAACAGAGGTATAGAAAGAGGCAAGAGAGGTGCAGAAACAGGCAGGAAAGGTACAGAAAGAGGGAACAGGGGTGCAGAAAGAGAGGTGCAGAAAGAGAGGAGAGGGGTGCAGAAAGAGGCAAGAGGGGTGCAGAAAGAGAGGAGAGGGGTGCAGAAAGAGGCAAGAGGGGTGCAGAAAGAAGCAAGTGAGGTGCAGAAAGAGGCAACAGAGGTGCAGAAAGACACAAGAGAGGTACAGAAACAAGCAAGAGAAGTGCAGAAAGAGGCAAGAGAATTGCTGAAAGAAGCAACATAGGTGTAGAAAGAAGCAAGAGAAGTGCAGAAAGAGGCAAGTGAGGTGCAGAAAGAGGCAAGAGAGATGCAGAAAGTGGCAAGAGAACTGCAGAAAGAGGTACGAGGGATGCAAAAAAGGGAAGAAGGGTCAGAAAGAAGCAAGAGAGGTGCAGAAAGTAGCAAGAGAAGTGCAGAAAGAAGCAAGAGAGGTGCAGAAAGAGGAAAGACGAGTGCAGAAAGAGACAACAGGGGTGCAGAAAGAAGCAAGAGAGGTGCAGAAAGAGGCAAAAGAAGTGCAGAAAGAAGCAAGAGAGGTACAGAAGGAAGGAGGCAAGAGAACTGAGGAAAGAGGCCAGAAAGGTGCAGAAACAGGCAAAAGATGTGCAGAAAGAGGGAACAGGGGTGCAGACAGAGGCAAGAGAGGTGCAGAAAGTGGGAAGAGGGGTGAAGAAAGAGGCAAGAAGGGTGCAGAAGCTTGCTAGAGAGGTGCAGAAAGAAGCAAGAGAAGTGCAAAAGAACCAACAGAAGTGCAGAAAGAGGCAAGAGGGGTGCAGAAAGAGACAAGAGAAGTGCAGAAAGAAGGAACAGAGGTACACAAAGAGGCAAGTGGGGTGCAGAAAGAGGGAAGGGAGGTGTAGAAAGAGGCAAGAGAGTTGCACAAAGAGGGAAGAAGGGTGCAGAAAGAGGCAAGAGTGGTGCAGAAAGAAGCAACAGAGGTGCAAAAAGAAGCAAGAGAAGTGCAGAAAGAAGCAACAGAGGTGCAGAAAGAGGCAAGAGGGGAGCAGAAAGAGGCAACAGAAGTGCAGAAAGAAGCATCAGAGGTGCAGAAAGAGGCAAAAGAAGTGCAGAAAGAGGCAAGAGTGGTGCAGAAACAGGCAGGAGAGGTGCAGAAAGAGGGAACAGGGGTACAGAAAGAGGCAAAAGAGGTGCAGAAAGAGGGAAGAAGGGTGCAGAAAGAGGCAAGGGGGTACAGAAAGAAGCAAGTGAGGTGCAGAAAGAGGCAAGAGAGGTGCAGAAAGAGGCAAGAGAGGTGCAGAAAGTGGAAGAGATGAGCAGAAAGAGGCAAAAGAAGTGCAGAAGAAGAAAGAAAGGTGCAGAAAGAAGCAACAGAAATGCAGAAAGAGGCAAGAGAGGCGCAGAAAGAAGCAAGAGTGGTTTGCACACCATTAGTACCAATTTAATACCCACTTTTAGCAATAAGTAACAGGTGACCATTCTAGGTTTGCAAAGGGCCTTCCACCACGCTGTAACACTTGTCGCTGCATTTTTGGTAACGTTTGAGCCGTTCGAGCTAGAAACAAGGTTTTTTTTGTTCAAATCTGCAGAATATGCAGCAGATGATGGATTATGTGGCAAATACGGAAAATGTATAACTGTGCAAAAGTCGGTGCAGCCAAACAGTCGCATAATTCCAGTGGCCCTGCTCATACCTCTGACTAGGTCCAGAAGTGTTCCTCAGTGGTTCCTTCTTTTTTTTGTCTCATTGAGTTTATAGTTTAGTTTCTATGGAAACGAGGAAGACTAAACTTGAGGTTACAACTCCACAACACAGACTATCATACCACACAATTACTCTCCATACCACATAATCCCACTCTACATAATTCCTATACACTAAATACCACATACTTTCTATCCACATAATTTCACTGCACAACATACCACATAATTCCACTACACACAACCTACATTCACTCCACTCCAAGAAACATTAATAAAACACTTTTACATTTACAACGCCAATAGCTCTAACTCTCGCTAATGCGAAACCTATTACATTGCAAATGCTTCTTTAACTAGTAGTCGCATTTGCAGAGAGGTGGAGAAAGGGGGCTGGGCCTCCGACCACCGCTCAGGAATTCCGCTGCGTAGAACTTACAGGAGGTATCAGGAGGGCTTCTTGGCCCCCAAAGTCCCTCAGGAGAAAAGAGGACTTCATCCCCCAACCCGTAGTGTGCCAGGAGGCGCGTTTGCAGAGTGGTGGAGAAAGGGGGGCATGGCCTCTGAAGACCTCTTAGCATCCCACTGTGTGGGACTTATTGGAGGTAACAGGAGGGGTAGTTGGCCCCCAAGGACAACTTTGGGGGCCAACTACCCCTCCTATTACCGCCAGTAAGTCCCACATAGCAGCATTGGTAAGTTATCTAAGCAGGCCACGCCCCCTTTGCCCACCAGTCTGCAAATGCGCTCCCTGGCGCGCTCTTCGGTGGGGATTAAAGTCCCCTTTGCTGCTGGGGGTGGTTAGGGGCCAACTAGTCTACCTGTTACCTCCAGTAAGCCCCACACAGTGGGATTGCTGAGAGGTGGACACAAGCCACGCCCCCTTTGTCCACCACTCTGCAAACGCACCTCCTGGCATGCTCTTGGTTGGGGGATGAAGTCCCCTTGCCTCCTGAGGGTCCCTGGGGGCCAACTAGCCCTCCTGTTACCTCCAGTAAGCCCCACACAGCTGGATTGCTGAGAGTGGTCTGAGGCCACGCCCCCTTTTTACACCACTCTGCAAACGCGCCGCCTGGCGCACTGCTGCTCAGGGGAAGAAGTCCACTTCAGTCCTGAGGTCCTCAGGACACAAGAGGACCTCATCGCCCCACCAGCAGTGCGCCAAGAGGTGAATTTGCAGAGTGGTGTACAAAGGGGCATGGCCTCAGACCACCTCTCTGCAATCCCACTGTGTGGGGCTTACTGGAGGTACCTGATGAACCTTAGGATTCAAGGGGACTTAATCCCCCAATCCAGAACGCGCCAGGCGGCGCGTTTGCATAGTGGTGCAGGGAGGGGGCGGGGCCTCCGGCGAGATGCCGGCTTCTGCTTTTTTTTTATTAGAAGGGGGGCTGTGTGGCCCCCCTTCTCTTAATATTTTGTGGGCTCTGGGGACCCCATCCCGCAGGGCCTGACCCATTTAAAAAAAAAAAAAACAGGAAGGGGGCCACGCGGGCCCCCTTCCGAGGCCTTTTTCGACCCTGGGGACCCCATCCCCTGGGGCTGTGCCTCATTGTTTTATTTTATTTTATTACGGGAGGGGGGCCGGTTGGCCCCCTTCCCTGGGCCTTTTTTTACCCCGGAGACCCCATCCCCCGGCGCCTGGCCTTGTTTATTTTTTTGACAGGAGGGGGGCCGTGTGGCCCCCCTTCCCTGGGCCTCTTTTGGCCTCGGAGACCCCATCCCCCGAGGCCTGCCCTGCTTTTTTAAAAATTACTTTTGGAGGGAGGCTGCGTGGCCCCCCTCCTGTGGCCAATTTTGGCCCCGGGGACCCCATCCCCCGGGCCCGACCTTATTTAAAAAAATAAATATTTAGAGCAGGGAGGGGGGCCACGTGTCCCCCTTCCCTGGGCCACTATTGGCCCCGGGGACTCTATCCCCGGGGCATGGCCTTACGTTGGGAACCGCGGGGGGAGTCCCAATGCCCCCGTGGTCCCAGCCGGCTCCCTGCCTCCTGCGGGAGCCGGCATTGCTTTTGGACAAGGGGAGCTGCTAATATGCAGCTCCCCTTGTCCAAAAGCAATTCTGCTTTGCTTCCACGAAGCAAAGCAGAGTTTGCAATGACAGGGCGGGAGCCGTGCTCCCGCCCTGCCATTGCAAACTGCAATGTCCAGGGGGTGGGCACCCCGGGACATTGCTGGAGCTGGCCCTGGGGGGGTGGCGGTCCCCAGGGCCATTGAGGGCTCCTGGAGGGGGGCCTTGCAGCCCCCCTCCCATCATTTGCACAGCCCCGGGAGGTGGTTGTTTACTGGGCCGGGGGTCCACAACGGACCCCTGTATTTAAATAATTAGTGCCCCGGGGAGGTGGTGGTCCCCGGGGCAGTGTGGGGGGGCTTGAGCCCCCCCACACTTACTATTTGTTATAGCCCCGGGGAGGTGGCAGTCCCCCCGTCTTTGGGGGGCCCACAAGGCCCCCCACACAGAATTAAGTAAAGCTCCAGGGAGGTGGCATGCCCGGGGCTTGGGGACCGCGAGGCCCCCAATATCTGAATGCCCCGGGAGGTGGCAGTCCCCGGGGCAGCGTGGGGGCAGGAGCCCCCCATGCATTTTTTAAAAGCCCAGGGGGGTGGCGGTCCCCGGGGCTGCAGGGGGGCGCATGCCCCCACGCATAATTAAATAAGCCCCGGGGAGGTGGCAGTCCCTGGGACTGCGGGGGCCCGCGTGGCCCCCTCATATACTTAGCATATTGCCCCCGTGACCTGGCCCACCCGGGGGCTCATTAAAATGAAGCAAGGGAAAAAAATGCTTTTTGAGGCCCTTGGGGTCCCTGTGGGACCCCCTGAGCAGGCCTAGTGGGTCAGGGTGTTTCTACCCTGCCCCCTTTTGTTGTTTTTTTATCCTTTTTTCACCCTTTTTCTTGTGACTCGGTTTTACCGAGTCACAAGATGGCTGCCAATACATTTTGGTTTGGAGGGTTGGCAGCCAATCAGAGTCAAGCTTGTGATCGGGAGGGTTTGCAAATCTTCCTCGGCCCTCAGATATCAATATTTTTGAATTTCTCAGGAACTACTGAACGTATTTACACCATTTAAAAAAAGCACACTTTCTGAACCAAGAGCTACCCTTTTGCCAAATTTGGTGTAATTCCGTACAGCAGTTCGGGCTGTAGCTTTGTCTAATGTTTCCTATGGAAATTAACATGGAGAAAATGTGTTTCGGGACCCCCCTTTTTTCTCGGCCCCCACTTGACGAATCACCCCGAAACTTTTTAAGACAGGAGCTGACCGGTGCTCCCCATTAGTTTTGAAAATTTCGTGAAGATTCATCAAACGGCGCCAAAGATATTGGCAAATCATAAAACTCTTTTCCTATGGAAACTAGGTCCCAACTATAACTACCTACTGGCGACCGCCAGTAGGATATATATATATATATATATCTACTGGCGGTCGCCAGTAGATAGTTATAGTTAGGACCATGTTTCTATAGGAAAAGCATTTTTTGATTTGCTTATAACTTTGCCGTCGTTTGACGAATGTTTATGAAATTTTCCCAAAAACTTCTCTTTTCAGATCAGCTCCTATGTTGAAAGTTTGGGGGTGATTTGTCAAGGGGGGGCTGAGAAAAAAGTGTTGTCCCAAAATGTGTTTACTCCATGCAATTTCCATAGGAAACTTTAGACAAGGCTACAGGTCAAACTGCTGAACGGAATTACGTCAAATTTGGCAGGGAGAAAGGTCTTTGTCCAGAAAGCACGCTTTTGTTTAAATGGGGTAAGTCCGTTCAGGAGTTTTAGAGAAATATCAAAATTAGAGATATCGATATTTGAGAATTCTGACATCTGATTGGCTGAGGCGTTGCGAGCACGAGCGTGCGGCTCATTGGCTGCGAACTGTTTAAAACTTTGGAAGTGTTGGCAGCCATTTTGTGACTGAGTTGAAAGGCGTAGGGGGAAAAATAAGAGAATAATTGTATAAGAGGGTATAGTAGGAACACTGTGGTCTTAGTTTAAGCAGTCTGTACGGTGCAGAGGCAGGGAGTTTGAATGTTGCGTAGGCCATGGAAATCGCGTCTGCAGACGTGGAAATCACGTCCGCAGAACAACGGTGTGTGGTATTGCGGCAAGGTTGCGTAGCCTCTGGAAATCCCATCAGGAAAACAATGCGCCGTATTGCGGCAAGCAATGTGTAGGGTGCACACACAGGTAGTGTGAATGTTGCGTAGGCTGTGGAAATCACGTCCGCAAAACAACGATGCGCGGTATTGCGGCAATGTTCAGTAGGCTGTGGAAATCATATTGGGAAAATAACAATGCGCCGGATTGCAGCCTTCCTTTACCTTCCTTTAATATAATGCGCAGTAATGTTTACTTATAATGCAGTGTTTACTTTTATCACGGACAGTGAACAAAATTAACGTTTAATTGGCTGAGGTGTTCCAACAACGAGCTCAATGTTCATTGGCTGCGAACCATTAAAAGTAAAAGTGTTGCCAGCCATTCCCTCCCCCTGCACTGAGTAGCAAGGACATCTGATTGGCTCACATGTTCCAAGCAGGACCTTCCAGAGGTTAATGTTCATTGGCTGCGAACCATTGAAAGTAGAAGTGTTGCCAGCCATTTCCTCCCCGTCCGCGGAGTAGCAGGGACATCTGATTGGTTGACGTGTTCCAAGCAGGACGTTCCCAAGCTTAATGTTCATTGGCTGTAAACCATTGAAAGTAGAAGTGTTGCCAGCCATTCCCTCCCCCTCCGCGGAGCATCAGGGACATCTGATTGGGTAATGTGTTCCAAGCAGGACCTTCTCAAGCTTAATGTTCATTGGCTGTGAAGCATTAAAAGTAGAAGTGTTGGCAGCGATTCCCTCCCCCTGTGCAGAACACCATGGACATTTTATTGGCTAAAGTGTTCCGAGTACAAGTTTGCTCATTATTGGCTGGGAACGTTTCACTGTTGTGAAGCGTTTTGTGACGCACTTCAATGGAGTACGGGAAAACAAAGTAGTAGCGGGGAGGGTAGGAACACTATTAACTATGTAAAGTGGTCACAAGGTGGAGCACAGGGATTGTGAAGGTAAAAATTGTTTGTTGTATATTTTAAGGGCCATTAATATAATTGGCGTGGGGTGTACAAATCACAGCGGGAAAATAACAGAGTGTGTTGCGGTCTTCTTTTTTTAAGTTTGCGGGTGGGATACTTCCCAGTAGCACTATTTACTTAGAATGTGGTGTTTACTTTTCTGACGGGGAGGTGTGGTTGTGCAGCAAAAATTTCAGTCTAGGTTTGAAACTGTTTTTATTAAGCAATTACAAATAAACTTTCTTCGAAAACTGAAGCTGTATATATCAAAGAGGTGACAAATAAAAATGCAATTCATAAAATATCCCTTGAGCGTGGCCACACCCTCCCTTTTTTTCTGCTATAGTTTGTAAAAGTGTTGCCCCATATTCTTGATAATATAAGAGGGCATGAGTTACTTTTAGATAAAGTAGAAAAGAAGTGCTACAAGAAACACTACCGCACTACATCATCTCAGGTCACAAAAACAATAACAAGTAAAAAACTGTTAAACACAAATGACTTTATATTACATAGAAATGTACGCTTCATCATTTCTTACAATTTCTATTCTGTAGAACTCTGGAAAGTTCAGTCGTAGTGCTTAGAGGTCGCTCACTGCTCCGCTAATAGATCACAGACTCCTTTAAGAACATATAGGATAGTAGTAATATATACACTACTATTCCTATCAATTCTATAGGGAGAACGAGAATAGGAACCACAACAGAGAAAAAGAGAAATACCAAAAATCATTAAAAAATGTAGGGTTTATCAAAGGCATTCAGTAAGAAAGTGTCTATGCAAACAATCTTTTTTAAACTGCAATTTCGAAAAATATTCTCACTGTAAAAATATCTGATCAAGTAAGTTATAAAGGTCAGTAAGCTGTATTTCAGATGGTTTACTCCTGGCGGCGACAAATCTCCAATTCCTGTTGTGTGAAAATATGACACTCTACTACAATATAGAGAGTGACACTGATTGCACACAAAAAGGGAAAGGAAAATAAAGTCATGAACACAAAACAAGATCAATAATGAAATACTTTCCAGCAGTGAATATGTTCAGAGCTTCTTTTATCCGGGACTTCGAAATCTTTCAACTTCGTGCCGACGGGTCATAAACTCCTCTGAGATCATAATGACTGTGAATATTACAATATACATACTCACACTATATGATCCCAAGGGGGAAACAGAGTAAGAAGCAGAAGCTGCTGACGTTACATATAAATCTTTAGTCTTCGCACCAACGGGTCATAAACTCCTCTGAGATCACAATGACTGTTAATATTTTAATATACATATTCACAGTATATGATCCCAAGGAGGAAACAGAGTAAGAACCAGAAGCTGCTGATGTTACATATACATCTTTAGTCTTCGCGCCAACGGGTCATAAAGTTCTCTGAGATCATAATGGGTGGTTATTATAATATACATAATCACACTATATGATCCCAAGGGGGAAACAGAGTAAGAACCAGAAGCTGCTGACGTTACATATAAATCTTTAGTCTTCGCGCCGACGGGTCACCAACACCTCTGAGGTCAAGTACAATGTCAATATTATAATATACAAAGTCACACTATATGATCTCAAAGGAGCCAGAAAAGGAACAATGTTTGCTGTATTCTGTCTGTTTCTGAAAACAAGCTGCTGATGTTACATATAAATGGCAAAAACAACCAATAACACTTTTTTCTAAATACAAATGTTTAAATATTGACAAATAGCTACGTATTATAAATATCTACTATGCCATAATCAAACAACTTACAACTCTGGAATATGTTTTGTTGCCGCAAAACAAGAATCCAACGCTAGAAAAGGGAACATGCATCACAGAATGGACACGCGTAAATAACTTGCATAAACAAAACTAATCAAACAACGGGTGTGGTTTATATACTTTTTGGTTATTGAGTAGTCTATGGAAGGAAGATGCGGCTCCGCCCATTTAGATGTCACGTTTTACAGTAGACACGTGCTCACATTTTCACAGTTTAACTTGTGCACGTATTGGGAAAAGTTACAAAATGTGAAGCGGTAAAGGTTTCGATTTCGATCCTAACACGTATAAGGTCCTTAATATGTACATACTTTGGAGAGCTTAAAAACTGTTACCCGGCAAACCGTGTCATTTCCATTCTCATGACTACAAACATCTATTAATTGCCGTAATTCTAAATAGAAGACATAAAAAAAATATCGTTCAGAATAGAAAAAACAAAATACGTGCTAATATTTCTCATCACTATGATTTTAAATTTTAAAAATGCCAGCATTTGTAAAGCGTACAGCTTCCCCGGAAAGGTGTGCCGGCGCTCGGGCGTCAGGAAGATTAAGCAAGGTGTTGCCCACAGTGACATAGTGATGGGCTAACGTGCCGCTGGAGCCGGGAATCGAACTGTGAACGCTGTTGTTCGAAGTCAGGTATCATAGCTGCTGCGTCACACATTTTCCACACTTAAATGTTAATTAGTGCTAATTAAGTTCTAAACATTGTTAAATTATAACTTATAACAGACTACTGTTACAGTTAGTTTTTCACTACAAAAAGTATGCACGTCTTTTTAAAATTTACTTAAAAACAATATAGGTTTCAGGGACATTGTAGTTAGAAATTAGCATTTATAAAACCTTTGAAAATCACAAAAAAACCATAGGTTTTACAGACGTTATAGTTAGAAATTAGCATTTAAAAAACTTTAGAAATTCACTGCAAAACCATAGGTTTTAGGGACGTTATAGTTAGTTGGACATTTCACTCATATAAAACCAGAGAAATTCCACCGTTATAGTTAGTTCAGCTAACTATAACTTGCGCACCCGCAATGCACTGCTCATGACGTCACATATTACATCATTCATGACATGGTCAGTGACATCACTGATAACATCACTGATGACATCTCAAATGACATCACTGATGACATCACTGATGACATCATCCCGTGACTGTGTGTTTCTGTAATTTTTAAATATGTTTTATATATATTCCTAGGTGTATTGAAGAATGAGTGGGTGTATAAGTGTTTGGATGGAGGATTTAGTAGGAGGGTGATTGGCTGTATAAGTGAGTGATTAAATGTGTCTTACTGAATGCATGGGTTAGTGACTAAACTGTGTGAATGTCTGTATCAGTCTATCTGTTGTTGTGCAAGCTGCTGCATGGGTTGGTCAGTAGCTATATGAGTGTCTATATAGGTTATTGATTGGTTGTTTGAGTATTTTTTGGGGGAGATTGAGTGTGTGTGTGGGTGGGTCTGAGGTGTGTGACTCTGTGCATAGATGTGTGAGTGGTTGATTCACTGAATGTATGGGTTCAACAGTGCATGTGGAAACACGTGTATGGGTGCGTGAGTGTGTGTATCGGTGTGTTGGTGAGTAAATGGATGTCTCAGTGGTACATGTCCAAGTAACTACATATGTAAAAGGCAGTGTATGTGAGAGTTGAAGTATATAAAGGACTCTACATGATAGTTGGTGATTTTGAGACTGGCTGTATAGATGAGTCTGTACTTGTATCACTGATTATATAATAGAGTAAGTATGCGTTAGTATCTGTATGAATAAGTGAGGTGGTGTGTGTATAATTGTATAGGTGAGTAAATGGGACTGTGATAGATTCTTTGCAATGTAATGTAGAATACACACTGGACATTTACCCAACGAGGTAGCATTAGTAAATAACAAGAATGAGAGGGGCATATTTACAATCCCATATCACCGCCACAACGTCACTTTTTCAGACATTGAGGTAGCGATAGGGGGTTTGCCTTATTTACAAGGCACCCTTTTACGCTATACTTAGCATGAAAGGGGAGGGCAATGGGTGTTGCAGTTGGCGTTCCACTGCAACACCCATTTATTTTGACGCTGCCCCCTATTTACAAGGGTGGCGTAAATAGGAGGCAGCGCTAAAATTAGGACCAGGGGAAACCTGGTCTTAAACAGGTGAAACGAGGAGAAATGCTTTATTTCTCGTCGTTTTTGCCGTATCTATGTGTGCTGTGTTGTGCAGCACACAGAGAAACAGCAAAACGCCATTGATTATTTATGTGCAGGAAGGAAAACCTCCTGCACATAAACAGTTATTCCCCTGCAACACTGACACACTTGCACTTTGGTGAAAGTGTGCCTGCGTTGGCGTAGGCAGCTAAATTAGCACCAGCACAGGGGGAAATGCAGGGCTGCACCGTATTCTTGTAAATAGGGTGCAGCCCTGCATTTCAGAAGTGGTGGAGCGTGGCGTTGAGCCAAGGAGGCTAACGCCACACTCCAAAACTTCTCTCGTAAATATGCCCCAAAGTACTCCACTTGAGTACATAATTTGGGCAAAACTGTGGACTCTTGTTGGATAAAAGAGCAGGTGTGGTTCCTTTGTGGCTGAGTCACTCACACAGCTACTGACTCACCCACACAGAAACTTAAACACCTACTCACACACTCAGGCACTAGGGCACCTTGTGATAGACTCACTCAGACATTCACACACCCATTCACAGACACACTTAGTTACTCACTCAGACACTCATGCACCGACACACAGACCCATACAGCCACTCACAGACCCATTCAGACACTCACATACCCACTCACAGACCCACTCAGTCACATACCACCACTCACAGACCCACTTAGACACTCATGCACCCACTCACAAACCTATACAGATACTCACACAGCCACTCCAAGACCCACTCAGAGACTCACTCATCCACTCAGAAACGAATGCACCCACTCACAGACCCAGTCAGAAACTCATGCACTCACTCATAGACTGACACAAACTCATGTAGGTACTTGCAAACCCACTCAGACACTCTCACACCTACTCACAAACCCCGTGAGACACTCAGACACTCATGCCCACTGTCAGACACCTACTCAGACACTCATGCACCTACTCACACACACATTGAGACACTTATGCATTCACTTCCAGACCCATACAGGCATTCACACACCCAGTCACAAACCCATTGTGACACTCACACATTCCCTCACACACCATCTGAGACACTCATGCACTCATTCACACACTTACTCTCAAAGGTTACAGGTTACAGTTTGGAAATAAAATTTAAAAAACTTAAAAATTCACTGAAAAAACCAAAGGTTACAGGGATAACATAGTTAGGCTCAGATTTCACTCGTACAAAACCATAGAAATTTAGCAGTTATAGTTACCTGAGCTAACTATAACTTACGCCCTGCAATGCACTGCTTATGATCTCACACATTACATCACTCATGACATGGTCAGTGACATCACTCATGACATCATTGATGACATCTCACATGGTATCACTGATGACATCATCCAGTGATTGTTGTTAAAGATATATACTAAGATACTAAAAAAGGTAAACTAGTATAGTTTGTTTAGTATAGCTTTTTCCTGCATCAAGGGGCCTAGGATAAAATCAGTGGTTAGAATACTCCAGTGTTTCTTGACAATGTTTGAAACTTTCTTGGTGACAGTACTTTATGTAGTAATTAATCTGGTAGTGTTATCTCTAGTGAGTGCCCCGACTCGTTTCTTAGCTTTGTTGAGGACGCAGTCTGGGTAGCCCCTCTCCTAGAACCTCTCACACATACACTTCTCTTCCTTCAAACATGATGAGAAATCACTGTAGTTAAGGTTTGCTCGGATAAGTTCCCCATAGGGAATATTCCATTTCATAATGTTTGGGTGACTACTCAAGGCATGTAAAATGGTGTTCTCGGCCATTTTCCCTTTTCTTCCCCTCCCCAACTCTTCTCAATCCAAATAACTGACTAACATATCCACCACTCAAATTACTTTCATGTTTCACCATACTAATTCAACACTAATCCTTATGGGTTCCAGAGTAGCGTGCTACTCGCCAAAAAGTGCTTCAAAACTCCATCAGGGGTAGCAAGCGCTATATAAATACAAACCTCTTTCCCTCTTCTATGCCGCAACCTACCCTTCTCTATCCAAATAACTGAATAACATATCCACCACTCAAATTACTTCATATTTCACTATACTATGTGTGTGTGGGTGGGTCTGAGGTGTGTGACTCTGTGCATAGATGTGTGAGTGGTTGATTCACTGGATGTATGGGTTCAACAGTGCATGTGGAAACACGTGTATGGGTGCGTGAGTGTGTGTATCGGTGTGTTGGTGAGTAAATGGATGTCTCAGTGATACATGTCCAAGTAACTACATATGTAAAAGGCAGTGTATGTGAGAGTTGAAGTATATAAAGGACTCTACATGATAGTTGGTGATTTTGAGACTGGCTGTATAGATGAGTCTGTACTTGTATCACTGATTATATAATAGAGTAAGTATGCGTTAGTATCTGTATGAATAAGTGAGGTGGTGTGTGTATAATTGTATAGGTGAGTAAATGGGACTATGATAGATTCTTTGCATGACTAAGTAGGTGTGTGAGTAACTGCATGGATGAGTGGCGGAGTGTGATTGTCTGTATAGGTGTATGAGTGCATATGATAGTGTTGTATTTATGAGTGACTGCATGTATGAGTGATTGTATGGATGAATGAGTAGATGTGTGTGTAGACCTAGCAATCAGTGAGTGCGTATGTAGTAACTGGTATTGCTGTGTTAACGATTTTGAAAATGGTTGTCTGTATTTTACAGTGGGTGTATTAAAGGTTATATTAGAGTGTGAGGAGATGCATCAGTTTTTCACGTGGATGATGTCATCAGTGATGTCATCAGTGATGTCATTTGAGATGTCATCAGTGATGTCACTGACCATGTCATGAATGATGTAATATGTGACGTCATGAGCAGTGCATTGCGGGTCCGTGAGTTATAGTTAGCTGAACTAACTATAACGGTGGAATTTCTCTGGTTTTATATGAGTGAAATGTCCAATTAACTATAACGTCCCTAAAACCTATGGGTTTTTTCAGTGAATATATATATAGTTTTGAAAAGTGCTCCTCGGTGGGCCATGTCCTGGGGGCATTTTATTAAAAAAAGGAGGGGGTGCACAGGGCCCCCCTCCTAAGGGTCTTTGAGGCCAGGCGACCACCACCTCCCTGGGGTTTTATTTCAAATAATGGAGGGGGCCGAGCGGAACCCCCTCCTGGGCTTTTAAGAATCCCCAGGGACCACCACTTCCCCTGGGCTTTCTTTTTTTAGAAGCAGGGGGATGGCACAGCCCCCCTCCTGGGCCGTTCTCGGCCCCAGGGACTACCACTTTCCCGGGGTAGGGCCTTGATCATTAAAGGAGGAAGCAGCGCAGCTCCCCTCCTGGAGCCATACATGGCCCTGGGGACCACCACACCCTGGGAGAGATCCTGCAATGTCCCAGGGTACACACCCCCAGGACATACCTGTTTGCTTTTGCTTGGTGGGAACTTTGACAGCTCCCACCAAGCAACAGCAAACATCCGCTCTCAGCAAGTGGGAGCTGTCAAATTGCTCCCGCTTGCTAGAAGCAGAGGTTTCATATCTTTCCCTGCCCGCAGACACGGAGACAGGGAAAGAGATGAAACTATTGCTCTTTCACACAGGTAGCTGTGTGCAATAGCACTGCTGGTTCTGACAGGAGGCTGGAGCTGGCTGGGACCATGGGGGCTTTGAGGCCCCCCTGCGATGCCCAAGATGCACACTGGGTAGGGTCCAAGGCACCCAGGGGAAACATAGCCAGGCCACAGGGGAGGGGGTACCTGAAGCCGAAATTGCAAACACAGACAAGGTCACTGGGACATTTCCTCATGGTCCATTGCAGAGATGTAATGTAGAATACACACTGGACATTTACCCAACGAGGTAGCATTAGTAAATAACAAGAATGAGAGGGGCATATTTACAATCCCATATCACCGCCACAACGTCACTTTTTCAGACATTGTGGTAGCGATAGGGGGTTTGCCTTATTTACAAGGCACCCTTTTACGCTATACTTAGCATGAAAGGGGAGGGCAATGGGTGTTGCAGTTGGCGTTCCACTGCAACACCCATTTATTTTGACGCTGCCCCCTATTTACAAGGGTGGCGTAAATAGGAGGCAGCGCTAAAATTAGGTCCAGGGGAAACCTGGTCTTAAACAGGTGAAACGAGGAGAAATGCTTTATTTCTCGTCGTTTTTGCTGTTTCCATGTGTGCTGTGTTGTGCAGCACACAGAGAAACAGAAAAACGCCATTGATTATTTATGTGCAGTAAGGAAAACCTTCCTGCACATAAACAGTTATTCCCCTGCAACACTGACACACTTGCACTTTGGTGAAAGGGTGCCTGCGTTGGCGTAGGCAGCTAAATTAGCACCAGCACAGGGGGAAATGCAGGGCTGCACCGTATTCTTGTAAATAGGGTGCAGCCCTGCATTTCAGAAGTGGTGGAGCATGGCGTTGAGCCAAGGAGGCTAACGCCACACTCCAAAACTTCTCTCGTAAATATGCCCCAAAGTACTCCACTTGAGTACATAATTTGGACAAAACTGTGGACTCTTGTTGGATAAAAGAGCAGGTGTGGTTCCTTTGTGGCTGAGTCACTCACACAGCTACTGACTCACCCACACAGAAACTTAAACACCTACTCACACACTCAGGCACTAGGGCACCTTGTGATAGACTCACTCAGACATTCACACACCCATTCACAGACACACTTAGTTACTCACTCAGACACTCATGCACCGACACACAGACCCATACAGCCACTCACGGACCCATTCAGACACTCATGCACCCACTCACAAACCTATACAGATACTCACACAGCCACTCCAAGACCCACTCAGAGACTCACTCACCCACTCAGAAACTAATGCACCCACTCACAGACCCAGTCAGAAACTCATGCACTCACTCATAGACTGACACAAACTCATGTAGGTACTTGCAAACCCATTCAGACACTCTCACACCTACTCACAAACCCCCTGAGACACTCAGACACTCATGCCCACTGTCAGACACCTACTCAGACACTCATGCACCTACTCACACACACAGTGAGACACTTATGCAGCCACTCCCAGACCCATACAGGCATTCACACACCCAGTCACAAACCCATTGTGACACTCACACATTCCCTCACACACCATCTGAGACACTCATTCACACACTTACTCTCAAAGGTTACAGGTTACAGTCTGGAAATAAAATTTAAAAAACTTAAAAATTCACTGATAAAACCAAAGGTTACAGGGATAACATAGTTAGGCTCAGATTTCACTCGTACAAAACCATAGAAATTTAGCAGTTATAGTTACCTGAGCTAACTATAACTTACGCCCCTGCAATGCACTGCTTATGATCTCACACATTACATCACTCATGACATGGTCAGTGACATCACTCATGACATCATTGATGACATCTCACATGGTATCACTGATGACATCATCCAGTGATTGTTGTTAAAGATATATACTAAGATACTAAAAAGGTAAACTAGTATAGTTTGTTTAGTATAGCTTTTTCCTGCATCAAGGGGCCTAGGATAAAATCAGTGGTTAGAATACTCCAGTGTTCCTTGACAATGTTTGAAACTTTCTTGGTGACAGTACTTTATGTAGTAATTAATCTGGTAGTGTTATCTCTAGTGAGTGCCCCCACTCGTTTCTTAGCTTTGTTGAGGACGCAGTCTGGGTAGCCCCTCTCCTAGAACCTCTCACACATACACTTCTCTTCCTTCAAACATGATGAGAAATCACTGCAGTTAAGGTTTGCTCAGATAAGTTCCCCATAGGGAATATTCCATTTCATAATGTTTGGGTGACTATCAAAGCATGTAAAATGGTGTTCTCTGCCATTTTCCCTTTTCTTCCCCTCCCCAACTCTTCTCAATCCAAATAACTGACTAACATATCCACCACTCAAATTACTTTCATGTTTCACCATACTAATTCAACACTAATCCTTATGGGTTCCAGAGTAGCGTGCTACTCGCCAAAAAAGTGCTTCAAAACTCCATCAGGGATAACAAGCGCTATATAAATACAAACCTCTTTCCCTCTTCTATGCCGCAACCTACCCTTCTCTATCCAAATAACTGAATAACATATCCACCACTCAAATTACTTCATATTTCACTATACTAATTTTCAACACTAATCCTTTATGTGTTCCGGAGTAGCGTGCTACTCGCCAGAAAAGCGCTTCAACACCCATCAGGGGTAACAGGTGCTATATGAATGCAAACCTTTCTTCCCCTTCTATCCCTCCACTATCCTTCTCACTCCAAATAACTGACTAATATCCACCACTCAAATTACTTTCCTATTTCACCATACTAATTCACCACTAATCCTTTATGGGTTTCCGGAGTAGCGTGCTACTCGCCCAAAAAATAAATAAATAAATGAAAAAGCGCTTCAACACCCCATCAGCGGTAACAAGCGCTATATAAATACAAACCTTTTTTCCTCTTCTATCCTTCTGCTATCCTTCCAAATCCAAATAACTGACTAACCTATCCACCACTTAAAATGTACTTTTATGTTTCACTATACTAATTCAACACTAATCCTCCCTGGGTCCCGGAGTAGCGTGCTACTCGCCGAAAAAGCGCTTTGACGCCTCGTCAGTGGTAGTAAGCGCTATATAAATGCAATTACAATACAATACAATACAATAGTGTTCCTGTGTAAGGAAGTAGTGAGAGTCCCCCTCTTGATTTCAACAGTGATATCAAGAAACTCTATTTTCTCTTTGCTTATATTAAAGTAAAGTCAGGGTTCAAGTTGTTCCTTTTGAGTTTGCAGACAAAATCCCGTGCATATTTCTCAGTGCCTTGCTATATGATGTACAAGTCATCTATATAACGTAGCCACAAAATGGCTGCCCCATATCCTCCAAGGTATCATCTGCCATGGCCACCTGCTCCCCCCACCCATGAACAAGTTCGTGAAGCTGGAATTGAAGCAGGTGCCCATAGCAGTCCCGGTCTTCTGTCAGACTAGTTCTCCATTAAAGAGAAAATTGATATTCTCTAGACATGGATGTATCATGTCGAAGAGCATGTTGGTGTGGGACAAGAGGTGAATGGGACACACTCTCAGGTAGTGTCTGCAAACCTGAATACCCTGGTCATGACTGATGCTAGTATACTGAGAGCAGACATCCATGGTCATAAAAAGGTAGTCATTAGCACATTCAATGCCCTTCACCCTTCTGAGGAAATCTTTGGTATCTTTAAGATATGATTGCAGGGTAGTTCCAAAATCCCTCAGGAAAAATCTATATATCTGGACATGTTCTCTTATAGACTAACCCTGGATGAAACACAGGGCCTCATGCACAAATATTCAATTCAGTAGGAGTGGTTGCAAATCATGCACCAACTTTTACCAAATCTTTTTTAATTTTGCAAACTGACCTGTGTACTAATAGGTTTGTTCAGAAAATACAGAATTGTAGTGGGTTGCAATTAAACCTACCTCATCAATATTCATGACTTTGGTCGTAAATTGAACCCCACTACGATTGGCCACAATAACAGGATTGGTAACGTTATGGGGTCAGCAGACCTCCAGGTCTGGGATTGATTTAAATGAAGCATTTTTTTAAGAAAAGTTGCAGCCTGTTTTCTTTAAAGGAAAATTGAATTGATTGGAGAAAAAAAAGTTACACTACCGTTTTCAGGAGTAGCCAGCTACTCCTAAAAAATGTTTCTGTCAACACTGATAAAGGGGAAGGGCCCCTTTGTTGACCCTTTCTTGTTTGCATAATGGCTAACACCTCCTTTGATTTGGTGGAAAAATATTCATGTTTTGTGACTGGATTTTGGTTGCAAAACATTAAAACATACCATAAGGAATCAGTGTTTGGAAGGGTCGCTCGAAAAAAGTCGCTTTTATACAGATTTTTTATTGCTTCCTAAATCCATTTAATTATTTGCAAAAGCTTTTCCAAATCATTCATTGGGTTTGGTACATTTCAAAAAGTGTTTTGGTGGTCATAAACTCTCAGAGTTATGAAATCTGAGGGTTTGTAACCATTAGAACACTTTGTGCGACGAGGCCCATAGTTAATTATCATTATATTTTATTATTGGTTTACAGTATGCGCTAGAGTTTTTTTACTCACTGAACCATATTTTCTCCTTCAGCCTGTACTTATTTATGCTTATAAGTTATAACATTTGTTGGACTGTAAGCAAAGAGTCACATAATTGAATAATGTTTCTTTGAGGTGAGCAATTCTAAATATTCATGAGCACAATTTGATTCGCAATCTCTTTAGGCAGCGCCAAATGAACCTGGCTTTCTCTTCTCCTACTAATTAATTCACTGGAAGGCAGTAAAATATGTGTTTACAAACAATTATGAATGTTGTTATAACTAGGTCAAGAAAACATTATTTATACCTGTTCCTTTTCTGTAGGAATCACTTCAGAAAATGTAATACATTTCTCATACGTATTTTGTGGGCCTCAATACATAGTAGGTCCTATCCTATTAGGTGCTGGCATATTAATATTGATTGTGCTATTTCTAATTGTACATAAACCTAATGTTTAGATGAGGGCCTGGTCAACTCCTTGCCAATTGGAGATGTTCGCAGAAAAGGGTTCGGCGATGCACCTTTCCTTCATAATGTAAATGATCCAGGAAGTGACACGTCTGTCACGGTTTTTATTGTGGTTTTTAAAACTTTTCATATTTGTTTGGTCGGTAGCTGTACATGAAATTCCAACTTTCAAAATTATCCATTAAAGCACAGTGCAACAAAGTGCAGATGATATAAACCATGTGTGGTATCTGTCAATCACCTATTTCATTTGCACTGTAGAAGATACCAGAACATTGTAGAAGAGACTAGAACAGTAGAACCTTGTGGTCACTAGTTTCTAGAATGTAGAGTGAGGAATCTGCACACTCCTGAACTGACAGTTGGTACGCTAAGGCTGAGGTGTATGAAACAAACTAAGGGGCATATTCTCAAGAACGTGTGATAACCACCGCAAGTTTAGCTTAACGCAACTTTGCACATCGCAGTCTATCGCTGGAAAACAACGCTGTGTTAACGTAGTATTCCCAACCTGGCGGCACCATGCGATAGCCCCACGATAACGCGTCAAATGACCGCGTTAAAATTAACGCGATGCCGCAAAAATGCGAAACGCGAATAAAGTTGCGATGAGGCCAACCGCGATACAAAAATCAGCGATAACCAGCGACAGGCCTGCAATCCCCACGCGTCATGCGGGAAAATGCACTATAAAAGCTGAACAAGAAAAACACACCATAAACAAAATCAACTGCGTAGCAACATGGAGGCACCAGGAACGAGTTCCCAGGTCAACGCGAACCCCACAAGCCCCACAGACCACCAGCAAGGAACCTCAGGGTCGGGGAAGGTCAAGGAGAAGAAGAAGAGGAAGACGGGGTACAGTCCGCATGACAACCGGATCGTCGTCACAGAGGTGACAGAGCACCAACAACAACTGTCCGTCACCTCCACCGTGTCATTGGCAACACAGACAGAAAAATGGCATTCCATCATGAATGCAGCCGGAGTGTCGAGGAGGCCAAGATGCGCTGGCACGATGTGAGAAGCCAAACCAAGCAGAAACCCGCTGCCAACAGGAAGGCAGCAATGGCGAATGGAGGTGGGAGTCCTGCGCCACAGGAGGAGCTGGAGCAAATGGTGGTCACAGTCATCAGTGTGGAGATGGTGCAAGGAGTCGGGAGTCCGGACACAGCTCGACATGACCTGACACAACAGCAACAGGGTGAGTAACGAACAGGGACTGTGGGGACGGGCACAATGGCACACATGCACAACGACGTGTAGCACACCGCACACCCACAATGACCCTGGGTCATGTCCCTGATCCCCGTGGCACACTGCAGCACACATACAAACATCAAGTAGGCCCCCGTTCACCAAGTGCCCAAAGGGGTCCCACCCCACACATCACCAATTACACAACACACACATGCACCCATGCGAAACACAGCAAAGATGCGTATGTGAGAGCCACACTGACAATGCAAGTGACACCACATGACCAGCAGCATGGCTGGAGTACAATCACCAAGACACTGTGCACGCCACGAGACTGAGGTGGCTGAGTGTGGACCACATCCGGAAAGGAGCAGGTCACACTCTGACACATCCACCTGCACAAACAACCACTGACGTCAACAACACATCTGCAGACAAACAATGCACAAGAGTACAAAAACCGTACAAGAGCACAAATGACCCAAGTCGCCAACATCACAGCACCTCAAAAGCCCAAAAGCCAAAGGCACACCGCCTCCAAGGGATAAGGGGCAGCAAAATCACAGCTGCAGGTGCGACTCCCACACAATGCAGCACACACACATAGCAATGACAGCACACCCACATGGACGACAATGTGGTACACAATCCAACACCTACACTGCAGAACAGAGGACACAACTAGGTCCGCCTGTGCGTAGAAAATGGCCAATCACATCTGACATAGCAGGAAACTGTGAGATGCAAATGTACGTGTACAACCTCACCTACGTCATGTAGTCCAAATGTCCACTGTCCCACATCAAATAGTCTGCCCCTCCCAAACAGTCACAATGTACATTGTCATGAAGTCTGTATGTAAACTTGAACAATGAGGCAACATACATGCCAACACAATGTCAACAAGCATCTCCCCTACACATTGCAGAGGGACAAACAACACCTCCAGCAGAGCAGACCAGACAACTCTACAGTGATGCTGAAGAGGACCACCACACTTCCGACACCTATGCCCCCAAACAGTCCATGGACATCTTAGGCAATCGACCTCCAGGAGCAGGGCAGGACCGCTGCATTGAGGATACCCCACCCCCTGCACAGACAACATAGCTGGACGCACCCACCACCCCGGCTGGCTCCCAGCAGCCCACCGAAGCACACATCGCATTCCAAGGCCTGGTGTTGGACTGCCAGAAGGGGGTGGCCGAACATGTGTGGGTGGGGCACTACCTCATGGAAGCCGAACTAGATCACATACGTGGGTGTCTAAGTCCCATCAGGGCCCACCTACACTCCACAATGGAGACCCACACTGCGACAGAAACACATGCCTTTGCACATTTCCAGTACTGAACCACACCCAGAGCCACGGGATGATCATCCACACTCCCAAGCTGGACTGGCGTATGCCGGCCCAGTCCACTCCCCTTACGTATTGAGTGGGGGACGACAAAGCTACCTGTGCAATGTCCCACCCGCTGCCTGCCGTGACATGGCTGCGTCCTCTGTACACGGCACAATGTAATGTTGTAGTACCTGGGGCACAAATACATACATCATGAGCACACAGACACACTCAGATAGTTCGTTGTACTGGCTATGGGCACGTGCGCTCGACACCTTTATTGGCATGGTCACATGTACAGTGACGCATGTGCTGGATGTGTGTGGGGTGAGTGTAAGCCAGCCCTCATGGAGTCGTTGGTGCTGGCAACAACTTGAACAGTGATCACAATGAAAGCGGAAACAGAAAACACCAGCATAACAGAAACAACTGTGAAGCATCATGGTGGTAGCTGGAGAAAGTACAGTGTTCACCCAACATGCAAACAGAATGGTGCATGATTTGTGGTGCACTGAGTTAGTGGCACCTGAAGAGCTGAGCAGGGAACAAGCTGATGATGGCACCCACGACTGGTGTGAGCAACTCTGATAGTCTGGCAGTAAGACACTTACGACTCTGGCACCTGTTGTTTGGAGTTGGTCCTGGCGGTGGTGGCGGGTGCATCCTGCGGTAATGCGACGTCCGGGCAGGCCAGGACTCAATTTGATGTGTGAGCCCAGGTGGGCCGCAGTTGAGGCCGGAGGCAGCGGACAGCGCAGGGCCACAGACACATGGCCTTGATGACCCCCAGTCCATCGACCCAGAGGCCATCCAATATGCTATCAGACAGGGGCCATGACTTGAGCTGCACAGAGTTAGTGGCCCCGGATGCACTGCGGCCAGCACAGGCACAACGCCACGGGACGGTGACTTGCGGTGCAGTGAGATAGAGCCACGTGAGGTGAGCGGGTCCTCGTCGATGTCGAAGGTGAATGTAGTGGAGGTTTGCGGGGGACAGTGGAAGGTGTCCTCCAGGGCATGATGCAGAGGGCAGGAGCCGGCCGGAAGTGTCAAATGGAGGAGTGGAATGCTACAGCCTCGTTTTTGCCACAAAAGTCAGTATCACTGACAAGATGATGAAGACAAGCCCCAGTCCATAGACTCAGTCGCCACCAAAGTTCAACCAGTAAGTGCCCATGGATGTCGGGGAACAGACTTAGTGGCACCGGAGGTGAAAGGGGATACAGTCTGCGATGAGGCCAGTACAATGATGTCAAGTCTGCCATAAAAGATTCATGACTGAATTCCCAATGTGTGACCTACTCCACCACAGTGTAGGACGAATGCGTAGTCATCAAGGGCCCACAGACACGTGTGGTTGGGATGCCATGAACATACTTTGTGATATAAACTCCGCCATAAAGTGTGTACTCGGCCATTGTGTAGGCCCGAGGCAGCGGTCAGCAGGGCCCACAGCCACATGTCGTTGGCCCGCGATGCACAGAGTTAGTGACACCAGAGCAGTTGTCGGCAGTGTTCGATCATCTCCGTAACAATGATACTTTTTTCCCCCGGACTGAACCGCGTCTTCCTCTTACTCGTCTCCTTGCGTACAATGATATGAACTCCGCCATGCAGAAATCAAGACTCAGTTCCACATGTGTGACCTACTCGACCATAGTGTAGGCCCGAGGCAGAGGTGGAGTACGTCAACGAAAAAGGAGTAAAGCGGGCCTGTGTCGCGGAGGTCGTGATGGTCTGAGGAGGCTGCCAAGGTCGCGGGCTTCGGGCTTGGAGCTTGCGCCGGCACGTGGAGGGCCCTCTTTGACACACGCCTGTGTCGGTAGGTGAGCAGTGAGGCCTGGCTGCGCAGGGGCGGTCATGACGGGCTCGGGGACTAGCGGCCCGGGGTGCAGCAGGCGCACAGGATCGCAGGCCACACCGCTCAAGGCAACGGCGTCGGCCTCGTGGCGGGGTGGGAGGCGCCGCCCTGGCAGACACGTTGGGCATTCCGGAAGAGAACCACGCCCAGAGCTACGTGCTTTTTATTCACACCCCTACGCTTGCCTGGCGTACGCCGGGCCAGCCCACTCCGCACACGCTTACCGGGGGGGGTTCACAAGCTACATTTCCTTGGGCTTCCCCACTGGCTGGGGTGACATGGTTGTGTCCACTGTCCACTACACTCCAGACACCAGCATTGCATGTAGACATGGATATGTCTGTGGTATGCATAATGCAGTCTGTCCAGCACATCTCCGCCACACTTGGCATTGTGTGCATTCTCATTCATGGGTGACTTGCCTCCTTCGCACATGCCTGGTTCCCACCTCTCCCCACATTCCGGTATTGTGTGGCTGAGGTGCCATGCCATTGATGGCTCATGTACATGGCTAACCAAGGTTGCCACAGTAAGTTGTGCTGTCGTGTCTGGTGGGTGGGCATGTTGTTTGGCATGTTGTATGTGATTTTGTGATGTGTGCAGTGCCAGAGTTGTGAGTTGCATGGTTGTGGAGTTGAGGGGTGTGGTGTGTTCATTTGGTACTTGCCAACGTGCAGTGCATTTCCATAGGTGCCATCCTGGAAGCGCTGGTTGATGTTGGACTGTCGGAAGATGAAGGGATCATGCATACTGCCTGGGTAGTTGGCTACGACATTGGTGAAGAGTCCCCTGTGGTCCACTATTGCCTGCACGTTGATGGGATGCATGTGCTTTCTGTTGCGGTACTTGTGTGCGGTGTCGGCAGGGGGCACAAGTAGGACATGTGTGCAGTCGATTGCCCCAACACGTGCGGGAATCCAGCTATGGCGTATAGTCCTTGCTTGGTCTCCAGCTGTTCCTGCGCATTGTGGGGGACGTATAGGTACTGGGGTACCTAGCTGATGATGGCATCCAGGACAGGTGTGGGGAACTTGGATGGGGCTGGCTGTGCGACTCCTCCGACTCTGGTGGTTGTTGGTTGGGAGGTACCAGAGGCCAAGAGGTGCAGCACAGCCAGCAGCTTTGTCTGCGGAGGGATGTTGGTTGTCCGTTGTGTTGGTACCGTCAGCCTGTGGGCAAAGATGTTCAGGATGCGGAGGATGGTTGTCCTTTTGAGCCTGTAGTGGGCATTGTCGTTGTCTGGTGTTAGGTCTGGTGAGGCTGGTGCATTTCCTGAAGGTCCGCTGTCTTTGTCTGCGCTGCCTCTGTAGTGGTCCGGGGGGGGAGGTCCGGGGGGGTGGCGGTCCTGGGGGTGGTGGCGGTGGGTGTTGTTGCCCTCTCGGGGCTCTGGGATGCATGGTGAGTGGCTCCATGGCATCTGTTGTTCTTCATGTATGGCTCTGGGCTGGGCTCCCTTTGATGGTGCAGGTTGTCGTCCGACTTTACACCAGGTCGGAGCAGGTGTTAATTTCCTGCTGCTAACGCGCCTTATCGCCTGTTTTGTGGTCTTACCGCCGATGTGGCAGGTCGTTGAGAATGTTGAGCTGTGGTGTTTGTCGCGGCCTTTTTGCTCGGGAACGCCTACTCTGCATCTCATTAGCGATAGTTGCCGGGGTCATCTGTGGCGATGTTTTTTGCGGATGCTTTCGCAAGTAAACTGGTGGTATCGGCTGTTAGCACCTGCTTGTGAATGGGGTGATAATTTTATCGCGACTTTGGCTGAGATAAAGTGCCGTTAACTCGGCGATAGTTCCTTGAGAATATGCCCCTAGGTGTTTTTCTTCACTCTCTGGTCTGCTTATTGCGCAATCCTTTTATCTTGCATTAGACACTGGTGACGAGGATGGGATCCGTCCAGGTACACCTCAACACACACTCGATGCAGCAGGAAGATGGAGGGTGGCCACTCTCAGGAACTGATGTGTATTCAGGGAGGTGCCCTGGTTACATGATGAGTCGAGGATTGTTTTGTCAAACTGACTCTGGTACACAATGAGTACTTTTTCAGATGGTCGCTGGCTGTGAGCCTGAACAGTGAGTAATTGGCTACTGGTTTCAGTCGCTGTGGTGACTTAACAGTCATCCCAATGTGACCCCTGTTCACCTCTTGAGTTACTGTTAGAAATGGGGGTCTCTAGTTGGCAGAGGTAGGTACCTTTGTCCAAATAGGGACCCTTGCTTCTAGTCAGGGTAAGGGGGATACACACTTTAGATAACCCCTGCTCACCCCCTTGGTAGCTTGGCACGAGCAGACAGGCTTATCCCAAAGGCAATGTGTAAAGTATTTGTACCAACACTCACAGTAACACAGTGATAACAGCACAAATGGACACCATACCGGTTTAGAAAAATAAAGTATCTTTATCTAAACTTAACAAGACCAAAACGACAAAAATCCAACAAACAAGTATTAAGAAAGATGACTTTCAAAAGGTTTTAGCAACTGAGTCCATAGAAAACTATGGATGCGTGATTTTTTGCAAAGTACCTGTTGTTGCGACAGAATTCACCACGCGAAACAGCCGCAGCGATGAGAAGCGTCAAAAAACAAAGAGATGCGTCATTCCTGAGACCTTCGTGGATGCAATGCGACAGTTCCGCTGTACACAGCAGAGCGATGCGTCGGGTCCGGTCTATAGGGGGAAGCGATGCGTCGATTCTGAGATGACTCCGATCTGCGGGTGATGCGTCGGGGAAAACTTGCCGCACAGGGACGATGCGTGGAAATCCGGGATGCGTCGGCGAACGATGCGGCAGCGGTGAGCGGCGCTGCGTTGCCCTTTTAAGCCGCGATCCCTTGATGCGACTATTCTTGCTGCAGCGACAGGCGCTGCGTCGGTTTCAGCAGCGGCGCAGCGGTGGTGGGAGATTCTTCTCGCACCACGGCAGTGCGTCAGAAAAACTGTCACAAAAAGAGCGATGCGTCGATGTTGTTGCATTGCTTTCCAGCTCCCAGTAGCAGAACCAACCTCCAGAGGCCACACACAGCCACAGACACTCCTGGCAGGTCAGAACTCCCAGCAAGGAAGTTCAGGGGAGCTGGGGGTGAAGTCTTTGTGTGCCTGAGACTTCAAAACAGGAGGCAAGCTCTACTCAAGCCCTTGGAGACTTTCCTCAAGCAGGGGACACAGCAGACAGCAAAGTCCTTCTCCTTTCCTTGGCAGAAACAGCAACTGCTGGCCAACCCTAGACTCACAGCAAGGGCAGTACTTCTCCTCAGTTTCTCCATCTCTTCTCCTTGGCAAAGGTTTCTCTTGATTCCAGAAGTAGTCTAAAGTTCAGGGGTTTTAGGTCTAATACTTATACCGCAAAATGTCTTTGTTCTCTTTGTGCAAGGGGCTCTGAGCCCAGTTCAAACCAGTTCTGGGGGGCACTCTGCAAGTGCACAACAACATCCATTGTCAGTGTGAGCCTTGGCTCCAGACACACCACAGGGGGGTGGAGACAGCATTGTGAAAGGCAGGCACAGTCCTATTCAGGTACAGGTGCTACTCCTCCCACCACTCCAAATGCAGTTCAGGTCTATTCAGCCTAGTGCTGACTCATCCAGACTCCTGGAGCCACTGCACCTCCCCAGCCCCTGTCACTCCAAAGCCAGACAGTCAATCCACAAACAGGCAGAGGCACACAGGATGGTTGAACAAGAAAATAGCCACTTTCTAAAAGTGGTATTTTCAAACTCAGAATGTAAAAATCACCTTTCCTAAAAGATGCATCTTTAGATTCTGAGTTCAGGCATCCTAAACTTTATTTTCCTATCTGGTGCCAATGGTAAGTTATATTTATAAGATGTTATAAATTAACTCCCATGCTTTCCTATGGGGACAGATAGCCTTACAATAGTGAAAAACGAAATTGGCAGTATTTCACTATCAGGACATGCCACACACATCAGGGCATGTCCTACCTTTCACATACACCGCACCCTGCCCACAGGGGTACCTTGGGCCTACCTTAGGGGTGACTGACATGTAAGAAAAGGGAAGGTTAGAGCCTGGCAAGTGGATGCACTTGCCAAGTCGATATGGCAGTTAACAACTGCACACAGACACTGCAGTGGCAGGCCTGAGACATCTTTTCAGGGCTACTCATGTGGGCGGCACAATCAGTGCTGCAGGCCCACTAGTAGTATTTGATTTACCAGCCACGGCACACCCAGTGCACCTTACTAGGGACTGACCAGTAAATCAAAATATGCCAATCAGGGAGAACCAATCATAGTAACAATTTACACAGAGAGCATATGCACTTTAGCACTGATTAGCAGTGGTTAAGTGCCCAGAGTCCTAAAACCAACAAACACAAGTCAGGAAAAAATAGGAGGAAGAAGCAAAAAGTTTGGTGATAACCCCGCAAAAAGGGCCAAGTCCAACAGTTACTGACTTGGGAAAGAAACTGTGTGCCAGAGGGATGTGGTGACTTCAACCTCCGTTGAGGAAGTAAACACTTAGAACGATAGATGACTATCTCATGCCGCTCTCCGCTTCTGACGTCAGCATGAAGGGTGTGCAGCTTTCTGATGAGGGTGCGCACTGTTCATGAGGAATCCTCTCCTTTTGTATCACCGAACTTAAGCTGCCATAAACTGAATGGAACATGTTTGACGCCTCATACTTGCAGCAATAAACTGTTGGGAGCATGTGGGATGCGCACTGAGCACGAGAATTCACCACCATTGGCATTCCTTGCTCACTGGGGGTACGTGCTGAGTATGAGAATTTGTCACATAAGTGGCTCCAAACTAATTTGAGCATGATTGATACCACACACAATCAGCTACAAACTGTTGTGAGAGGTGAATGATCAGCATGAGAATTCACCACTGTTAACTCGCCTCACTCGCAGCACAATGTGTGCACAAGATAAAATTGAAATAGAAAGTTGTTCCAGTGTTAGCTAAAGTATGTAGTAAAGTACGTAGTCTTTCCTTAAGTGTACAGAATGCAGTGAGAGAAGACTTAGAAAAATTGTGCAAGCTGGACGTAATAGAACCTGTTGAAGCAACTGAATGGTTAGCACCCATTGTAGAAATAAGAAAAGCAGGCAGCAAGAATTGCCTATGTGTTGAACTTAGGGCCCTCAACAAAGAGGTAGTTGTTGATAAGTTCCCTTTGTCAAACAAATAGAGATGATTACAACTGTAACTGGAGCAAACCTCTTCTTAACATTAGATCTAACATCCGCCTATTACCAGAACCGTCTACACCCCGACTCTCAATTGCTTACTGCTTTCATCATACCCATGGGGGCATACAAATTTAAATGCATGTTGTTCATTTCTTGTAACGGCGGCGTTGGACTTTCAGAGAGCCATGTCTCATATACTGTCTGGAATCCTGGGTGTTCTCTTATCAGGACAATGTGCTGATATTTGGGACCTCTCAGGCACAACATAATGAAATACTTAGACGTGTTTTGGACAGATTCAAAGAGTATGGCCTTACAGTAAGGAAAGACAACTTCAATGTACTGAAATAAACTTTCTTGGGCATAAATTCACTTCTGAAGGGGTAGCACCCAAAGCAGATCTAGTTAACACCATAATGAAATTAGTGGCACTCAAAAACCAAAGACGAGCTGAGATCCTTTCTGGTGATTATAAAATGTTATAGTAAATTAATCAGCAACTTTGCCAGTTGAACGTGACATATGCGCAAATTGTTGAAAAATGGGGTAACCTTTGAGTGGGATGGGCATTGTGAGAGAGAATTTAAAGATGTTAACAATGTTCTGACCACTGCACCAGACTTGACAGCGTTTGTTCTCAGAAAAGAAAATTATCATTACAATAGATGACAGTTCAAAAGGGCTAGGAGCTGTACTTCTACAAGAAAGTGAAAAATGTGAGGAAACCATTGCTTTTGCCTCAAGAGCACTTAGGCAATCTAAGGTCAACTATTCTGTAATAAAAAAAAAGCATTGGCAGTGTACTGGGCACTAAACAAAGTTGAGAACTTTTTGGGGGAACTGTGTTCAAGTTAAGAACAGACCACAAGCCACTTAAGGACGTATTTACAAAAAAAGGGATAGAGGCAATTTCCTGTAGAATTAAAAGATGTGTCAATAATCTACAAGAGTACACATTTGACGTAAAATAAATCCCTGGCACACATAACTTTTCAGCAGATTGTTTGTCACAATTCGTTGATGACATGGATAGGGAAGAGAATGTCTGTGATAGCCACAATGTGGATATAGAATTGCTCAAAGAAAATGTGTTTGTGATCACCAAAGGGGTGGTTAAGAAAGATAATTGGAAAAAACTGTTAGAAACAGATCCCATTCTAAGTTAAGTATGAGATTTGAGTAGAAAAGAATGAAGAGCGGCTGGGCCATATTGGATGGTCAGAGAAGAATCAGAAGTTGATGGATGCCTTTTCAGAGGCACAAAATTGATACCTCCTGAAACCCTCAGGAAAAAACTGCACGACATAGCACACAAAGGCCATCTGGGGATCACCATAACCAGGGAAAGGTTGAGGTTAGACTTTTGGTGGCCTGGGATGGATGAACTGGTTGAAAGAGAGGGATAAGAAATTGCAAAGCCTGTTCCACAAGTTATAAGGTAGCAAAATTGCACACTCCATCCATGTAGTGTCGCACACCACTTGAAAGTCCCTCAATGGATATAATTGGGCCACTGATGGGAGAAAGGAATTCCCCATACAAAATAGTTTTAGTTGACTTATATTCAAGATGTCCAAAAATCAAATTTGTCTCTGACATCAGCTCAACCTCAGTCATAAACTTCCTGGTAGGGTTTTTTTTTTTTTTACGAAAGGGACTACACAACACCCTTTTAAATGCCAATAGTGTTCAGTACGCTAATCAATGTAATGGAATAAAACACAAACTTGGTGCCCTGTACCACCCAGAAACCAATGGGGCAGTAGAAAGATTTAACAAAATACTCAAAGAGGGCATTAAGCTGGCAAGATCAAATGGGCTGAGCTGGAAAGATGAAGTTTGGAGGCAAGTAGAGGCTTATTGCTTAACTCCTCATCAGTCTACAAGTATGACTCCCTTTGAGTTGTTAAAGATTCTAGACTGGTACCTGGGTGGATGAAGTGATACAAAGGTTAGGGGAGGACTGATGTAGGCCAACAGTGGAGGAAAATAAAGTTGGAGTTGCAGGCAGCCCGCAAAGAGAGGTTTGACAAATTACATAAGACCACCAAAGCCTTCGAGTTTAAAGTGGCTGATTGGGTAAGAGTGAAAGCTCCAACTGGCAACAAACAGTGGTCAAAACTAAATGAATCATTCAAACAAATAACAAACCAGGTCTAACACTGAGAGCAAGCTAGGAACCTAGAATATCAAAGGAGTATTCCTTTATTAGGATGAAATCCCTCACCAACTAGAGGTGGAATTCTTCATGACAGACAGACAGTGCGGGCTACAACTCCCTCTCTAATCAGGAGGAGCTCTTTGGATGTTTTGATATTTGGCATTTGGTAATAATCCCTGTGGCGTCAACAGGGTGGTGAGGTCAGCATAGTGTGTTTTGTATAAACAAAAAGTGATGTTAACAACGTGGTTAAAACTAACTCCAAAGCAGGCGTTCAACTTTATTCTCGTCTGCCTGGGTCAGGGTTAAAAGAAGTGAAAAAGACATGGCAGAAGTCAAATTTCATTGACTTGTTGTACCTTGGACATCATGTTTTTGCCACCAAGACCCTTAGCCAAGGTGTACGGGAATTCGTCAGGATCTTGGAAAAATATACTTCTGCTTAAAATGTGCAATGAAAAGAAAAGAAATACAGAACCATAAAAGTGGTCACCGATGGTTCATCAGCAGATCCACTTTACAACAACCTATAAGGAGATATAAACATGGTCACAATGACATCTAGTTTAGAGCAACAGTCTTAGTCTTGCTTATCGAATTATAGTGCCACCAACAACCCAAAAAGTGGAACAACAAATCCACCAGTAAAGTGTTGAACTGCATTTCAGTTGTGACACCTGTTCAAATCACACAAGCTTACCCACAGTGGTCGGGTGTTATGTCTCAACTCGTGATGCCCTGGCATGGGGCTCAAGATGCACTCTATCCTAGGGAGAAGGATATGAGATGTGCATAACAAGGCATTTAAGGGAGAGGCTCTTTGATACTAAAAACTTGCCTATCCCATGACTGGTCGACTGTGGGTAAACAGACAGAGCTGGAACAATTCAAAAGAAATTTAAAGAAAATGTTAAAAAGTATGGCACAAGTGCTGGCTGTACCAAGGACTGGCACAGATCAGCTACAGAGCTCAGTGAAACAGGAGTTGAAGCACAAGGGAGAGCATACCCACCCATATCACTAGTCAGAGGGTTATTAATTGCTAAGACATCGTTATCTGAGTGATAAGCAAGTGGTGCCACAGATTGAGCAAGGTAGCCAAGCTGGTATTAAAACCGCAGTGTTAATGTCATCTGACACAAGATATATGGAATCTGGCTGAGGTGTATGGAAAAATTTGACGATTCTCTTCACACTCTCTGGTCTGCTTAATCCCTAATCCTTTTATCTAGCATTGGACACCAGGGGGCAGATTTACAAGCCCCTTGCGCTGCCAGTACGTCACTTTTTGTGACGCACTAGAAGTGCATTTCCCTGCCCCATATTTACAAGTACAGGAAAAGCCACCCTGCGTGGCTTTTCCTGTCCTTGTAAATACGGCCCCTTTACATGCAGCATTTTGCGTGAAAGGGGCGTTCCATGGGTGTTGCTGTAGGTGCTCCCACGCAACACCCATGGAAGGAGACACATTTCCAGATTTACGAGGATTCGTAAACCTGGAAATGCGTCAGTATGCTCCGCCACCCTAGGGGTGGCGTAGCGAGGCGCAACGAGGAGAAATGTTTTTATTTCTCCTTGTTTTTTTCCTCTTTCAATGCGTGCTGCATTCTACAGCACGCATTGGAAGAGGAAAATGTCTGTAGTGATTGTTTTTGTGCAGGAAGGTGCTCCTTCCTGCACAAAAACAATCTCCCCATGGCACAGGCATCCTTGCACCATGGTGCAAGGGTGCCTGCACCGGCGCATGGCAGTTGTTTGTGCGCCAGCGCAGGGGAGAGCACAGGAATGTGACATATCATTGTAAATATGTTGCATTCCTGGGGCAGATTTACAAGTTCTGGCGCATCCCTGCAAATCAGCAGGGATGCGCCAGAATAGATGCGACACGCAATTCTCTCCTTGCGCCACCACGGATGCGCCGCATTTACAATGCGGCGCACCGTGGCACAAGGATAGGCCGATGCGTGTTGCATCCTGTGGTGTAAGGGGGGCGCATTGCTGGAGTCGTGTCGCAAGCGCGACGCGGCTCCAGCAATGCACAGGGGCCGCCCATACCTAACGTGGTGCGTCACTCCTTACGCCTGCTTGAAGCAGGCGTAAGGGTTTGACGCAGCAGCGTCGTAAAAGTGACTCACTGAAATCTTGTAGATTTCACTGCGTCACTTTTACGAGGCTTTCCTGCGACGGAATGCCCACCCTGCGACGGAACGCCCACATGAAACCTGACGCAGGTTTCATGTGGCGCAGGGCTTTACAACGTGACGCATCTCCCTAGATGCGTCACGTTGTAAATAAGGCGCAACGTGGTGCATGGTTTATGTGGAAGTTGGTCTCTCTGATAAAGAAGTCCAGAAGCGGTTGGTTAGAAGGAAGAGAGACTTTATTCAGTAGCAGTAAACATTGAGACCCCATCCAGCAGCAAGACAGGAATAACTGCATCAACAGGTTTGAACAGTGCTAGGCAACCTTCACCACATTCCAGAACCTGGTGTCAGTGGCTGACAAGAAGGCTGAGGACACCACATCACCTCCCCCTCCATAAGCAAACAAAACCTTAACATAAGAGAGGCGTACCAATAGGAAGGGGAATGTTGAAGGGACAGGGATAAAGGAAAAACAGTTAAACACAATATTGACATGTTAAGAAACAAAGTCACGTAAATGAAGGGGATCACGCTTCAAACGAAGAGGTCTAGAGCGGCTCCCAGAAGCACCAAAGTCTCCAGGTTTTTGTCCTGCTAACAGCGAAGGAGAACCACAGGCGGAATGGACATAGGAAGAGGAACATTTTGCCACTCTGTCCAAATTCCAAATCCTGTGATCACTTGTCTTTATAGCATTCTTAAACAGTTTGATTACCTGAATCGGTTGACTGAACTTAGAAGCACCGGAACCTAATTTTGATCCAGTCACCAACTTTAACAATAGTACTCTTCACAGCCTTCCTCTCATCATAACGAATCTTTCTTTCATACATCTTACATCTCTCCCTCTCTTTCCAACCATCCGTGCTGTCCACACACTCGTCAACCAATGCCCTTTTGGCTGAAATCCAAGATGGAGCCATTTCAACATTCGCTACTCTGCCTTTAAAAAGTCGAAAGGGAGTCATACCCGTTGAAGAATGAGGGGTGAAACGATATTCCCTGACCTTTTTCCTTAAAGCAGCTTCCCAAGAATCACCACAAGACCTGGCTTGTTGCATGGTTTCTTTAAGAACCTTGATAAACCTCTCCGCAACGCCATTACTTTGCGGGTGATATAAAGAAGACTTCTTGTGGTTGATTCCCCTCGAGGCTAGAAAATCCTCCATGAAGCGAGAAGTGAATTGAACGCCGTTATCTGACAAGATGGTGTGTGGAAAACCCTCCCGTTCAAAAAGTTCATCCAAGAAATCCACAACGACCGAAGATTCAACTGAATTGACTATCTTAATCTCCGGCCACCGTGAAAACAAATCCAAGCAGACTATGACATAACGATCTTGCGATCGTAGTTTTACTGGCCCCAAAATATCTATACAAATGTCTGACCAAGGGGCGCTGGCTTGATCCCTAATCACCATAGGTTGGGTTCTGCACTTTAAGGACTTGCCGCAGTTCATACACTCTGCACATCCACGAACAAGTCTTTCTACATAGACATCCATTGCGGGCCACCAGTACGCTTCTCTGACTCTCTCTTTGGTTTTGGCAATGCCCATGTGAGAGGCATGAGCGTTTTTGATTATCTTTTCCCTTAAAGCAAGAGGTGGAACCAGCTTACTGCCGCGCAAGAGTAATCCATCAACAACAGCCAAATCCTCCTTGACGTGCCAGAAACCCCTGAGAAGGTCTTCGCAGTCTTACTTCTCACACCACGTCCCTTTGACCATGGCAATGATGTTTTGCAAAGTCATATCACCCACAAGCTCATGCTTCCAATCATCTTCTGTAATGACACCTTCACTTATCAAACACACGTTGACTTCCTCCTCTAATTCTTCACCGCCAAACCACTCAACCTCAGCAGACATCTCTTCATTCTCAGTACCAAGCCTGGAGAGACAGTCTGCTAACACATTATTGGCACCAGGCAGATATGTTAGATCAAAATCAAATTCTTGAAGAGCCACAACCCACTTGCGTATTCGGTGACTGACTAAATCGACACCTTTTTTTTTAAAAGACTTCTTTGAGGGGTTTGTGGTCAGATAAGATTTTAAATTTCTTACCCCACAAAAATTTTCACAGTTTACGCACAGCCCAGAATACGCCCAGCGCCTCCTTTTCCACAACAGAGTAACTACATTCAGGACCTCTCAGGGGCCTGGAGATAAACAATATGGTTTTCTCAACACCATCAATTTTTTGCAACAAAACAGCCCCTACACCAGTGGAGCTGGCGTCAGTCATGAGGTAAGAGGGCTTGGAAGGGTCATAACTACTCAGAGAAGGTGCATTGTTGAGCAGTTGTTTAATGGTTGTGAACTCCTTTTCACAGACCTCAGACCACTCAAACTCACACCCCTTTTTTAACAAGGACCTTAGTGCCAAGGTTCTGCCAGCAAAGTTTGGAACGAATTTATGATAAAACTCAGCCATGCCCAGGAATTTAATGAGTTCATCCTTACTAGATGGTGAGCGTAAATTGAGTATAGAGTTCACTAACCCCGCCTTAGGCTTGATACCGTCCGCTGAAACAAAATGTCCAAGGTACTCAATCTCCTTGACATTAAACTTACATTTATCAGCTCGAAGGGTAAGACCAGCATCTTGGAGTTTTCTTAGCACATCCCTGAGTCTTGTGTCATGTTGCTCCTCACTGGAGGCGAAAATGAGCACATCGTCTTGGTAGACTTTCACGCCCTTTAGACCCCCAAGAATGCCCTCCATCACTCTCTGGAAGACAGAGGCGGCAGAGATTAATCCGAAGGGCATCCTCAGGAATCTAAAAGTACCAAATGGTGTCACAAATGCAGTAAGATCTTGGGAGGAGGGATTCAACTTGACCTGTTGGTAAGCTGAGGTCAGATCCAAGGAGGAGAAATGCTTTGCACCTTCCAGGGAACACAACATCTCAGTAATATTTGGCAGAGGATAGTGATCGACAATCACCGCTCTGTTAAGTTCTCTCAAATCGACACAGAGCCGGGCCACCCCGTTGGCCTTGCGTGCCATAACGACCGGAGAGACCCATTCTGTTGCTTCGACTTCTTGGATGATCCCCCTTGCCATGAGTTTCTCTAATTCAGACTTCATGCTATTTCTTACTAAGAGAGGGACATTCCTGACCTTTGCAACTTTAGGAATGGAATTGTGCTTCAACTTTATGCAATGTACGTAGTTTTGGAAACACCCAAGTTCTGTAGCAAAGACACCGGGAAAATCTCTGATCAGTTCATGAGCAGGGTTGTTAACCACACTGATGGGTGGCAGCTCTTTCAGGCAAACCTGAGGATCTTCGTTAGGGTCAAGGAACACATGCAGCTCTTTCTGGTGAAACCAACTTATAAGTGAGTCCCCTCTTAATGAAACATATATTTTGCCAGAAATGATTCTTCCCTTAAAATTGATGGAACCCCAAAAATAGCCCATCAAATCAATGGGGACCCCACCATAACCTTTCGGTCTGACATCAGGTTTCAAAAGAGACACTTTACCTAGTAAATTATCTTCATAGAATATTTTGGGGATCAATGTAATTTTTGCCCCATAGTCAAATAACATTTTGACAGAAGCCCCATTGACAAGAACCTCTTCATAAGGACCATCAGATCTATCAGCTAAAACCTGGCAAATTATGATTTCCTCTGCCTCATCATCAAAGAGGTCAATTTCCTTCACAGATTTTTGGTTAATACCAGATCTACAGCATTTCAAAACATGACCCTTTTTCCACATTTTTTACAAATGACTTTCCACCCCGGACAGCTTTAAAAATCAGCCATGGGACCAGAGTCACCACATCTATAACATTTGCCCTGAAACCCCTTTTGATTGAAAGGTTTACAGACTGAGACAGCCTTCGATTTAGTAGATGTATCAACAACAGTTTTGACTTCAGGATGGTCCTTTTTCTCAGTGGAGTAGTCCTTTTTTATAACGTCAACACAAGCTTTTGAATGCTCATGGCTCTTTGCGATGGTAATGACCTCTTGAAGAGAGGGATTTTCCTTTTGCCAAAGAGCGTCTCTGGTCTTGTCGAGAACGCAACCCAACATAAACTGATCTCTCAGGCGCTCGTCCAACGCGGGACCAAAGTTGCACGTCGATGCTAACTTACGTAGAATTGACACATACTCCTCCACAGATTCTTCCGGTCTCTGCATTCTTCTACCTAGTTGCATCCCATCCTCGTCACCAAAATGTGGAAGTTGGTCTCTCTGATAAAGAAGTCCAGAAGCGATTGGTTAGAAGGAAGAGAGACTTTATTCAGTAGCAGTAAACATTGAGACCCCATCCAGCAGCAAGACAGGAATAACTGCATCAACAGGTTTGAACAGTGCTAGGCAACCTTCACCACATTCCAGAACCTGGTGTCAGTGGCTGACAAGAAGGCTGAGGACACCACAGTTTACGCCGCCGCTGCGTCACAGAAGTGACGCAACGGCGGCGCAAATGTGTCGCAAGGGGCTTGTAAATCTGCCCCCCTGTGCTCTGAAAGTGCTGCAGCGTGGCGCAGCCAAAGGGCTTGGGGTGCCGCGCTGCAGCACTTTCTTGTAGATCTGCCCCCATGTTCCCTTGGGGCGGTATTATGATCGTCTGCCCCCCCTCAGCGCTGAGTCGAGTGCATGAATTTAGGCGCTCGAACCCTTGAAAGGGCATCCATATAACCCGATATTTCTCCGAGTTAAAGCAAAATTTTCAGATTGCACAGCTTCAAAACATTTAGCAGTGTTTGTCTCTTTCTATTCTGAGCTGTGTTGTCTGGAGAAAACACACACATCCGAATAAATATAATGTCAAATGAATGCACTTTAGAAAACACAAGCGCATTAAAACGGCCGCTCAGCTTTGCCCTGCGCCATGACAATTGATCATTATAGGGCCCTTGCTGTTTAAAATTATTTTCTTGGGCTGTATGGACCATGATGATGTTTTCTGCGCCATTACAGGAGAAGTCTCTGCGCTTCTTTTCTCCCTCTTGAGCGCATACAATAATTGGAAGTATCTCTGAATTATTGCATGTTTTTCTGACAGCAGAGCTCAGAAACACAAAGAAGCAATTACAGGACTGCGTTTTCAAGCTCTGCAGTCAGCAACTCATGCATTAAGTTGCAGATATTTCGAGTTAATGTATACACTTAAGCCAACAGAAAGAAGCGCACAGAACCTTCATGCGCAGGCGCAGCGCAGAAAAAGGGCATCATGATACAGCTACAGGTTGCTTCATCTCTTCTAATCTGGTGACAAAAAAGCCTGGCTACGTATGTAGAATTTGCTATTGAGCTCATGAGTATCCAGGAAGTCCATCTGCCTTAACACAAATTCAATGGAAAGACTGCCTCCCTCCGACGCAGCCGTTCATGCTACTGAAAGCTCCTGAGCTGCACAACACATTCCCTAGTCAGACACAGTCACTCATAAAGGATATCATTATTGTTTTCAGGGCCAAGTAAAGCTCGTGACACTCCTATGCCAGGTGCCATATCTGAACACTTCACACACATTCCCAGCTGACACTGCCTGCCTGTGCTGTGTCATGCAACTGTCATGTATGCTGTATAAAAAGTAGGCCTGAGGATAGGAGGGCTTGGCTGTCAGTCTCTCAAGGGTGTTCATTTTGTTGAAACGCCATCTTTTCGTCTTAATCAGAACCCCAGAGCTTTGACAGTGGCATATTCCGTCACTGTTGTTCCATCTCGATATCTAGACATGCGAGACCATCTCTTTCCCTCCAGGCAGAGGCTTCAGCCCATTTAATAAACTGCTAATCAAGCGTCCGAAGCCACGCGCTAAAATAACTAAAGGGACCACCGGATCACGAAACATTATTGAGTGATGCTTTTTCATGTCGTTTGTGGTAATTTAAGGCAGTGCTTGGTGCAAACTCCTTTTACTACCTTAGGCTTCTGGGGTGATAATGTGTCACTAGAATATTTATGTATTGTGTGTCATTTTGTTGTGGTAGTGATGTATTTAGTTGTTTTTATTCTGCCATTTTTGCAATGTGTTGTTGGTTTTTTATGCTGTTGTTGCTGTGTTCTGTTTTACTGTGTTGTTCTGTTATGTTTTGTTGCGTTATATTGGATTGTGTATGTTACTGTTTTATGTTCTGTTGTTTACATTAGATATGTCAACAAATGCTGCTAAATTTTCTAGCCTAAAGCAGCTCATGACTGGCAGGTTCCCCAGACAAGCAACCATGCACCATTAAAGAAAGTGGAAAAATAGCAGAAATCCAGCTCTTTCTCTCAAACACCAGTCAGCCCACAACTCTGTAAGAGACCATTGTCTGCAATAGATGCAGAGGTGAATTAGCTCAATGATGAAAGGTGTTTGCTCCAAGCAATTCCTTAACTTATCACCAAGGACATGAAATAGCGCCAATTTCAAAGGTTTTGTGATCTGGTCCAGGGGCCAGATGTACGACATTTTTAATGGTCGCAAACGGAGAATTGGGCTGTTTGCAACCGCTAAAGTGTCTTTTCCCATGTACGAACCCTGTTTTGCGAGTCAGTAACCTATTATCAACTCGCTTAATAGGGTTTGTGAGTTGGTATTAGGAAGGGTCGTTTCAAGGGCATCCCTTCCTAAAAGCAAGTCGCAGGGGCGTGTCTGAATGTTTTGCGACTAGAATGCGGTTGCAAAACATTCATATTTTACAGACTTCGTGAAGGCGGTGGTAAACCATTCGCAAATGGGAAGGGATCCCCAAGGGACCCCTTCCCCTTTGTGTATGTGGGCGCCAAGATTTTTTAAGAGCAGGCAGTGGTCCCACAGACCAATGCCTACTCTTAAAAAATCAAAAGGAAACTTTTCATTTTTCTATTTTAGCTCCTTCGCTGCTAGGCCTTTTTCCCCCCTGTGCTAAGCCTTTTTTTGGCTATTTGGGGTAGTTCGCGCTTAGGCCCCTGTACCTTTTTGACCACATAAGGTATCCACGCCAAATTTGCGTCCTTTTCTTCCAACATCATGGGGATTCTAAAGGTACCCAGGGTTTGTGGATTCCCCTGGAGGGGACCCAGAAATTGCCGGCACAAATATTCTACCCCACAGCGTTCCCCTCAGTCTCCCGAGTAAAATGATACCTCACTTGTGTGGGTGGGGCAAGGGCCTGTGACTGGGAAGAGCCCAAAACATAGGGATTAAGCGTATAGCACCGAAAATTCTAAGTGCTACATTTTAAAAAAAATACATTTTTAGCCAATTCTGCATTGGACACCCACACAAGTGAGGTATAATTTTACTCGAGACACTAAGGAGAACGCTGTGGGGTAGGACATTTGTGCTGACATGGTGATTCCACCCAAAAATATGTGGAAAATGTGGTCTTTTCAGCTAAATTTGAGGTTTGCAGGGCATTCTGGGTAGGGAAACATTGGGGGATCCACGCAAGCCATACCTCATTGGACTCCCCAGGGTGTCTAGTTTTAATAAATGTGTGGGTTTGGTAGGTTTCCCTAGATGGCGGCGAGCCCGGGGCCTAAAAACCAGGTGCCCCCCACCCAAAACCAGGTAGTTTTGTTATAGGTAATTTTGAAGTCTCCACAGTATGATTTGGGCCATTTCCTGTTGCAGCCACTATGCCTACCCACACAAGTGAGGTACCATTTTTATCAGGAGACCTGGGGGAACGCTGGGTGGTAGGACATTTGTGTCAGCCTGGTGATCCTACAACTTTCCCACACAGAAATGTGAGAAGAAATTGATTTTTTTCAACAAAATTTGAGGTTTGCAGGGGATTCTGGGTAGGGAAATGTTGGGGGACCCACGCAAGCCATACCTTGCTGGACTCCCCCGTGTGTCTAGTTTTCAGAAATGTATAGGTTTCCCTAGATGGCTGCCGAGCCCGGGGCCAAAAACTCATGGGACCCCCCTTGCAAAACCAGGTTGTTTTGTGATAGTTAATTTTGATGTCCACTCAATAGGTTTTGGGCCCTTGCCTGTCGCGGGTACTTGACCCACCCACACAAGTGAGGTACCATTTTTCTTGGAAGACTTTGGGGAATGCAGGGTAAGTGGAATTTTGTGGATCCACGCAGATTCCAGAACTTTGCACCAAAGAAATGTGAGGAAAATGTGTTTTTTTTTTACAAAGTTTGAGGTTTGCAAGGGATTCTGGGTAACAGAACCTGGTGAGAGCCAGACAAGTCACCCCATCCTGGATTCCCCTGGGTGTCTAGTTTTTAAAAATATATAGGTTGCTGGGTTTCCCTAGGTGCCGGCAGAGCTAGGGTTCAAAACCTACAGCTAGGCACTTTGCAAAAAAAGGGTCAGTTTTCACTGAGAAAATGTGGTGTGTCCATGTTGCGTTTTGGGCCGTTTCCTGTCACGGGCACAAGGGCTACCCACACAAGTGAGGTACCATTTTTCGCGGAAGACTTTGGGGAATGCAGGGTGGGTGGAATTTTGTGGATCTACGCAGATCGCAGAACGTTCCATCACAGAAATGTGAGGAAAATGTGTTTTTTTAACCAAGTTTGAGGTTTGCAAGGGATTCTGGTAACAGACCCTGGTGAGAGGCGCACAAGTCACCCCATCCTGGATTCCCCTTGGTGTCTAGTTTTCAAAAAGGTACAGGGGGGCAGAAAGACTGTGGCTATTTTTTGGGGCGGGGGCATTGGTATGCCCATTCTGGGCAGCCCCCACCCCCACGCATAAAAAAGCCAGCTTAATCGCTGGCGCCTAGTGGTCTTTCTGCCCCCCGGGGGCAGATCAGGGGCCCGGGGGGCAGAAAGACTGGAATTTCTCTGGGGGGGTGGGGGTATTGTCATGCCCATTGTGGGCAGCCCCCACCCCTACATGAATACAAAAAAAAATCCCTGGCGTCTAGTGGGCTTTCTGCCCCCCCCGGGGGAAGATTGGGGGAAGGCTGTAATTTTTGTGGGGGGTGGGGGCCCCCACCCCACACCTGGCATCTAGTGGGCTTTTTGCCCCCCTGGGGGGGCAGATTGGGGGCTACTACCCCCATCTGCCTCCTAGGGGGGTAGAAAGGTTGTAATTTTTGCGGGGGTGGGGGCATTGGTATGCCCATTTTGGGCAGCCCCTACCCCTAATTGTACTTGCCAAAAAAAATCCCTGGTTTCTAGTGGGCTTTCTGCCCCCCCGGGGGGGGGCAGAAAGACTGTAATTGTTGTGGGGGCATTGGCATGCCCGTTTTGGGCAGCCCCCACCCTAATTCAAATTGCCCAAAAAAAATCCCTGGCATCTAGTGGGATTTTTGCCCCCCCCGGGGGGGCAGATTGGGGGCTACTACCCCATCTGCCCCCCAGGGGGGGCATAAAGGCTGTACATTTGGCAGGGGGTGGGGGCATTGGCATGCCCATTTTTGGCAGCCCTCACCCTAATTAAAATTGCCAAAACCAAAATCCCTGGCATCTAGTTGGCTTTCTGCCCCACCCAGGGGGGCAGAAAGACTGAACTTAGCCAATTTGTTTGGGGGGCGCAAAGGCCCTTGCCCAAGGGGGCGCAAAGGCCCTTGCCCAAGGGGCCGCTCCCCCCTCCCTGGTGTCTAGTGGGTGGATCCCTGCTTGGGGATCGCCCTCCTGGGGTGATCCCCAAGCAGGGATCCACTGGGGAGGGGTACCATTGGAAAGGGGAGATTCTTCCCTTTATAATGATACCTCTCCCGTCTTTCTACGTGCTCAGGGGCTGAGATAGCCCCTGAGCACATAGAGTGAAACTGAAATGAGCCTAAAGGCTCATTTCAGTTTCGGTTTCTATGAAATGACGTCAGCGCGACGTGCGCGCTGATCGTCATTTCACAGAAACCAGGGGGGCCTCAGGAGCTGGGGAAGCTCTTCCCCAGCTCCCGAGGCTTTAGGGGAGAAAAAGAAATTCCTCTGGTGCCTGCACCTGAGGGATTTCCGGTGCCATGTGCCAGGACGGCCGGGAGCCGTCCTGCGCACACGAGCACTGTGGCGTACGACAGCTCCCGGCCGTCGTGCGCACAGAAGGGGTTAAATGCATCACATTTTCCTTTAAAAAAAACTGGCGGCATTTAAAAAAAATTGCTTTATTTAAAAAGCAATTACAGACATGGTGGTCTGCTGACCCCAGCACGCCACCATCCCTGTGATTACAAGCCATTCCCAATGGGTCGCAAATTGTGACCTATTTCATGAATATGATGAGGTAGGCCATTAGCGACCCGATTGGGATTCACTAACTGTGTCTGAGACGCATTAGTACGTCACATTTTGCAACTCCCTACGTGTGAGTCACAAAAAAATCGCAATTAGACTCGCAAAATAAAATGGTCGTACATCTGGCCCCAAATGTCTTAAGTTGGCACTTGCAAGGCTCACTTTAATCAAACGGCCCCAGATACTCAGAAACCAATTAAACTTCAGTGTGGTGGTCAGACAAACCCATCACTGTGCATCGAGCTCTTTAACACAAAAGAAATACATCAGCTGCTGATATTAGTTCTAATGAAAGATTCATTTTATAGAAGAGATTTTACAAAAGTTTCCTGTGGAAAATATTAAAGCAGCTATCATATTTTTTTTTTTTAATAACTCTTTTTATTGAAAAGAAGGCCTATTACATAGGTAATGCAATGGTAAACAAGTTATCATTATAGATTGCTCAGTGAATGGTTCCTCGTGGTGTACACATCCCAACATATGGTTGACAATATTCATCGGGCAGTGTCAAATCCCCCCTGTGATATCTTCTCCGACTCTCGGCGGTTCACAAATCTCCCCCCTGTAAACGTTCCACTGCCCCCATATTTGCGTCCATTTATTCGGGCACCCCCTGGCTTCATAGATGGATTTTTCTGTCACCATACACCAGTCCATATCGTTGGCCCAATCTACTATCTTCGGTGGGTTCGGAGCCCTCCACAACTGTGCAATATTCCTTTTAGCAACCATAAGCCCTAATGTGACCCATATTCTCTCCCTGGAGTTCAAATCTGTAGGGCCCCAGATATTCAACAATGCCAACTTAATATTACAGTGGATCTGTTGCCCCAGTGCTTCCTCCATTCGGCGTACCACCCGTTCCCAGTACCTCTGGATCACTGCGCACTGCCAGAGAGTGTGAATAAATGTGCCCTCGTGCCCACATTGTCGTACACAGCCACCATCTAGGGTGTAACCCATGCTAACCAGCAAAGGCCCTGACAAATAGGATCTATGGAGAAGTTTTAACTGGACCAGGCGGAGCTGAGAGGAGATGGCCACCTCACGAGGGGAGGCCACCGCCGCTTCCCACTCCTCATCCTCTAGACTCGCAACATCGTGATCCCATTTAACTCTTAAGCGGGTCAGGGGATCCGGCATATTGTTGATGAGCTTTTTGTAGATAAGGGATATGGCTTTTTCCGGTAGATCGCCGTCTAGTATCCTGTGGGGAGGATTCAGGGAGGGCGCCACCCCTGGGGAGAACCGTGAGCAGGGCATGTCTAATTTGAAGATATCTAAAATATTCAGACTGGGCTAGTTCGTACTCTTGCTGCAATCGGGAAAAGGGAACCACCTCACCCGATTTCCATAGATCACCCACCCTGGAAATGCCTATAAGGTCCCATCTATCAAAGCCCTTCGAACGGATCAGTCTACCCAATTGTTCACAGTGCCAAAGTGGCATGGCTTGCGTGAGTTTACCCTCCCAGCCCAGACTCCTAGTAGCCACCCTCCATACATGCACTGCATGCCCGGTCGGGCCGGTCAAGACAGGCCTCAAAGATCGTGTGTATAACGCACCCTCGAAGCTGCCCCCCGGGAGGAGCCACCTGTCAATCCGATAGGCCGGGTCATCCTGCGGTCTATACGTGCATTGGTTAATTGCTGGGAGTTGCGAGGCCCAGTAGTACCTTTTAATATCTGGGAGCCCGATACCCCCATCAAACCATCCCAGCGTAAGTTTGTGTGTTGCGATACGGGGTGGTTTGCCCTCCCACAGCAGATCTCGAACAATGCCGTTGAGTTCCTTGAAGTACGATGCGGCGACTGGGAGTGGGGTGTTCTGTAGTGCATATACAAGTCTAGGAAGGGACATCATCTTAAATAGGGCCGCACGCCCCAAAAGAGTCAACGGGAGCGACTTCCAGTGTTGGACGTCCGATTTAAGACGCACTAAAGGCGGCAGGAGATTATTATCATAAAATCTAGATAGATCTTAAGAGACCCAGATTCCCAGGTATTTGAAGCCGTCAGCAGCCTCCGCTAGTTGGCAACCCCGGGGGAGTGAGGGCCGTTTGCCGCAAAGGACATAGAACACTGACTTAGAACAGTTTATCGTATATCCTGCAAATCTACCAAATACTCGGAATATGTCCAGGACCACATTGAGGGATGCCGCTGGGGAGGCCAGATAAAGCAAAATGTCGTCCGCGTACAATGAGATGCGGTCCTCCCAGCCGGATGTCCACCTAAGGCCCCTGATGGCGGGGTTTTGTCGGACCCACGTCGCCAAAGGCTCCAGGGCCAGAGCAAAGAGAAGCGGTGACAAAGGGCAGCCCTGTCTAGTGCCCCTGCCGAGAACAAAAACGGGGGATTGCCTATTGTTGACAATTACTTGTGCAAGTGGTTGGTGGTACAGAAGCCGCACCCAGTTGGTAAACTCGGGCCCAAACCCCAATTTGCGGAGTACAGCAAACATGTATGGCCATTCGATGGTGTTGAACGCTGATGCAGCATCCAGGGATACCACGACAGCATCTTCCCTGATTGTATCCACCCGGCACAGCATTCCATGAAGCCTGCGCAGGTTGAGGGAGGTATTCCTCGCAGGCATAAACCCCGATTGGTCCGGATGGACCAGGCGGGTTAGGACCCTGAGCAAACGAGGGGCAAGAACCTTCGCCAGAATTTTCGCTTCACAGTTGAGCAGTGAAATGGGTCTAGAGGACGAACATTTGTTGGCTGGCTTGCCCGCTTTATGAATGACAACAATGTTGGCCAGTCTTTGGTCCTCAGGAAGGATACCCCCTTTCTTACTTTCTCGGTACATTTCGGTTAGAAAGGGTGCAGTCTTGCTCGCCGTGAGTTTGAACAATTCTATGGGGATACCGTTGGGGCCCGACGCTTTCCCCCCACGCAGGTCGTGTATGGCTTTTTCAACTTCCGCCACTGTAATATCAAGATATAGATCGGAGCACTCCTCCTCAGTAAGGAGTGGCATCGAGATATCACGTAGGAGAGAGGCGGCCTCCTCCTCCGTATGTGTCATGTGGGACGTGTAAAGCGACTGGTAATACTGGCCAAATGCGTCCGCTATTTCTTGTGGTGCAGTAAGACGGGAATGTGAGTCTGTTTCAATCTCTACCACAACGCGCTGAGCCCTGTCCCTGCGATCTAACCAGGCCATTAGTTTGCCCGCCTTATTGCCTACGTCGTAAATTCTGCTGAGCGTGGCCCTGTGATGTGTCTTGGCGGCATCCGTAGCTAGATCAGAGAATTCCTAAATTTTAATGCGTAGTTTCTGGTGCACTTCCACAGAGTCTTGTATCCGAACAGCGTTTTCTAAGTCTAAGATTTCTCCCTCCAAACGCGCCATGTCAGCTCCCCTCTCCCTACGCTGTCCGGCGATCTGTGCAAAGACCACCCCCGTATAACCACCTTATAGGCCTCCCAGAGTACTTTCAACGAGTCAACTGAACCCTCGTTTTCCTGAAAGTAATGATCCGACTCGCTCAGGACCTTGTCTCTGATGGAGGGATTCGTGAGATACCAGGAATTGATCGGCACCACCCGGCCAGCCATAGGTTCACCCACCTCTAAACGACACTGAATGGGTGACTGGTCAGAGATCCCCCTAGCCAGATGTTGTATGTCTTTGACGGTATGGAATTGGTACGCTAGCGTCTGCACGTAGTCTATGCGGGACATACTACGATGAGGCCCCGAAAGATAAGTGTATTGGAGGTCGGTCGGATGCAAGCCTCTCCAAATATCCACAAGGCCCATCGCGCCCAGAAAGCTATGGATTCGCTTGCGGGAAGGCGGCAGGTCCTTCTGTGGCCACCGATCAAGGGAGTCAGAGACAATGGAATTAAAGTCGCCCCCGATCAATAATCTACCGTCTGGTAAGCCGAGAAGGAGATTGTCGAGATCAGCAAAGGCCTGAGTGTGCAGGCCTGGTGGTATATAGACCGAGACAAGATTGAGTGTGCGTCCCTCCCAGGTCCCAGAGATGGCAACAAATCTACCCAGGGCGTCAGTGCGGACCAAATCAACAGTTAGGGGGAACAATTTCCAGACCAGTATGCCCACACCCCGGGAACCAGAGCCGAAAGCAGAGTGGGCCGCTAACTGGAAACCCCATCGGGACAAGGCCCTGCATGCATTCCCGATCAGGTGGGTCTCTTGTAGTAGTACAACATCAGGAGAGTGTCGCTTTAAAAATTGGAGAACCCCACCCCTCTTAATCTTATCACCCAACCCGTTGACATTCCAAGACAGTAACTTAAGCTCCTGCCTAGTCGTCGTGCCCATTACTCCGTCTCAGAGGTACATATAATTCCGGGGAGGACCACCCAGAAAGGCACCCGGGGGGAGACATTCCCGTACACCATGGTCCATTCACCGAGTACACCAAAGAAAAGGGACCAGCATCCGCCTTTGCCTGAGACCAATCAAATGTGCTATGCCTGTACAACAAAAAAACTACAATACAAATGAAAACAATCCCCAACCCCCCCCAACCCGAAAAACAGCCCCCGGAACCCCCCTCCCTGCCTCCCTGCTTGGCGGTGTCAAAACCTCCCGCCCACTCAAACTAGCAGAGTGCCTATTGCCCACCCCTCACAAACTTGTGGGTGCGTGTAACCAACCGAGCACCCGTCACGGAAAAATAAGCAACTGGTAATCACGTTTTACAAACGAAGATAGTCCGGGAGCAGCCATCAAACCCCTTAATATGCTTTGTGACCATTACAGAGGGATCAGGGAATCATGGAATGTCACATTAACTCTATTGTGAAAAAGTCCCCAAAAAACTATCACGGTTCAGTTGCAAGGTCCGCAGCACTGAGGGGGGCCGATACCCCTATCCATCCCTCCGTTGGAGAACAAGCCCACCACCCCTAAGAAACTGAGCATACAGACCAGTTACTCGGACCCTCCCGTCGCTGCCTCCTGTTCCTCAGGCGGGGTGTCTCTGCCGGATCCTCCGGCGCCCTCCTCCATTCTTGCTCTCCGAGCGTGGTTGTTTTTCCGGCCTGCCGTGCGCCATCCGTCCAGCCAGTCCCAGGCCTCCTCTGGGGTAGTAAAAAAACAGGCCTTCCCCTCCGATTCCACCCTCAGCTTGGCGGGGAAGAGCATGGCATATTTCAACTCCTTCTCGCGAAGCGCCTTCTTCACATCCAGGAAGCTGCGTCGTTGTCGCTGTACCTTGAGGGTGAAGTCCGGGAAGAAGGTGATACGACTGTTTTGGTATTCTACCGGTGGCACCGACCGGGCACACTGCAGGATGACGTCTCTATCCCGGAAGTTGAAAATCCTAGCTAGTAAGGGCCGCGGGGGGCCCCGGGCTTTGGCCGACCGCCCAGCACTCGATGCGCCCTTTCAACGGAAAAGAAGTTGGAGAGCCCTTTCGGCTTGAGATAGGTGGTGATCAAATCCTCCACAAACAGGTCTGCCGAAGGCCCCTCCGCCCATTCTGGCACCCCCAATATACGGACATTGTTACGCCTAGAGCGCCCCTCATAGTCGTCCAACTGCGCCTCCAGTTTTGCGGTATGAGTCTGCATGTCGTCCATCCTGCGCTGCAGTTCAGAGGTATCTTCGACCAGAGAACTCGTTTTGATCTCAACATCCTTCAAACGCGAGTTCATCGAGCGCATGTCTGCCCGGATAAGGGATACCTCCGAGGACACAGAGTCAATGCGCGATTCCAACGACGTGCGCATGGTTGTAATGGCTTCAAGAATGTCCTTTAATGTCGGTTCTTTCTTCTTCTCACCAGACTGTGGCTTTTCTTGCGCGGCGGGTCCCCCCTTCGGGCTTGCGCCGGGGCCACCATCCCACGCGAATTTGGTCAGTTTGGCTTGGACTGCTGCTTTGGAGCTGCGACCCCCCGCCATGGTGTAGCCGGTGCTATCAGCGTGAACCCTAGGGGAGAGAGGGCAAGGCCGTCTTGCACAGGTGAGGGTCTATTGGAGTTGCCACTCGAGCCGCGTCGGCTAGGGCCCGGCTCAGCACTGCAGGCCAAAAGACACAATTACACGGGCTCCAGGAACAGATCAGGCAGCGCTTCTTAGGGGGTCGGGTGCCTCTCCCCCCGCAAGTCCATATATCTATCCGGGCGTGTCTCTAAAGCAGCCGGGTGTTCCACTGGTCCATAGAAGCAACAGGGTCCAGAACCCCTCTGCAGCATCCCACCGCAGTCCGCACTGAGCCCAGGATGGCCGCAACGTATTCAGCGTCTCACCATGTTCCCACGAGGAAAGTCAGACCCCCCGCCGCTCCCTGCGTGCGGCCGTGGCCTTCTCGAAGTCTGCAAACAGTCACTGACCTGGGCTGGAGCCGGCCGGGGAAACGTTGTGTGGAGCCCAGGAATTAGGGAGCCCAGAGTGTGGAGTCACGTCACTCTGGCCGATTCTTCTCACCGGCGATGGGTAGTGCCCAGATCGGGTCTGCACACCGTAGGTCAAACGAAGTCGCCGCCCCGCTTCAGGACATAGCGAGCGGCGTCCGGACTCTGCCACCAACAGTTTGGGGTAGACCGCAGCCCTCTCCCTCTAGCACCGATGGTCAGTGCAACCAAGGCTCCCCAGCGGCCGAAGGCAGGCAGGCAGTCCGAGGTGTCTCCGGGCTCGCGCCGCCACGGAGTCCCGTCACACGCCGCCCCCAGCAGTGGGCACCAAGTCCAAAGCAATCCTTCCGGGCACCTGGCTAATTGGCAGCCCCCTGGTACACCGCAGGGAGACAGGAACGTCGCGGGTCCGCCAGGTCGGAACCGCGGGCTGCGGCTCAGCGGAGTACGTACTACGAGGTAGGCGGCCGCTCCCCTCACGACATGCGTCAGCGGCCCGATCACCGGAACCGCTGGTCGGATTCTGCTGGGACTCAGCTGTCAGTCCCCGGTGTGCTCCTGTGTGTTCCGGTATGTAATTATACCAGCTGCCGGATCTTTGAACGACGGATATACACGTGAACGGGCGCACTCGGACGGAGCCGCCTTAGGAAGCAGCCATTTCTCTTGGCGGTTGGCCACGCCCCCGCAGCTATCATTTTTAAAATGAAAGCAACATTGGCCAGCAGCAAAGTCAAAAATCGGGACATTCGCATCTAACTGTTCAACTGCTATGCAAGCTTTCTAATAGTGACTACATGTTTCTTAGGTTTGACAGACTGCACAGTAATTAAACCATCCAGGCAAGAGGAGCTTGAAAATGTTCATGGAATTTTCAGGTGAAGAGTGACCAGTTCCCAGCATCTATAGGTATTGAGGTTTCTTGTAATCAAACAGGCAACACATAATTACTCTTTACCACTTAGGGTTCAATTATGAATATCACTAAAATGTATCTGGGATTGGCAAGATGAGTTACAGGCGTATAAAAATTAAGGGATCGGTGGGAACACCTAGAAGCTAGTTGAATTCACCAGGCGATTCCCACTGCCTAAGTTAACCAAAATCCACTGGAGAATTTCCTCCACCATAGGGATTGCAATGCGAAGGGATCTCAGTCGGCGAATTCTCTGGCTTTAGCATTTGGAGGACTTTCCATTATCGACCAACTCTAAAACGGGAACATTTGCTTTTATTGAATTTTATGTTGAGACATTGGTTAACATGTAGAGATGGGAGAAATAAAGGGACACAATTCTGCTATTTTACTACAAAGATGTAAAGCTTGCTCTAACACAAAATTTAGTTGTGGGGAGAAGAGTGGGACCCGCTCTAAAAATTTGCACTTTTAGGGACTTTTGAACACAACTGAATATTTTCCATTCCATTTTCCATCTTTTGTCAGATGCTCTGAAGACTGGCAGTCATGCAATGGCCTAACATACATTCGCAACACGGATCCAGAAGGAAGTTCTCAAAGGGGGGGAGTGTTTTCTGTAAGCGTATTTTACGCATTTAGCATGATAGACAACACATTTCGAGCCACAAACATATTTGATCAAATGTGAGAATACTTGGCCTCGGCCATGATCCCACTTGAAAAATAGAAAAACTGTCTCTGCCTAAAATTATTTGTAAACTGGCAGGAAAAGTCCTTAAGTACACCACTGATAAAACATTGGACTTTCCACTCTTTTCAATCCCATGAACCAAATTTACAACTTTGCTCACCGCCAACTTAAGATGCATGAATGTTCGTGCACCAAGAGAATCCTACAAAAGTATATAGATTTTCGTTCTTTCTGAGGTCAAAAGTCACCATTTTTCTTTGATACATTTTCTTTTCTCATTTCTGAATATCCCTTCAAATCTCTCTTTCCTGGTTCCACTAAGTACATAGAATCAAAATAAAACCAAGACATAGGTTGTGTTCTTTCTATACTCACTGTCACTATGTGGAATGCCCCGTCATTTTGAATAAGGGTAAATAGCGACCTCTTGCAAATTAGCTGCAACAAAGTGAAAAGTAAATTTCTTGAAGATCACTAGAATCACCAGTGCCGCATACCAGACCATTGATTTTTCCACTTTACTACTATAAACAATTGACTGTAGAATCTACCCTGAGAAGTCCAAATTGTAAGGCCAGGCCCAATCAGATGTAATTATGATGGGAACACCTGCAGCCCTATACCGATTTCAGCCTACCAGAGCCCTTATAAGTGAGGTGCACCTTGTATCCTGTTGCACATTGTATACAGGACTTATGTTTTCGCAAAAAGGTTGCACCTGCATGTGTCCTCGTGCTAGCTCACCCTGCAACAGTTCTCCTGTCCAGCTTGCCCCCAGTCCACTACCCTCTGCTGCCTGTCTACCTGCTGCCCTCTGTTTGTGCCTCCTCTGCTTGTTTTTCTGTCTTCTATTTTTTCTGCTAATTTTTCTGCCCTCCGTTTTGCCTTTTCTGCTTGTTTTTCTGCCCTCTGATTTGCCCTCTTCTACACTGTTTTGCCTTATCTGCCTTCTGTTTTGCCTTTCTGCTTGTTTTTCTGCCCTCTGTTTGGCCTTTCTGCTTTTTTCTGCTCTCCGCTTTGCCCTCTTCTGCTCTGTTTTGCTTTCCTGCTCATTTTTCTGCCCATTATTTTGCTTTTCTGCTCGTTTTTCTGCCCTCTGCTTTGCCTTTTCTGCTCGCTCATTTTTCAGCCGTCTGTTTTGCCTTTTTTTCTGCTTGTTTCTTCTATCTTCCTGCCGTTTCCTCAAGACCTGGCTTTTCGACAGAAGCCTTGCACCCCAGCACCCAGATACCCCCCAGAGTGACAGAGCTGCGCTCTACAAATGCTGATTGATTGATTGATTAGGCAGCAACTGTATGCAATGCTTAACTGCAACCTGTGTGCAATAGATTGAGCTGCCACCTAAGTGACTAAGAGTGGCTGAGCAAAATATTGACAATAAAATATGCTAATGTATGGCCAAAATAGCTGGTAGAAATAGCGAGGAAAGAATATCACCAAGGTAAGTTTCTATGGGCAAGGAAGGTTTTGCTATGTGAACTCCACATATATGTACCTTGACAATATATATCTTCAGGGTGCATAGATATGGAGTTAAGAATAGTAAATCTACACTTGTCTATTTGCACTTACCTTTTCTTCAATCTGGTCCTCGATTTATTTGCAACTATATTTTGGCCACATCATATCCTCGGCCTCGAGATTCTGTCAGACAACTCCATCTGTTCCGTTTCTAACTGAGATTTCCGCTCAAAGCAACCTTCTGCCAGTGATGTTTTTAGCGCCAAGTGACCACCGCATACTGTGAATATTGCAGTTCAGAATCGACTGATGTTACTTAGCACACATTCAAACACATCAACAACATGGAAATTGCTGATAAGCGATTTGGTGGAAACTGGCCCTCAGTCAGCTAAAATGTTCCAACCTGGCTAGAAAGGAAACTTTAAACCTGACTTTGGCTCACACACACAACCATAATACATACAAAAGCACATCACATTCGGTTAACATAGAGAAAGCATAAAGGGATAATAATCAAATAATAAAAGCAAAGTTGATATGAAAATGGAGCTGCTAAACTTGAAATTAATAGGATAAAAACAGAGCTTCATGTGCGGGTATCAATTACTGTTTATAAACGATTGTTTATAAGCAAAATATCTGTGGAGGGAATACTATTATTAATAGATCCCGGGGACCAGCTGGATCAGACTTCTAAGGTTAAACATTTTAGATAAAACAGCTGGAGTGTCCTGGGTTTCACAAACGGCGTTGTGGCATCACATCACATTGATGTATTATTGCCATATGGCGAACCACTGCGTCTGTTGAGATTTAATGGAGTCTCTTCATCTGCGTGGGGGTCTCCTCTCTGATTCGTTGGCATTTGCCATCGCGGAATATTTCATCCGAAAGGATGCTGCAGTGTATTGCCGCGGCTCCTGTAACATCCAACAATACATCAAGCGCATTTGCAATTCCGATGCACCTTTGCAAGTTGTCAGAGTTGTCACTTACGATTACCACTGCTTCTGCTGGAAGCAGCGAATCCCAGATGGAGACAGCAGCCCGGCATGACATGCCAAATCACAGAAGATATCTTGGCAGGTGATGCAATACTCATATTGGGCGTGATTGAGCTCTTATCGCGTTTTAGCGAAAAAAATAATATTTTCCAGGGCATGTGCAGGTTCTTTTCAATACAACATGATAAAACAATGAATACATTTTAGCGCTGACAGCTATTTTATCAATTAAATATCTTCTCTTGCCCCCGCATAGATTTGTTTTTTTCGAGTAGAATACCAGCCAAATGTTTCTCTTTCCCAATTTACTGTCATGCCTACGAGACATAATTTACGAAATTTTGTTGCAGTGTCAAAGTGTGCATGATTTATCCACCTTTGCTAAAATACACTAGGTGATAGAAAAGGCAATGTAGTGGTAAAGAGGCTATTAATGGCAAACATTTGATTGGATCTTGCACAGTGAATGCACGAAAAGGTACATGCTGAGATCAAGGCATGCGCGTGCCCCCCACAACCCCCCCCCCACACACACACACAAACCATAGACTTACACTGACATGCAGCTGCACAGAAAAATACCCACAGGTATTTACAAACGTACAAATCAACATAAACACTGGTACAAATTAATACAGGCCAGTATAGACATAAAACACACTTTTGAGCACTCATACAGTCATACCATCAAACACTAACACATATGCACCTAAGGGTACAAACAAATCACCTGCAAGCAACCAGGCACACACATCAATTTACAAACAAGCAACATACAAGGAGCCAGAGAAATAATCAGGAATACCTGCGTTCATGCAGACATGCATGCTCAGGTGGGCATGTATGATCAGCTGATGATTGAATGTGAGCAGGAATATGGATGACCAAAGGAATGCACGAATTTGGGTGGAGGAATAGATGATAAGAATGACTGTGTGGTATGGCTGAGTATACGGGCGGATGAAAGAGGGAGTATATGAGAGTTGACAGATAGACAGATTGAAAGATGACTGCTTAAGTGTGAACGCATGGATAGCCCACTCATCCAGTCTAGAAGTCCCTCTTCAATTTACTAATCCATTCATGTGTCCAGACACTCACTCAGTCGCAGCCCGCTTTCATTAAAGTAAACCAACAGACATAAACATGTCATAAAAGGTCAGGCAAACAAGGCTTTGGTTAGCCAGCATCAGTGTAGCACATTCTTCTGAAATATCAAAATCTCTTATTAAATGTTGATAGAGCTCGGCAGTTCATCAGGAGATCCTCAAAAGGGCTAGAACAGAATCACCCCAATGTTACAAAGCCTTCTCAAAGTCTGGTTAGCCTGGAGCAGAATCAGCCAAATGACAGCTCTCATATAAAAAAAACAGTAGATTGAGGTAAATTCACTAAGAGGTCACACTCATCTCTAAAATGCCAGCCTGTATGAGACAGCCGCGGTTTGTATGTCAAGCATGTCTCTGAAGGCATGTTTGACTGGGGCAGTAAGCCACATGTCAAAATAGTTGTCTCAAAAGTCGGTAGGTGTGGGATAGAATAGTAACAGAAATCACATTTAAAGAAACTTTCTGAATGGTAGGTATGCTAATGAAGTTCAGTCTACTGTCCTACAAGGCAATCAGGCAGTGTACGCTGGGCTGGTCCAACAGACCAATGTGTCGGCTGGTGGTTTTATGGCTTATTGTGCGCCTGTTTTATGGTCTGCTGGGCTGGTTTTTACTGTTGATTTCCCTAATATTACCAGAAATATTGCCTACAGCAAGCACAAGTCCATATAGTCATCCATGCATCACAAAACACTTATAGCCGTGTATTTACGAGTTCAAAACTGCCCTGATTTTCAAACATGGGCCACTTTTTTAGCACCAGATTTCGGATGGCTGGCTCCATCTACAGAAATTCTTTAACCAATGGCCTGTGTACTACTGATCCATCAGATAATGTATGATACGGAGTTTCCCTTTTTAGTGTGGTCATTTTGTCATATAATCTAGCTGTTCAAGACAATCGTGAAAATGATGGCAGACCCGGACAAAGAAATGACCCACACGTGCTGGGACAAAACTCCATGTGCCAGGGTTTTCAGATAATATGTTGCTGGTAATACTCAATGTTAGGAAGGGAATACCCCCTATCAGATGCGTACCACTGCACTGAGAGCCCGATTCACAAAGCTAAAGTTAGGCGAAAAGTCTAACTTAGACGAAAAGTCTAACTTTACTACTTTTCAGTATTCACAGAGGTAAGTTACAACTAGTAAGTTTACTACTAGTAAAGTAAACCTACTATTAGTAAACTTACTACTAGTAAAATTATTAGTAGGAAAGTTACTAGTGTCTGTTTTGAGCCTATCTACCCATAGTTGTTCATAACTGAGATGGGCTCTCGCCATGCTTGCCTATAGTGGCTTTAATTTATCAATGACATACCATTCAATGTTGTCTTCAGTCTGTCCCTGTTCTACATAATGTCTGGCTAATCTTGTGTTGTCTTTTTTGCATCTCCTGTGCTCGTTTTTCTTCACCATTATTTTCTCAGTTGTCATACCAATGTACATTAAAGAGCACACCATTTTAGCATGCAAATTACATTATTAGTATTGCAATTTGTTTGCCTCCCCATTCTGGACCCCAAGTTCCCAGGCCCTGCATTTTTTGGTGGAGTTTACATACAGCACATCCCCCACAGAAATAGTTCACTTTAGGTGATGGTATATTCTAAAGGGTGTTTAAACTATCTTCAGCTATCTGTCTCTTTAGCAGGGCACAAGTCCTAAAAAAAGAAGTTGGGGGACTGGCCAAGTCAGGCAGTATTTAAGTGACATCATGACGCGTGCTATCAAAGCACATGACGACGCGTGACATTCCACGTGGCATCACAGGAAGTGACCTCACTGGAAGTGATGCTCTGATATGTGTATGTTATAACATATGCCAACTGAAATTGCAATAAAATATCTTTTTAAAAAAACTGTCTTCTGCAAAGCATATCATGTAACATGCAGATCACAGATTTTTACTTCATGTAGATAAGTAAGTGGATTACAACACAGAGATCATTTTGTTACTTGCAGTTAATAAATTGTAATCCTAGTAGACCACAGTGAGCTATGAAGTGTATTTGACTTCTACACCTTGTAACCCTGACTGTCTCATGTAACACATCTTGTACATTAATTTACACACCTACATGATTTATTTGGAATGGATAATGTGTATGTTATGTAAAGCGCTCAAACACTCTCCATTGGGATGAGTAGTGCTATAAAAGAAATAAAATAGTGCTATTTAAATTGCTATTTGTGTAAATACTGAGACAGACCAACCCATCTGACATTCTTACAGTGCATGCACTTAGATACAACAAAGTAAAAAGCATGCATCTCCTAAGTACCTGTGAAGAGATAACAAGCTGTATGCTTTTGTTTTCTGGAAAGTGCTCTTGCATTTGTGAGGTTTCAGGATCCAGGACGCCTCCAGTCCCATACTCAATCCAAAGGAGGACTGATGACCCCTTAACTTCTGTCTTTATCTTTGCCCAGCTGGAGGTGGAAAAAAAAGCCCCCTCGCTGCCTGCACGTTGCTGCTGGGAATCGAAAGCAGACAAGGTGCAGGAGCTGATGAACTTGTCCCGGTGTTTCAAAATAACACTGGGACAGGTTCAACATATTTCTGTGGGGCCCAACTTCTTAGCAGGGGGGACGGTGTCCACCCTGTGAAAAGAGTGGGTGGACGTCATGTACCAGCGTGTACCCCCGACTCGAGCCCTGCTCTTTAGTCATACGTGCACCAATCTGTCTTGGAGATTCTGACCCCTCCAGAATGAGAACATCAGTATCTCTATCTTCAGTCTTCCTGAGGTCAGAATATTCCAATGTTTGGTGATCATTTTCTTTAATTTGGCAATGCATTGTCATACAAATAGGTCTTGTAACTGTCAGCGTCTCATTCATTGTAAGTATTAGGTCCCTATTGTTATTGAGTGCCCTTTTTCTGGCATTTTTAATGATTCTCTAAGGGTAGTGTTTCTCACGCAACTTGTTGCTCAGTTTTTCAGCATGTTGATTGTACATACTGATGTCTGGACAGTTACGTATACGTCTCAGAAATTGTCCCACAGGAAGCCCTCTCTAAGTGAGCATAGGTGAAAACTCTCATAGGCTATTCCTGGCTGTCGGTTTATAGTATGCTCCTGTCTTAAATACCCCTACCTCTGGGTAGATTCGGAGGCCTAGAAATGTTATTTCTTGTCTGTTCATGGTCATTGTGAACTGTTTTTGCCTAAACTATAACTGGTGTATTTGAGTGAATTTCTTTTTAAATTGTCACTTTAGCCTTTGTTATTTTCTGTGATTTTCTGTTCTTTTTCATACAAGTTAAAGTCTTTGAACTTAACCTGCTATAATGCCACTTTAAACTTCGTCATTCTTAGTAAAATTCTATTTTTTCGCTCAGATTTTAAATTGGCCCAGCTGCCAATCCTTCGTGGGCGGAAATCCTTACTGCATGCAACGTTTGTCTACTAAAATGTTACTATTTTAAAATTAAAGAGATGTTAAGCATCTGAGAAAGTGGTTAAACAGATGTGGAACAGCTTATATCCCTTTCTTTAATGATGCCGTGTTGTTGTCAAGTACAGCAAATGAGTTGCATTTTTTACTGTATGCTTTTGATGATTTAATGATCAACTTGAGTCAGAAGGTCAATCATACCAAATCTTTTATTATGAAATGTGGGCCTAGGAATACCCATTTATGTAGGTTTGTACTTGACAAGGCAACCATTACGAAAGTTCCAATTTTTAATTATCTAGGGATTTTAATGATGCAAATTTTAATTGGGATAAGTTATTGTCTAAGCTTAGCCTCAAAATGGGTAATTTGGTTGATCCAATCTTTTTGTTTGCCAGGAAATTAAAACATAAACCTATAAGGGATCTAATTGCCCTATACAGAGCAAAATGCATTTCCTTGGGCACTTACAAGGCGGGGTGTGGGGGTATGCCAATCCAAGTCATTTACAATCAGTGGAAAATTGATTTCTTGCTAGACAATCGGCTGTCCCAAAGAGAACAGCCTAATTTATTACCCACACAGAGGTCAACTTGGTTTACATTGAGGATGCTGTTAAACTAGCCCCCCATTTACTATGGGTAAAGGTCTGGAGCTAACCATTTACAGAATTTTGCAGCCTCGTTCTTTCTGATTGCACCACGTTAGACCATGGTCTTAACATTGCCTGGTTGGCCTATATTAAACACATTTTTACTGACTTAGTCGTGTCACAGTTCTTTCATTCACCTACTGTAATGGACAGTAACTCGAAGGCTCTGTTTCGATCCCTTTTTCTAAATAAATGTAATTTAATACGGTCAAACAAATGCTCTGAGATGGATACAGTTAGCTATCACATGGGGATTGTTACTCCAACCTGTTCCGAATTTTACCTAGACTGAATCCCAAATACAGAGCTTTGATTTTACTTAACACATTTCAGGTTGAATCTTGTTCACTTTTTGGTTGCTTACTCTTTACAGGGCAGCTGGTTTCCATCTCTTCCCTGCTGTCCATTTATTGGCACTAGCCAGCAATCCTGTCTGCATTTAATGTTTCTGTGCAGCTTTTATTCTGCTCCTAGAAGGACATTTTTGGGCCCCATTTTATCTGGCTCTAACTGTTGTTTTGCTAAAGAGAGTCTCAAATTTTTGCAGCATCTACCATTTGTTTTTGTATGTCATGCAGTCATTAGTTTTATATGCTCCTCTATTAGGATTAGGAAAGATATGAGTCTTTGACATGTTCTGCTGAATGTTTTATTTATTGTAATCTTGCACTGTTTTTTATTTAATGTTGTATAACATTTTTGCTGCACCTTTTATGGCCTTATGGTAAATAAAGTTTATTTGAACTTGATGAAGAACCCATAAGTGAGATTTTATGCCTAGTAACTGTACCCCCATCTAATTGTGTAGTATGTCATTTTACTGTGATATTAAATTATTTTCTTTTACTAAAGATAAGCACTGGGCTGCACAATGATTTATTCTTTCTGTAGTTTGTTTGATTTCTGAGGATCTTTCTCAAGTACTGCCTCATTGAGAAGCCTTTGACTACTCACTGCAATCAGAGTCAAGTGGGGAAGGGGTGTATTTGGCTTAGTTTGGAGAGTCATAGTACAATGCACCCCAGGACACCTGTGGCAAATGACCCCAACCATGTCGGTTCATGTTCCAGTAGCTCCTGTCTGTCGTGTGGCCCTCCAAACCGGGTTTGACAAAGGGAAATCAGCAATGTGGTAAATGCGACCACTGATAGCTATACAGCAGCAAGGACTATGCTTAGAGAGCATGATCTTTCCTGAAATAGAGGATGCAAGTTGCTTGGCAGAATCTTATCAGGACAGTTCATCACCATTGGATCCATAATGTGCCAGATTTGCTGCTGCATGTCTTACTTAAACCTCCAGACATCTTAATTTTTGATGTCAGGTAAGCATATACAGTTCATCTTAAGATGAGGTGCTTCGCAGCATCTAATACTCCATGTATCAGGCCATCATTGTTTTTTTTTTTAAATGTGTTCATTAATGTTGAGGTTAGTGTCCAAGGTGAATCCAAGTGACCTGGCATTTGGTGAAATTTGGGGTTCATAGCTTTCAAAGATCACTTCATTGAGCCAGGAATATACTATTTCTTTTGTGATTTTCTTAGTAGATAGCAGGGATTCTATCTATAAACGATACCAGTTATTGGGGTGGGGCAAGGCAGATGGAGCAGCTGCTGAGGAGATGCTGAAAGATGGGTCTCTAACTTCAGATCGAAGAGCTAAATAGTATGCAAGGGGCTTGACATGACCTAGCATGAAGTGTTCTGAAGTAACTAAGCTGTTAATTAGCCAATTGCAACATAGGTAAGATGTAGATTAATTGGTTAGAAATATATGGTAAACTATATGATTGAGGTGTATTTAGCAATCACCCTTTTATCAATTTTCTTCATGATTATGGGAATAATACTTACTCACATTGCTTCTTAATATTAGTTTATTATTAATTCATTGTAAAATACCAATATGAGGGTGCTTACTTGGGATCAGGTTGTATCTCCACAATATTTCCTGCATATGAGAGATCTCTCACTGGCTTGTCTGACTCCTAAATCCTTTTGTGTAGGTTTCTACACATTCCAAGCTACTCCACCTTTTCTTTAAAAAAAACTGACTTGCATTTAACTGATTCTAATACCTTTTTGATCTTTTAATTTTGCACTGTAGATTATACTTTTATTCTTCATGTTTGCAAACATGCTCTCTCTTTCATATGAAAGAGCTATGCACCAAGAATGTAAGTGGTTTGTGAGAAAGGTGTTGTGTGACCATGTACTATATATGGGATAAAGTACCTTCTGACGTACATGATAAGGATATTGCAAGTCACCTCATAGATCCATAACCTCATAAAGGAACTTTGCCTTCATTCTTGTTCCTCTATATGGTTATGGAACTTCTCGGTGACTTGCAATACCCTTTTATTGAATGTCACGGAGAGCTTTATCTACAGTTGATGTACATTGAACACATCACCTCATTACAAGGAAGGTTCCACTACATAACATAAACAGTGCACCTGGAACTTCAGGACCAAGTGGATCTTTCTCAGTTAGTGGGCATGATTATATCATGCATGAATTGAATGTGAAATACACAAAGACGTTTGGATGGAATAGGCTAGGGGATCTACTTGGTCCCTAAGAAAGTTAGAAGAAAGCCAGTTGTCCCAAGTGGCAGGATAAAAAGCTGGCTAAAACATGTCAACCTTAATAGACGTGGGGGAAGTAGTTCTCTCCAAGCACATCTCCTTCTGTTTTTAATGTAGTCCAAATACCCTTAAAAGTAAAAGGAGTATAAGGGGCCTTGGAGGCTATTTTTAATTTTAATATAGGAACCCAACATAAAAAATAAGAACTTCCCTCCCTGGTGGCAAAGGGCTAAGTTTGAGCCTATTCGGGAATATTAGACAACCGGATGAGGACCTAATAATGAAGCATGCCACACACATTTTGTGTGGGTGAGGGTCCTTTTAAACAATAGGCATTTGCCCAATGAGCTGGATGATGCAAGTGAGGAGCAGAATAGATTGGATGGTTGATCTCCTTTAGTGTGGCTTAGCAATCCTCTGGGGAAGACAAGATGACTATCCTTCATGGACACATCCCTTTCCCTCTTTTTTGAGTGAAGTCCATTCAATCAATAAATCACTTAGAAACTTTTTTCAGCCTAAAAACAAACCATAAAAGCACATCCTAAAAATATAAGCAGTTAAAAAGTTTCCATGAAGTAATCACAGTCAAACAAACAAATTGCCATCAATAGGATACGGTGCAAATGTGCATAAAATTTTAAAATTACATAGTACGATTCATTAATACCAGTCCAAAAATAGTTTTTACAGAGAGGAGGGCCAGCCACTAAATTTCCTCTATTACCCTGTTATACTCCTGTGTTTTACTGCAGAGGCAATAAATCTATTCACACTGACACATACCTCACCAGTTTGCAACAACTGCTAATATCCCATGGCTTCTTTACATTTGCTTATACTTAGATACCTCAATGAAGGTTTTAATATCAGGGTTCTTTGGTCTTTATACAAATTACAAAAGAACATCTTATGCATTTGAGATTCGTGGGTGATTGCATCACATGGTCGGGGTATCAGATATTTGTCAGCATATACATTGGGGGGGAAGGACACAAGAAAATGAGCCATTCCATTCTAGACAGAGTTTATAAGATGATCTGACACATTTTAAATTGTCTTAATTGGCATTAATCCAAAATTCACTGTATTTACTACTTTTTGCACACAAGAATTCTGCAACAAGCTGTCTGCACTTTTCCACGTTAACATACATGCAATTCTTGCAGGCATTATATCACCTAAAGCTGCATTAGATCCTCTTCATAAATGTGTTTTTGCCGGGGGGCGTGGCTACGGCGCGTTGCGAAATGGCTGCCTGTTGAGGGAGCTCCGCAGGCCAGGCTGCAATATCCGGCAAATACCATATGCTCAACTCGGCCTGAGACCGAGAACAACGTATGCCCTGATTACTGGACCTTTTCTGTACCAGCGGCTGCAATCTGCGAGCCTGGTCGCGACCTGGAACCCCCGAACTGCCAAGCGGCGTGGATCGGCGGACCTGCCGAGAACATGGCCACCGTCATCTAAATCCCAGACGTGGATGTGGAGGGTGTCTGGCGAGTGGCGAGGCCGGCTGTGAGCGGGGTGTCCTGTGTGACAGCGGAGACATCCTGAGGTGACCCGGGGACGGCCGCTGACCTACACATGACGCGCAGCAGAGGCGGAGACTGCCATCGCCGGAGAGAGGGGGACCTGTGCGAGGCGGAGGAAAGAGACTGTGGTGACCCGATCGAGCCGTGGAACTCCCGCCTAAGAAGTCCAGCACTCATAAGGTAGGAGCGACTGGGCTCTGCTCGGCCGGCGCTGTGCAAGGCATTGCGGGGCGGCCGGGACCTGCACCGCGGCTATTGCGTTGGGGGTCCTGCGGTCAGCGCCGTGTGTGCTAAGGCTTGTGCGGGTCTTTGGGGCCTAGTCTGCCTCCTGCAGTTGAGGTGCTCCCCCCCTGATCGCTGTTGTGGATCTGGGGCGGTACGCGGAGGGCTGCGGGCGCCGTCAGACACCCCCCTCGCTGGGATTGCGGGGGGTTTGTCTTTAGTACGGTGCGCGGGCCGTCCGATCCTGCTCTACCTCCGCGTGGTGGCTGGGCGGTGGGCCCTCCTGTGTTGTGCTCCTGGTTGGGCGGCGGCGGTGATCGCGGGCGGCCCTACGATGTCACTCCACTGTAGCCTGACCGTTTCTGCATAGGTGGGCTGCGGCCTTGGCGCCTGTGTCGGCCTTCCCTGACTGATCCGCTGGGAGTAGACCGGATCCGGCCGCAAATACGGCTCACTGGGGACAGTAGACTGCCTTTAACAAACGTGGGAGCGCCACTGTACCGGCCCTCGTTGGCTGTGGACTGCCATACTGCCCGCTGCCTACAGTGCGACCCGCTGTGATACCGGCGATTGGCGAATATGGGCAAAACGGACCCCAAGCAGCCCAAACTCCCCTTTGAGAGTGCGAGGCGCACCCGCACGGCGGAAACCCCGCTGGGCACAGGCTCACCGGACAATGCTGATGACCCAGAGGAAGACCTGAGAACAATACTGCTCGAGGTGCGCACCGGTCTGAAAACAATAGACAGTAAGATCGATGCTCTTGCGACCAGCCTGGATGCCGTCAAACAAAAGGTAGATGTGCACGAGACCAGACTGGATGTCCTGGAAAACAGGCTATCAGACACACATGATGCCACTGCTGAGACGAGAACGCAGGTCCTGAACATGGAGCGAGTACTGGAGGTCATCAAGCTGAAAAATGAAGATTTAGAAGCGCGTTCGCGCCGAAACAATGTCCGTATTCTTGGCCTTCCGGAATCGACAGCCATCTCAAAGATGGAGACTTACATCGATAACCTACTCCGCGAGCTGTTTGGTCCAGTGTTGTCTCCGGTTATGATTGTGGAGAGGGCACATAGATCCCTTGGCCCTCGGCCGGCTCCCGGGACTCCGCCGCGGCCAATAATAGCACGCCTGCTGAATTATGCGGATAGAGATGCGATACTCCGTGAAGCAAGAGCTAAAAGTCCGGTCGTACATCAAGGCAACACCCTGTCCTTCTATCCGGACTACACACCGACTGTGCAAGCAGCTCGCAGGGAGTTTCAGCCGGTGAAACGAATCCTGCAGTCCGCCTCTGTTCCTTATGCTATGCTTTACCCTGCCAAACTGAAAATCACCCATGAAGATAAGGCACACTTTTTTACAGAGTCTAAATCGGCCTTGAAATTTGCGAAACACATCTGCCCTCGCAAACCTCACAAGTCTGTTTCTCAGAATGCTGCTTCGTCGCCATCCCACAGCGATGCGGATTGATGGTCAAGCTACACTAATGCCCACTAGGGGAACCAAAGTGCAGGCCCACCTGGACTGGTGTCTTACCAATTTACTCCCCATGGCTGTTCTTTCGGATTGTAAACTGTGATATTGAACTAGATTCGCGACCTGCCTCTGTAGGGTCTCCCTCATAATGGATGTGTCCCTAACCTACATGGAAGGGCTGACTAGTTGTTTAGTAATCCTTTTGGGGTCTCAGTGAGAGTCAATTATACTGCATACGCAGTCTGGCCACCGGAGGTGAACTTTGCGCGTAGTTGGGCGGGCTTCAAGCTGGCCTCCTCCTATTCATCCTATGCCAGGGGAGTAATTATACTGATTAAAAAGGGGGTCCCGTTTGTGCCTCATCGTACCCACACAGATGGAGAAGGTAGATGCGCGATGGTTCAGGGCAAGCTAGGAGATACACTACTCACTATCATATCTATGTATGGCCCCATAGCAGATGAGCCGGAGGTGTTCTATCGCATGTATAGCGAGCTCAGACAGTGGCCCGAGTCAGCTATAGTGTGGGGTGGGGACCTCAACACATATTTAGATCCCACACTTGATAAGTCCAACCCCCAGAGCAACCGCACCCCTAGAGTAGCTCGGAGCGTTAACCAAGCCATGCTGGAATTTGGACTGGTGGATGTGTGGCGGCTGCACAACGCCTCCACTAGGGAGGGCACACATGCTACGCCTGCACACAACAGTTGGTCTAGGCTAGACTATTGGCTGCTTGACGAGAGTACAGCGGAATGGGTGACAGAGGTCACTCACCACCCGCGAACGCTTTCTGATCATAATCCTGTACAGCTTTCCTCTGTGTCCCTACTCCCACCCGCCGCCCGTTCACATGGCGCTTCCGATCGGAGGCACTCCTTGAACCACTATATAACGATACTGTTCGTAAGGCCATAGAGAATTACTTTCGTGAAAATACAGGCACCGTGGAGACCGTCTCCTCACTATGGGAAGCGTTCAAGGTAACGATTCGGGAGTCTGTATGAGCACAACCGCCAGAATATTGAAGGATTTACGTACACAACTCCACAAGATAGAGACCTCCCTAAAAAAACTTGAGAGTGCCTATACAGTTAGCCCCTCCCTAGACAAGCTATCGCGCATCCAAACTCTGATTCAAGATTATGACGCGGCCGCGGACACAGAACTAAGATACATCAACCGCAGACACATGGCCAGGCGCTATGGCGAGGGCGGGAGACCGGGCCGCACATTGGCTAGGAAAATCAAAGCGGTCGAGGACCACTACCATGTTGACAAGATAGTTGATTCTCAAGGCCAGGAACATTACACCCCATTGAACATTTTAGAGCAGTTTAGGGAATATTATGCTAGCATGTACGAATCACGCGGGACGGGACCAGACTCCGCAACTGAGGACTACCTGGATAACATAGCGTGCGCTTGGCTAGCTGACGGTCACAGAGAGTATTTGAACCAACCGCTGGATGTGGCGGACATCAAGGCCGCGATATGTGCCCTGCCGAATGCCAAGGCTCCAGGCCCGGATGGCCTGACCGTGGAATTCTATAAGGCTTACGCGGACCTCCTGGCCCCTTTCTTACTAGCGATGTACGACGAGGCGCATGATACTGGTGTGCTGCCTCCATCTCTCCGGCAGGCTCTTATCATAACCCTTCTTAAAAAGATAAGCCCCCGGACGCCTGTGAATCTTATCGGCCTCTATCTTTGATCAATACGGACGCAAAAATCTTGGCCAAGATCCTGGCCACCCGACTCCAGCCATTAATGCAACGACTGGTCTTGCCGGACCAGTCGGGGTTTATACCGGAGCGCTCCACTTCCCACAACGTACGAACCATTTTTGCTATGCTGCATGTCCTAGATCCCAACCTGCGTGCTGCTGCTGTTATGCTCGACGCTGCTAAAGCGTTCGACTCCATTGAATGGGACTATATGTTCCGTATTTTACAGCGCATGGGTTTCCCGCCATTGTTTTTGAGCTGGATTGGGATTCTGTATGCGGCTCCGTCGGCCAGAGTCCGAGTTGGGGGACTGACATCAGAGGCATTTGCTATTGAGAGAGGCACGCGTCAGGGGTGCCCCCTGTCGCCACTACTCTTTGCCATTGCTATCGAGCCATTGGCGTGTGCAATACGGCAGAGGCACAGAGAGACCGCCCTAAATTTTAATCATAGACCGGTCGGCATCTCACTCTACGCCGATGATATGGTTCTATTTCTGAGGGAGCCAGAGCGCTATCTAGCACAGGTGTTGCGGGAATACACCAGATTCGGACTAATCTCGGGCCTTACCATCAACTGGGACAAATCGCTTATCATCCCCCTGACAGCAGTTACCTCTGCACCCCCACTGGAATACCCTATATTGTGGACTGTAGACCCGGTCAAGTACCTGGGAATCTGGGTCCACCGGGACCCTGAGACGGTGGTAAGGGAGAACTATGGGCGGGCCTGCGCCAAGCTGGATCGACATATTGATACCTGGATGACACTGCCGTTGTCCCTCGCGGATCGTGTTGCTATTCTTAAAATGGTGGTGTTACCCCGCTTCCTGTACCTTTTCTCTAACATACCAATTAAGTTGACGCAGGGGTTCTTCAGCACATTGCGGACCTCTATTCTCCGGTTGATATGGGGAGGCAAACAGGCTCGTGTGGCCTGGGACACTCTCACACTAGACTACATTAAAGGGGGTTTTAGTGTGCCAGACCTCTATCTGTACTACTTAAGCGCGCAGGCGCAATATGCATATTACTGGGTAAACACGCATGACTTCATACCCCATGTGGCGGTTGAGGACGGGGACGCATCGCCGGTGCCTCTCCGCAGTCTCCTCACTCACACACGACGCGAAAATCCAAAAACGGAAATAAATACGATTGACACTACAATAGCAGCCTGGCTTTCTATTGGGCAACTTGCGGGCAGGCTTCCACTCTATGCCCCAGCGATGACAATAGAATATCATGCGGCGCTTACCGTGACACAGGAGATTGGCCCCATGCGCTTGCTCAGAGAGGCGGGACTCACCACCATGCGGGACCTGTTCCCGGGCGGCACCTTCCTGTCCACGGAGGACATACAGTACGTTACTAATCCCACGCCACTCTTTCATTTTGCTATACACCGCCTGAGGCATGCTATCAGATCGCATTACCCCACGTATCCAGTTGAACCGCAGCCGCTTCAGTCTCTACAAATGTTACTGACCACCCCCACGCGCAAGAAATTAATTACTAGGCTGTACAGAGCAATCAGGAATGAGAAAGTTGGTAGACCAGACAAAAGTTTAGCAAGGTGGAATGCGATACTGCCCATACCTTTGACGCTGAAAGACTGGGAGCATGTGTGTGACCTCACCCGCAGACTCTCTCCCAACGGGAACCTACGCATTATCCACTTTAAATACTTACATCAGACGTATCACACGCCCTTCGTCTATGCAAAGCTGGTTTGCGGGACAATAGCAGATGTAAACGTTGTGGGCGGGTGGAGGCTGATTTTATACATCTGGCTTGGGAATGTGGGGGGTGGGTCACTACTGGGAACAGGTGGTGCAGCATATAAAAGAAATGTCAGGACTGGATGTTCAGTGTACACCTTCAGTTTGCCTTTGAGCTACGTCCCTCATGCAAAGGGAGTATTGGGGAAGTTTGTGCGCATTGCTCTACTTCTGGCTAAGCGAGTGGTGGCTGTCACATGGGACTGCAGACGGATGCCCAGGGTTGCGACCTGGATCAGAGAATGGTTTATTGTAAGGAAACATTGGAACTATATGCGGAGGAGCTACCGATTTCCTCTAAACCTAGAGACATTTGGGAGCCACTACGTATTTACCTGCAAAGACAAACCGGCGCAGTCACGTGAACAGTGGCGTGTTGACCCCTCCACAGGCGGGAGTCTCATCTGCCATATGGACTGCTGGATTTTGGAATCTGAACTGTCCTCTTCCTTGTGGCACTATGGTATTGATTGTTCTTACTGTTGCATTTGGCTGTTCTAACACAAACGATGCTTTGTAACGCAGAAATGGTGTTTGTTATTTTTGAAACACAAAATAAAAAGATTTAAAAAAAAAAAAAAAAATGTGTTTTTGCCATTGATACACCTGGACATTGTCTAAGGTTTAGTGTACCTGACAAAGAGTCAAGTCGTCACCACAGCAATTAAAGTCAGGCTCATTCCCAATCCTTGTCAAGAACGTATCTGGCAGCACTACATTTTTCTTTTGCTAACCATCATTATAGAGTGCTTTCAGACCTCTTTGTTTTCTGATATGGAGCCACATACCTGGAAGAAGGAATAGTCTATGCACTTCTAAATAGAAGTAATGTTGATCCTGTTTTTTCTAACAACAGATACCCAGAGGCCATACGTCTGAGGACGGTAACTGCACCTGCAGGGGCTAGGGCCCTGATGATCATTTTCACCCGAATGAAGTTACCTAAAGAAGCGGTGTCTAACAAGGGCAATAACTTCATGTCTGCATACATGAAGTCAATGTGGAAGAAGTGTGGGGTAGCCTACAAATTCTCTACACCCTACCATTCACAAACTGATGGGCTTGTTGAAAGATTTAACAAGACCCTAAAAGGTATGATTATGGGCCTGCCTGAGATCATGAGGCGGAAAGTGGACGCCCACGCCTTCTTTTTTGCTCACAGAGAGGTACCGCAGAAGAAAGTTGGGCTCAGCCCATTCAAACGTTTGCATGGGCACCCTGTTAGAGGACCTCTTGGTCTGGTCAAGGAGGGGTAGGGATTTTCAACTCGAGCAGCAGCTTTCTGACTGCGAGTAGTCATGACTGCACGCTACCGCCCGCGTTGGAGAAATATTGCCAGATGCTCTTCTAGCGAGCAAAAACCGTGATAAGGGACACCAAATCTCACATTTGCCAACTTACCGCTATTGACCGCGCATGAGAAAAAACTCCTCTACAGGGCAGATGGTGGAATTTGGCTGGAACACTGTATTACAAGTGAAATGCAGAGTGGCCAAAATTCCGCCAATTTCACTGGCGGAGCACCCCACCCCTAATTCTGACTTACAATCCAACTTTACCATTAAAGAGGATTTTAACCCCTTCGCTGCCCGGCCTTTTCTACCTCCTGTGCCATGCCCTTTTTTGGGTAGTTCGCACTTAGGTCCCCATAACTTTTTGTCCACATAAGGCATTCATCCCAAATTAGCGTCCTTTTCTTCCAACATGCTGAGGATTCTAAAGGTACCCAGGGTTTGCGGATTCCCCTGGGGAGATTGAGAAATTAGGCAAATGACAGCAACATTTTGGGTGTTTGGGGAAAAATGTGCTGCAGAAGAAACCGTCTGTTTTTTCCCTGCAACTGGAATCAATGAAGGGTTTGTGGTGCTAAAATCACCATCTTCCCAGCTTCCAGGAACAGGTGGACGTTTGTCAGAAAACCAACATTTTTTACACAGTTTTGCCATTTTACTGGGATATGGCCTAATTTTACTGTTTTTGTGCTTTCTTTCTCCTTCCAGTTAGTGGAAGAAATGGGTGGGAAACCAACATTGGATCCCAGATAGCTATACATTTCTGAAAAGTAAACAAAATTCTGAATTCAGCAAGGGGTCATTTTTGTAGATCCTTCAAGGTTTTCCTATAGAAAATAACAGTTCAAATAAAAGAATATTGGAATTTAGTTGAAAAATACAGCCATTTGTGCCTACATTTTCACCTGTCTCTTCTTCTAACTATACTAGATTTTTGAAAGCTATATACCATTATATCAGGAAGACCCACCTGGTTGCGGAGATATATGAGGCTTGTAGGTTCACCAAGAACCCAAGGTACCCAGAGCCAATAACTGAGTTTCACCTTGCAATGGTTTTTCATTGTGTTCTGGGTATACAGTAATTCTTTTGGTAAAATATTAAGAGTGAAAACTAGGTATCAGGGAAACCTAAGTATATCTGAAATGGGAACAAGATATTGAGTTTAGAAGCAGTGGTTATTTGTGCATCTCTGAATTTGTGGGTAGCCATATTAGCATGTGAATTAGAGGGTATTGTTCAAAATTACTTCTTTTTTACACACTGTCTTACATTTGGAAGGCAGATATGCATAGGAAGACAAACGGTAATAACACTTGTTCAACTATTCTGTGTTCCCCTCAGTCTCTTGATAAAAATTATACCTCACTTGTGTGAGTAGGCCTAGTGCCCTCAAAGGAAACGGCCCAAAATGAAACGTGGACACATCACATTTTTCCAGTGAAAACGGACCTATTTTTGGCAATGTTCCTAGTTGTGGATTTTGGGCCCTAGCTCAGCTAGCACCTAGGAAAAACTAGCAAACCTATACATTTTGTAAAACTAGATACCCAGGGGAATCCAGATGGGGTGATTTGTGTGGCTCTCACCAGGTTCTGTTATCCAGAATCCTTGCAAACCTCAAACTCCATAAAAAAAACTAATTTTCCTCACATTTCTGTGATGGAAAGTTCTGGAATCTGAGGGGAGCCGCAAACTTCCACCCACCTAGCATTTCCCTAAGTCTGCCAATAAAAATGGTATCTCACTTGTGAGGGTAGGACTAGTGTCCGTGACAGGAAACGTCTGAAAACGCAACATGGACATATCACATTTTTCCAGTGACAACGGACCCTTTTTTTGCATTGTGCCTAGCTGTGGAGTTTGGGCCATAGCTCAGCCAGCACCCAGGGAAACCAAGCAAACCTGTACATTTTGAAAACTAGACACCCAGGGGAATCCGGAATGGGGTGACTTGTGTGGCTCTCACCAGGTTCTGTTACGCAGAATCCCTTGCAAAGCTCCAACTTTGTCCAAAAAAACACATTTATCTCACATTTCTGTGATGGAAAGTTCTAGAATCTGCGGGAAGCCACAAACTCCCACCCACCCAGCATTCCCCCAAGTCTGCCAATAGAAATGGTGCCTCACTTGTGTGGGCAGGCCTAGTGCCTGCCACAGGAAACGGCCCAAAAAGCAATGTGGACACATCACATTTTTCCAGTGAAAACTAACCCTTTTTTTGCAATGTGCCTAGCTGTGGATTTTGGGCCCTAGCTCAGCCAGCACCTAGGGAAACCTAGCAAACCTATACATTTTTTAAAACTAGACACCCATGGGAATCCAGGATGGTGTGATGTTACCCAGAGTCCCTTGCAAACCTCAAACTTTGTTAAAAAAACACATTTTCCTCACATTTCTGTGATGGAACGTTCTGGAATCTGTGGGGAGCCACAAACCTCAAACCATCCAGCATTTCCCCAAGTCTCCTGATAAAAACGGTACCTCACTTGTGTGGTTAGGCCTCGTGCTCGTGACAGGGATAGGTCCAAAAGGCAACATGGACACATCACATTTTTCAGGTGAAAACGGACCCTTTTTTACAATGTGCCTAGCTGTGGATTGTGGGCCCTAGCTCAGCCAGCACCTAGGAAAACCTAACAAGCCTGTACATTTTTGAAAGCTAGACATCCAGGGAAGTCCAGGATGGGGTGACTTGTGTGGCTCTCACCAGGTTCTGTTACTCAGAATCTCTTGCAAACTTCAAACTTTGTAAAAAAAATCACATTTTCCTCACATTTCTGTGATGGAAAGTTCTGAAATATCTGGGGAGCCACAAACCTCCAACCACCCAGTACCCCCAAGTCTCCCGATAAAATTGGTACCTCACTTGTGTGGGTAGGCCTAGTGCCTGCAACAGGAAATGGCTAGAAACCTATTGTGGAGACAGCAACATTATTTTTCAAGAAACAACCTGGCTTTGCAAGGGAATCACCAGCATTTTTGGTCCCGGGCTCGACGGCCATCTAGGGAAACCTACCAAACCCAGACATTTCTGAAAACTAGACATGCAGGGAAGCCCAGGGAGGTGTAGCTTGCGTGGATCCCCCAATGTTTTCTTACCCAGAATCCCCTGCAAACCTCACATTTAGCTTAAATAATCACATTTTTCTCACATTTCTGTGTGGGGAAGTTGTGGGATCACCAGGCCGACACATATTTTCTACCACTCAACATTTCCCCAGGTCTTCTGATAAAAATGGTACCTCACTTGTGTGGGTGGGCCAAGTCCCCGTGACAGGGATGGGCCCAAAACGTATTGTGGAGACATCAAAATTATGTATCACAAAATGACCTGGTTTTGCAAGGGGGCACCTGCGTTTTTGGTCCCAGGCTAGGCGGCCATCTAGGGAGACCTACCAAACCCAGACAAAGCTAGACACCCGGGGGAGTCCAGGAGGTGTGACTTGCATGGACCCCTCAATGTTTTCCTACCCAGAACCCTCTGCAAAACTCAAATTTAGCTACAAAAAACCAATTTTCCTTACATTTCTGTCTTGGATCACTGTGCCAGCATAAATTTCCTACCACGCAGCATTCCCCTTCGTCTCCCGATAAAAATGATACCTCACTTGTTTGGGTGTCCAATGCAAAATTTCCTAAAAACGTATATAAAAATAAATATAGCGCTTAGAGCTCTCTGTGCTATCCCCTCAATTTCTATCTTTTTGGCCTTTCCCAGTCGCAGGGCCTTGATCCATTCACACAAGTGAGGTATCATTTTACTCGGAAGACCAAGGGGAACTCTGGGTGGTAGGAAATTCGTGCTGGCGCTTGGCGCTTAGAGCTCGCTGTGCTATCCCCTCAATCTCTATCTTTTTTGGCCTTTCCCAGTCGCAGGGCCTTGGTCCATCCACAGAAGAGAGGTATCATTTTACTTGGAAGACCAAGGGGAACTCTGGGTGATAGGAAATTTGTGCTGGTGCGGTGATCCCAGGCAGAAATGTGATTGTTTTGAACGAAATTTGATGTTTGCAGGGGATTCTGGGTAAGAAAACGTTGGGGGATCCACGCAAGCCACACCTCCCTGGACTCCCCCGGGTGTCTAGTTTTCAGAAATGTCTGGGTTTTTTAGGTTTCCCTAGATGGCCACATAGCCTGGGACCAAAAATTCAGGTGACCCCCTTCCAAAACCAGGTCGCTTTGTGATAGATAATTCTGATGTCTCCACAATATGTTTTGGGCCCTTTCCTGTCACGGGTACTTGGCCCACTGACACAAGTGAGGTACCATTTTTATCGGGAGACCTGGGGGAATGCTGGGTGGTAGGAAATTTGTGTTGCCCCATTGACCCCACAACTTTCCCATACAGAAGCGTGAGAAAAAAGGGATTTCTTTAGCTAAATTTGATGTTTGCAGGTGATTCTGGATAAGAAAACGTTCGGGAATCCATGCAAACCATACCTTCCTGAACTCCCTCGGGTGTCTACTTTTCAGAAATGTCTGGATTTGGTAGGGTTCCCTAAATGGCCGCCGAGTCCGGGACCAAAAATGCAGGTGACCCCCTTGCAAAACCGGGTTGTTTTGTGATCGATTATTTTGATGTGTCCACAATAATTTTTGGGCCCTTCCCTGTCACGGGTACTTGGCCCACCAACACAAGTGAGGTACCATTTTTATCAGGAGACCTGGGGGAACACTGGGTGGTAGGAAATTGGTGTCTCCTTATTGATCTCACAACTTTCCCACACAGAAACATGAGGAAAATGTGATTTCTTTAGCTAAATTTAAGGTTTGCAGGTGATTCTGGGTAAGAAAACGTTTGGGGATCCATGCAAACCATACCTTCCTGGACTTCCCTCGGTGTCTAGTTTTCAGAAATGTCTGGGTTTGGTAGGTTTTCCTAAATAGCCGCTGAGCCCGGGACCAAAAATGCAGGTGACCCCCTTGCAAAACCAGATTGTTTTGTGATCGATAATTTTGATGTCTCCACAGTACGTTTTGGGCCCTTCCCTGTCGCGGGTCCTTGGCCCACCCACACAAGTGAGGTACCATTTTTATCGGGATACCTGGGGGAATGCTGGGTGGTAGGAAATTCATGTTGTCCTGGTGATACCACAACTTTCCAGTACAGAAATGTGAGGAAAATCTGATTTTTAAGCTAAATTTGAGGTTTGCATGGGATTCTGAGTAAGAAAACATTGGGGGATCCAAGCAAACTACACCTTCCTGGACTCTCCCCGGTGTCTAGTTTTCAGAAATGTCTGGGCTTGGTAGGTTTCTCTAGATGGCCGCTGAGCCGTGGACCAAAAACGCCGGTCCCTCCCTTGCAAAAACATGTTGTTTTGTCATAGATAAGGGACACTTGGGTTTTGGTCCGGGGCTCGACGGCCATCTAAGAAAACCTATCAAACCCAGACATTTCTTAAAACTAGACACCCAGGCTTGTGTGGATCTGCTAAAGTTTTCTTGCCAAGAATCCCCTGCAAACCTCAAAATTCACATTTTCCTCACATTTCTGTGTGGGAATGTTGTGAGATCATCGCGCCAGCACAAATTTCCCACCACCCAGAGTTCCCCTCAGTCTCCCAATAAAAATGATACCTCACTTTTGTGGGTGTCCAAAGCAGTGTCAGCCTATAAACGTATGTAAAAACCTGCCCTTTTGGACCCACTTTCATTCCCCCTCAGTTTTTCATTTTATAAGTTTTTAGGTTCTCTGCTTTGGGCACCCACACATTTGTGGTATCATTTGTTTCAGGAGACTACGGGAAATGCTGGGTGGTGGGAAATATGTGCCAGTGCAATGATCTGACAAATTTTCCACACAGAAATGTGAGCAAAGTTTGAATTGTGCTCTAACTTTGAGGTTTGCAGGTGATTCTGGTGAATAAAATTCAGGAGGATCCACGCAAGCCACACCGCCAGCCAAGCTCCATCCACGCACACCACTAGCCAAGTGCCATTCACGCACACCGCCAGCCAAGCACCATCCAAGCACATCGCCAGCCAAGTGACAGTCCACGCACATCGTCAGCCAAGTAACAGTCCACGCACACTGCCAGATATGTGCCATCCATGCAGACCGCTAGGCAAGCGACAGTCCACTCACACTGTCAGCCAAGCACTAGTCCACACACACTGCCAGAAAAATGCAGGTTCTCACACAGCCAGCCAAACACCATTAAACACAGACCGTCAGCCGAAATCCAGCTCAGACACACACACAGAAACATTCCCTAGTGTCTAGTGGTTTTCTGCCCCTCTTGGGAGCAGATGTGACTAAAAATATCTCTGAACTGCTCCCAAGGGGGGGGGGGCAGAAGCAGCCAAAATGTGTTCACAGAAAAAGGGCAGCAACCCTTGCCTAAGGGGTTGCTCCCTGACATGCCCATGAACATATCTCTGGTGCCTAGTGGGCTTTCTGCCCCCCGGGGGGCATATCAGGGGTAATAACCCCCATCTGCCTCCTGGCCCGGCAGAAGGGTTGTCCCTTTTGTGTTGGGAGGTGAGGGCATTGGCGTGCCCATTGTGGGCAGCCCCCACCCTTCTTTTATTAAAAAAAAAGCAATCATCCCTGGTGCCTAGTTGGCTTTCTGCCCCCTCAGGAAGGAAGATCAGGGGCTATTGCCCCCATCTGCATCCGGGGAGGCAGAAATACTGTGGCAATTTTTGGGAGGGGTGGGAGCATTATAGTGCCCATTTAGGGCAGCCCCCACCTCTAAGTACTAAAACAAAAATAATCCCTGGTGTCTAGTGGGCTTTCTGCCCCACCGAGGGGGAGATCGGGGGTAATAACCCCCATCTGCCTCCCAGGGAGGAAGAAAGACTGTCCCTTTTGTGTTGGGGGTGGGGGCATTGTGGAAAGCCCCCACCCCTCCTTTATTCATTTTTATTTATTCCAGGTGCCTAGTGGGTTTTCTGCCCCACTGGGGGGGCAGATCGGGGCCTATCACCCTCATCTGCACCCCAGGGGGGCAGAAAGACTGTGGCAAATTTTGGGAGGGGTGGGGGCATTAAGGTGCCCATTTAGGGCAGCCCAAACCCCATAAAATAAAAATAAAAATAAACACTGGTGTCTAATGTGCTTTCTGCCCGGGGGGGGCAGAAAGACTGAAAATGTCCAAATTCATATTGGGGGGGGGGGCCCTTGCCCAAGAGGAGGCTTCCCCCTCCCTGGTGTCGAGTGGTGGATCCCTGCTTGGGGATTGCACTCCTGCGGCGATCCCCAAGCAGAGATCCACTAGGGAAGGGTACCACAATGCCTCTCTCGTGTGTTTCAGTGTTTGGGGGGGTGAGATAGCCCCACGAGCAGGGAAGCAGTGAAACTGAAATGAGACGATTGGCTCGTTTTAGTTTTAATGTAATGACGTCATTGCGCCATGCTCGCAATTGTCATAACATTGAAAAAATATATATACCTCAGGAGGTTGGGGAAGCTCTTCCCCACCTCCTGAGGCTAAAAAAAAGGAAATCCCTCTGCTGTTTACAGCAGAGGGATTAGGTGGTGGTGTGCTGAGGACGTAACAGTTACATCCTTGGCACACCAGCATCACAGCCGAGGGCGTAACAGTTACGTCCTCGGCACTCTAGCGGTTAAATTACAATTCATTAGAGTGTGAACACCATAACTTTATCTGCTCATAATCAAAAGGTATTCACTGAAAGTTTCGCCCATTTTTAATTCCTTAAGAGCATCCACCTTTTTGATTTCAGGTTCAGCTGTCTCATTATTAATAGATATCAATGGCATTGAACCCTGTGATGGAGGATGATTTTTGCATTGTATCTATACATCTTCCAAGCATAGGATAACTGCAAGGGCCATTTCTCTTTCTTGGAGCACTTGCCAAGGTAAATTAATATAACTACTCCAATTCAAAAAAGCACATGACCGAGCCCATTACTGTCTTTTATGTAGCTTCCTTACATGTAATTTCTTACACATTGCATCACATGTTGGATGAGACAGTGTGGTATAAGTCAATTCCACGGTATCTGGAGATTAAGGATAGCTGCCTATATCCCTTCCTGCATACTCACATGTATTGTAATTTCATTTATTTAGTGCATTCTGTCGTGATGAGGCGCTGCAGTACTAAAACATGCATCTGTGTGGGGGTCTCTACACCTATGCATAAGACTAAATTGAAAGGAGTGAGAAATAGACCTGGTCATGCAGATGGTCATGCAACCTGCTATGCAATTTGTTAAGGAAGAGGCCATGCTACATTCATGAAGGCAGTCATGCAAATGGTCTTGTAAGTATATACCTACCATATGGTATCATAATCTGCCAATATCAGGATAGCTGTGTCGAGCAGAGGACATGAGCAGTTCCAGCAAACCTTGGACAGCTTAATTAAATCAGTTCTGGTGATTGTAGCACATTATACATTTACATAGACAAGTTAATGCAATACCAGTTATACAGTTGGTGGTCAGCAATAGGCAAAATGGCGCTCTAAGGTCTATCACAAGTACAAATCAGTTATGGCAGATAATCTGGCATGGTGCATAAGGTAGGGAAAAACCACCAGATCTCCATGTGTGTGGCCAGCAGACCACTTATGCTATATATACAAATCCTCTGCACACGTTCAAAAGTAAATACATCAAGTTACATAAAATATCACAATGATGCTTGTCTTTATATTTTCAGATGTCTTTAATTCAAGATCTTTAAGCCTTCTTAGCCGCTGGGGGTCGCGTAACTAGTTAGCATGGAGGAGTCTCGTTCGTTATCGTAATTAACCAGACAAATCGCTCCACCAACTAAGAACGGCCATGCACCAACACCCACAGAATCGAGAAGGAGCTATCAATCTGTCAATCCTTTCCGTGTCCAGGCCGGGTGAGGTTTCCCGTGTTCCATGCTAACTAGTTACGCGACCCCCAGCGGCTAAGAAGGCTTAAAGATCTTGAATTAAAGACATCTGAAAATATAAAGACAAGCATCATTGTGATATTTTATGTAACTTGATGTATTTACTTTTGAACGTGTGCAGAGAATTTGTATATAAAGTTAATGCAATACATTTGATTGCATTTCAACATTTCAATTCTAGTGGGGCTTAGAAGAATAGACACAGTAATGAAATTACATCTCCATGGTAGCCATTGCCACTTACCATAAGACATAGTCAATTGCAGTGGCGGCTCCTCCATAGGGGTGTTTGGGCATTGTCCCACTGCTTTCTCGCAGTACGAGAAGCAGAAACATAAAATGGTAAAAACAACCATTTTATGTTTCTGCTTCTCACACTGCGAGAAAGCAGAAGTGCCTGGTTGGGGGCGGGAGGGTGGGTGGTCCTCTCGACGGTAGTGGGGAGTGGCTTACCCACTGTTGTGGGTACTGACTGTTTGGTCGGCCCTGGAGCCGACCAAACAGTCAGTACCCACAACAGTGGGTAAGCCACTCCCCCCTGCCCTCGAGCAGGACCACCCACTCTCCCTTTTTCTCTATGTAGGCTGCTGCATGCAGCCTACATAGAGAAAATGGCGCGGCTGGGGCGCTCTCCGCTGCGCCTCACCAATCACAACGCTGCCATTGCAGTGTTGTGATTGGCTCCCATGTTAAGTCGCGGCCGGCGGCATCATGAATCGTGGGCCGCGAGTCCACCGGCCGCGACTGGATAATGCGCTTCCTTGAATTGTTTTCAGTTTAAAACAGGTACCTGTACTTTTGAGGGACGCCATGTTTGCAGTCTGAGAAATGTACCCGCAGTGTAGGGTGAGGACTGAGATATGTTACCTGTGATCATCTAAGATGTTTTTATTTATGCATGCAGCGTATGAAAGGCGAGCTTTAACTTAAAAGATTTGTGCATGTGCGCACTCTGTGCCAAAAATAAAATGAGGTGTGGTGTGACGGAGGCGTGCAGGGAGCCGGGAAAGCGTCGCGCCGACTGGACGCTTGACTTCCACTAAACAATAGCAGAGGGCCCACCGGCCCAGAAGTGTTTTTAATAACAGCCTGCGGGCCGGGTCTGCACACGCACAGGATGCCTCAACGTCACCGGGAGATGCTTAAAGTAAAACACAGATCAGGACGTGTTACGGAAATGAGCGGGGGGCGTGCAGGCTGGAAGCACGAGCGGCAGGTGGGGGCTGATCAAGTCCGGGCATCTCTCAGCACAAAGGCGTCGGGCGATGCCAGGGGGGGCATGTGCTTCTGATGGGAGGCCGGTCCCGGCACCAGGTGGACAAGAATGACAGCTGCCAGGGCACGAAGCTCGTGCGAATCTCTCGGTGGCTTCAAGTGTGCCAAGATTGGCACCATGCGGGGCTTCAGTTTGCATCGCCCTGTGAAACCAATTCCCCTAAACAAGTCAGGCAGAAGCATACAGACGTCAGGCATTCCACCGGGAATAACGTCAAGCAATATGCGAAATACTACCGAGGCTTGCTAAATACCAACAGGTCTTTATGCTGGGCAGAAAGGTGCATTTCAGAGCACGAATTTCAACATGGAGCCTGGAGGTAAGGACACTATGCAGTGTTTTTTTACTAAGATCCGATTTTACATTGTTGTTTTCATGCTGGTGGTTGGGGTGAACGGTAGCGTAGGGGCACAGCTCCCGTGATATTGGTGTTAGGCCTGCTCCAAAAACATTTAACTGACAGTATTGTGTGATGCGTGTTGTGACAAGTATTCTCCCAACAACCAACCGTTGTTCTGTGTGATGTCCTGTGTGTTGCTGTTGTGTTCTGTGTTACTATTGTGTTCTGTGTGATTTCCTGTGTCTTACGGTTGTGCTCTGTGTAAGGTCCTGTGTGTTACTGTTGTGTTCTGTGTGATGTCCTGTGTGTTACTGTTGTGTTCTGTGTGATATCCTGTGTGCTACTGTTTCGGACTTTTACGCCCCACTACTTTCAGATCCCACCAGCCGCCACTGGTCAATTGATTACATTTTAGTTCCAGAGGACTTAGTGAAACCATAACAAGAAGAGCAATGTAAGTTACAAGTTCCCCAAAGACCCAGTCCATGAAAACATTTTATTTATATTTTGTTTTTCGTACAGCTTACCAGAGTGGGAATAACAAGGGTGATACAATATTACATAACTTGCCCTTTGGCCAGATTTAAGGAGAAACGTATTACCATTCTATTCCAGTGATCCGGTTTAGACCAGCCCAGTCAATTTGGAGTATTTTTAGTCACAATCAGTGTTGCATGCCAAGCCATCTGGCTTTAGTGTAAGCCTGGGCGTAGTTCGCGAAGTAGCGCTACGCGAAGCTACGCAAAGTGCAGTTTGCACTACGCGAGCTACGCGTAGCACTACGCGAACTGCGTAGTGCACTGTTCGCAATGATTGCACAGTGCCGGATGCTTGTCCGCACTGTGCAATCATTGAAAACGGCATCTTGCACAGTGCGAGCTGTCTTTTACTGCCGCTCGAGTAGATTTTTACTCGAGCGGCAGCTTACTCAACGCGGACTGGTAGTTTCTCATCGCGAGCATACGCAACCACTCGCAATGAGAAACCTGACCTCCCCGCGTTGAGAATCTCGCCGGGAGGTTTATTTTCCACGCTCGCGATCGGCAACTTGATGTTGCTGATCGCGAACGAGGAAAAAGTCTCGCCGGGATGTCATTTTGCTTGCTTGCGGTCACCAACTTGACGTTGAGGACCGCGAGCAAGCAAAAAATGACCGCTGCACTACGCTACGCGTGTTTGCACTGTGCTACGTGCAATTCGCGTTGTGCGAAGTAGCGCAAACTTCGCAAACTACGCGAGCGTAGCGTAGTGCTTTGCCCAGGGTTAGCCATTATAATGAATCTTGAAGCTCCCAACATTTGTCAAGAGGTCACTTGAGTTAGCCATATAAAAGGAGTACCCAGCACATAGTATTCAACCCACCTGGAATCATCACAATCACATTGAACAAACCAATCTGCTGGAGTGGATACCACCTCATTACTGTGACTCAATAAATCCTATTGCCAACGCATCACTGAATGAAACCCCCTACAGACACTGCAACAAACTCGACCTGGTGGAATTTGATTCTCATCTGACTAAGCTCTCACAATCAGTCCAATAATGGATTTTTAGTAGTTTTACTTTAGCTCTACATAGCATTTAACAAGCTGATCTCCTTCACAACATCTATGCAACCCAAAGACTCTAGCTGACACAGTGGATAAATATAACAATACGGATAATTCACAAACGTTTTCTGTGCCTCAATGTTAATGCTAGAAATCAACAATACCTGCTTTTAGAGGCTCAGCAGTATCTACAAATCTATCATCAAGTAAGGGAAAAGGCTTCACTGTTCAAATAGGAATTCCAATGTCAAGAGGCCTCCAAAAAATCCTCTCAGAACTCCACAGAACAGAATGTGATTTCATAAAGAATTCTTAATCTCATAAATGTCTGTAACATCGCTGCAAACCATGTTGTAGCCAATGCTAAGAGTTCAGAACTTCGGGGCTCATTACGATGGCGGACAGACTTAAGCCCGTCCGTCATCGTCACGGGACTTGGGACCGGCCGCCTATATGGCGGTGGTCCCACCCATAAAATGCGACCGCCATGGTGGCGGTCGCATTGGGCATGTTTACCATTGCGGCGGGTGCTGCAGGCTGCAGCACCTGCCGCAATGGTAAAAATGCAGGTTTCACATTTCCCTGCACTACATGGCAGGCACCATGCAGTGCCTGCCACATAGTGCAGGGAAATGCCCCCCAAGTGCAGAAGGAAAGTGCCCCTGCTGAAGGGGGGGCCGCAACGGGACCCGGTGTCAATCTCCACCAGCCTTTGAATGGCGGGTGAACCGCCATTCAAGGCTGGCAGAGATGAAGCATCCTAATATGGCAGACGGTGCCTGCTAGGCACCGCCACCATTGTAGGTATGCTTTCTGGGTCCGACAGGCAATCGTAACGATTGCCTGTGTCGGACCCATGGCGGACGGACTTCCTGTCCGCCAGCAAACCGCCAGCCATCCTATTTTGGCGGGCAGAAGAATGGCTGCACGTTGGCGGTGTAATGAGCCCCTTGATCTTTCTAAAAAGACATCAGGCTTCAAGCCAGTTGAGGTCGAGACAAAGGGAGGTTATGCAGAAGAAAGATTACCTACATTTAGGTCTTTCAAGCAATTCTGTGCTCTGAAATTCCACAATCTGGACTTCCACAAAGTGGAACGGTGTACCCACCATAAGACCCTTATTGGCAATAAACCTTTTTTTTTTTTTGCAGAGATTTATATAGCGCAAACTTGACCCGAATCGGGTATCAGAGCACTTTACATAGCACCAGTTATGTTACATGAGGACACACATTCATTTTGGTTAGGCGCCTTCAAGAACATTATGCTATCTACTAATACTGCAGAGCCGGCAATGAACATCATCAACAATTTAATAATCACAGGCACTTTCTTATGCATCACAGATATCCTACACTTAGCCACTCTTCTAAAAAAACAGTACTGATCCATCTGATCCCATCATCAACAAGTTAATCTCATGTGGCCCATTCCTTCGGATACAAAGAGCAGTATTCCCACAGATCTGGGATTGAACTGAAGAGAGGTAGCTGCTTTCAATCTTGGAACCTTAGGGCCAGATTAATCAAGGTTTTGCGTCACCCTTCCACGACGCAAGTGGTACAAGAGCAATGCCAAACCTAAGTGAGATTTATGAAGCCACGAAAGGCTTGCTAAATCTAGAGTAACACAAATCACTGCCTTGAGTTATGCTGCGGAAGGGAGGTGGTCCATGAGTGGAGCGATAGTGTTCCCATGCATTCAACCATGGATTTTGGTGCATTCCCAGATTTCCCACTAGTGGTAGGCATAGGAATGTGTCAAAATGCTATGCCTGAGGCATAACAAGGAGCAATATCTTTAATTCTCCAGGTTTTGCCCTCTTTCTACGTGTGCTGCATTCTGCAGCACACATAAAAAAAGGCAAATGACTCTCAGGATTGTTTTTGTGCAGGAAGGTGCCCCTTCCTGCACAAAAACAATCCTGCTTGCAATAGAGGCACCCTCGCACCATTACTCAAGGGTTCCTGTGTTGGCACTATGCAGTCAAAAGTTCACCAGTGCTAGGAAACAACAGGAATGCACCATATAATGATAAATATGGTGTGTTCCTGCCCTTTCACGCAGCACAGCAAGGTGGCTTGCTGTGTTGCACTATGTGAAAGAATGATCAATCTGGCCTTTTGGTTCTCCAAAAGAGATAAATAATACCTGCCTTGATCCCCAGCTGGGGTGATCTGAAAACCACTGTGAATAGGATTCAAATTGCGGCACTTCTACTGGGCCTATCTGATTCTTTTGACACAGTTACACGCAGTCATTCCTAAAGATACTAAAAGAAACCACATTGAGGGAAACATCCTTAACTGGATCTTCTCCGACTTCATCAATGAATTGAGGATTATATTGGTACCTTCATTCACATCCACATCTTTTAACATTCAAGTAGGCATACCTCAAGAATCAATCACTGCTTCACTCCACTATACCATCCACCTCAGCCCACTGCCACAAATCTTCAAACTTTTCAACCAAATGTGTTACGACTATGCAGATGACACACAAATCATCTTCAAAATTGTAAAATCCCAGTTGCTTTGATAGCTCATGAGTAGAATGCTGCCTCAGAGCATTTGACTAGATACGCACCATAACTGATCGCTTCACTTTACAGGAAAAAGCTTTCAGGGGGAACTTTATTCTATGTTCAAGATGCTAAACTGTAGAGCCCACATTCCACAAGGATAAGAAGCATTGGCAATCAGCTAGAATTCAGGAAGACTGTGAAGCCATAACTCATTCCAAGGACTGAGATCTGGTTCATCCCAAGATGAAGCCATAAGCAGTGGGACTTAATAGACCTTGCCAACCATCACAATAAAAATGGGGTCCAGTAGTGCCCTGCCCTACACTGGATTGACTATGCAGCATATATGCCATGGCTGCACTAAAGCCAGATGGCTTGGCATGCAACACTGATTGTGACTAAAAATACTCCAAATTGACTGGGCTGGTCTAAACCGGATCACTGGAATAGAATGGTAATACGTTTCTCCTTAAATCTGGCCAAAGGGCAAGTTATGTAATATTGTATCACCCTTGTTATTCCCACTCTGGTAAGCTGTACGAAAAACAAAATATAAATAAAATGTTTTCATGGACTGGGTCTTTGGGGAACTTGTAACTTACATTGCTCTTCTTGTTATGGTTTCACTAAGTCCTCTGGAACTAAAATGTAATCAATTGACCAGTGGCGGCTGGTGGGATCTGAAAGTAGTGGGCGTAAAAGTCCGAAACAGTAGCACACAGGATATCACACAGAACACAACAGTAACACACAGGACATCACACAGAACACAACAGTAACACACAGGACCTTACACAGAGCACAACCGTAAGACACAGGAAATCACACAGAACACAATAGTAACACAGAACACAACAGCAATACACAGGACATCACACAGAACAACGGTTGGTTGTTGGGAGAATACTTGTCACAACACGCATCACACAATACTGTCAGTTAAATGTTTTTGGAGCAGGCCCAACACCAATATCACGGGAGCTGTGCCCCTACGCTACCGTTCACCCCAACCACCAGCATGAAAACAACAATGTAAAATCGGATCTTAGTAAAAAAACACTGCATAGTGTCCTTACTTCCAGGCTCCATGTTGAAATTCGTGCTCTGAAATGCACCTTTCTGCCCAGCATAAAGACCTGTTGGTATTTAGCAAGCCTCGGAAGTATTTCGCATATTGCTTGACGTTATTCCCGGTGGAATGCCTGACGTCTGTATGCTTCTGCCTGACTTGTTTAGGGAATTGGTTTCACAGGGCGATGCAAACTGAAGCCCCGCATGGTGCCAATCTTGGCACACTTGAAGCCACCGAGAGATTCGCACGAGCTTCGTGCCCCGGCAGCTGTCATTCTTGTCCACCTGGCGCCGGGACCGGCCTCCCATCAGAAGCACATGCCCCCCCTGGCATCGCCCGACGCCTTTGTGCTGAGAGATGGCCGAACTTGATCATCCCCCACTTGCCCGCTCGTGCTTCCAGCCTGCACGCCCCCCGCTCATTTCCGTAACACGTCCTGATCTGTGTTTTACTTTAAGCATCTCCCGGAGACGTTGAGGCATCCTGTGCGTGTGCAGACCCGGCCCGCAGGCTGTTATTAAAAACACTTCTGGGCCGGTGGGCCCTCTGCTATTGTTTAGTGGAAGTCAAGCGTCCAGTCTGCGCGACGCTTTCCCGGCTCCCTGCACGCCTCCGTCACACCACACCTCATTTTATTTTTGGCACAGAGTGCGCACATGCACAAATCTTTAAGTTAAAGCTCGCCTTTCATACGCTGCATGCATAAATAAAAACATCTTAGATGATCACAGGTAACATATCTCAGTCCTCACCCTACACTGCGGGTACATTTCTCAGACTGCAAACATGGCGTCCCTCAAAAGTACAGGTACCTGTTTTAAACTGAAAACAATTCAAGGAAGCACATTATCCAGTCGCGGCCGGTGGACTCGCGGCCCACCGGTCATGATGCCGCCGGCCGCGACTTGACATGGGAGCCAATCACAACGCTGCAATGGCAGCGTTGTGATTGGTGAGGCGCAGCGGAGAGCGCCCCAGCCGCGCCATTTTCTCTATGTAGGCTGCATGCAGCAGCCTACATAGAGAAAAAGGAGAGTGGGTGGTCCTGCTCGAGGCAGGGAGTAGCTTACCCACTGTTGTGGGTACTGACTGCTTGGTCGGCTCCAGGGCCGACCAAACACTCAGTACCCACAACAGTGGGTAAGCCACTCCCCCACTGCCCTCGAGAAGGACCGCCCACCCTCACGCCCCCAACCAGGCCCTTCTGCTTTCTCGCAGTGCGTCTTGCCCGCCCCAGCGCATCCAGGCCTCACTGCTCACCTGCCAACACCGGCGTGTGTCAAAGAGGGCCCACCACATGCCGGTGCAAGCTCCAAGCCCGAGGCCAGCGACCTTGGCAGCCTCCTGAGACCATCACGACCTCCGCGACACAGGCCCCCAGTACTCCTTTCTTGTTGACGTACTCCACCGCTGTCTCCGGCCTACACTGCGGTCCAGTAGGTCACACATTTGGAACCGAGTCTTGATTATACAATGGCAGAGTACATATGTGTATGGCAGATTTTAAATCACCGTACTCCCATCGATGTGGTGCCACCAACTCTGTGCATAGCATTCCAACGACACGTGTCTGTGGGCCCTTGCTGACTACTGCCTTCGGCCTACACTGTAGTCCAGCACCGCGGGGTCACCTGTGTACTGCCTACACTGCGGTCCAGCAGGCCTCACACCAATCCAATCCAGTCCGGACCAGGCAGGACACGGCATCGTCGCAGGCTGCACACACGCTCAGCTCTGGTGCTTCTACCTCCGTGAACCACAAATCATCGCCACATGGCATTCCAACGTCGTGTGTGAGAGTACCAGGAGGAGATGCCTGAACAGCGGCTGGCCCGCGCTGACCGCTGCCTCCGGCCTACACTGCGGTCAAGTAGGTCACACATTTGGAACTGAGTCTTGATTTTTCAATGGCAGAGTCCATATCATTGTACGCAAGGAGAGGAGTAAGAGGAAGACGCGGTTCAGTCCGGATGAAAAAGGATCCTCGTTACGGAGGTGACCGAACACTACCAACAACTGCTCTGGTGCCACTAACTCTGTGCATCGCAAGCCAAGGACACGTGGCTGGGGGCCCCTGCTGACCACTGCCTCCGGCCTACACTACGGTCAAGTAGGTCACACATTTGGAACTGAGCCTTGATTTATTTATGGCAGAGTTTATACCATTGTTCAGGCCTCATCGCAGACTGCATCCCCTTTCAGCTCTGGTGCCACTGACTCCGTGCCCCAAAATTCATGGACACTCCCTGGTTGAACTTTGGTGGCGTCTGAGTCTATGGCCTGGGGGTTGTCTTCATCATCATGTAGCTAATCCTGACTTGGTGTCAAAAATGAGTCTGTAGCATTCATCTCCTCCATATTGCCTGTGTCTGCTTGTTACTGCCCTCTGTATCATGCCCTGGAAGAACACCTTCCACTGTCCCCCAAAACCCTCCGCGACATTCACCTTGGACATCGACGAAGACCCGCTCAGCTCTCGCGGCCCTACCTCAGTGCACCGGTAGTCACCGTCCCGTGGCAGTGGTCCTTGTGCCGGCCGCTGTGCATCCGGGGCCACTAACTCTGTGCAGCTCAAGTCATGGACCCTTGCTGTTTGAACTGTGAACTTCTGATTGACTGATCACTGTTGTAGTTGTTGCCAGCACCAACCACTCCTTGAGGGCTGGCTCACACTCACCCCACACCCATCCAGCACAGGCGTCACTGGACATGTGACCCTGGCAATAAAAGTGGCCGGGCGCACGTGCCAGTAGCCAGTTCCACAAACTATCTAAGTGTGTCCGTGTGGTCATTGTGTATGCATGAGGGACCCGGGCCCTACCACATTGCATTGTGCTGTGTACAGCAGACGCAACCATGTCACCTCAGGCAGTGGGTGAGACCTGGGACATGTAGCTGTGTCGTACCCCCTGTAGGCGTTGCCAGAGTGGGCTGGCGTACGACAGTCCAGCGTAGGGGTGTGGATAATCACCCCGGGGCTCTGGGAGTGGTTAAGTGTTGGGCTTGCCAATGAAGTACCTAATGCGTGTGACTCTGTTGTAGTGTCGGCGCCACCCATCCCGCAATGGACAAAATTGCAATGTAACATGCCCCCGGAGTGCGGGCACGGCCAAAGGGATAAATGAATGAGTGCAAGCCCGCTCGGGGTCTGGGATCATACATGCCAACTGTTGTGTGTGTATCGCTATTACCGCAGCATAAGTCATAGGTCTTGCCTCTACCGCATCGCGAGTTCAGCCAGCCATGAACTCTACATCTGTGTCGGCTCTATCCTTACCATAGGCCTACACACACGTGGCCGCCCACCTTCAGCGCACAACATCACAGTGTCGTTGTCAGGCTTGTGGACATGCGCAGACAGGCATGACAATGGTGTGCCGTAGGAGTGCAAGTGATGCAACCGCGCAGGGCACACAAGTAAATAAGCTCGGGGGAGGGAGGAGCAGCAGTGAGGCTACATAATACACATTGATGGTGCTCATTTGCTACAAGCAGTACATGTCAAACAGGAATTACTATGACACACATATCACACGCCAATCAACTAGTGAGCCTGCCAACACATCATGCAGAACCAACTATTGACTCATGTCTCTCTGCACTGTCACAGGTGATCAAGGATATGCACTCTGCCCTTGGATGATGACACCCCTCCGAGCCCCGAACACACAGGCCCAGAGGCAGTACAATTGGGCCCACAAACGCACCAAGGGCCTCGTGGAACGCACATTTGCCGTGTTGAAGTCACGTTTCAGGTGCCTGGACATCACAGGTGGGAGGCTCCTGTACAGCCCAGACATCGTGTGCAAGATGATCGTTGCATGTTGTGTGTTGCACAACATATGTGTGCGCACCAATGCCCCATGGTTACAAGTGCCAGATGCACCGGACGATGATGAGGAAGATGAGGCAGGTGGACCACACCCCACTGCAGCTGCAGCAGGAATAGCCCATAGGAACAACATCATTGACAATTTCTTCATATGAGGACATCACATTGTGACAGTCCTTAGCAATCATGAGACAGGACAAAATGACCACAGGCACAGCATGTGCAAATAAATTCATTTCAACACATATTCTCTGAGTTTCTGTATGTGTGCTGCAGTGTGGCACGGGGATCAGGGACATGATCCAGAGTCATTGTGGGTGTGCAGTGTGCTCTACTTAATTTTGCATGTGTGCCATTGTGCCCATCTCCCCCCGTCCCCCCAGTCCCTGGTCGGTACTCACCCTGTTGATGTTGTGTCAGGTCATGTTGAGCAGTGTCCCGATCCCCAACTCCTGGCACCGTATCCCGACTGATGACTGTGGCCACCATTTTCTAAATATCATCCAGCTCCTGGTGTGCCGCTGGTCCCCCACCTCCAATCTGCATTGCTGCTTTCATGTTGGCATCAAGTTTCTTCTTGGTTTTGCCCTTCACATCATTCCAGCGCCTCTTGACCTCTTCCATTGTCCTCCTCGACACTCCGACTGCATTCACGTTGTTCACGATGTACTGCCATATTTCCGTTTGTGTTGTCGATGACACAGTGGAGCTGACGAACAGTTGTTGGTAGTGTTCTGTCACCTCCGTGACAGTGATCCAGTTTTGCTGCGGACTGAACCCTGTCTTCTCTTCCTCTTCTCCTTGCCCTTCCCCGGCCCCGGCCCCGGGGTTCCTGGCTGGTCGTCTGTGGGGCTTGTGGGGTTCGCGTTGTCCTCTGCACTCGGTCCGGGTGCGTCCATGGTGCTACACAGTTACATTTTTTTCTCTGCTTTTATAGTGCATTTTCCCGCATGTCGCGTGGGAATCGCAGGCCTGTCGCTGGTTATCGCTGATTTTTGTTTCGCGATTTGGGACATCGCAACTTTTTTAGTGTTCGTGTTTCGCATTTTTTCGGCGTCGCGTTAAATTTAACGCAGGCATTTGTCGTGTTATCGTGAGACTATCGCATAGGGCCGCCGGGTTGGGAATACTGCGTTAACACAGTGTTATTTTCCCGCGATAGACTGCGATGTGAGAAGTTGCGTTAAGCGAATTTGGCGATAGTTAACACACGTTCTTGTGAATATCCCCCCATAAGTTGGACTAGCATTATGATAAGGATATGTACAGAATATTTACAATATAAAATATATACAAAACTGTTTTGAGGATATATTTGTATCCAAAATCTGTATTTCAACAACTGCAAAATCTCTATTTATGAGAGAATCAAGAGGAAAGGAAGGGGCATCATATACACAATGTCCTTTTCCTCAGACCCATAAGTAACATCTGACAAGAATTCTCTTCAGACTGCCCTGGAAATGACAAAACGAGACATGAGATCATTGGAAGCAACTATGCAGTAAGTGACATAGTTGCTAACCATGCCATCCAGAACCAATCGGGTCAAACAGCACTCCACTATTCTCATTTCTGACAATGCAAAGGAAGTGGCATCGTAGGCAGTAAATATGCAGTACGTGATAAAGACCACCAGCAGGACTTACAGAGTCAAGCCGCACTGAATCATTCTAGAGCATTCCATCTTGCAATGCACAGGAAGTGGCATAGGAGGAAGTGATTATGCAACACGTGATGTCATCCAATCTTAGCATCCCATTTCCATGAGGTCAACTTACATCCCATCATTGACCTGGGTCATATCATGGAATGCACAGGAAGTGCCATCTCATTCTCCTCCTTCAAGGAATTTCCCTTCCATTTACATTCCTTTGGAACAGCTAAGCACTTATGTGCCCTTAATTTTACACCTGCAGCCCTGCGCACCACTCTAGTAAGATACCCACTTTAATATATCCTTCGCTCATTCCTATTCCCCCTCATCCTCATTACGCAATTATTTGAACCCTCTTTTTGACTAACAGGCATTTTGCTCCCATTGTTTCAAATATCACTCAATGCACATTGGATGTGAAAAACAAACAATATATCTTCAACCTGATAACAAACTCAAAAACAGACATGCTGTTCATCACAGAAAGCATAGCTTGGAGATGACAAATAAGTGGTGCTCCAAAAGGCAGCCCCAAGAGTATATCAAAGCCATACACAAAACTGGCTGGAAAAGCTGGAGAATGGTTAGCAGTACCATTCAAAGAATCATTACAAACCACAAAGATTGAAGAAATGTTCCCAACAGATTGTACATCCCTTCTAGAGCATTGAACACTCACCTCATCTCTCTTGGGCTTTCCTACTAATATACAGACCACCACCAAACAAAGGACGAGTTCAAAGATGCCATTTTGGATGCTATATCAGACATCTAAAACAAACATATCAATCAGTGCAACCCTGAAGAACTGGATATTTGGTTTGGTCAACCATAAATGCTACAGCCAAGAGCCATTATAGTGAATCTTGAAGTTCCCAACATTTGTCAAGAGGTCACTTGAGTTAGCCATATAAAAGGAGTACCCAGCACATAGTATTCAACCCACCTGGAATCATCAAAATCACATTGAACAAACCAATCTGCTGGAGTGGATACCACCTCATTACTGTGACTCAATAAATCCTATTGCCAACGCATCACTGAATGAAACCCCCTACAGACACTGCAACAAACTCGACCTGGTGGAATTTGATTCTCATCTGACTAAGCTCTCACAATCAGTCCAATAATGGATTTTTAGTAGTTTTACTTTAGCTCTACATAGCATTTAACAAGCTGATCTCCTTCACAACATCTATGCAACCCAAAGACTCTAGCTGACACAGTGGATAAATATAACAATACGGAGAATTCACAAACGTTTTCTGTACCTCATTGTTAATGCTAGAAATCAACAATACCTGCTTTTAGAGGCTCAGCAGTATCTACAAATCTATCATCAAGTAAGGGAAAAGGCTTCACTGTTCAAATAGGAATTCCAATGTCAAGAGGCCTCCAAAAATCCTCTCAGAACTCCACAGAACAGAATGTGATTTCATAAAGAATTCTTAATCTCATAAATGTCTGTAACATCGCTGCAAACCATGTTGTAGCCAATGCTAAGAGTTCAGAACTTCGGGGCTCATTACGATGGCGGACAGACTTAAGCCCGTCCGTCATCGTCACGGGACTTGGGACCGGCCGCCTATATGGTGGTGGTCCCACACATAAAATGCGACCGCCATGGTGGCGGTCGCATTGGGCATGTTTACCATTGCGGCGGGTGCTGCAGGCTGCAGCACCTGCCGCAATGGTAAAAATGCAGGTTTCACATTTCCCTGCACTACGTGGCAGGCACCATGCAGTGCCTGCCACATAGTGCAGGGAAATGCCCCCCAAGTGCAGAAGGAAAGTGCCCCTGCTGAAGGGGGGGCCGCAACGGGCCCCGGTGTCAATCTCCACCAGCCTTTGAATGGCGGGTGAACCGCCATTCAAGGCTGGCAGAGATGAAGCATCCTAATATGGCAGACGGTGCCTGCTAGGCACCGCCACCATTGTAGGTATGCTTTCTGGGTCCGACAGGCAATCGTAACGATTGCCTGTGTCGGACCCATGGCGGACGGACTTCCTGTCCGCCAGCAAACCGCCAGCCATCCTATTTTGGCGGGCAGAAGAATGGCCGCACGTTGGCGGTGTAATGAGCCCCTTGATCTTTCTAAAAAGACATCAGGCTTCAAGCCAGTTGAGGTCGAGACAAAGGGAGGTTATGCAGAAGAAAGATTACCTACATTTATGTCTTTCAAGCAATTCTCTGCTCTGAAATTCCACAATCTGGACTTCCACAAAGTGGAACGGTGTACCCACCATAAGACCCTTATTGGCAATAAACCTTTTTTTTTTTTTTGCAGAGATTTATATAGCGCAAACTTGACTTGAATCGGGTATCAGAGCACTTTACATAGCACCAGTTACGTTACATGAGGACACACATTCATTTTGGTTAGGCGCCTTCAAGAACATTATGCTATCTACTAATACTGCAGAGCCGGCAATGAACATCATCAACAATTTAATAATCACAGGCACTTTCTTATGCATCACAGATATCCTACACTTAGCCACTCTTCTAAAAAAACAGTACTGATCCATCTGATCCCATCATCAACAAGTTAATCTCATGTGGCCCATTCCTTCGGATACAAAGAGCAGTATTCCCACAGATCTGGGATTGAACTGAAGAGAGATAGCTGCTTTCAATCTTGGAAACTTAGGGCCAGATTAATCAAGGTTTTGCGTCACCCTTCCACGATGCAAGTGGTACAAGAGCAATGCCAAACCTAAGTGAGATTTATGAAGCCACGAAAGGCTTGCTAAATCTAGAGTAACACAAATCACTGCCTTGAGTTATGCTGCGGAAGGGAGGTGGTCCATGAGTGGAGCGATAGTGTTCCCATGCATTCAACCATGGATTTTGGTGCATTCCCAGATTTCCCACTAGTGGTAGGCATAGGAATGCGTCAAAATGCTATGCCTGAGGCATAACAAGGAGCAATATCTTTAATTCTCCAGGTTTTGCTCTCTTTCTACGTGTGCTGCATTCTGCAGCACACATAAAAAAAGTAAAATGACTCTCAGGATTGTTTTTGTGCAGGAAGGTGCCCCTTCCTGCACAAAAACAATCCTGCTTGCAATAGAGGCACCCTCGCACCATTACTCAAGGGTTCCTGTGTTGGCACTATGCAGTCAAAAGTTCACCAGTGCTAGGAAACAACAGGAATGCACCATATAATGAAAAATATGGTGTGTTCCTGCCCTTTCACGCAGCACAGCAAGGTGGCTTGCTGTGTTGCACTATGTGAAAGAATGATCAATCTGGCCTTTTGGTTCTCCAAAAGAGATAAACAATACCTGCCTTGATCCCCAGCTGGGGTGATCTGAAAACCACTGTGAATAGGATTCAAATTGCGGCACTTCTACTGGGCCTATCTGATTCTTTTGACACAGTTACACACAGTCATTCCTAAAGATACTAAAAGAAACCACATTGAGGGAAACATCCTTAACTGGATCTTCTCCGACTTCATCAATGAATTGAGGATTATATTGGTACCTTCATTCACATCCACATCTTTCAACATTCAAGTAGGCATACCTCAAGAATCAATCACTGCTTCACTCCACTATACCATCCACCTCAGCCCACTGCCACAAATCTTCAAACTTTTCAACCAAATGTGTTACGACTATGCAGATGACACACAAATCATCTTCAAAATTGTAAAATCCCAGTTGCTTTGATAGCTCATGAGTAGAATGCTGCCTCAGAGCATTTGACTAGATACGCACCATAACTGATCGCTTCACTTTACAGGAAAAAGCTTTCAGGGGGAACTTTATTCTATGTTCAAGATGCTAAACTGTAGAGCCCACATTCCACAAGGATAAGAAGCATTGGCAATCAGCTAGAATTCAGGAAGACTGTGAAGCCATAACTCATTCCAAGGACTCAGATCTGGTTCATCCCAAGATGAAGCCATAAGCAGTGGGACTTAATAGACCTTGCCAACCATCACAATAAAAATGGGGTCCAGTAGTGCCCTGCCCTACACTGGATTGACTATGCAGCATATATGCCATGGCTGCACTAAAGTAACCCTGGGCAAAGCACTACGCTACGCTTGCGTAGTTTGCGAAGTTTGCGCTACTTCGCACAACGCGAATTGCATGTAGCACAGTGCAAACACGCGTAGCGTAGCGTAGTGCAGCGGTCATTTTTGCTTGCTCGCGGTCCTCAACGTCAAGTTGGTGACCGTGAGCAAGCAAATGACATCCCGGCGAGACTTTTTCTTCGCTCGCGATCAGCAACATCAAGTTGCCGATCGCGAGCGTGGAAAATAAACCTCCCGGCGAGATTCTCAACGCGGGGAGGTCAGGTTTCTCATTGCGAGTGGTTGCGTATGCTCGCGACCGCTCGCGATGAGAAACTACCAGTCCGCGTTGAGTAAGCTGCCGCTCAAGTAAAAATCTACTTGAGCGGCAGTAAAAGACAGTTCTCACTGTGCAAGATGCCGTTTTCAATGATTGCACAGTGCGGACAAGCATCCGGCACTGTGCAATCATTGCGAACAGTACACTACGCAGTTCGCGTAGTGCTACGCGTAGCTCGCGTAGTGCGAACTGCACTTTGCGTAGCTTCGCGTAGCGCTACTTCGCGAACTACGCCCAGGCTTAATAATGGCTCTTGGCTGTGGCATTTATGGTTGACCAAACCAAATATCCAGTTCTTCAGGGTTGCACTGATTGATATGTTTGTTTTAGATGTCTGATATAGCATCCAAAATGGCATCTTTGAACTCGTCCTTTGTTTGGTGGTGGTCTGTATATTAGTAGGAATGCCCAAGAGAGATGAGGTGAGTGTTCAATGCTCTAGAAGGGATGTACAATCTGTTGGGAACATTTCTTCAATCTTTGTGGTTTGTAATGATTCTTTGAACGGTACTGCTAACCATTCTCCAGCTTTTTCCAGCCAGTTTTGTGTATGGCTTTGATATACTCTTGGGGCTGCCTTTTGGAGCACCACTTATTTGTCATCTCCAAGCTATGCTTTCTGTGATGAACAGCATGTCTGTTTTTGAGTTTGTTATCAGATTGAAGATATATTGTTTGTTTTTTCACATCCAATGTGCATTGAGTGATATTTGAAACAATGGGAGCAAAATGCCTGTTAGTCAAAAAGAGGGTTCAAATAATTGCGTAATGAGGATGAGGGGGAATAGGAATGAGCGAAGGATATATTAAAGTGGGTATCTTACTAGAGTGGTGCGCAGGTGTAAAATTAAGGGCACATAAGTGCTTAGCTGTTCCAAAGGAATGTAAATGGAAGGGAAATTCCTTGAAGGAGGAGAATGAGATGGCACTTCCTGTGCATTCCATGATATGACCCAGGTCAATGATGGGATGTAAGTTGACCTCATGGAAACGGGATGCTAAGATTGGATGACATCACGTGTTGCATAATCACTTCCTCCTATGCCACTTCCTGTGCATTGCAAGATGGAACGCTCTAGAATGATTCAGTGCGGCTTGACTCTGTAAGTCCTGCTGGTGGTCTTTATCACGTACTGCATATTTACTGCCTACGATGCCACTTCCTTTGCATTGTCAGAAATGAGAATAGTGGAGTGCTGTTTGACCCGATTGGTTCTGGATGGCATGGTTAGCAACTATGTCACTTACTGCATAGTTGCTTCCAATGATCTCATGTCTCGTTTTGTCATTTCCAGGGCAGTCTGAAGAGGATTCTTGTCAGATGTCACTTATGGGTCTGAGGAAAAGGACGTTGTGTATATGATGCCCCTTCCTTTCCTCTTGATTCTCTCATAAATAGAGATTTTGCAGTTTATATTGTAAATATTCTGTACATATCCTTATCATAATGCTAGTCCAACTTATGGGGGGATATTCTCAAGAACGTGTGTTAACTATCGCCAAATTCGCTTAACGCAACTTCTCACATCGCAGTCTATCACGGGAAAATAACACTGTGTTAACGCAGTATTCCCAACCCGGCGGCCCTATGCGATAGTCTCACGATAACGCGACAAATGCCCGCGTTAAATTTAACGCGACGCTGAAAAAATGCGAAACACGAACACTAAAAAAGTTGCGATGTCCCAAATCGCGAAACAAAAATCAGCGATAACCAGCAACAGGCCTGCGATTCCCACGCGACATGCGGGAAAATGCACTATAAAGGCAGAGAAAAAAATTTAACTGCGTAGCACCATGGACGCAACCGGACCGAGTGCAGAGGACAACGCGAACCCCACAAGCCCCACAGACGACCAGCCAGGAACCCCGGGCCGGGGAAGGGCAAGGAGAAGAGGAAGACAGGGTTCAGTCCGCAGAAAAACTGGATCACTGTCACGGAGGTGACAGAACACTACCAACAACTGTTCGTCACCTCCACTGTGTCATCGGCAACACAAACGGAAATATGGCAGTACATCGTGAACAACGTGAATGCAGTCGGAGTGTCGAGGAGGACAATGGAAGAGGTCAAGAGGCGCTGGAATGATGTGAAGGGCAAAACCAAGAAGAAACTCGATGCCAACATGAAAGCAGCAATGCAGATTGGAGGTGGGGGACCAGCGGCACACCAGGAGCTGGATGACATGGAGAAAATGGTGGCCACAGTCATCAGTCGGGATACGGTGCCAGGAGTTGGGGATCGGGACACTGCTCAACATAACCTGACACAACATCAACAGGGTGAGTACCGACCAGGGACTGGGGGGACGGGGGGAGATGGGCACAATGGCACACATGCAAAATTAAGTAGAGCACACTGCACACCCACAATGACTCTGGATCATGTCCCTGATCCCCGTGCCACACTGCAGCACACATACAGAAACTCAGAGAATGTGTGTTGAAATTAATTTATTTGCACATGCTGTGCCTGTGGTCATTTTGTACTGTCTCATGATTGCTAAGGACTGTCACAATGTGATGTCCTCATGTGAAGAAATTGTCAATGATGTTGTTCCTACGGGCTATTCCTGCTGCAGCTGCAGTGGGGTGTGGTCCACCTGCCTCATCTTCCTCATCATCGTCCGGTGCATCTGGCACTTGTAACCATGGGGCATTGGTGCGCACACATATGTTGTGCCACACACAACATGCAACGATCATCTTGCACACAATGTCTGGGCTGTACAGGAGCCTCCCACCTGTGATGTCCAGGCACCTGAAACGTGACTTCAACACGGCAAATGTGCGTTCCACGATGCCCCTGGTGCGTTTGTGGGCCCAATTGTACTGCCTCTGGGCCTGTGTGTTCGGGGCTCGGAGGGGTGTCATCATCCAAGGGCAGAGTGCATATCCTTGATCACCTGTGACAGTGCAGAGAGACATGAGTCAATAGTTGGTTCTGCATGATGTGTTGGCAGGCTCAATAGTTGATTGGCGTGTGATATGTGTGTCATAGTAATTCCTGTTTGACATGTACTGCTTGTAGCAAATGAGCGCCATCAATGTGTATTACGTAGCCTCACTGCTGCTCCTCCCTCCCCCGAGCTTATTTACTTGTGTGCCCTGCGCGGTTACATCACTTGCACTCCTACGGCACACCATTGTCATGCCTGTCTGCGCATGTCCACAAGCATGACAACGACACTGTGATGTTGTGCGCTGAAGGTGGGCGGCCACGTGTGTGTAGGCCTATGGTAAGGATAGAGCCGACACAGATGTAGAGGTCATGGCTGGCTGAACTCGCGATGCGGTCGAGGCAAGACCTTTGGCTTATGCTGCGGTAATAGCGATACACACACAACACTTGGCATGTATGATCCCAGACCCCGAGCGGGCTTGCACTCATTCATTTATCCCTTCGGCCGTGCCCGCACTCCGGGGGCATGTTACATTGCAATTTTGTCCATTGCGGGACGGGTGGCGTCGACACTACAACAGAGTCACACGCATTAGGTACTTCATTGGCAAGTCCAACACTTAACCACTCCCAGAGCCCCGGGGTGATTATCCACACCCCTACGCTGGACTGTCGTACGCCAGCCCACTCTGGCAACGCCTACAGGGCGTACGACACAGCTACATGTCCCAGGTCTCACCCACTGCCTGAGGTGACATGGTTGCGTCTGCTGTACACAGCACAATGCAATGTGGTAGGGCCCGGGGCCCTCATGCATACACAATGACCACACGGACACACTTAGATAGTTTGTGGAACTGGCTACGGGCACGTGCGCCCGGCCACTTTTATTGCCAGGGTCACATGTCCAGTGACGCCTGTGCTGGATGGGTGTGGGGTGAGTGTGAGCCAGCCCTCAAGGAGTGGTTGGTGCTGGCAACAACTACAACAGTGATCAGACAATCAGAAGTTCACAGTTCAAACAGCAAGGGTCCATGACTTGAGCTGCACAGAGTTAGTGGCCCCGGATGCACAGCGGCCGGCACAAGGACCACTGCCACGGGACGGTGACTACCGGTGCACTGAGGTAGGGCCACGAGAGCTGAGCGGGTCATCGTCGATGTCCAAGGTGAATGTCGCAGAGGGTTTTGGGGGACAGTGGAAGGTGTTCTTCCAGGGCATGATACAGAGGGCAGTACCAAGCAGACACAGGCAATATGGAGGAGATGAATGCTACAGACTCATTTTTGACACCAAGTCAGGATCAGCTACATGATGATGAAGACAACCCCCAGGCCATAGACTCAGACGCCACCAAAGTTCAACCAGGGAGTGTCCATGAATTTTGGGGCACGGAGTCAGTGGCACCAGAGCTGAAAGGGGATGCAGTCTGCGATGAGGCCTGTACAATGGTATAAACTCTGCCATAAATAAATCAAGGCTCAGTTCCAAATGTGTGACCTACTTGACCGTAGTGTAGGCCGGAGGCAGCGGTCAGCAGGGGCCCCCAGCCACGTGTCCTTGGCTTGCGATGCACAGAGTTAGTGGCACCAGAGCAGTTGTTGGTAGTGTTCGGTCACCTCCGTAACGAGGATCCTTTTTTCATCCGGACTGAACCGCGTCTTCCTCTTACTCCTCTCCTTGCGTACAATGATATGGACTCTGCCATTGAAAAATCAAGACTCAGTTCCAAATGTGTGACCTACTTGACCTCAGTGTAGGCCGGAGGCAGCGGTCAGCGCGGGCCAGCCGCTGTTCAGGCAGCTCCTCCTGGTACTCTCACACACGACGTTGGAATGCCATGTGGCGATGATTTGTGGTTCACGGAGGTAGAAGCACCAGAGCTGAGCGTGTGTGCAGCCTGCGACGATGCCGTGTCCTGCCTGGTCCGGACTGGATTGGATTGGTGTGAGGCCTGCTGGACCGCAGTGTAGGCAGTACACAGGTGACCCCGCGGTGCTGGACTGCAGTGTAGGCCGAAGGCAGTAGTCAGCAAGGGCCCACAGACACGTGTCGTTGGAATGCTATGCACAGAGTTGGTGGCACCACATCGATGGGAGTACGGTGATTTAAAATCTGCCATACACATATGTACTCTGCCATTGTATAATCAAGACTCAGTTCCAAATGTGTGACCTACTGGACCGCAGTGTAGGCCGGAGACAGCGGTGGAGTACGTCAACGAGAAAGGAGTACTGGGGGCCTGTGTCGCGGAGGTCGTGATGGTCTCAGGAGGCTGCCAAGGTCGCGGGCCTCGGGCTTGGAGCTTGCACCGGCATGTGGTGGGCCCTCTTTGACACACGCCGGTGTTGGCAGGTGAGCAGTGAGGCCTGGATGCGCTGGGGCGGGCAAGACGGGTCTTGGGACCAGCGGCCTGGGGTGCAGCAGGCGCACAGTATTGCAGGCACCGCCGCTCACGGCGTCGGCCTCGTGGCGGGGTGAGAGGCGCTGTCCTGGCAGACACGTTGGCCATTCCGGAAGAGAACCATGCCCAGAGTAACGGGCTTTTTATTCACACCCCTACGCTGGCCTGGTGTACGCCGGGCCAGGCCACTCCGCTCACGCTCACAGGGGGGGACGTAATCAGCTACATTTCCGCGATCTTCCCCACTGGCTGCGGTAACATGGTTGCATCCACTGTCCAGTACACTCCAGACACCAGCAGTGTATGTCGACATGGAAATGTCTGTGGTCTGCATACTCAAGTCTGTCCGGCACATCCACGCCACACTTGGCATTGTGTACATTCACATTCATGGGTCACTTGCTTCCTTCGCACATGCCTGGTTCCCACCTCTCCCCACATTCTGCTATTGTGTGGCTGAGGTGCCATGCCGTTGATGGCTTGTGTACATGGCTAGCCCAGGTTGCCACAGTAAGTTGTGTTGTCGTGTCTGGAATGTGGGAATGTTGGTTGTCATGTTGTATGTGATTTTGTGACGTGTGCATTCCCAGAGTTGTGAGTTGTATGTTGGTGGAGTTGAGCTGTGTGGTGTGTTCAGTTGTTACTTACCGACGAGCAGTGCATTTCCATAGGTGCCATCCTGAAAGCGCTGGTTGATGATGGACTGTCGGAAGATGACGGAATCATGCACACTGCCTGGGTAGTTGGCGACGACATTGGTGAAGAGTCCCCGGTGGTCCACTATTGCCTGCACATTGATGGAATGCATGTGTTTCCTGTTGCGGTAATTGTGTGCAGTGGCGGCAGGGGGCACGAGGAGTACATGTGTGCAGTCGATTGCCCCCAAAACATGCGGGAAGCCAGCTATGGCGTAGAAGCCTTGCTTGATCTCCAGCTGTTCCTGCGCAGTGTGTGGGAAGTAAAGTTGCTGGGGTACCAAGCTGATGATGGCATCCAAGACAGGTGTGAGGAACTTTGACAGGGCTGGCTGTGAGAATCCTCCGACTCTGGCAGTTGTTGGTTGGAAGGTCCCAACAGGTGCAGCACAGACAGCAGCTTTGTCTGTGGAGGGATGTTGGTTCTCCGCTGTGTTGGTACCGTCAGCCTGTGGGCAATGAGGGTCAGGATGCGGAGGATGGTTGTCCTTTTGAGCCTGTAGTGGGCAATGACTTCCTCTGGCGTTAAGTCTCCGAGGCTGGTGCGTCTTCGGAAGGTCCGGTGTCTTTGTCTGCACTGCCTCTGTGGTGGTCCGGGGGGGGTCCTGGGGGGGTGGGGGTCCTGGCGGTGGTGGCGGAGGGTGTTGTTGCCCTCTTGGGGCTCTGAGCTGCATGATCAGTAGCTCCATGGCATCTGTTGTTCTTCTGGTGTGGCTGTGGGCTGGGCTCCCTTTTATGGTGCAGGTTGTCGTCCGACTTAACACCAGGTAGGAGCAGGTGTTAAATCCATGCTGCTTAACGCGCCTTATTGCATGTTTTTGAATCTTATCGCCGATCTGGCTGGTCGTTGAGAATGTTGCGAAGTGGTGTCTCCGCGGCTTTTTGCACGGGTACGCCTACTCTGCATCTCATTAGCGTTAGTTGCCGGTGTCATCCGTGGCAATGTTTTTTGCGGCTGGTATCGCAGAAAAACTGGTGATATCGGCTGTTAGCACCTGCTTGTGAATAGTGCGATGAATTTAACGCCACTTTGGCTGCGATAAAGTGCCGCTAACTCGGCGATGAGTCCTTGAGAATATGCCCCATGGAGAGACAACGGGGCAGATTTACAAGCCCCCTGCGCCACCAGTACGTCACTTTTTGTGACGTACTGGAGGCGCTTTTCACTTCTCCATATTTACAAGGAGAGGAAAAGCCACCCTGCGTGACTTTTCCTCTCCTTGTAAATATGGCCCCTTCACACGCAGCACTTTGCGTGGAAGGGGTGTTCCATGGGTGTTGCTGTGGGTGTTCCCACGCAACACCCATGGAATGAGACACATTTCCAGATTTACGAGGAATCGTAAATCTGGAAATGCGTGTCAATGCTACGCCTCCCCAGGGGAGGCGTAGGGAGGCGCATTCTACAGCACGCATTGAAAGAGGAAAATGCCTGTAGTGATTGTTTTTGTGCAGGAAGGTGCCCCTTCCTGAACAAAAACAATCTCCCCCGACGCAGGCATCCTTGCACCTTGGTGCAAGGGTGCCTGCGCCGGCGCATGGCTGCAGTTTGTGCGCCAGCGCAGGGGAGAGCACAGGAATGCAACATATTATTGTAAATATGTCGCATTCCTGTGCTTCGGAAGTGCTGCAGCGTGGCGCAGCCAAAGGGCTTGCGTTGCTGCACTGCGGCACTTCCTTGTAGATCTGATGGAGCAATGTTTCAAAATTGAAACTTGCTTGTATGCAATCTTCCTCATAGTATTAATTTATTAAATTTGTACTGTCAATACTAATCCTTGCATTCACAAACACAAAAGGGATAGACGCTTGCCTATGTGTTTTACTAATGAATAACGCTTGTCCATAAACCAAGATGGCCGCTAAAAGCGCGGGACTTTATTGCGCATGTCACAACCTGATCACATGGTGTGACGTCTTTCTTTGCTTGGTGGGAAACTTCTGCTTCTGCGCAGTGTGTATTAAAATGGCCGCTAAATGTTTTCACATGCTTAAGCTTGCTCTCATGTCATTATTAAATTGTCGTTTTCTTAACGCTACTAATGAAGGATAGTATTATGATTAAATGGGAATAGAGTTAGGGAAAGTGGGTATACAGTGAAACTTTTTATTTGTGATATTAATATTTTCTTCTTGCACTTTTAGTAATTCGTAAACTTGGGCCTGGGTTGGTGTCTTGAAAATCGAGAGACAGAGGGTTCTGCGCATGTGTCCTGTATGCCTGCCAAGTGAAGTCAACTTGGACGTCTCCCAAGGCCACAACCTATTGGCCGAAGATGATGTACTCAATGTTTCCGGCGGAACAAATTGTTACTTTTCTCCTGTAAAATATATAACATTTGTCATGAGACGGGTGGGAAATAAAGCGAATGTATTAATTTGAAGGGGAGGGAACGTAAAGACAATAGGCTTTACAATTTAGGCCAAATTGATATGGTGCGAGAATCCACCTCCTGTCCCTGTCCAATCAGAAGTAGTGGTCCAATATTTTAGCAACATTAAGGGGAGGTACATGGGCGTAGAAGGGTATAATAGAATATAGTATTAGTAAATTAGTCAGAGCGGGATTCCAGAAGAGCTTGCGTTCATGAAGAACAGGCGTCCATACTGCCAGAGCGCTCTCAACTCCAGACTGCCCAGCTGATCGGTTGCTGACTGAATTCCTGTCCGGAAGAGGTCCTGAGGAGGGGGCGGCGGAGTCCATTAGAAGGAAGGCACGGGAGAATCGAGAGAAGTCGAGTATCAGAGAGGGGAACGGCGCAGGCGTTGTTGTAGAGAGGTCACCGGTCCTGTCCTGATCCTGGAAGAAGTCTTTGCTCTTCATCCTTCCTGGGTCCTATCTTTTCCAACTCCTTGGCTAAGGGGCTTGGTTCTCGCATTTTAGGTAATTATACTGCAACCTTTAGTTGCGCTGCTGTCTCTATCTTCTCCTCTTCCTTAAACACCGTCATTTATTAGCAAAATCATTTCTATGCTTTTTCTTGGGTATTTCAATCAAGTACTGTGTTTTCTGTATTTTACTCTGCTAAAATTTTAGATAAACATTTTAAAACTTCCTGACTCAGTGGTTATTTCAGGATTATGTACTATAATGAATGTCACTCATTTTAAACTTCCCAATTAGCAAAGGATCCATTGGTAAGTTATTACTCTTCAATCAGAAGGTAATTGGTAGCAGGGACTTTGATAAAAGAGTACATCTGACACCCAGCGTAAGTATTAGTGTAGTGTGAATGTATGGGCCCAAGTGAGTATATGGTGTATGAATGCTGTTGGCTAATATTGCACTGGATCAGTTTTCTGGTAGCAGAGGATGGTTTTTGTTACTCTTTGTTAATTGGGTAATGAGAATTTTATTTTTATTTTTATGAACTAACATCCTCTTATTTTTGAGTTTTTGTTATATGTTGTCCAGAATACCCCGGGGTAGGTAAAAAGAATAGTGGGTGGCAAGTGGAAGCCATACTGCAGTGAGGTTATCTGTCAGGCAGAAATAGTACTGAGAAGTTAAGCAGGACTCTAAGTACTCGTTAGGGACTCTATGCGTGTGAGTAATAGCAAAAAGGGTACGCTGATAAAAATTTGATGTTATATCACCTAGTAAGGGTAACATTGGAGAAGTAACAGGTACTTCTGGAGCTTGTGTGAAGAGTAGACGGAAGTGTTTTACTCGTAGTGTATGTATTAGTAAACGGAAAGGTTTTACTAAAGTGTGGAAGAAACTATCTTTTTCGAAATTAGTGGAAACTGGCACGATAGCGAATGTTTTATGTTGTTACTGAAATTTAATTAAGATTTATAAAGAAAATAAGTTTGCGTAAATTTTTGTAAAGGGAGGGTCAGTTGCCGGAGAGGGAGCTGACGTCACAAAACGCCGCGCTGTGGTAGGTTGAAACAGCGGGTGTGGAAAAACCCTTGTAAAGGAGGGGTCAGTAGTAAGGAGTAGTACTGACGTCACAGGTGCCGCGCTGGGATTGGTTAAACCAGCAAGGACAGAAAAGAGCAGATTGTAAAGGAGGGGTTGACAGACAAACATCACCAAAAAGCCGCGCAAGGATTGGCTCGGAAATAAAAGATAGCAGATATTTGATTGGTCGAAAATATAGAAGCAAAATTCTTAGTGGATAAGGATTACATGTTAAGACGCGATCCGACTTTAACAGGAAATCGTCCGGATAGGAGATTCCTAGGTTTTGCAGAATATAATTTTGTACACAGAAAATTAGATAGAATGTACGGAGAAAAGAGAAAAATGTCATTCTTACAAAAGATTAAGAATTATTTAAAAAGGACAAACCAATCAAAACTAGAGAAGGAATTATTATTCCACCAGCTAAAACGCCAGCATCATTTATGATGATGGAGAGAGGTTATCATACCTGTGTATGGATGGAGAATTGGATAGAATACACCAAAAATGATGGAGTATTAGCATTTCCCCAGAATGGCACGTTCAATGGGCGAATTCTTCAGAACTTAAGATTGAGGATGAATGACTTAGAACCCAGACCTAGATTAACCCAGTACGAAGCTCTAGAAGAATGGGAAACCGAGGCATTTGAGCGGGATAGATCTAGAAGTAATAGGAGTTACCCAGGATTTTACCCCAGATATTTACGTGAGTCAAGAGAGGGTCAGATGAAACAATGGAGAAGGACAATGATTACAGAGGGACTGTATCCATTATTCACAGAAGGAGAGAAATCAGGAGGGAAATGTACAGAAAAGACAAAACATTTAATGAGAAATGAGGATTCAGAAGACGAATTTATGGAAGAAATGTTAAGAAATCCCCCACCATATCAGGAAGGGACAAGTGGATGCCCTCCTAGTGCACCACCACAAACTCCCATGGTACCAAAGGTAATGCATGAGTTCACCCCGACTAGAATACTTCATGACAAAGAAAAAGAAGCCCTAGAAAAGACCAGAACAGAATTAATACAGAAAATAACTCAGATAAAAGTACATCCTGATTCGTTGACCATACCAGTAACAATTGGTCCGGTAGTTCCATTATATGGTACTCAGGGAAATTGTCCTCAACCCATACTTGCACCTACTCCTGAGAGTAATCCCAGACCTGAAGCTCCAGTTATAATTGAGGATCAATTTAGTGACTGTGAATCCACAATATCACTTATGGATTTGCCTATTCGAGGTTCTGTAAATAATAGTCCAAGAAAAGATGTACCTGGAGGTTCAAAAGATGTAAGTTTAGTAACTTCATCAGGAGCAAAAACTGCTACCATAGTAACACCTGAAGATCTAGAAAGATGGGTTCAAGGGTCAGTTAAACAGTGCACATCTCCAAAAGTACTAGATATCCATAAATTGAAAGTCGAATTAGAAGAAATAATAGCAGGAAATGTAGGAGTAGAACGCTTGAATACCTATGATGAAGAAGAATTATTATTCTTGTGCAGGAGTATCACTAGAAATGTAAAAATATTCCATGAAAAATTGTCCAATTTAGCACTACAGATGGGCATAGAAATAGGGAGATCAAAAGTACTACAGAAACCCTATAGAGCAGAATTTGCAGATAAAGATTTAGAAAATATGAATGCATCTGGAAGAAGACTACAAATAAGAGAATTAATGTTAGTTTTACAAAAATGGGGAGATCTAGATAAATGGAGATCTAGGTGGGCCAAGAAAAAGGAAGAAGCACGAACAAGTAGAACAGCATCAGAATATGTGATGAAGGAAGCAGGAAAAGCTGACCAGATGTATCCAATGCGAGAAGTTGCGGGAGGAGGATATGTACATGTCCCATGGAGCAGACAGGATATTTTATCATTTACGAATGATTTTCCAAAGCTGAGAGAAAAACCAATTGAATGGTACAAACAGGTTGAAAGGTTTGTGAAAGTGTCAAAGGTATTATTGAAGGATTTAGATGGTTTGTTTGACATAGTGGTACCTGCCGATTTATGGACAGATTGTAAGATCACAGTCGATTGGCCTAGTGATGAATATCCTAGAGATCCGAAAACAGGTGCCCCGTCAAATGATGTGATGAAAAAGTATCAGCAGGTGATAACATACCTGAAAGGGAAAATACCCCCGAAAGAAACAGATTGGGTGAAAATAGATCGAACAACCCAAGAAGCCAGTGAAACAGTACATTCCTATTATGAGCGTTTATTGCAAGTGTTTAAACAGTATAGTGGATTCGAGGACATTGGAGACAAAAACATGAGTCAGTTTGTGTATCGGTTTGTTTACGGTCTGAAGCCAGAGATTTGTCAGATGATTAAACAACATATGCTGTGTTGGCAGGGAAAGCCCATAGATGAGATTCTGAAGTATGCAAAATGTTGTGGAGACGATATTGAGGATAGACACAAGAAATTGCAGGAAAAAGTGATGTGGGCTCAGGTGAAAATGGCAGAGAAGCAGGGAATTAATTTGGAAAATCCGAGTGAAAATCCAGGAAAAGATTCTGGAACGAGTGGTGATACGGGAAATGGTGGAAAATTTAGGGGACGAATGAGTAGAGAAGAAGCTAAAAAGAAATTTCCTTGTCATGGATGCGGAAAATTGGGGCATTGGAAGGATGAATGTAAAAAAATTCGGAATAATAATGGCCCAAATCAAAACTTAAATCCACAGACGCAGAATGACTCACAACAGGGTGTAAATCCCCAGAGTCAATTACCACCTCCACCTGTTCAGGGTAATGTAAGCAGAGCAAAACATGGTACAGACATTGGATACCCAGGAGGGAGTGGTAAGAATGATTATATGACATCACAATTTCTTTTGCAGGACAATTATTGTAAATTCGACTCATGACGGTGCCTAGGAGAGGGGAAGAAGGAGTGCATACTTGGCGCATCCTTACAGGTAGATCAGTCTGGTCCATATGTTGAAGGAAATGTGAAAGGTAATGATATTACTTTCTTTTTGGACACTGGTGCTACCAGGTCTACTGTGAGATCAGCAGACATCCCAGACCTTCCTCTCTCTGGTGAAGATATCCAAGTAGTAGGGGTAGCTAATCAAAGAATTAGAACACCTCTTACAGAACCAATGGAAGTCAAAATAGGAAACTTCAGAGAAATGCACCAATTTGTAGTGTGCGATTCTAGCCCAGTAAATTTATTAGGTAGGGATTTATTGTGCAAAATGAACTGTACAATTTTCTGCACGCCGGATGGTGTGGCAGTTCAGACACCAGATGAGGACCATGTTTATAAAATTATGGTTGCAAAACAAGGTACAGAAATAGATGAAATGTTTTCGCTGATAACAAAAGATGAGTTGCCAGAAGAATGAAAAGGTACAGTAAACTCTATAGTATGGGATTTCACCGGAAAAGAAGTAGGACTTATGGCAAAAATAGATCCAGTTCAAATTACAGTGAAAGAAGGTGCGATTTTCCCAAATACTAAACAATATAAAATGAGTGCAGAAGTAAAAGCAGGAGTCATTGATGAAATCAATCGAATGGTAAAACAAAACATCCTAAAAGAAGTAATGAGTAGCCCATGCAATTCACCAATCATGGGACTAAAGAAACCTAGTGGAAAATATAGGATTGTTCAGGACCTGCGTAAAATAAATAAGATTGTAGAACCATGTTGTCCCATAGTACCAAATCCTGCAGTAATTCTATACCAGATCCCTTGGAATGCAGGATGGTTCACAGTAATTGATTTGTGTCAAGCATTCTTTTCAATACCATTGCATCCAGACAGCCAGTATCTTTTCTCATTTAAATTTGAAAACAAAGTCTATGTGTGGAATCGTGTTCCTCAGGGATACACAGAAAGTCCTTCCATTTTCAACCAGATACTGAAAAAGTGCCTTGAAAAACTAGTGATGCCAGGAAGCTCAGTTTTAGTTCAATATATCGATGACTTATTAGTAGCGTTGACCACCAGAGAAGACTGTGTTGTTGATTCCATAGCATTATTAAATCTTTTGGCTGAGGAAGGGCATAAAGTCTCACCTGAAAAGTTACAGTTTTGCAGGACAGCTGTTAAATATCTGGGACACCAAATTGAGAGGGGAAAATGAAGAGTAACCTCTGAAAGAGTAGAATTAAAGAGAATGCAAATGCCTGTAACTCAAAGACAAGTGAGAATGTTCCTAGGAATAGTAGGATACTGTCGACAATGGATACCAAATTTTTCCATGTTGGCTAAACCCTTAATTAACATGACGAAAAAGAAAGCAAAGGACCTTGTTGAATGGGAGGATGAAAGTGTAGAAGCTTTTGTAAAATTGAGAAACGCACTTTGTTCAGCACCTGCCTTAGGCATGCCTGATTATAAAAGAGAATTCGCATTATTCTGTCAAGAGAGAGAAAATTGTGCACTTTCTGTCCTAACTCAGAGACATGGACTAGACAGACGTCCTATAGCATATTTTTCTGCTACATTGGACCCAGTAGCAGCTGCGTTGCCAGGATGCTTAAAAGCAGTAGCAGCGACTTGTTTAAGCATTGAACAAAGCGAGTCAATTGTGATGGGACATCCTGTAAAAGTGTATGTTCCACATGCAGTTGTCATTCTGTTGACAAGAACCCGAACTCAGCATCTTACTCCTAGTCGGCTGACTAAATATGAAAGGATAATAATGGGTGCTGAAAATGTGACCATGGTAAGGTGTACAATAATAAATCCAGCAACTTTATTGCCGGACCCATATCATGAAACAAATAAAGATGACGAAGAAGATGAACATGATTGTGTACAAATTACAGAATTATGTACAAAACCACGCCCAGACATAGAGGAACAGCCTCTTAAAAAGCCAGACAGGGAGTTATTTGTCGATGGTTCATGTCAAAGACATGAAGATGGTAAACTAACTGCTGCCTATGCAGTATGTGAATTAACTGGAATAGTTGAAGCATCCTATTTACCAGGAGTCAAATCTGCACAAGTAGCTGAATTGATTGCTTTGATAAAAGCTTGCAAAATTGGGAGGAATCAGAGAGTGACCATATTTACTGATAGTCAAAATGGTTACGGGGTCGTGCATGATTTTGGCCAACTGTGGATGCAGAGGGATTTCATGACTTCTTCAGGATCCCCCATTAAAAATGGACAATTTGTATGGGAATTGCTAGAAGCAATACAATCACCAAAAGAATTGGCTGTGGTGAAATGTGCCGCACACCAGTCAGGAGATGACTGGGTGGTAGTCGGCAATAGATATGCAGACTTGGTGGCTCAACATTGTGCCAAAACCAGAACGTCAGTCAATAAGAGGGTGGAAAGAATGGGAATCAGCTGCCAACTTATGATGTATATGCCACCTGAAACTTGGAATGAAGTGAAGAAATTGCAAGATGAGGTTGATGAAAGTGAGAAGAATTTGTGGATCAAAGTGGGTTGCTCCCAAAGAGGAGAAGATGAAGTGTGGATCAGTGCAGATGGCAGACCAGTCATGCCAGACTGTTTATTCTCACAAATGGCTAGAATGCACCATGGAGACACACACATAGGGAGAGATGCAATGATTAGGCTGTTCAGACAAAATTGGTACAATCCCAAATTCAGGGCTGTTGCAGAGAGTCTTTGCCAGAGATGTCTAACTTGCCAAATGCATAATCCAGGCAGGAAAACGATAATTGGGTTTGGAAAAATTGGAAAGGCAGAGGGCCCATTTATAAGACTCCAGTTCGATTTCATACAGTTACTACCATGCAGAGGACTAAAATATGTACTAGTCATAGTGTGTCTGTTTTCAAAGTGTGTGGAGGCTTACCCTACTAGGAGAAATGACAGTATTACAGTTGCAAAACTGTTGTTACGTGAGCTCATACCTAGGTTTGGTTTCCCAGTATCTTTGGAATCAGATAGAGGAAAACATTTTAATAGCGAAGTGATCCAGATAATCTGTGAAGCATTTCAAATCAAGCAGAAATTGCACTGTGCATATCGCCCAGAGGCTTCTGGAGTGGTTGAACAATTAAATGGCACTATAAAGTCAAGATTGGGAAAAATGTGTGCATCAACATCATTAGAGTGGCCAGACGCATTGCCACTTGTCTTGATGGGACTCAGAAGTATACCTGACAGAACGACAGGATTGAGCCCCCACGAAATAATGATGGGAAGAGCAATGAGACAAACACATGTTCCCACAAACAAACTAGTGAATATATCTGATGATATGGTTTTGGATTATTGCAAAGGATTGGCTGACCTAGTGCGTTCTGTCTCTCATCAGTTTGGAGAAGACGCAGTTTCCAGGCAGCCTGAACTAGAACATGATCTGAATCCTGGTGATTGGGTGGTAGTGAAGAATCACACCAGGGAAACGTGTCTATCACCCAGGTGGAGCAAACCTTGTCAAGTCATATTGACCACCAATACAGCAGTGAAGTGTGCAAGATTTCCTAATTGGATTCATGTAAGCCACACAAAAAGAGTACCAGAACCTGAAGAAGAGAATCCACAGACAACGCCAATCACTGAATGTAGGAGAGTAGGATCTGCCTCTTATGTTGCCCCCACTTTTTTTCTGATGTTAGCACTGGTTTCTGGCTATAGTCTGGCTGGGTCCCTGCCAATCAGGGCCCCAGCCTCTCTGTTCTCTCTAAACGACATGGAGTGCACTCTAGGTGCACTAGTGATTGGATACTGTGGTGCCTTATGAGTCCCTAGTATATGGTACCTTAGGTGCCAAGGGCATAGGTACTTCACAGGCCTACCAGGGGCTGCAGCATGTGTTATGCCACCCCTGGGAAGCAGTCAAAATCTGACACCACAGGCCTGCTACTGCAGCCTGGGTGAGGTGGTGCTAGCACTCCCTCACTGAGATATAGGTTTCCTATATCTCTCCTGCACACACATATAAACCTATCAGTCACCCCTAAGGCAGGCCCTATCAATCCTGAGGGCAGGGTGCTTGGCTTCTATGTGAGGGGGTGCCTCTGCCTGAGCAGGGCCCCTCTGCAGCTCTCAGAGTCTATTCTCTGGTGCTGTTTGTGGATGCGGTTAAACCATATACTATTAAGTGCATTATATCCTCGCGGTAAATGCTAACTTTGGAATGGCTGCATCAAAACATGTCGTGTTTGGTGTCAAACCTCTTGGAATACTACCCCCCGCCAATCTTGGCGGCGGGGGTAGCATTCCACCCTTCTAGAGGGAGAAGACATGTACCTGCTGTGGAAACGCGGTAGAATCCTAAAGAGCCCTGGCATCACAAAATGGATGCCACCAGTCACAGACACTGGGCTGCCCTCCTGCTGATGACCGAAACTCGCAGTGGAGGAAGCCCAACAATAGGCATCCTGTCACAGGGAGGTGTAACCACCTCCCAGACAGGGTTTAGTGTATTGGGGCTGGGTGGGTGCACTCTTAGAGTGCTTTGAAGTCCTGCACTGGGGGAGCAGAAGGCTCCTCTGTGCATATGCCAGTTCAAACCAGCTCAGGGGCTACCTGCCCCTGCTCTGGCGCGAAACTGGACAAAGGGAAGTGGGTGTAGCCACCCCCTCCCTTGACCCTCCCATAGGTGGGGTCATAGAGCTAGTCCATCCCCTCTTTTAGTATAAGAGGGGGAACCTTGCCATTGCAAAGCAGATAACCCCTGGACGACGCTCTACAGAAGAATCCTGGCCCTTCGACGTTCCACTACCTTTGGAAGACAGAAGAATCTCCCTTGGAGTCAAGGAGTGACTCCCTGCTTGGCAGGCACCAAAACGACAACGACGGTCGCAAACTACGCCACTCCCGCCGGAGTCCGAAGTCCCTGCAGCCCAAGAAGTGGATTTCCTGACTTCGCCAAGGCCATCGTGAGTCCCCAGCGAAGCTGAGGGAAGTGGACCCCACGAGTGACGAGGAACCACGACACCTGGGTATCGTGCACTATTGTCAAGTGCAACCCCTTCACAACGTTCTAGAAACTTGTGCTTTGGACCATGTGTGGTCCCGATCTCCAGCAGGAAACCCTCCGAAGATCAGAGGCCTACACCATCCCGAGTGACCGTGGGCTCCTGTTGAGTGATTCCGCCCGAGGTGTCTTCGCGATCCCTTGCCAGCCGGCTCGTGGGTCCCCAGAAGACTTCTTAAAGAAACCAAAGGGCTCCCCTGGTTGCTCCAGGCCTGCCCTGACTTACCTTCGCTGGGTGAGTCCCTCAGACCTTGCTGGTCTGTGCCATCGACTTTTCTTCATCTCCCCGAGACTTGCTGTTGCCAAGGCTTGTTGGCTCCAATCGAGTTGTCGACACCGCAGTAAGCTGCAGACTTCGTGGGACACACAGAATCCAGCTCCTGGTCGTCGTCGACGCCTCCTGGACTTCGTGGCTGAAGAGTCAAGGCACCCGCAACCGACCTGAATCAACCGACGACGGTGGGCATCCATCTTCCTTGCCCCGAGTCACTGCCAAGTGACTTTGAACACTGTCCCCTCTGCTTTCAGGTCATCCTTCTTCAGAATCCAGGCTTGGATTCCACCGGACACTTCTTCAGCTCCCGCAAGCAGCAAGTCTTCTTTGTTCGCCATTGAAAACGACGCCGCGACCCAACACCAAAGGACACCTATGCACCCGGCTTCCCTGGGTGAGGTAACTCCAGCACTACGGTGCTCCTGTGGGTGTGGGCCCTAGAACTACTTACCCTGTAAGTGACTTGCTTGTAGGTTCTCCCGAAGTATCCTAGAACTCTTAATTTCCAACCGCGACTTGCCCCATTGAAGTTAACGGCGATCCGCGCCTGTGTATCCACACTGCACGCGGCCCCGTGGGTCCTTTACTTACCTGCCTTGGGTGGTTTCGTGAGGCCCCAGCACTTCTGAAGGCCCTAGGCCTTGTCTCCCTGCAAGTCGTTGTTGCTAAGTCCCTTTTTAGTATATGGTCTGGTACACCCCTAGGGCCCCAGCCATATTTTGTGCTTAACTTATTGTGAAACGTTGATTTGTGCATATGTTTGTCTTCTAATCTCATAAAGAGATTAGTAGAGAGTTATTTAGAAATAAATACATATATATTTGATATATATACCTGTGTGGTGTCTTTTCATTTGGTGATTCAAGAGATTATATGGTAAAACAAGCTGCTTTACATTCCTTCAAGACTTAGCCTGAAGGCTGCTCTCCACAGCTACCACTAGGATAGCTTTCTTTAAAAGGTTGTCTTAAACCTATCTACCATAAGAGTCGATTTGCCCTTGTGCAAGGTGTCCACTTTAATTAGTGAACAGCATATACCAGGCCAACTTCTCACATTGGTGGGCAGCGTGTGGGATTGCAGCTTGCCATTGTTTTACCAGAAAATCTCTATTTGAATTACTAACTGAAAACCATTATAGGTACTCAAGGTACATATAAAGTCAAGCTTAGTATCAATAAGTTCTACTGAACTTAGAGCTGTGTGCCAAGGGATAGCACACCCTTTCCACAGCTCAAGCTAGGATCAGTAGGCCACAAACTAGTGTAGGTAGTACAACACTGCACAACACTAGAATGTCCTTAAAGGGTGGACCCAGTGGATCCACTCAGCCTCAGTATAAGGACATGGCTTTCTCTGACTTGAGAGCCATGTGTGTTGACAGACACCTGAGGCTAGGACAGAGTCCCTCAACACTACACCTGATAGATCTGCTGACAGCAGATGACCTTAGATTGTCTCTAGGAGCTAAAGGGTCTGAATCAGTGGGTGGGTCAGTCATAGTATCTGGGTCAGATGATGAAAATCAGAATGACCAAGACTCTGTGATTGAAGGGCCAGGCTTCAAGTGGCCTGAAAAGGACAGAGGAATTCTCCCTAAGAGAACTGACAGAGAGGAGGAGAGGCACAGATCCCCTTCCAGGGAATCTGACCACTCTTATCACTCTGGCAGAGAATTTGTCCAGCAGAGGAGCTCATACTTTTCCTTAAGAGAGACCTCCTCTGAGAGAAGGTGCAAACTGCTCCAGTATGAGGAGGCCAAAGTGGCCCTCAGAACCAAGCAGTTGGCACTGGATAGGGAAGCCCTGGAGATCCAGAGAGCTTCTAGAAAAGAGGGGTTAGAACCCCTGGTGGCAGCAACAGTGTCCCTAGAGGCAGAGAATATATTCCTGACCATAGGAACCTGAGCAAGGTTGTTCCTCCCTACCAGAGTGGGGATGATATCCACAAGTGGATAACTGCTATGGAGAGGGCCTGTAAAGTACAGCAGGTCCCCCAAAAGCAGTGGGCAGCAATCTTGTGGCTCTCCTTTTCAGATAAAGGAAGAGACAAGCTCCTCACTGTTAGAGAGGAGGATGCTGATGATTATGAGGTCCTGAAGAGTGCACTGATAGATGGGTTTGGCTTAACCACTGAGCAGTACAGGTTGAAGTTCAGAGATACCCAGAAGGCACAGACTCAGGACTGGACTGACTTTGTTGATTGTGCAACCAAGGCTCTAGAGGGTTGGCTGGTTGGCAGTAGGGTTACTGATTTCAAGGGATTGTATAATCTGATGATGAGAGAACAGATCCTAAATAATTGCCAGAACCAGTTGTTGCATCAGTACCTGGTGGACTCTGATCTGACCTCTCCCCAAGAATTGGGAAAGAAGGCAGACAAATGGGTCAGAACCAGGGTGAGGCAGAAAACCCAGAACCAAGGGGTGACACTAAGAAGCAAGATCCTAAAGGCTCTGAGAAAGGTGGGGATAAGTCAAAAGACCAGAAGTCTTCACAAGGGCCCCAAAAATCTGCATCTGGTGGGGAGTCACAGTCCAACAAGGGAAAAGGCCAAAAGAAGCCCTGGTGCAAATTCTGTAAACAGAAAGGGCACTGGACTTCTGATTGTACCAAGTCCAAAGACCAAACCACCACCACTCCTGCCCCTAAGGCAACTGTGCCCCCTAGCTCAGCTACTGGTGGAGGTGGTACGCAGAATAAGGGTGTAGTAGGGTTGACCCTGGGTTCTGAAGTGGATTCTGACCTAGTCAGAGTGACCACTCAGGCAATGCTGATTTGTGATGGAAACATTGATATGTCCTTCCTAGTAAGCCCCAGTAATCTGGGCAAGTACAAACAGCAGCCTTTGATAAATGGCAAACAGGCTTTGGCATTTAGGGACACAGGTGCTAGTGTCACCATGGTGGCAGAGGACCTAGTGGACCCTGGACAGATCATCCTGGGCGAAATGTACCAGGTGACCAATGCAAGCAATGTCCAGACCAACCATAGTCTGGCAGTTGTGAATTTCTCCTGGGGAGGGGTAACTGGCCCTAAAAAGGTTGTAGTCAGTGCAGACCTCCCTTTAGAATGTCTGTTGGGCAATGATCTAGAGACTTCAGCCTGGTCTGAAGTAGAGTTATGGACTCATGCTGAGATGTTGGGCATCCCTGCAGAGGTATTTGCTGTGACCAGGTCACAAGCAAGAATGCATGACACTGAACCAGCTCTGGATCCTGGAACAATGGACCAGATGCTTCCCAAGAGGAGGAGCAGTAGGGTTAAGGCAGTGCCTTCCCTCTGTCTCAGATCAAAGATTCACTTCCAGAGGGAGGTGAAGCAGAACCTGAAGAAGGAACTGCCCCAGAGGGACTTGAACCTGACCAGGTTGAGTTCTTGGGGGCAGGGGGCCCTTCTAGGGAAGATCTGAGTAAGGAGCAACAGTGCTGCCCTCTCTTGAACCCCTCAGACAGCAGGCTGCTGCTGAGGCTGCTGGGAGTGCTAGTGGGTCCCATAAAGTTTATTGGGATGAGGGACTCCTATATTCTGAGGGTAGAGACCCAGCCCCTGGAGCCACCAGGAGGTTGGTAATACCTCAGAAGTTTAGGGGTTCCTCTTGACCTTAGCACATGATATCCCTTTAGCAGGTCACTTGGGCCAAAACAAGACCTGGGACAGGCTTGTTCCACATTTTCATTGGCCACATATGTCAGAGGACACAAAGGAGTTTTGTCGCTCCTGTGTCACTTGCCAAGCCAGTGGTAAGGCAGGTGGCACAACAAAGGCCCCCTGATACCACTACCTGTGGTGGGGGTACCCTTTGAAAGGGTAGGGATTGACATTGTTGGTCCCCTTGACCCTCAGACTGCATCTGGGCACAGATTTATCCTGGTGGTAGTTGATCATGCCACCAGGTACCCAGAGGCAATTCCTCTGAGGACCACCACAGCCCCTGTGGTGGCAAGAGCCCTCATTGGAGTTTTCTCCAGAGTGGGTTTCCCAAAGGAGGTCATTTCTGACAGAGGTACCAACTTCATGTCAGGATATCTGAAAGCAATGTGGAAGGAGTGTGGTGTAACTTATAAGTTCACCACCCCTATCACCCACAATGCAATGGTTTAGTTGAACGCTTCAACAAAACCTTGAAAGGAATGATTAAAGGACTCCCAGAGAAGCTTAGGCGGAAATGGGACCTTCTTCTTCCTTGCCTGTTGTTTGCATACAGAGAGGTTCCACAGAAGGGGGTTGGTTACAGCCCATTTGAGCTTCTGTTTGGGCATCCTGTGAGAGGTCCACTATGTTTGGTAAAAGAGGGCTGGGAGTTACCTCTCAAGCCCCCAAACAAGATGTGATGGACTATGTACTTGGTCTCCGCTCCCGGATGGCAGAGTACATGAAAAAGGCAACCAAAAACCTGGAGGCCAGCCAAGAATTGCAAAAAGCTTGGCATGACCAAAGGCTGTGCTGACTGTATACCAGCCAGGACAGAAAGTGTGGGTGTTGGAACCTGTGGCCCCAGCAGCCCTCCAGGACAAGTGGAGTGGCCCCCATACAATAGTTGAACAGAAGGGAGAAGTCACCTATCTGGTGAATCTTGGAACTCCCAGGAGCCCCCTAAGGGTGCTTCATGTCAACAGATTAAAGCCATATGTTGACAGGGCTGACATGGGCTTGCTCATGGCAACTGATGAGGACCAGGAGGAGGAGAGTGACCCTCTCCCTGACCTGCTCTCTCAGAACCCTGATGATGGGTCAGTAGATGGTGTTGCTTTGGCAAGCAGCCTCACTGACCATCAGCAAACTGAGTGCAGACAAGTTCTGCAACAGTTTAGACATATGTTTAGCCTGACCCCTAGTCAGACTACCTGGTGCTCCCATGAGGTGGACACTGGGGACAGTCTGCCTGTCAAGAATAAAATCTACAGGCAACCTGACCATGTCAGGGACTGTATCAGGACTGAAGTCCAGAAAATGTTGGAGTTAGGCGTGATTGAGCCTTCAGATAGCCCTTGGGCTAGCCCAGTAGTCCTGGTACCCAAGCCTCATACCCAGGGTGGTAAGAAAGAAATGAGGTTTTGTGTAGACTACAGAGGCCTCAATGCAGTCACTAGGACTGATGCCTATCCCATACCAAGGGCAGATGAGCTGATTGATACTTTGGCCTCAGCCAAGTATCTAAGCACATTTGACCTAACAGCTGGCTACTGGCAAATCAGATTAGCTGTTGATGCAAAAGCCAAAACAGCATTTTCGACCCCTGGTGGGCACTACCACTTTGTGGTGATGCCCTTTGGATTGAAAAATGCACCTGCCACTTTTCAGAGGTTGGTGAATAAAGTTCTGGCAGGGATGGAAACTTATTGCTCAGCTTATCTAGATGATATTGCTGTCTTTAGTTCCTCCTGGCAGGATCACCTGGTCCACCTCAGAAATGTTTTGGAGGCCCTGCAGAAAGCAGGCCTCACTATCAAGGCCACCAAGTGCCAGATAGGGCAGAGTCAGGTTGTGTACCTGGGCCACCTTGTAGGTGGAGGCCAGGTTCAGCCTTTACAGAGCAAAATCCAAACCATAATGGAATGGGTTGCTCCAACCACCCAGACACAGGTGAGAGCCTTCTTAGGCCTGACTGGGTACTATAGGAGGTTTGTCAAGGGATATGGATCTATAGTGACCCCCTTGAATGATCTGACCTCAAAGAGAATGCCAAAAAGGTTCAGTGGACAGCTAGCTGTCAAAAGGCATTTGAAGACCTAAAGCAGGCCATGTGCACTGCCCCCATCTTACAGAGTCCAGACTACACCAAAAAGTTCATTGTCCAAACAGATGCTTCTGAGCTGGGTGTGGGAGCTGTACTGTCTCAACTGAATGATGAAGGTCAAGACCAGCCAGTAGCTTTTATTAGCAGAAGGCTGACCCCTAGAGAGAAACGTTGGTCAGCTATAGAGAGGGAGGCCTTTGCTGTGGTATGGGCCCTGAAGAAGCTGAGGCCATACTTGTTTGGTACTCACTTCATAGTTCAGACTGACCACAAGCCCCTCCTATGGCTAAAGCAGATGAAAGGTGAAAACCCAAAACTTTTGAGGTGGTCCATTTCCCTACAGTGGATGGACTATACAGTGGAACATAGGCCTGGGACCCAACATGCCAATGCAGATGGACTCTCAAGGTATTTCCACTTTGAACACGAAGACTCAACTGGTCAAGGTTAGTTTAGTGTCCCTGCGTTTGGGGGTTGTGTAGGAGAGTAGGATCTGCCTCTTATGTTGCTCCCACTTTTTTCTGATGTTAGCACTGGTTTCTGGCTATAGTCTGGCTGGGTCCCTGCCAATCAGGGCCCCAGCCTCTCTGTTCTCTCTAAACGACATGGAGTGCACTCTAGGTGCACTAGTGATTGGATACTGTGGTGCCTTATGAGTCCCTAGTATATGGTACCTTAGGTGCCAAGGGCATAGGTACTTCACAGGCCTACCAGGGGCTGCAGCATGTGTTATGCCACCCCTGGGAAGCAGTCTAAATCTGACACCACAGGCCTGCTACTGCAGCCTGGGTGAGGTGGTGCTAGCACTCCTCACTGAGATATAGGTTTCCTATATCTCTCCTGCACACACATATAAACCTATCAGTCACCCCTAAGGCAGGCCCTATCAATCCTGAGGGCAGAGTGCTTGGCTTCTATGTGAGGGGGTGCCTCTGCCTGAGCAGGGCCCCTCTGCAGCTCTCAGAGTCTATTCTCTGGTGCTGTTTGTGGATGCGGTTAAACCATATACTATTAAGTGCATTATATCCTCGCGGTAAATGCTAACTTTGGAATGGCTGCATCAAAACATGTCGTGTTTGGTGTCAAACATCTTGGAATACTACCCCCCGCCAATCTTGGCGGTGGGGGTAGCATTCCACCCTTCTAGAGGGAGAAGACATGTACCTGCTGTGGAAACGCGGTAGAATCCTAAAGAGCCCTGGCATCACAAAATGGATGCCACCAGTCACAGACACTGGGCTGCCCTCCTGCTGATGACCGAAACTCGCAGTGGAGGAAGCCCAACAATAGGCATCCTGTCACAGGGAGGTGTAACCACCTCCCAGACAGGGTTTAGTGTATTGGGGCTGGGTGGGTGCACTCTTAGAGTGCTTTGAAGTCCTGCACTGGGGGAGCAGAAGGCTCCTCTGTGCATATGCCAGTTCAAACCAGCTCAGGGGCTACCTGCCCCTGCTCTGGCGCGAAACTGGACAAAGGGAAGTGGGTGTAGCCACCCCCTCCCTTGACCCTCCCATAGGTGGGGTCATAGAGCTAGTCCATCCCCTCTTTTAGTATAAGAGGGGGAACCTTGCCATTGCAAAGCAGATAACCCCTGGACGACGCTCTACAGAAGAATCCTGGCCCTTCGACGTTCCACTACCTTTGGAAGACAGAAGAATCTCCCTTGGAGTCAAGGAGTGACTCCCCTGCTTGGCAGGCACCAAAAACGACAATGACGGTCGCAAACTACGCCGCTCCCGCCGGAGTCCGAAGTCCCTGCAGCCCACGAAGTGGATTTCCTGACTTCTCCAAGGCCATCGTGAGTCCCCAGTGAAGCTGAGGCAAGTGGACCCCACGAGTGACGAGGAACTGCGACCCCTGGGTACCGTGCACTATTGTCGAGTGCAACCCCTTTACAACGTTCTAGAAACTTGTGCTTTGGACCACGTATGGTCCCGACCTCCAGCAGGAAACCCTCCGAAGATCAGAGGCCTACACTATCCCGAGTGACCGTGGGCCCCTGTTGAGTGATTCCGCCCGAGGTGTCTTCGCGATCCCTTGCCAGCCGGCTCGTGGGTCCCCAGAAGACTTCTTAAAGAAACCAAAGGGCTCCTCTGGTTGCTCCAGGCCTGCCCTGACTTACCCTCGCTGGGTGAGTCCCTCAGACCTTGCTGGTCTGTGCCATCGACTTTTCTTCATCTCCCCGAGACTTGCTGTTGCCAAGGCTTGTTGGCTCCAATCGAGTTGCCGACACCGCAGTAAGCTGCAGACTTTGTGGGACACACAGAATCCAGCTCCTGGTCATCGTCGACGCCTCCTGGACCTCGTGGCTGAAGAGTTAAGGCACCTGCAACCGACCTGAATCAACCGACGACGGTGGGCATCCATCTTCCTTGCCCCGAGTCACTGCCAAGTGACTTTGAACACTGTCCCCTCTGCTTTCAGGTCATCCTTCTTCAGAATCCAGGCTTGGATTCCACCGGACACTTCTTCAGCTCCCGCAAGCAGCAAGTCTTCTTTGTTCGCCATTGAAAACGACGCCGCGACCCGACACCAAAGGACACCTATGCACCCGGCTTCCCTGGGTGAGGTAACTCCAGCACTACGGTGCTCCTGTGATGTGGGCCCTAGAACTACTTACCCTGTAAGTGACTTGCTTGTAGGTTCTCCCGAAGTATCCTAGAACTCTTAATTTCCAACCGCGACTTGCCCCATTGAAGTTAACGGCGATCCGCGCCTGTGTATCCACACTGCACGCGGCCCCCGTGGGTCCTTTACTTACCTGCCTTGGGTGGTTTCGTGAGGCCCCAGCACTTCTGAAGGCCCTAGGCCTTGTCTCCCTGCAAGTCGTTGTTGCTAAGTCCCTTTTTAGTATATGGTCTGGTACGCCCCTAGGGCCCCAGCCATATTTTGTGCTTAACTTATTGTGAAACGTTGATTTGTGCATATGTTTGTCTTCTAATCTCATAAAGAGATTAGTAGAGAGTTATTTAGAAATAAATACATATATATTTGATATATATACCTGTGTGGTGTCTTTTCATTTGGTGATTCAAGAGATTATATGGTAAAACAAGCTGCTTTACATTCCTTCAAGACTTAGCCTGAAGGCTGCTCTCCACAGCTACCACTAGGATAGCTTTCTTTAAAAGGTTGTCTTAAACCTATCTACCATAAGAGTCGATTTGCCCTGGTGCAAGGTGTCCACTTTAATTAGTGAACAGCATATACCAGGCCAACTTCTCACACTGAAGAAGCTGAAGGTTGCCTAGCTGAGGAATCTCAGGCTAGAGGTTCGAGAGAAGCTGACGTAGAACAACCGAGCACAAGTCAGGATTGGATACCAGTGGTAGAAGTTCCTGAAGTATATTACAGAACGAGAAATCAAACAAAATTGGAAGAAATTGAAGAAGATCAGATAGGTGAAGAAGAAGAAGTTCAGGATCAAGAAGAAAAGATAGTAAAAGATCCTGAACTAAATCAGATAGGGAAAGAAAATTGGACTAAAAACAGTGAAGATTTAATTGACTTTACACAGGGAAAGACAGGTTTAGAAGAATCAGGTCAGGCTGCAGAAGTTCACAGTGCAATAAGCCCTGATCAGAAGCAATTAGATCAAGAAGAATTCACTAAAGAGAAAGGGGTAAATACAAAAGAACATAAAGAAATAAAAAGGAACAAAGCCAACATCTTAAAAGTCATTGTGGAGCTACTGAAAAGAAACCAATCAGACCTGAAAAAGAACAAACAAAAGAAGCAGTAATCAAAGAAAACAAAACAGTATTGAGCAGTGAAAATAATGAGATCTTTGAAGACGTAAACAGAGAAACAGTGCCAACAAAGAAAACAAGAAAAGGAGATCATTGGCCAAGTGTCATCAAAAGAGTAAAATACCACATAACAACCAGAAGTGAAGATGCAGAACAAGTACCTGAAGTAACAAGTCAAACTGAACAAGAGAAAAAGTCAGGAAAAAGAAAAGTAAAAGACTGAGACTTATGAATAACAAATTCAAGGGTCCTGACTGGACTTATATCATTCTTGAAGATTTTGAAAGCTCAGAGTCAAGTGACAGTGGTGGCGAAGGAACAAGTGCAGAACTAACATACGAAGAAGAAACAAGACCACCCTGACCAAACAAAAGAATCATCTAAAGAAAAGAAAAGAGATAAGAAGAGAAATCTTCCTTGTTGAAAAATGCCTGATGATAGAGTTACTGGGAGACCAAAACGAAATTGTTGTAGGAGATGCTGTGCAATCTGCATATGTAGTCTAGTATTGGTGCTTATAGTATGGTTAGTCCTGATTGTAGCAATTCCTTACCTTATGATAATAGATAAGAAGATTAATAATGAAACTAAAGGGAGGACAGCAAACATGAAGGGCAATAGAGTAGAATTAATGGCAGAAGATGAGGCAGAAATTCATCATGAAATAGCTGATAACGACACTAGTTTAAATGTTTTCACAAAGTTATTGTTTCAGTATGTAGACACAATGGAAGTTAGTAATTGTTATGTTTGTATGAAGTTACCCGAATCAGTAGCAGAAGGATTAACATACCATCATTTACCACTGACATATGGCATCTCATGTAGTGTATTAACAAGTTTGTTTTATAGAACAGGTAGGCTACAGTATTATTATTCAAATTTAGATGTGATATTTTCAGAGGTTCCGATTCGCAAGAGTATGAACTCAGTGCTTACTAGTCGAGACGCACAGTTTATGGGAGAGTTTTTCTTAACAATAAAATCAATAGACATAACACATGCACATAGACACAATCTAACATGTTCTTTACTAGAAGAAGAAAAGATATTTTTGAATTTAGTAGAAGATAGAAGACATGATTTTCAAAACAAAGCTTCAGAGCATAAGGCTTAGTTGCCACCTTTGGCGGAGAAGGAAGGGAGTTATACACCTGGTAAAGCTCAAGGTGCAATGGCTCTGGATTTCGTAAAGAAAGGGAAAATTTGTCTTCATAGGTTAAAGACTGATTATAACAATGTTTTCATTGGTACCAGTGAATGTGAACACAATGTTTTAATTATTGGAGGTTGGGGACTCAAAGGAGGAACAGATTCAGTTTTTCCTGGAATCTATTATGTATGTGGGAATAAGGCTTACTTTAGGCTTCCTGCAAGGTGGTATGGAAGTTGTTATTTTGGAATAGTTTTTCCAAAGATATACCACGTAAAAAGAAACACTGGAAGCAATGAAAACAATAATGAGTTAGTACGTAGAAAAAGAGCTAGTTTTTCAGAAATTGTAGGTGATATATTTGGTGCATTGATACCTTCAGTGGGAATAATTCTGAACTCAAGGAAAATATGTAAATTGTCTACAGTGGTTGATCGTTTATCAACGATACTGCTGGAGGTTTTCTAATGATTAATACGGAGATGGTTGCGATTAAATCTATGGTGATGCAAAATCGACTTGCTCTTGACATTCTATTGGCAAAAGAGGGAGGAGTCTGTAAATTATTGAAGACGAAACATTGTTGCACTTACATTCCTGATAAGAGTGCAGAAATTGGAACGCACATTCAGAACATAACTAAACTTGAGAAAGAACTTAAACCACTGGAAGTTGATAGTGTATGGGAAAGATTGACAAATAGTATATCGTCAATTGGAACCTGGTTTGCTAATATAGGGAAAGGACTTATAGGTCAAATATTAGTACCCTTAGCAGGGATAGCAATAATAATTTTAGCAATAACAATATGGTGCAAATGCTGTAGAAAGAATGGGACATATAAAGTGACAGGAAAAGGAAAGAAGAGAAAACTAGATGAAATCGAACTAGAAGAATGGAGAAGTGATTTATACAAGAAATTAAAAGGAGACTGTAAGAATAGAAAAAGTAAAATTGAGAATGAAACGAATTGCTAGAAGTTGGCATCTGATTGAGGGTAGTATTTTGATGGCTCAGAAACGCCATCAGAGAGGGGATTGATGGAGCAAGGTTTCAAAATTGAAACTTGCTTGTATGCAATCTTCCTCATAGTATTAATTTATTAAATTTGTACTGTCAATACTAATCCTTGCATTCACAAACACAAAAGGGATAGATGCTTGCCTATGTGTTTTACTAATGAATAACGCTTGTCCATAAACCAAGATGGCCGCTAAAAGTGCGGGACTTTATTGCGCATGTCACAACCTGATCACATGGTGTGACGTCTTTCTTTGCTTGGTGGGAAACTTCTGCTTCTGCGCAGTGTGTATTAAAATGGCCGCTAAATGTTTTCACATGCTTAAGCTTGCTCTCATGTCATTATTAAATTGTCGTTTTCTTAACGCTACTAATGCAGGATAGTATTATGATTAAATGGGAATAGAGTTAGGGAAAGTGGGTATACAGTGAAACTTTTTATTTGTGATTTTAATATTTTCTTCTTGCACTTTTAGTAATTTGTAAACTTGGGCCTGGGTTAGTGTCTTGAAAATCGAGAGACAGAGGGTTCTGCGCATGTGTCCTGTATGCCTGCCAAGTGAAGTCAACTTGGACGTCTCCCAAGGCCACGACCTATTGGCCGAAGATGATGTACCCAATGTTTCCGGCGGAACAAATTGTTACTTTTCTCCTGTAAAATATATAACATTTGTCATGAGACGGGTGGGAAATAAAGCGAATGTATTAATTTGAAGGGGAGGGAACGTAAAGACAATAGGCTTTACAATTTAGGCCAAATTGATATGGTGCGAGAATCCATCTCCTGTCCCTGTCCAATCAGAAGTAGTGGTCCCATATTTTAGCAACATTAAGGGGAGGTACATGGGCGTAGAAGGGTATAATAGAATATAGTATTAGTAAATTAGTCAGAGCGGGATTCCAGAAGAGCATGCGTTCATGAAGAACAGGCGTCCATACTGCCAGAGCGCTCTCAACTCCAGACTGCCCAGCTGATCGGTTGCTGACTGAATTCCTGTCCGGAAGAGGTCCTGAGGAGGGGGCGGCGGAGTCCATTAGAAGGAAGGCACGGGAGAATCGAGAGAAGTCGAGTATCAGAGAGGGGAACGGCGCAGGCGTCGTTGTAGAGAGGTCACCGGTCCTGTCCTGATCCTGGAAGAAGTCTTTGCTCTTCATCCTTCCTGGGTCCTATCTTTTCCAACTCCTTGGCTAAGGGGCTTGGTTCTCGCATTTTAGGTAATTATACTGCAACCTTTAGTTGCGCTGCTGTCTCTATCTTCTCCTCTTCCTTAAACACCGTCATTTATTAGCAAAATCATTTCTATGCTTTTTCTTGGGTATTTCAATCAAGTACTGTGTTTTCTGTATTTTACTCTGCTAAAACTTTAGATAAACATTTTAAAACTTCCTGACTCAGTGGTTATTTCAGGATTATGTACTATAATGAATGTCACTCATTTTAAACTTCCCAATTAGCAAAGGATCCATTGGTAAGTTATTACTCTTCAATCAGAAGGTAATTGGTAGCAGGGACATCTGACACCCAGCGTAAGTATTAGTGTAGTGTGAATGTATGGGCCCAAGTGAGTATATGGTGTATGAATGCTGTTGGCTAATATTGCGCTGGATCAGATCTGCCCCCACATATTTACACAATCACGTCATTTAATGTTTCACCCTAAAGCAGAGGACTGCTCACACCATGGTATTGCAGCATCTATATTTACCCTGTTATTGATCATTTATGTTTGATTCTAAAAATAGCCTACCACACGAGTATATGCATTTACTGCGTCGGCCCATCTTGCCGTTGCTGGTGACTAAGCCTCTGACGTGCAAGTGTCTTGGGACTGAAATTTAAATTCAAAGAAAACTCTTCAAATAAAAATTCAAGCCGAGTCTGTTGGACAGTTTCGTCAATCAAGATGAAAGAGGATGTTATCAGCATAACCAATTTCATTAAAGAGCTCTGGGACGGAGATGCTTATCAGAGCTTGTTTGCATTCTTATGCTTTATCGTTATCAAAACATTTGAAATCAAAGGCAGGTGTTTTGTATTAAAATTCCAGGTATGTCTTTGGTATTTGAATAGTGCCTCCTAGCTAATGCCAAACAAAGCTCACATCTCAGTGCCAGCCACAGACTGCTAACCTGCTGCTTTGAACAATGGGCTTGATGTATGTTAGATCCACTCCTCCTGCAATGCTGAATTACTCACCTCTAACAGTCCATGAATTATGCACACTAACAATATTTTACAGTCTCTGAAAAACAGGCCGTAAAATATGAGAAGGTTTACGTTCTTCCCCAGAAGTGCGATTTATGATTAATAGAATGAGGGATTAACAATGAGCATATTTTAATTTTAAGCAAGCTCTCCACATTGTAAATGGCTTTTATCTCTCTTTGAAGCTGAATCATTAGCATCTTTCAATATGCGTGCTAACGCATCTCGTTCTATTTTTATACGGCTGATATATATACTGTGGTGGGTTTCTCCTCTGTCTTTTGTATTTCACCTCAAGTAAGAATCGAATGTGTCTGACGTCATGTAAGTTCAGGTCAGTTAGCTAAGGTTTCAAACGGCGTGTGTTATGGCGAGGAAGCCTTACAAAATGAGCTGCGACATGCTTGTAATTTCTTACAGTTTCCGCCCCGTGTTGATTAGACTTTAATTCTCATCTGATTTAAAAGCTAATGACTGCAATCACAGATAGGTGAACGCTCGTTGTTAGGTCTGGCTTTGACACATCATAAATCATGTTATCAACAACTCATAAAGAATACATATATATAGAGATATGTAGAATGGTGTTGGTAAGACGTCCTCATCCATTAGTCAGTTCAACTGCCATTCAAGTTTCACTTTCGCCAACCACAACATACAGCATGGGAAATGGGTCAGCCCACTTCTGCCATTGGTTTTCTTGGACTCTGAGTGACAGCATTTTACCTGATCATATTTGCACATCAGCGTAAAAAGAAGAGGACTTCCGGCCTAGTGCATCAAAACTTTACTTTTCCAGTGTTTTTTCCCATTCATTAGCCTTTTTTCTTGTCGTCCTTATGTGCTTAGACTACTGGCCTGATTTAGAGTTTGGCAAATGGTTATCTTTATTACAAACATTGCGGATGCCCCGGAGCGGCGGCTCCTCCGCTGTGGCAGAGGAGCACCACCCGACTGCTCTTTGAGCCGTGGAAAAAGGAAAAATAAAAGGATAATAACACTATGTTATTATCATTTTATTTTTCCGTTGTCAGGCAGGTTTGCGGGGTGGGCTGTCACAGCCAGCAGGAGATTAGTTATTGTGGCACTTAAGTGCGCATGACGGTTTGGCAGGGCGTCTTGGGCCAGCAAAACAGTCATGCGCACTTTGCATGTTCTCCATGGACTGTATTACAGACTAATTGTAAAACATGCACAGGCTCAGAGTCCCTGTCTGAGCACTGAACCACGGTGCTCAGACCAATCACAATGCTGCTATCATGGTGACCAACCCTTCCAGAATTTTAAGATGCTGGGGCCATACTTGAAAATTCCTATTCCAGTTGTTCATAGAGCTCATAGGTGTATGGTACTTTCCGCTATTGATGTACATCTGCAAGGAGAGCAGGATAGATTAATCATCTCATCTACCTTCATGGGCATGGTGCTTGCTTTATTAAATTATTAAATAAGCCCATCTCCTTCCCACCCAGATCCCTTTCCAGCCCTAGGAATGTCAATGATCTTTCCATCCTCCTCTATCACCTCAGGTTTTTGTGTCCCTCTTGTTACAGTCCCTTGACTCTCGCCTTGTCATGATTGAGTAGATTTTAATTTTTTTTAATTTTTTTGGTGCAGATTGAGACTGGCTCAAGTATGTTTTTCAGGACCTTGAGTGTTGTTGAGGACTATCCCAGCTGCTTTTCAGCTCTGTCCTGTGTGCCTGCAGAGCTGGACTCACAGAAGTACATCTCATTGAACCTAGGAGACCATTAATAATAATAATAACAATTCCTATTTATAAAGCGCAAACATATCAGCATCTTAAGGTTTCAAGGCGCTGGGGGGCCTTCAGGGAGATTAAGTGAGCTATTGCCCAGAGTCACATAATGCTGATCTGATCTGCCTCCAGCGCTGGGGATCGACCCGTGAGCCCCGTGCTCCGGAGTCAGCCACTCTGGCCGCTGTGCCACACCTCTCCACCAGTCAGACCAATTCCTTCTCCTTTCATGTACTACTCTGCAGTTTTGTTTCATCAGCTGTTCCTGGATAACACTGGATTAGTTCTAGCTGTCCAGCTGCCAAAGAAAGGCAATGGACAAAAGAGCTCAGCACTGAGGTAATACTGTGCAGTCTGGAGCCATAGCTGAGATTCTGCGGGATATGCTGCAGCTGGACATATGTATACATTTGTAATAACTCCCTGAGCTCCACAGTGCGTGGATACCTGCAGTGCAGTGCTTAGGAGTGCTAGTGGCCATGATTCCCAGAAACTGGAACCATGGGAATTCTGTGGAAACCTACCATTAAAAATGTTCCCTAGAAAGACAGTAGTTTTACAGATGCTATGGATCAGATTTATCAATAATGTATCGAAACTTGATGCAGCGCCACACAGCAAGACAACTTGCTGCACTGTATCAAACGGAGAGGGCAGGTATGCACCATATCTACTAAGATATGGTGCATTTCTGCTCTCTCACTGTGCTGGCGCAATAGTGCTGCCGAGCACCAACGCAGACATCCCTGCACCATGGTGCAAGGGTGCCTGGGTTGCAGCCAGGATTGTTTTTGTGCAGGATGGGAGACCTTCCTGCAAAAACACAATCCTTAGATGCGTTTTCCTCTTTCTAAGTATACTGCAGAATGCAGCACACTTAGAAAGAGGATACATCAAGGAGAAATAAATATATTTCTCCTCGTTTAACCTCTATCAGTAAGGCATACAATTCTGATGCATTGCCAGGTTTACTATTCTTGTTCAATCTGGGAATGCGCCAAACAGCATGGGTGGATGCATTGGAACACCAACTATCCACCCATGTAATGCCTTCCCCCGCACAGTGTAATGCAAGGCAATGACTTGTGCTGCCTTGTGTTACTCCAGATCCACCAAGCCACGTGGGGCCATGCAAGGTGGTTTTGCGTGGCTTGGTAAATCTGACTTAAGGATTGCGTTGCCCTTTTGTCACCTTGTGTGACGCAAGGGCAACGCAATCCTTTGATATATCTGGCCCTCTGTCTCTGCCAGGAGGCCTTTGGACACCCAATTACATCATTTTGCTGTTTCTCCTCATTACTAGGCTTTCTTCACTGCCTACTAACGTTTCATGTCGATAGCAGATCGTAGTATATTAAAGTTGTGATGGATTACAGAACACACATGTCCGTCAGGCACCCTGACACCATGGAGACTCTTGCTCCACTGAGATAGGAACATTTCTATGTTTTTAGCATAAGAGTAGATAGAAGTAGACAGCCAGATAACGAGGAACATAATGCTACAACTTCTTCTACCAACTTTGAAGCTGACCTGAAACATTTGGGGGCATATTCACAAGGAGCTATCGCCGAATTAACGGCACTTTATCGTAGCCAAAGTCGTGATAAATATACCTCCCCATTCACAAGCTGGTGTAAACAGCCCACACCACCAGTTTACCTGCGATAGCAGCCGCAAAAAACATCGCCACAGAGGACCCGGGCAACTATCGCTAATGAGATGCAGAGTGGGCATTCCCGTGCCAAAAGGAGCGACAACATCACACCTCAACATTCACAATGACCAGCCACATCGGCGATAAAAACACAAAACCGGCGATAAGCCGCATTAGCACCAGGAAATCTACACCTGCCCTGACCTGGTGTAAAGTTCGACCACAGCCTGCACCACAAAAGGGAGCACAGCCCAGAGCCACACATGAAGGACAACAGATGCCCACGAGCAACTGAACATGCAGCACGGACACCCAAGAGGGCCACAACACCCACCGACACCACACCCAGGCCCGCAACACCCCCCCCCGGGACCACCCCCAACCCCGGACTAAGAAACTGCACACCAACAGCACGAATCCCAAAACAAACATTTTGCCTGATGTCGCACAAGCAGGAAAATAAACATACATGCGTGGTCAGAAAATGGAGAATCAGTCATATAGCAATGCAATCACCAACACAAAACACCATACAAACAAAAGCAGAAACAACCCTTAGGATGAGTCCTAGCGGCTCCTCACTGGACAATCCGTAGCACACAGCCTGGAAGACCAAATCCAAGAGAAGAAGGTGTGCCATGCGCCCAACAAAGGAAAGAGAGGGAGAGAGCGAGGGAGAGAGACGGAGTGAGATAGCACAAGCAGCGCAAGGCCGCTCGGGCAATGGGCTCCACATGCCAACATGTGTGTGTGCATCGCCATCCGTACACCATGAGCCCAAGGCCGTGTCCCAATCTCAGCGCCAAAGCCACATCACATTCCGAAAACATAAGTAGTAGTCAGACAAACATCAGGGATGAAAGCACCATTGTCCCAATGCAGAAGGCGGGAGGACACCTGCATCTCTGACCTTGGTCCAGAATGCGCCTGGAACACCCTGATAGAGATGCAATGGCAGATGGGGATGACTCCCACACCACGCATTCTGCAAATGAACCATCCGACTTATCCACAGCCCACACACAGAAGCCCCTGCCTGTGGTACCCCCGCATGGGATGCCCTTGACACTCACGGAAACAGCAACCCATTACCCACAACGTTGCACAAACATTCAAATCATTGCTCAGAGCTGTGGCATATCCTCCACACAACTGCCGCAGTTCAGAAGAGTGCCGGTTCACGAGACGCACCAACGCAATGGCAGGCCATACCGGGCACATGCACAACCCCCGTCACGTGGAACAGTACCGTGCACGTATGCTGCATTTACTGGGCGCACTGCCACTGGCAGTGCTGCGGATCAGTTACAGGCTCAGCTTCCGCATTGCCCACGTCACCTGCGTCCAGCCCTGGTTCCACTGCCGAACATGCACAATCGAGTGTCCCATGGATGTCTGCCTATCCAACACAACTGTTGATGAATTGGACTATGACTTGTGTCTGCGGCCCCTGTTGGATCACGAACAGGAGTGTAACCGAGACAGCCGTGCATGGGATGCCTTGACATACTGCGTATGTATCGGTAGTTGTGCATGGGAGATTGCACAATTTCTCATGTGCAGTGACCACATCGAGGTGCTCCCCTGATCGGTGAGACGGTGTGGGCTGAGCACACCTGCCCGGACCACCTAATGGATTGGCTCACCCTGGTGTTCCTTGAACACGACAACGACGTACTATTGGAACACATTGCACATGAAGCTGCACGGGCATTCATGGACGAGTAACTACGTTCCTGCAGCCACATCCGATTGCCACCCACAGCACATGGCCCAACAACTTGTTGCATCGTGGGGATTGCTCACATATCCCACCACAACAGAGGACACGTCTGCCTTCGTTCGGGCTCTGGATGCATGTGCGTGGAACAACACGTGTGTACACACATCTGTGCAAGGTGACGCAGGTCCATGGTCGGAGCAACACAGCATCGTTTGGCAACATTGCCAATTCGGACACACTGCTGGGGGAGAGCACACACATGGCAATGTAGCACGACATGTGAACCTGTCGGACCCTCACACCTGATCACTGTCAGCAGAGCAGACACTCGGCGCACTCAGGAGGCAGAGCACTATGCAGATCCCATGTGCAGTGAGTCGTGCCCCCTCACACGGGGCAATGGGCAGACGCCAAACAATATATGACTCATCCAGCAAGGCAAGGTGGGCTGTGAGCGTTGCCATCCGTGATGAATGTTGTCCATTTTAGCCCCGACATTTTCTGAACCTCGACATGTACCCATGCTGCGTGTAAGTGTCTTAAGCATGTCCCTGCCTGCTGTGGCCATTGCCTCGTCCGTACTGACACGCACATGCCAATAAAGTCTATGCCACTCCACTGGTGTCTAACTGTGAGGTGTGTTGTTTAGATTGTCCACTCGTGTGCCACAATGAGCATCGTCCCTAAACAGGGAGGAACTGACTGACGCATGTGCAATGTGGGTGAGTCCCTTTGGCAAGCTCCACCTCTGTGAGCCAGACATTGTTTTTGGATTTGTGCTGAACGACATGTGCACTTACGTGACGTCAGGAATGTGAGTATGGTGTCCAACCACTGATCATGTGGAGCAATGTCATATCTCACTACAGAATATGTCCACACAGATGTGTGTGAGTAGGTATGCAACGTGAAGTTCTGTTGTCACATGTGGTGTAGGACACCACTCCTGGCCTGCTTTCATTTGGGTCAGTCCTACACACAGCCCTATTCAACACATGGACGTGTGCCTACGTTGGGGGGGTTGTGTGATTGTTGTTGATGTGCAATGGGGACACAGCTAGTACTCACCTTCACAGTCATCCAATTGGCCATGTATCTCAGGGATACACATGCACATAGATGTCAGTTACCAGGGTATACCTTCATGTGCAATCATCGTCCCCACATCCAGCCATACTTCCATACGTGAGTGAACATACTGATGACACATCTGTGTGATTTAGAATGTTTTATTCACACTCAGGTGATTGACGGAGCTGGAGCTGTACATGGCCATCCAAGCCCACATCACATGGAAGCCCAGTGGTGGGCCAACCAGAGTCCTTTGGGGATTGCACAGTGATTGGGAAGAGGGAGAGTGCAGTCCGCAGCAGGATAGCTGTGTAATTGGCCAGCGGTGAAGAAATGGCAGTCTGTGTCGGGGTCCGGGTGAATGTCGCAGAGTGTTCCGGGGGTCAGTAGGAGGTGTTTCCCAGGCCATGATGCATAGATCATAACCAGGCAGGAACAGGCCATACGGCGGTGATGGATGCTACTGCCTCCTTCCTCACACAGTAGTTCCCATCCCCTTCTTACTCCCCTGATACGGGTTCTGTGTCCGGTGTGTCCGGTGTGTGTGGCGGGGTGATGGCTGCATCCCTGTGTGCCACTGACACATCAGGGGTCGGAGCTGTGTGTGTCGATGTTCCCACTGCAGTCATCTGGGGACGGTTCAGTGGCAGCAATGGCAAGATGAAGTACTGCAGGGCATTGAAGTTCCCAGCTACTACTCGCTGGTGTCCATCCGTGGCAGACATCCTTCCAGCCTGCATCTGCTCCATGGTCTCCATTGACCTCCGCATCTGTGCCAACTCTGTGCTGTCATGGCTGGTGCATGTCTGCCCACACAGTTCTTGTGTACGATTCATGGCACCAGCGAGGTCAGCCAAGGTCTGTGGCGGAGCATGGTGCGTACCGGGGGTGTCCGATAGGGACTGTACGTGGTCCCTGATGGGACTCAGACACCCACGTATGGCATCGAGTTTGGCTGCCATGAGCTCGAAACCCACCCGCAGCTGTTCAGCCAACTTCACCTGGGAAGACCAAACACGTTGTATGTACTCCATGTATTGGTCGGGGGTCCTGGGAGACAGCTGTGGTGGTGTGTGTTTCCTGCTGTGTGGTCTGTGCAGGTGGTGGGGTCACCTCGAGGCAGCTGGCCTGCCCTGCTCCTGGGGGTGGGGTGCAGAGGCTGTCCAGTATCCGTTGGAGGGTATCTTGACATATGTGCAGGTTGTCCTCTACATCATCAATGATGGGGTTTTTGGTCTGCTCTGCAGTAAGTGTTGATTGTCCCTCTGAAATGTTAAGGGGAGATGCAGGTTAACAGAGTTTCACATGTATGTTGTTAATTTGCAGATGTTTACATTCAGACTGCATGCCGATGTACATTGTGACTGTTTTGGGGGAGCTGGCTATTTGATGGCAGTCAGTGTGTTTTCCGAATACATGACGGATGTGTGGTAGTACCCGTTCATTATCATCACACAGTGTCAGTCAATGCAAGATATGAGTGGACAGTTACTACGCACGAGCGGAACCTGTTGTGAGCTCTGTCCTGTGGTGCTGGTGTTGCACATTGTACCACATTGCCGTCATTTTGGATGTCCTGTGATTGCTATGTGTGTGTGCTGCATTGTGGGGGAGTTGCCCCTGCAGCTCTGATTTCGTGTAGCCTTCTCCCTTTGACACGGGGTGCCTTTGAATTGTGTGCTTTTCGGGGCCTGATTTGATTTTGACTTGGGTCATATGTGCTCTCGGACAGATTTTGTGGCCTGGTGCATTGTTCGTCTGCTGCGTGTATTGTACGGCATGGGTTGTGGGTGCACGTGGACATGTCGGAGTGTGACCTGCTCCTTTACGGATGTGATCCGCACTGGGCTACCTCCATGTCGATTCGTGGGCCATGTCATTTTTTTTGGCTGCTGCCATGCTATCGGACATGCAGTGTTACTTGCATAGTCAGTGTGGGTCACAGAGCCGTTGCTTTGCTGGATTCAGCACATGTGCATGGGTCGGTTGTGATATTGGTGATAGGGGGCCCTCTGTGCACATTGTGGATGGGGGCCTACTTGGCATTTCTATGTGTGCTGCAGTGTGCCAAGGCAATCAGGGACATGTTCCATGGTCATTGTGTGTGTGCTGTGTGCTACACGTAATTGTGCATGTGTGCCATTGTGCCCATCTCCCCCGTCCCCCCGTCCCTAGTCGTTACTCACCCTGTTGCTGTTGGGTCAGGTCGTATCGTGCTGTGTCCAGGCCCCAATCCTGCCACCGTCTCCTCACTGCTGACTGTGGCCACCATTTGCTCCAGCTCATCCAGCTCCTCCTGTGTCGCAGGACTCCCACCTCCAGTCACCGTTGCTGCCTCCCTGTTGGCGGCGAGCTTATGCTTGGTCTGCCTTTTCAGATCATGCCAGCGCCTCTTGACCTCCTCCAGTGACCTCCTCGACACTCCGACTGCATTGACATTGGTAATGATGGCCTGCCATATTTCGGTTTTGGTTGCCAGTGCTGCAGTGGAGGTGCCGAACAGTTGTTGATGGTGTTCGGTCACCTCCGTGACGATGATCCGGTCTTCCTGCGGACTGAACCCTGTCTTCCTCTTCCTCTTGTCCTTGCCCTTCCCCGAACGCGGGGTTCCTGGCTGGTCCTGCGTCGGGCTTGTGGTGTTCGGCTTGTCCTCTGCACTCGGTCCGGGTGCATCCATGTTGCTACGCAGTTTGAATTGTTTTTGGGCTTTTTTTCTTCTTTCTTTTATGGTGCTTTTTCCCGCCGGACGCATGGGATTTGCAGGCCTGTGGCTGGTGTTCGCTGATTTCTGTACCGCGATTGGCCTCATCGCATGTTTTTTTGCGTTCGCGTTTCGCATTTTTTCGGCGTGGCGTTGATTTTCACGATGACATTTGGTGACTATCGCATGCTACCGCCTTGTTGTGAATTCCACGTTGACACAGGGTTATTTTCCCGCGCTAGGCTGCGATATTGAAAGTTGCGTTACGCTACTCTTGTGGTAGTTATCACACGTTCTTGTGAATATACCCCTTGGTGTTTCTCTGTTCTGATATACAAGGCAAATTCAGGAGATAAGGCCATCCTTTGCTAACTGCCTTAGTTCAATCAGTTTCTTCTATTTACCAAACACCTTTCTCATGCTCCCCAGAATGGGAAAAGGAAAAGGAATCAGATGTTGACCTAGAAAAAAGGAGAAAACATATTCATAAATTCATAAAGCAGACAGCAAGTAGCTCTAGCCCTTCTATGTACTGATAAAAAAAATATTCTAAAGAAAGTAGAAAGATCTAGACATATCCTCCATGCCACACTATCTAATCTGGGAGTAGTCTCTGTCAGTGGAGTGAGAGTGTTCAAGATGCCCAAACCATTCAATCATCAAGTTGTCATGCCAGACGTGATGATTTCAGAGGATGCTACAGTCTTCAATCCAGTGTAGAGAAAGGTGGAGTCTGCTTTGAGTCTATCATACCTAGGCTCAGCTTGGCTAGGCCTACTAGAATAATGTGAACTATTCTATTCAACTCACTGTAAAAAAAACATGCATCTCACTCAGTGCTTTTGCAGATGTGTGCAACTACAGGGAAATGTCTGCAAATGCAGAGACTAAGGTTAGATTAATATTTGTGTGGTCTTTCATTGACTGAGGGCTCTACCCTGGCAACAAGTGTTTGAGTGGCTATTTGCAGAAATGTTTACAAAGGCAGTTCAAGTCGTATGGCACTCAGAAGAACTGTCTCCCCAGGATGTTCTATCGGGACCATGGCTTATTCATGGCGCAGTTGGTAGAACTGCTCTTCAAATCACCCAAAAACAAGAATAATACTCATCCCTCCAAGACCAGATGGTGGCCATCAGACAACGGTAGACAGTCCTTAAGAAGGGAACAATGAAGTAATTGTGTTCTTCTGGGAAATAAATATCAAATGAGTTCACGACATGATTCACATTTTCAATTCCTGTTCTCTTTATAAGGTTTGGAATCTTCTTCCTATTTCTTCACTGAGGTAGTTGTTGCACAATGAACACATTAGGCTGGATCCCTACTTGGATGGCAGGATGGGCTGCTAAATACAGCGCTATACTAGCTTCTTTTATCTCGTAGATTCCTCCATAAAATCAAATCATCCAACCACTCAGGAATTTTAGATTAGGGTTGCAATATTTAGGATGCAGTTGTATCAATGTTCCTTCAAGAGTTGATGTCTTCCTGGCTTGAATTTTGCTTGCTAATTGCTTTCAAAGCCATACAAAATGTTAAGTGTTGTGGCTGGATCTTCTTGGACTTGAATAGTGGTGGGTATAGCCATTGTGATATTGAAAACGTCTGTGGTGTAGCGTTTGATTCCATGTAGCTAATAAATGTTTTGTGGTGCTTTCAGCATGTTCGCACTAGGCTCCCCAATTCTTTCCTCTGATGCAACATTGGTATCCAGCATTTCAGGACTGTCAAGCAGTCTTATTTGACATGTGGAACTTGATGTAAGTGTAACTTCACATTCAAAGCTTTTCCAGAGGAGTTTTACTTTTCTTCCTGTCTTCCATTCAAATGATGCCAACTGTGAACTTCGGGGGTTATTAATGGTGGTGGTGGTGGTGGCAAAGACAGAAAATGCAGTGACAAGCTCATATGAGGACAGGCTGTTAGGACAGGTTCACATGGAATTTACTCTCAGGCACTCCAAAGTGGCTTTCGGATGGAACGATATCTGCTGTCCTAGTCACCAAACCACGTCAGAGTGGTTGAAACTCCAGAGCAGATGTCCGGGGATCAGGGAGTTTACCTCCTTAATTGAGCAAAACTATAAGTCCCCGCCCTTAAACTTGTCCAGTGCTGTGGTGAAGAGAGTATTGTAGATGAGCTGTTATCTACATGGCATTCTATTCTTTCCTAAGTCTCTACTCAATTTCTTTAAACCACTGGCTCCAGGACCAGATGTGCAAAAATAACATGGAAGCAATAGTGCTGGTTAGATGCTGGAAACGAAAGAGTGAATCTTTCTTTTGTGAACAGCCCTTAAATGGGTTCACTTGTGAATCACAACCATCTGCAGGGTTTGGACTCACAATCTCTTATCAGTTAAAGTTGGAAATAATTAGCACTTACACTTATCTAGGAGGTTTTTTTTGATTGTTGGAACAATGATAACCCACACTTTCTAGCCCTAAACCAGAAAGCAAAATAGTTTCTTTTTGCATTTAAATCATTGTAAACCAAGTTGTATGGTTCATCACTTGCTCCAATTCATAAGATAAATCAGGGCAAATTGATAACTTCCCTCAGTTACGGCTCCAAAATAATTTGAGAACGTGACTCAACATTTTTGGAAACAGTGAAACAAATATCTGTGGGTGCCTATTTAGATTGCAGCCCAAAGCTGTTCAGTCTCGGATTTAATTGGTTTCGGCCTTGTAAGGCAAGTAGTATTATGCCAGGGGGCTAGCATTCAATTTTGTGAAAACTTATAACAAGTGCCGAATGAATGCTCCTTGGCTTTTCATTTAAGGGTCGAAATTGAAATGAGCAAAAAGCACAACTCATCTACTTTTTGCTCTCCTGACTCTAGTCCTTACGTCCATTTGGGATTTGTCTATTACAGGTACATCCTTCATACTAGTTACTACTGAGGTCTAAGCATGAACGGTTATAAATCCCTATACTCTTCCAACTTCCAACTTCCCAGGAATATAGGGATACTTCTTGCTCATCTTATATAAAATTAAAGACTATGGGGCAGATTTACAAGCCCCTTGCGCCACTTTTGCTTCACTTTTCCCATGTTAAAAGTGACGCAAAAGTGGCGCAAGTACTTGTAAATCTGCCCCTATAAGCTTAAGGATAGGCGACTTTCTACAAAAGACATGATCCCACTCTGGAAGCATTATGGGCAATCTGAACGCCGCCATCTTTGTGAGCTCATCAAGAAATAATAACTCATATCCTTTGTATTTGCCCCAAGTTGACTATAGTGACCCTCATTCTCGGCAATTCCTTGCACAGAGTACTTTCGCCCTGATCCCTGGCCCTGAGAGGAGGGGCCACGCCGGATACCAGGTGCAGGAGCGGCATAAAGCACAGCGAGGCGTCCCGCAGCGCAGGACCTTCATTCTTGGCAATTGCTTGCATGGAGCACTTTTGCCCTGATCCCTGGCCCTGAGAGGAGGGGCCACGCCAGATGCCAGGCACAGGAGAACCATAAAGCACAGCAAGGTGTCCTGCAGTGCGGGACGTGTGCAGGGCATGCCCGGGCTTGGCCCGGGCCAAGACGGGGCCAAGAAGGGCCCGTCATAGCCCAGAAGAGGCTGGCTGGGCCTCCCTCCTTACTTTTGTAGCTCGAACTGAGGAGCATTTGGGAGCCGGTTAGTGAGCACGTCGTTGGGGTGTATTTTGTGACTTTGTAGTTTCCCGGTTTGCTGGTCACTTTATAAAGGAGCTCTCCCATACATATCTCTTACATATTATCAGCTTGACTTTTGAACTGCGGCGGACATTCTTCAGTATGGGGAAAAGAAAGGCGGAAACCACGCTGGGGATGATAAAAGGCCCAGGCCCAGGCCTAAAGCCAGCACATCCATTTTGTCCTTTTTGAACCAGGCAGTGGGGGCATTAACGGCCAAGATTACCAGTGCAGAAATAGAGCTGGAGGCTAACCGCCGGGTCATAACTCAAGACATAGTCATTCAGACTGGGGGTGAGGCTAGTCCTATTCAGACCCAGAGAGTGTACCACTCACGCCTCTTCTCTCCCCCAATGTCCCTTTGGCTACCCATCTTAGCACGCAGGCTTCCCAGCCCATATCTGGGGTCGTTACATTGAAATGCACTGATAAACCTTGCAGAGCAGGGTAAATGGGCACTCGACGCAAAGCTTTTACCCCGGGCCAACCCTCTTCCCCTCAAACCCACGAAGAAGTTTACACCAGGCCCTAGGAAAGCTACAGCTGCGCCCGCACATGCCAACCATATAGCGTGTAGGCAGATCACAACAGAGGATTCCCTTGTAGAGCTTTTTAAAAACCTGGAAACTAGGATCATCACACCTTTAAATGCTTTTGACGCTTGGACAACTGCTCTTGAACAAATAGTGGAGTCATTAAATGGGACAGTGAATAATCTTCAAACTAGTATTAGTAGCTGGCTGACTGACCTCCATACCCCCACGTCAAGCACGGGTAGCAGAACTCTTTCTAAAGGCCTCACTGACACGGTATCAGCAGGACTCCCTCACAGGGACAGGCCCGGGCTCAGGCTTCACCTATTGCTTTTTCACAACCACCTCCAAGGGCCAATACTGAATTTCAATCTGTACCTCTCTGTACAGCTAACCCCGGGCAGTGAGCCCCTGTCAACGTCCAGCCAATCACCCAAGGAAGTCGCCTTAATTCAGTCTTGACCGCCCCTGCACATCTCAAACTGCCCCTCTTAAATGCCGCACCTCCAGTGCTAACATCCAACTACCCCCGGTGGCTACCCCTTATATTGTTGTGCTGGCAGATGTCCCCCCTTTGCAGAAGGACACGCAGGAAAATTACAACCAACTTAAGAAGAAAGTAGTTTATTGGCTGGCAACTAGGGTGAATGCTTACCAGACCCCTGCCCAGATATTGGCTGAAGAAATTATAATGGTTAGGAGGGTGGGTTGGATAGGTCGATTTCAGAAATTATTTGAAGGTGATTGTATTATTGTGAATTTCAATAATTATACATGAGCTGGCCTGACCCTTCATGCCCTGGGGAGTAAAGGTGCCTCAACTGATCGAATATCCGTTCTCCCCTTGGGCTTTTTTTATCCGTCCATAAACCCTGATGCTCTGGTCAGGAAAGACTGGCACTTGTTTCAGACAGAGTCGGGTTGAGAACCAGCTAATGCCCCGGCCCCTATCGTCACCTCCATCTGACAACAAATCAACCGTTTTTCTCCTTTGAGTGAACTGGTAGACCCCGACTGACTGGATCCTTCGCTCCCCACTGGCACTCAAATCTCTATTACCCCGAATCAGGAACCAATTATCAGAAAACAAGACACCATGGAAGTCCTTAGTTGAAACATTGCCAGGGTACAGAGTAAGCTTACAGATGCAGGGTGGATGTGTATGTTCAAGAGTTATGACCTTATCTATCTACAGGAACCGTGGGATACCAAGGGTTGTCTACATTTTGATGGTTTCTCCTCCTATTTTGTCCCAGCAATCCGTTCCTCTAGTGGACGGGCTAAGGGTGGTCTTATAACTTTAGTAAGACTGGAGCACAAGTGTATAGTAGAGGTTTTAAAGACCAACTCCACGACCTCCCAGGGTACCCTCTTAACAGTCCCCAATAAGCGTAGACTGCTTCTTATTAATTTTTATAACGCTGTTACATCTAGAGATGAGTTGGACGCTATCACCAGTCTTAAAGCACTTATTGATGATTTTTACCATACGGAACCACCTTTTACCTTAATCATGGTTGCCGGGATTTTAACTTGCACCCTTGTCAGTCATTTACAGCAATCAGGGATTCTAATTCCGAAGGCCTACATGAACCACTGGTGCATTTTAAACACTCTCGCCTAGGTGAAGCTGCGAATAGCTTTGCTTCTGAGTACAACTTAATGAATTTAATGCATAGTATTCAGGATCCCCAAACTGAGAGAACGCCCACATTCAAGGGGGGGGGGGAGGGGAACACGGTACAGTTATTGATTATATTCTTGTTTCTAGTAGCTTTTTTTCTGCACTTCGAGATTTTAAGATTTTAAGCCATCACTTGAGCGACCATAACCCATTAACAGCTCTATTCCACTGGGTCTTCAAAACACCCGGACCATTATCCCCATATAAAGAGTCCCTGATCTTGACAGATGAGGGTCGAAGGTTGAGTTGGGTTATTATTGTTCCAGGGTTCTTTGTTCAAGAGCTGATTGCCTCAGGTCAATTGGATCTTTTTATATGTCTTTCTGAAGACGAACCCACCACACAGCATTTTCAGCGTATTTTTAAAATATTTGTAGGTTTATTAAATCCGCGCTCTGTAAAACAGCCAATCCTCGGGGAACGCATGTAGAAGAATTGTTTGACAGCCAGTGCTCCAAAACACACAAGGCCATTTGGAACCTTCTGCAGGCGAAGCCACGTTGCCAAGCAGAGGTCAGGAAGGCCAGGGCCACGTTTAGATTGGCCTGCAATGAACGTAAGGCTCAACTTAAAAAGGAGTCATGGGAAAAGTTACTAACCCCCAGTAGGCAAAGCAACAGCTCTGCTTTTTGGAGCATTGTTAACTCTCCTTTCTTTAGTAATGACCACCTCTCCAACCAGGCCTGTACCATCCCTTCTCAGGCCTGGGTCGACCATTTTGCGGCTATCTATAGCCTAGATGAGGAGCCAGACCCATCAAAAGACAACCAGACAGACGACCATAGCATTTTTACTTTACCTGAGGTCAGAGCCGCTATCTCCCAATTACCATCTAATGAGCCCCAGGACCTGATGGGGTGCCAGGGGACCTTTTCAAAAACTGTATTGATTAATGGGCACAGCTACTGACACTACAACTAAACGCCGCAGCCGCAGGCCCTCTCCCACGTACCTGGTCCCATTCGATAATAGTTCTCGTTTTTAAAAAGGGAAATAGGTCAAACCCAGAATGCTACAGGCCCATGTCTCTCATAGATTCAGAGGTGAAAATCATTGGCCGGATTTTATTAAACCGCTTAGCGAATTGGGCCAAGGATAAAGGCTTTCTAACCAACTTACAATATGGGTTTCGTCCTGGTCGTGGGACCATTGAGCAAACACCTAGCCGTTATTTATTAATATGTAAATATACTATGGTTAAAAAGGGGACAGTTCATCTGGCCTTCATGGACCTTAGCTCTGGTTTTGAGAGAGTAAACCGCTCCAAGCTTTGGTACATGATGGAACAGATGGAAGTGGACCCAGTCTTAATAAGATTCCTGTGTGACTTGCACAATGACCTTTCAGCCAGCGTCAGGTTTGGCCTCAGTGGGGAGTGCACTGAGCATTTTAAATTGCAGCGCGAAGTGCGACAAGGTTGTATTTTAGCCACTTTTTTATTTATTTTTTATATCAATCACATAGAGCAAGCTTTATCAGAACCAGGTGTTGAAGTTCCCAAAGTAGGAGGCCGTCCTATGCCTGCTTTGCTCTATGCGGATGATACTGTTTTAATTGCCCGCACAGCGAAAAGCTTACAAAAACTTCTTATCCTCTTTATTAACTTCATGAGCAGCCTTGACCAGTTAACGAACTTTTCCAAGTCACATGTTATGAAACATGGCCCCCCTAATACGTATTTGGGAATTTTATTGGATTCGGAGCTGAAGTGGCACTCACTCATATCTCAGAATGTTCTGTCCTTTAATAGTGTGACATTCAGTATTAAAGATTATTCCCGTTGTCTAGAACGTAATCACATCCAATCGGTTCTGAAAATTTGCAGGGCCAAGTGCATCCCTTTAGTGAGCTACGGTAGTGGAATATGGGTATTTGGACGGGTTGCCCCTCTCCAAGTTGCCGAAAATAAATTTTAAAGAGGCCTATTAGGGGTCCCTCAAAGTGTTCCCTCTGAAATCGTGCATGAGGAGCTAGGCTTAGACTTTCTTATTGACCAGCTACGCATTGGACCCTTGAAGCTCTGGAACTCGATCTGGTTAAAGGAGGAACTTAGTTTTTGCAGGTTGATTCTGCAGTATTGTTTATTATTGGAAAAATCGTCTCTGATCCTGTGGCTGGTATATGTGGCATGTAATCTGCGGGCCCTAGGGTGGTCCGATCTGTATGACAATGCCTCTGTTTTAACTCACTCTGTGGGCAAAAAGGTCGAAACAGTGTTTAGGGACAAATTGGTATCAGAGCGCGAGTACTTTGCACTAACAAAATATTCTATGCGACATGCAATATTAGTGCAAACTTTCAGCCATATAGAACCATACTTAACCTGGAATATGACACGCCATCAACGTCGTCTGTTGACCCATTTTAGGCTGAATCTATTTCCCCGCCTCATCCCCTCTAATCACGGTTGTTTCTCAAACTCGAACCTGCCCCTCTGCGAATGTGACAATATAACAATGAACGACACTTTACATGTCACTATACTTTGCCCAAAATACAATAATCTGCGGCAAAAGTTCTTGTTCCCTATTTTAAGGCTAATGAATTTTATCCAAGTCAGGCCTGCTCTGTTGTTTTTACAGCTCTTAAGCTCTCCTTCTGTTTGTTTTTACCTTGTACACTTTCTGATGGGGGTTTTAAAACATGAAAGAGCCTGACTATGATAACTGTATGTTAATTTTAATGATATCTTATGTCTTTTATGGTGTTATATGTAAAATCGGATAAAGAAATTTAACTGACTGACTATGGTACGCAGACACCACTTTTGTGCAAGCATATAATTTTCTTGCAAATAAGATCTTGGAGGCATGCCGTGATTCAATGTTTAAATGGGCGGCATCCACAGTTGTCATGAAATTTGCCAAATATATTTAAATTATGTTTCTGCCTGCATGGCACAGCTTTGCAGAAATATATAGTAGTAAAAATACTTTATTGCATTAATCATTTGATTACAATAATAGAGAAAAAGCAGACATTAAAATAGAATAAAAGGTCACATAATTTCCATACGTGGTATCCTATAAAAACATTCATAGATCATGATACCTGTTTTTACAACTATATACATATCCATATATTAAAGCCATCTAGACCTTTAATGTTTTATAGGCATGTTCTAAAAACTGAACTACCCTTCTAATTGCACTTTCCCCTGTGAGCCTAAAATAATAGCGTACAGCCTCTGTAGTTGTTCTTATTTTGACATTATTAAACACAGGGCGTAAATATGTCCTCCGTGTAGGCAACAGCCTCGGGCAGATGCATATTAAGTGTTCAAGAGTTTCCTTGCCGATTCCACAAAGCCGACATACCTGTATATCTTCAAGAGACTGATTCCAAGTCCCTTCAAACTCCCCTATCGGAATATAAAATTGTCTAAACCTTAGGTATTTCCATTTAATATAACTGGTCAGATTCCATCACAAGTATTCTTGAGCCTGCAAGGTATATGTATCGATTATTAAGCCCATATGTTTATATTTCCCGGCTTGTAGAAGATCTAAATTCCACTGTTTTAACTTTAGTGTTTTACGTATTAAATTTTTCCGCACATCCCTGGTCATTCGTCCCATCTCCTGAATATCAGGCAGATCATAGGAGCCTATTTCCATCATTATAATAGATAGTTGCAGATCTCTTACTTTTTTACTCCGGAGTTCTTCCATTATTAGATGTTTCAATGTGCATGAATCGGCCTTAGCACAATCAATAATATAGTTGACACAACTATTCTTATGCAACATTTCCAGAGATTTTAGACCAAATTCCAGCCGTATCATACAATGCGGAGTACCCTGTCGTAGATGGAGTATGGTGCGTACACATTTCATAAAACATTTTTCAAGCTCAAAGATGGCTTTCTTGTTCATAGCAGGAGATGCGTATAATAAAAACGGAATCATTTTCACTTGTAAAGCTTTAAGTGATGGAATAATTGCATTCCCTCCAAACATGTTCATGAATCTCGCGATTGATTTTGTAATAGTTGTAGAATTTACACTTTTACTAACCTTATGGTTTAACCATGATAACTTTTTGTCAAATGTTACGCCGAGGTAGTTGTATTGGTCCACTACCTCGATTGGGTTTTCTCCTAAAGTCCACATTTTGATTGTGTAGACTGTCCAAACGTCACAATTTTTGTTTTAGACAAATTAGCTATCAAACCCTTCACTTTGTTATATGTGTATAGTTGATTCAGTTGGTGCTGGAGTCCATTTGGAGTTAAAGATAAAATTACTAAATCATCCGCGTATGCTAGGTATGGTATTTTTTTGTCACCTAATTTAGGTGCTACACCCATATCTGAATTTAACACCAAATCTATATCTGCAATATACAAAGAAAATAGCAGCGGAGCGAGGACACAGCCTTGCTTGAGACCGTTTGTGGTATCCATTTTTGGCGATAATGTATTATCCTGAGTCAACTTCACCCTGACCCATGTATCCGAATGCAGGCCGATAATAAAATTTAAAAGTTCGGATCAACCTCCCATGCTGTTAATTTACTCCACAGCCTTTGCCGATTAACCTTGTCAAATGCTGTGGAATAATCCACAAAGCAGGCGAATAGCGTTATCTTCCGCAAGCTTGCTTTTTTTCCTATCATGACCAATGAAGCAATATTATCAAGTGTCGAGCACCCTAAACGAAATTTGGTTTGAGTTATTGGTATTAATGATTTTTTCTCCGCCCATGCCCTTAATTTATTTTGGAGGTGCTTAGCGAACAATTTCCCTTCAAAATCCAACAATGCTATTAATCTGTAGCTGGATGGATCATCTTTTGGGTCTCGCTTGTAAATTGGATGGACAATCGCTCCTTTCCAGGAAGATGGTATCATTCCACATTTAATTACCTGTGAAAACAACTGTTTTAACATCGCACTCCAAAATGTTATGTTTAACTTTATCAAGCCTATAGGGATCCCATTGGGTCCTGCTGCCTTGGATGAGCGAGAACTCTTTATTAGTTTGACAATTTCACCTTCAGTTATTTCTGCAAATGAACCATCCGCAATAGATGTCGTATATTCACATTTAACAGATGATTTATATAAAGCTTTGATGTGATTTTCCCACTTATTGCTTGAGATAAAAAAGTCATCCGGCTGTTTGTATGAGTTTGTGCCTTGTCCCACCAGGGACCAGAATGCTCGCTCATTCCTAGCCGACATAGCATAATATAATTTGGCATAGGTGGTGTCCACACTATCCCGCTTTATCTGTAAATTCCTATTCTTGAATTCTTTCTTTATGTCTTGTATTTTCATATTGCGCTCATAAGAGATTGGAAGTTTTAAGATATGTCGCATCTTCTTACGATAGATTCTCTTTGATTCAGTTAATTTTGAAGTCTTCATTACGTTAACGTTTGATCGCGGCTCCTGTACACTTGCCACAAGACTGGATAATATATTTTTTAAAATAGATTGCCAGGCATCCGACCAGCTGTATCCAGTCCTTAATATAATCATATCTTTTTCAGTACTCGCTATCATGCTTGCTTCAAGGTTCGATGCCTTCACTTTTAATTTATTGTTCCAAATAAGTCTTTTCCCATTCACAGCAGTCAATCTGACACTATTGGCCGTTGCATGGGTTTCCCAGTGATCGTGCTTAATGCTGATGACTAACCTTTGAGGATCATGGTCACTCTCGGCTCTTGGTATAATGGCATACTTTTTACACAAGTAAAAATGGGCATAGAGGACAAATGTAAAGTCTATAATTGAAGACCCCATCAGTCCACGGAATGTTAAGGAAGCTGGTTGGTCATCTTTAAGTCTTCCATTGAGAGTTCTATATCCTAGATCAGTCAATAAGTCATATGTATATTTAAGAGAAGTACCAATCTTTTGCCTTGTTTTGTGAAGGAAATACTACTCGCAGAATATTGTAAGTCATGTCTGGTTCATCGCTGGTTGTAGGATTGACCACCAAGGGCAACAAAGTTTAGTTAAAATCTCCCATTATTATGACTACCATGTGTTCGTTCGCTGCCATTATTTTTCCAATTCATTCAATGTTGCCTGATAACTGCACTTGTTTTTCACCAATTGAGGAGGAAAATAGATGTTGACTATCAAACATTTAGTAGAGTTGTGATGTGTTAAGATAACTGGCAATATATATTTTGATGGTGTTTTAAGTTTTTTGCTTATCACGCATAGTTTGGTACTTATTGATGTTGACAATCCTCCGCTAGATCTTCTAAAGGCATTTATTTTGCCTGGATTTCATACGTTGTAAAATTGTGTATATTTAAATTCCCTGAATGCCAAGTTTCCTGTAGACATATTACACATCGCAGAAATATATAGAATAAGCAGTCTTCCTACACATTTTAAACCAATTTTTAATCAGTAGAGTAATGAACAGTTTTTTCTTTTCTTGTGCTTTTATATTTTCCAGTTGTCCTGTAATTTAGTCATATACGTGGATTATGTTGTATCAGTATGATATGGCTCTGAAGGTATATGTAGAACAGGCAGTTTTTACATACTTCATATCAACTTTTATCTCTGAGCAATTAATTAGTTCTCATACCTTAGTCTTTTTGTATTCTTTGTTGAGAAAATGTGCAATGGTTATTATTAAGATTGCAATAACAAATTTTGATTTCATTTTGAATATTTATCGGAGAAATTAATCATGTCTATATAGAGGTTAGAAATACAGTGCTTATTAATTACTATTGGCCATCTAGCAATTTTATCAGCCTTTGTGCTTGCATTGTTGGTTTAAGCAACGTCATTACAATGACAGACTTATGCTTCAGTTTGTTTAGAATGTCTTTGATCTCGAATAATTAGTGGCCACACTTAAGTGCAGAAGTCCAATATCATAGGCCTCTCAGATGTAGATGATATCAAGAAGCCAACAAGAGCACTTTGCAACCCTTAGATGTGTGAGTAAGCCTTTAGCATTGGATTATGGTCTCCCTCTATGTCTTTTGTAAAGGAATGTGTTATGGGCCTATGGAGAGGGGGGACCCAACACGGATGGTGGTATTCTTGACCTCTCTTTTCAAGGGTCTTTTCAAATATGTTAAATCTGCTGCTTGGATTATGTTAAGTGAGGTTCAAATTTCAGTGAGATTAAGAAATGCTGCTTCTTTCATTTTCCCCTGACTGAAATCAAAGGCTGAGCCCAACGTTCATGTACTAGGTGACAGAAAGTCAGATAGCTAATATGTCTTGATCTTTGTCATCCAATATCAACTTGATGGTTTGTAAATCTTGTGAAGTCCTCCTCTTCCATCTTCTATTGGTAGATAAAGACTGTTATCTTCACTGCCTTGGGGGGTGTTATTGACCTTACCATGCACCATAGAGGCCTTGTATATAGTCGATTGTTCAATATCTCAGGCAGGGGCAGAAGGTGCATCATTTACATTTGCATGTTTGATATATGGGCTGTGCTTCTACTTGTTCTTATTTTATTAACAATTCTTACACCCTTAATTCAGATATAAAGGATCCAGAGGCATGCATGATTAATGGATTATTTGTGAATTCAACCAAGCTTAAACTGCTGAGTTTCTGCATGCTGATCTTTTGTTTCACTTGCATGCAATCAGAACCTATTAGATGTATGAGGCAGTTAACATTAATGATTTCAGCGATAGCACACATGCATGCTACTGTGCCCTTTATTATTTGTCTTTCATCAAGGTCTTTCAATGACTAGTAAATGGTCTCAACTTTGAAATAATAATTGACATAGTTTGTTTAACTAAAAGGCAAACCTGCTCATAACATATTAACAGAAATTCAGCTGACTGAATCTAGAGACTGTTATGCTCAAAATGGAGTGTAGAGCAAACAACTATGTTTGCAACATTAACCAGCAATGATATAAAAAAATTACATGTTTTGGCAAAGCTAATTGGATTAATTTTGAGAACTACATTCACACATTCAAGTGCACATTGACATAGTTCATATATAGGCTATCCTGTTTTAGGTTTAAACCTATAATAACTGACAAAACCCCACCGAAAGGAAAATAGCCCTCACCAGTGTAAACATATAAACACTGAAAAAAACACCTCTACAACCACAAACTAAATGCCAGTCAAAGAAAGGAAAGGGTGAGTGAAAGAGTCATTTTCATTTTTCCTAAAGGGGCCAATACAAAGCAGCAGCAAGAAAGACTGGGCTAACATCACTTTGCTGGAGTTTTGTTGTTTAGGGATGTCACTAAAATATTGTTTCTTCTTCTTTTTGCTTTTTTCAGTTTTGTGGTCTTTTGTTTAAAGATGCAGGGTTTAGAAGTATGTTTTAGGTTTTATTTAAATATTTTATAAATTGTAGAGAGTCAGGAAATATCAAAATCATATTTGATATTTTGGCTACATTTGATTTTTTCACTGATAAGTAAAATGGCTGGTTTCATAAGAATCTTTCCCAATATGTACCATAAAATTTACCTACAGACAGAGAATGGGTGAAACCCTTTGATACATCAGCCCCCTTTTCTAGCGAGTCAGTGTTGATAGTAGGTGAATTGCAAAATACCCCAGGCTTTAAATATTCAATGCAGGTGTAGTGCCACATATATGTGAAAAGAGTGCAGGCAGCAAGCATCTGGGATAGTGGTGAAAATATGACACCAGACATTTGGAAAACATGAAACACAGTGTCACTTGGAATGCTGCTGCAAAAAGTTCTTACTAAGTTCAAGATCGGAGTGATATTGTTTGCATTTGCAGTAATTCAGCTACGTATATGAAAACGTTGTGTGATGACCTGTCAAAATCTATACCTGAGCTGAAATGCTTTCCTGCAAGAGATCCTTGCCCCTTGCTAGATGGTATGCTAAAAGTATCTTTACAATCTTCAGAGATAATGAAGAATGCTATTGACTTTGTAGTCCATTCTGGTGCACTGTTTCATTATGCGCTGGAACTACAATGCAAATAGTTCTCATTTTGTGCTTTGTGTGGCATCAAAGAAAGAGTCATCCCAACTGTGTCATTTAGCCAGTGGTTCTCAGTCCTAGAGGCTGTGAATGCTATATTTTCCATGTGACAACCGTTTACAGAATTTTTGCTTAGTGATGATGCCAAATGCGAGAAATGTGAGGATCTTTGGTCGCATAGTGATGTGGAAAAAAGTACACTCTATTGCATGCTTAGATTTTTACAGGAAAACATGAATGTTGTAGTGAACATAATCAAAAAACTAGAGTCTGAAAACACCCTAGTCTAACAAGTGTTCAGCGTAATTGGTGTAGATGTGAAACATCTCCTTGAGAATAGGCTGGGCAACACTTCTAGTGACTTTAGCACTGCAACATGTTCCATGTTAAAATTCCTGCCACTTGGTAAGCAAAGAAATGTTTTTGTTTTTTTAAATGATTTTTATTAATGCGTAGGAGATCATCAAGGTACATACAAAAATTCAACAATGGGAAGACAGGGTAGCTTCACAATCATAAACTTTACATGGACCAATCCAAAAATAACATTAAAAAAACAAAACAAAAAAACAACCAAATAAAAAAGATAAGAAAAAGGGAAGAAAAAGGAACCAGGAAATTCAAGTTATATTATTCAGCCATAAATAAATTGTGCCAAACAGCCTGAAATTTCCTCAATGAGCGTATACCTCTGATTTTAGCCAGAGCTTTTTCTCTCTCAAAAATCTCGACCAATATTGCTCACAAATCTACCGTGCTGCAGGTTTTGGGCGAAATCCAGACCCTTGCAATGGCATGCCTAGCAGTAACTTATATGATAGCGAAGAATGCTCAGCGTGCAGGGCTGGGGTCAGCCTTGTATCCCATCATAATCTCCTGTACAGTGAAAGTTAATTCTAACCCAAATCTGGTTTTGCAGACGTATCTAACGCCCTCTCAGAATGCCAAAATTGAAGGACAAGTAGCAAACATGTGTATATTGTTGGCCACGAAAAGTCAGCATTTGGGACATTTAGTTTTATCATCAGGAGATGCTATCTTCTCAGGGGTGAATTACAGCATGCACAATGTCCTAAACTGTTGGAGCTTTAGATTAACTGAAGCTGCCACTTCTTTTAATGTTGTAAAAGCATCCCTTATTGCTACAGCAGTAATATCTGTCTCCAAGATACGACTCCACTTCAAAGCAAGTTGGTCACAGGGATCAGTTCTATACAGGAATAAGTGCTGGTAAGCAATGCAAATTGAATGTTTCCGGTGTATTTCTTGCATAAAGGTCAAAATCTCATAAGCAGTTATGGATGTGATCCCTTGTGATCTCAAGAAAAAGTCTCTAAATTGTAAGTACTTATAATAATATTGCTGAGGGAGGGAGAACGTATTCTGAAGACTTTGAAATGTTTTAAAACCATTGGTATCATACAGATGACCAAGTCTTTCCACCCCAAGAAAAGTCCACCCCTTTGCAACACTATCATGGAAAATCCCGGGTAGAAGTGGGTTGTCCCATAAAGGGAATCTATCATGAAATATTGAAAGCGAGTAGCCAGAGAGAATTTCCCGCCAAATGGTAACTGTGTCTCTAATTGTCTTAAAACGTACTCGTTTGTAATAGTTTGGATCTTGGATACGGTAGAGAAATCTACTACTGTTGACCCAGTAGTAGCTGGTGGCTAAAGTCTTGATCCTTGCTTGAGAGAAGGCTATGTAAGCGACCAATTAAAGAGGCCCAAAAGTAAAATTTAAAGTCAGGTAATTGAAGACACCCTTGTTTATATGGGTATTTTATAAACTTAATAGCTTGCCGTGCTCGCTTATATCCCCAAATAAAGCTACCTATTATACCATCTAGTTTTTTGAAAAAGAAGTTGGGGACTCTTAAGGGAATAGCGCAAAATAAATATAAAAATGTAGGTAATATCGACATCTTTATAATGTTACATCTGCCAATAATGCTTATAGGCAGCTTATGCCATCATTTTAAGTTGTTGGTGACACCTTGTAGCAAAGATTCATAGTTCAGATTTAATACATTTTCTAATTGCGACGAGATGCGAACTCCAAGATAAGTTGCTACTGGGAATACTCCGGCTATAGACCTAGCCGGTTTGAAGTTTATAATTACCTGTGTTTTATTGGGATTTAGTTTGTACCCAGAAAATGACCCAAAAGTGCTTGCTTCATTCATAATTATTTCTAGTGAAGCGGCTTGGTCCGCTGTAAAGATGGCAATATCGTCCGCGCAGGCAGTGGCCTTAAGCGCACTTGCTTCAGATCGCAATGGTATGATATTTTCATTGGCCATCAGTGTCCGTATGAAGAGCTCAATATATAATGCAAACAAAAGTGGGGACAGAGGGCACCCCTGCTGGTCCCTCTGTGAATAAAAAAAGGTGCGGACTGAGTGCCAAAATAGCTCAATTTGGGCAGCGGAATGCGATATAAAGCTCTTATCCACGTGAAAAGTCAGCCAGTGATTCCAAATGGTTCCAAATTGGGTCGGAGACATCCCCAAGCCACATGGTCAAAGGTCTTTTCTGCATCTAAAAGTATCATACCTAAGTTGCTTCCTGTTTGTTTGGCGAAATCGAGAGCCATAAAAGCAGTATTGATGTGTGCCATAGTACCTCGACCCACTATGAAGCTGTGTTGTTGTCCTGAGACCAGGTCTGGCATCAAGGGGGCCAGGTGGTTAGCCAGCACCTTGGCATAGAGCTTAGCATCCGCGTTAATAATGGATTTTGGCCGATACGAGCCACATTCGTCAGATGGCTTTCCTTTTTTTTTTTTTATATAATATTTGAAGTGTCCCAGGTTAAAGGAGTTATCCCAGAGGTGCCAATCTCTTCCATACCCTTGGCAAGCAAGGGTATTGTGATATTCCTAAACAGTTTATAAAATTCAACGGGAATCGAATCGTCCCCAGCTGCTTTACCTGGTGGGAGCGCAGATAGGGCCAAAAAGAGTTCCTCCTGAGAAACCTCAGAGGTCAGCTTCAAGGTGACCTCCTCCTGCAAGCGGGGAAGAGCTGCCTTTTTTAGATAATTAACAAGATCCCCAGAGTTTATAGGATCTGACTCGGCATATAAAGTTTCATAAAATATTATAAACTGTTTAAGAATCGTATGGGTCTCAGTATAAAGTGTATTATCAACCCCCTTAATGGCTTTTATTGTATTTTTAGCTCTTTTATCTGCCAATTGGTATGCAAGTATCTTCCCCACCTGATCGCCATATTCATACTGCGAAGACGATGTGTGTTATAGCTTGTAGCTGCATTCTCTTTTAGAGTCCGGCCAGCGAAAGCCCGTGCTGAAACACGGTCGGGGTACATCTGGAAATGCCTAGGGTCATTTTGCTTAACAGCGATTGCATGAGATCTTCCCAAGTTAGTAAGTTCCGCGCAGGTGGCTTTAGTAGTGCCCTCTCTAGCTTTATTCTTTTGCCATATAAATTGCTGTGTGATGCCCCTAATATATAATTTCATTGAGTCCCAAAGGTTACAGAAGTTAGTAGAGTTAGTATTAAAGTGAATAAATTCTACCAGGAGCCTTTACATGTATGCGATGTATTCATTGTCTGCTAGTGGGGCACAGAAGCACAGTAAATGTCTCCTTTGAAACATTAAGGACTGCCTTCATTAATCCCTCCACCATCTCGCCTTCTGGCGGTATATTTGCTTGGCCCCGAGGGTAAATAACATCATTTGCTTTACCTGATTGTAGGATTTTGAGGATAGGGTGTCCTACTATGCAGGAAGTGGAGCGATTCACGGTGCCTTTTGTAGGCTGTGAATGTAGCTCATTCCTTGTAGTGAGAGCTGTTTCATCAGAAATGGCTGCAGGGGCACGAGCACCCGCTCGGACCCCCTTCTGGGCTGTTGCCTTCGGCAGCGCCATCCTGCGATGTGAGCTGCAGCAGTGCGCGGTGAGCAGGGGAAACTAAGCGAGGGAAGAGCGTCGGATTGAGCTCCAGAGCCACTGCAGTTTCCCGGCAGCCAGAAACAGCATCAGGTGAGTCCAAGCTCCGTGAGCGGCAGCAGTAGCGGCAAAGCTTTCCCCTTACTTAGCAACAGTTAGCGGGTTTAGTAGCAGTGCTCTTATGTCGTTTAGTCTGCTTTAGTCTATAGATAAATCACCATATGTTATCCTCAGGAAAACATAGCGCTGCGAAGGTACGGTGATACTGTGGTGCGGCGGCTGCTCAGGTTGTGGCTCTCGATGGCGGTGATAATCGGCCATCTTCCTTTCCCAGCCTACTCAGTGAGGCTTCATTGACTTCAAATGCCATGGTTGGTGAAGGGACATTTATATGCATCATTGCAAGCCATTTCTCATGCCCTGTAAACTAAAATGTCCTGAATTGCTCCTTAACATTTCTTTGATTGCTCGGTAAGCACATGACCAAAGACTCACTAAAGAAGTATTGTATGATGGACTACAATAAGTTTGATTTGTAAAAATGTATTTGGACTGCATATACCCTGTACACACACCATCTATACACATGCAGTATCAATGCAGAAAGCAAGCAACAATCAATAAACACCGGAAAAACACTGTTTCTGTTGTTTTTAATGGCACGAAAATGTGTAACCACTGATAATGACAGTTTTTTTAAGGTATTGAAAACACTGAAAAAATCCCACCAGAATTTACCAAAAATAGAAACTGAAAACAGGAAAGCATATATATATATATATATATATATATATATATATATATATATATATATATATATATATATATATATATATATATCATCACCAAATGCCCGTAAGCTTTAGAAGCGCACTCGACAGCAAATGTAACCAAAGGTTTATTATCCAAGCAGGAAACTCGCATCAGCATTCCTTGGTAAAATAATCCAGGGGTCATTACGCAAATAAATAAAGCCGGAAATAAGGTTATGTGAGCCCTCGATGTCACGTTTGACAAACAGCCCAAGAAGAAGAGGCATTGCGCCTTGAAACGCGTCGGCATAACAAATAATTATCGGGACTTTCAGGCAGGCTGCAATGTGATGCCGGATGGTAGGAGCGCTGTCGAGTGCCCTCTCAAAAGCTTTCGGGCATTTGGATTGAAAAAAAAATATATATATATATATATATATTCACTAAAAAAAACACAGGTTTCAGGGACGTTATAGTTAGTTGGATATTTCACTCATACAAAACCAGAGAAATTCGGCTGTTATAGTTAGTTGAGCTAACTATAACTCGTGCCCCCGCAATGCACTGCTGATGACGTCACATATTACATCATTCATGACATGGTCAGTGACATCACTGATGACATCACTGATGACATCTCAAATGACATCACTGATGACATCAGTGATGACATCATCCAGCGACTATGTGTTTCTGTAGAGTTTAAATAGGTTTTATATATATATATATGCCAAGGTGTATTGAAGAATGAGTGGGTGTATAAGTGTCTGAATGGATGATTTAGTAGGTGCGCAATTGACTGTATAAGCGAGTGATTAATCGTGTATTACTGATTGCATGTGTTAGTGACTAAACTGTGTGAATGTCTCTATTAGTCTGTCAGTTGGTGTGTAAGCGGCTGCATGGGTTGGTGAGTAGCTACATGAGTTTCTATATGGGTTATTGATTGGTTGTCTGAGTATCTGTGTGGGTGCTTGAGTGTCTCTGTGGGTGGGTGGGGGGGTGTGTGACTCTGTGCATAGATGTGTCAGTAAGTGATTTACTGGGTGTATGGGTTCAAGAGTGCATCTGTGAAGGGCTGTATGGGTGGGTGAGTGTGTGTATGGGTGTGTTGGTGAGTGAATGGATGTCTCAGTGGTACATGTGTGAGTAACTACATATGTGAAAGGCAGTATATGTGAGTGTTGGAGTATATAAATGACTATATGTGAGAGTGAGTGATTGTGAGAGTGGCTGTATGGATGAGTGTGTGCTTGTGTCAGTGATTGTAGAAGAGAGTCAGTATGTGTTAGTATCTGTATGAATAAGTGAAGTGGTGTATGTATAACTGTATAGGTGAATAAATGGGAGTGCGATTGATTCTTTGCATGACTGACTAGGTGTGTGAGTAACTCTATGGGTGAGTGGTGGTGTGTGAGTGTCTGTATAGGTGTATGAGTGCATATGATAGTGCTGTATTGATGAGTGACTGCATGTATGAGTAACTGTATGGATGAATGAGTGGACATGTGTGTAGACCTAGAAATCAGTGAGTGGGTATGTAGTAACTGGTATTGGTGTGTCTATGGTTTCAAAAATGGTAGTCTGCATTTTAGAGTGGGTGTATCAAAGGTTATATTAGGGTGTGAGGAGGTGCATCAGATTATCACGTGGATGATGTCATCAGTGATGTCATTTGAGATGTCATCAGTGATGTCATCAGTGATGTCACTGACCATGTCATGAATGATGTAATATGTGACGTCATCAGCAGTGCATTGCGGGGCGCGAGGTTATAGTTAGCTCAACTAACTATAACGGCCGAATTTCTCTGGTTTTGTACGAGTGAAATGTCCAACTAACTATAACGTCCCTGAAACCTGTGGTTTTTTTTGTGAATTTCTAAGGTTTTTTAAAAGCTAATTTCTAACTATAACGTCCCTGAAACCTATGGTTTTTTCAGTGAATTTCAAAGGTTTTTTAAATGCTAATTTCTTACTAAAACGTCCCTGAAACCTATGGTTTTTTCAGTGAATTTCAAAGGCTTTTTAAATGCTAATTTCTAACTATAAAATCCCTGAAACCTATGGTTTTTTCAGTGAATTTCAAAGGTTTTTTTAAATGCCAATTTCTAACTATAATGTTCCTGCAACCTATGCTTTTTCAGTGAATTTCTATGGTTTTTTAAATGCTAATTTCTAACTATCACGTCCCTGAAACCTATGGTTTTTTCAGTGAATTTCGAAGGTTTTTTAAATGCTAATTTCTAACTATAACATAGCAGTCGCATTTGCAGAGTGGTGGAGAAAAGGGAGTGTGGCCTCCGAACACCTCTTAGCAATCCCACTGTGTGGGATTTACTGGAGGGTAACAGGAGGTGAGTTAGCCCCCAACGTCAACCTTGGGGGCCAACTACCCCTTCTATTACCTCCAGTAAATCCCACACAGCAGGAGGTGAGGCGGTTTGCCCAGAATGACAGGGCGTTGGTCCTATGCCGAGATTCGAACCGTGTTCCCAGTTCCGTGAACCCACACCTCCTCCTATATATGCCTGTAAACAGTGTCTCGGGCTTCTAGGCGCACTCCACATAGGCTACTTCCTGCTTGGCTCCGCGGATCACATATTCTGCCCTCAAGGACCATCAGATTAGGACCACTCCCTCCCAGGATGGGAAGTTGCCTGGTTCCGTCTGTTTCTCACATGTTCTGCTGACTTCATGCTCATGGCAGTGTCACTTGCCTGCCCCATGTCTGAAGCACGGACTGCCTCATGTCTGCCTCATTCTACACTCTGTCAACCAAGCACCCCAGTATGGCGCAACGAACATGATACAAACAGGAGCGCTTCGCAGCCTCATTAAGGATATGAAGCGCTACATTGATGTACGTTATGTTGGTGACACATTTAAAGCGCATGTACCACAGAAGGTTTCTTGGTGCTAGTTGGGTGAAGTAGATGGGATTCCTGCAGTGCTTAATTTGAAGACGGACTTTCCATTTAGCATGCTTAACACGGGGCGGGGACATAGCTATTCTTTACTTCCAAGCATTGTTCTATTATATCTAGCAAAAGGCTTTTCTTTTCCTTTTCATTTTAGAAAGGTTTCGGTATGATAATTCTTGGGCCTAATTATGGCGTTTTGCAGGGAACAAAAAACAAGCATTTGCTATGCAATAGGTCTCGCATTCACGCCAGTTTGAGCTATTGGCATTGTAAATGACAATGTCTTTTATTTATGTTTTATAACCCAAAACTCGCATGAATGCGAGACCTATTGCATTGCAAATGCTTGTTTTTCATGGAAGCACAAAACTTCTGCGCAATCACTGCCAACATGTGGGCAGAGCCAAAGCCCATCTTTGTAGTACTCCTGAAGCTCTTTTGCAGGTTGATCACATTCCATCTGGCGACTGCTGCGCTGTCAGGCAAATGCAAAAACAACAATTGATGGACAGAATGCAGAACAATGTCATACATTCACCCCAGTAAAGAGATCTGGGCCTAAATCCATCATTTTTTTGCTCACCATGCCATTCCAGTTTGGACCCAGCTATATGCAAATCAGTCTTGACCCTGTGCCCAATGGGAACAGTCCAGCCCGAACTGCCAGGCCAGGTCCTCCCTGAACTGGAAACAAGCATCCTAGGACCGGTTTCGGGCTTTCAGCCCTCATCAGCCAGGATAGCTTGACTCCAGTTGCATGGAGAGCACGGGACCCACGTCTGTGTATAACCGTCCCACTCGGGGTGGCAAATGCAAAAACAACAATTGATGGACAGAATGCAGAACAATGTCATACATTCACCCCAGTACAGAGATCTCGGCCTAAATCCATCATTTTTTTGCTCACCATGCCATTCCAGTTTGGACCCAGCCATATGCAAATCAGTCTTGACCCTGTGCCCAATGGGAACAGTCCAGCCCGAACTGCCAGGCCAGGTCCTCCCTGAACTGGAAACAAGCATCCTAGGACCGGTTTCGGGCTTTCAGCCCTCATCAGCCAGGATAGCTTGACTTCATTGGCATGGAGAGTACGGGACCCACGTCTGGGCATACCCGTCCCACTCGGGGTGACAAATGCAAAAACAACAATTGATGGACAGAATGCAGAACAATGTCATACATTCACCCCAGTACAGAGATCTGGGCCTAAATCCATCGTTTTTTTGCTCACCATGCCATTCCAGTTTGGACCCAGCCTTATGCAAATCAGTCTTGACCCTGTGCCAATGGGAACAGTCCAGCCCGAACTGCCAGGCCAGGTCCTCCCTGAACTGGAAACAAGCATCCTAGGACCGGTTTCGGGCTTTCAGCCCTCATCAGCCAGGATAGCTTGACTCCAGTGGCATGGAGAGCACGGGACCCACGTCTGGGCATACCCGTCCCACTCGGGGTGACAAATGCAAAAACAACAGTTGATGGACAGAATGCGGAACAATTTCATACATTCACCCCAATACAGCACTTTTTGCCCTAAATGGGATGGGTATGCCCAGACGTGGGTCCCTTGCTCACTGTGCCACTGGATTCAAGCTAGCCTGGCTGATGAAGGGTAATACCCTGAAACCGGTCCTAGGATGCTTGTTTCCGGTCCAGGGAGGACCTGGCTTGGCAGTTCGGTCTGGACTGTTCCCATGAGGCACAGGGTCAAGACTGATTTGCATATGGCTGGGTCTAAACTGGGGTGGCATGGTGAGCAAAAGAACGATGGATTTAACCCAGATCTCTTGACTGGGGGTGAATGTATGATTCATTCAGCATTCTGTCCATCATTTGTTTGCGTAGCACTTTTCGCCCTAAGTGGGATGGGTATGCCCAGACGTGGGTCCCTTGCTCACTGTGCCACTGGATTCAAGCTAGCCTGGCTGATGAAGGGTAATACCCTGAAACCGGTCCTAGGATGCTTGTTTCCGGTCCAGGGAGGACCTGGCTTGGCAGTTCGGTCTGGACTGTTCCCGTGAGGCACAGGGTCAAGACTGATTTGCATATGGCTGGGTCTAAACTGGGGTGGCATGGTGAGCAAAAGAACGATGGATTTAACCCAGATCTCTTGACTGGGGGTGAATGTATGATTCATTCAGCATTCCGTCCATCATTTGTTTGCGTAGCACTTTTCGCCCTAAGTGGGATGGGTATGCCCAGACGTGGGTCCCTTGCTCACTGTGCCACTGGATTCAAGCTAGCCTGGCTGATGAAGGGTAATACCCTGAAACCGGTCCTAGGATGCTTGTTTCCGGTCCAGGGAGGACCTGGCTTGGCAGTTCGGTCTGGACTGTTCCCATGAGGCACAGGGTCAAGGCTGATTTGCATATGGCTGGGTCTAAATTGGGGTGGCATGGTGAGCAAAAGACCAATGGATTTAACCCAGATCTCTTGACTGGGGGTGAATGTATGATTCATTCAGCATTCCGTCCATCATTTGTATGCGTAGCGCTGTCAGGCAAGGCCGAAAAATGTATTGCACTGTAATATAGGCTACTGCAAAACGGGCTAAAAGATAGTGTTTAAAGGCTTAAAGTGCTTTCAAAAGTTATACTTTTAGTAATGTGCAACCAGCCTGTACCTACTGTACACCTTTTAAGGTGTCCATTAAAAAGGCAGCATTCCAGAACTTATAACACCATTATAATACCTCTCAGAAAGAATAACTGTGTTTGCATTTTTTTCATGTAGGAGAGCGCTTTTCGGAGAAGGCTTGTTTGTTCTCTACCTGTCTGACCCTTCTCTGCCTTCACAGTACAGGAGACCAGCGCCATTAATAGGATTTTTTTTAAACAAAACAGTATGGGGCTGTTCTGGCGAAATGAAAACAACTTGGGAGAGTCGCTCCCTGAAGATATCTCCCACTCCGACCTGTGCTCTGCAGACTCGTGCAGCCTCGGGACTCTGTAGGCTGCTATCACACCCATGCACGCTGTGCGTGTTGGTTTGGATCAAAGTTGGCGAGGGTTTATTAATAGCCCAGCCTGGTAGTGTGTGTGTATTTTACGGATGAGGAATGGTTAGGAGCTGTTCTCTGGTGCTCGCCAGATTAACACTATTCAGTACATCAAAGGCTAGAAGCGCAACCTGTTACAGATAACAGGGCCCCGGCGCCTGCTGGGGCGGTGATAAACAAACGGTCTGCCGCTCGAGAAGCACAGCAGGAAAGTGAGGGGAAGCTTTCAAAACACCCCCCTGTACCTCTGTAACTCCGGGACATGGCGGAGCGGAAATGGGTGCGTCACCGCTGTCCTCGCGGAACTCCCGCCCCAGATCAACAATGCCCCCAGGACACGGGGCTGCAAATCCGGGTCTAGACTTCCCGTTTACAAAACACTGTTAGCCGGTACTGTGGTGTAATTAATTCAGTAGAAATGGCGCAAGGCTACTACAACTCCCACAATGTTTTATGTTACTAGTTTATTAACTGAAAGCCCAAGTGTAGAAATGTAGCGTCTCCAGAACTATGGGCTGTAAAGCCGGCATAAGATTAGTTTTATGACCACAAAGTGCATTTATAATAAAGCAGACTGCATCCAGGCGCGCTCTCCTTGCAGCCCCCAGGATTGAGAGGGGCATGCGGGTGGGGGCCATGTGTCCCTCGTCCTGGCGCTGCCAACTCCCTGAACATGAGCTGCAAGCACGTTTAATTGCCTCTTACTCAGCGGAGCAGTGCCAGGCTCTGAACATGGGGCTACCATGTGCCAGCTTCGCACACTGCACCACAGCCAGAGTATTACACTGCTGACCAATGTCAGCCCACCGGAGCCAGATGATCAGAGCACCCATCACATAATCTAGTTACAGTGCACCTCCCAACCCTCCTTAACTGCCTGTCAGGTACCACCAAGGCCATCGTGTGACACAACAACACCAGTGTCAGCTGGACATAAGGCCCTTGGTATCTGCGTCTCACACTGCCCACCAATGCCAACTTCTCAGGCTACCACCGGTCCTCAAATCACATAGCTAACTTGCCCAATGCCAGGTTCAGCCAAGGCCAGCCTGTGACATTGTGCACCGGGGTGACCTACACACAATGCCCCTCTTCCATGCTTCTCACAGTGACCGTGCCCGCACCTCACACCGGTGCTAAACTCTTGCAGTGCCATCTGCTTCCTGGCTCTCAGACTGCTCATCAGCATCTGCTTACCCCCCTACCTACCCGCTCTAGCCGGTGAGAGGGGAGTAAAGCCTCGATGCACCTCCGGGCCCCGGTCTCTGCAGCATGTGCCGCGTGTACGGGCACGCTTCAAGGGAGCACTCTGTTTTGCAATAGCCTGCAGTGCAGTCACATGTTGCTCTCATGTTGTTGGGACTTTGGAATATGAACCCTCCTGCGCTTTGTACAAGGTGCATTCAAGGTACCAGCCAGCACAAGAGAACTTCTCGGGAGCACCATGCAAACAACCGGCGTCGCCTGCGTTTTCACCTTTTCTCACAAGACACAGGCTGCTGTTGAAAGTGCTAGCCCTGCAACCAAGGTACGGCCCCAGAGACGGCTAAAATCACTTGTGTACATCAGAAAACATGGATGATCACCAGTGCAGGAACTCAACCCGCACACAGCTGGGTGGCCCGTGGGCAGGGGTCCGGTTCTCACTGCCGGATGAGCAGAGTCTGCCACATGTCAGGCTGTGCCTCTGAAAGGCCGATGGGGATGGGACAAAGTCATATGCTGGTCTCACTCGTGGCTGACTACCCTGCGCCCTACCCCTCGGAGTAACTGACTCGTATGAAATCTCTGCATAAAGCCTGATGTGTGTGACCCTAAAGGCATGTCAGGGGCAGCGGTCTCTTACAATCTGAATGTAACGCCTGTCACGCGAGCGGCGAGAGACTCTGCCAGTATTCGTTATTCCCCCAGAGGCACGGGTCTGTCGTGGAATCTACGCATAAGCCTAGTTGAGTCAGTCCAGCTCTGCCTGGGACGGCGAAAAACACACACCAACCTGCAGAGGGCAGGAACTTACTCCCATACACCATGTATGACAGCTACTGACCACCACCTTCCTTGGGTATAGGTACTCACCGTCGCCGGGTCGTCTTCCTCCCTAGTTCCTATGTGCAGGAGGATGAAGAAGATAAGCAGAGATGCATGCAGCAAGCGCCGTGGAGTGCTTCAAGGAGCATCACATGGCCATGGGCAGTGCCCTTTCGGGGATTGTCACCGGGTCCGTTTCCTGTTCACAGCAATCCTAGGACGACAGAAAAGAGAGTGCAACCACATGGTGAACAGGGCACTGCCAGGCTCCTCTGTGGCGCTGCGAGTGGCAGAACTGTACTTGGTCCGGCTGTTTCTGTCAAAGCTTCTGCCTGAGCTGCTCCCTTTCCCGGGAGCCCCCCCACAACCAATTAAAGAAGCCCCGGGGAGGTGGCGGTCCCCGGGGCTGCGGGAGCCCCCGCGGGCCAACGCTATTTAATTTCAGCATTGCCCCCGGGACCTGGACCATCCGGGGGCTCATTAAAATGAAACGCGGGAGCCCGCACTTCATTTTTTAAAAACTTTATCGGCAGAATTTGCGCACCCAGCACAAATTATGCCGATTTTTTTTTTTTTTTAAATGCTTTTTTGGTCCCTGGGGGTCCCTGTGGGTATTTCTACCCTGCCCCCTTTTCTTTTTTTTATCCTTTTTTCTACTGATTTCTTGTGACTCGGTTACCGAGTCACAAGATGGCTGCCAACACTTCCTGGTTTGGAGTGCTGGCAGCCAATCAGAGTGAAGCTCGTGCTCGGGAGGAGTCGCGACTCCTCCTCGGTGCTCAGATATCGAATCTTTTCTTTTTTTAATTTCTCAGGAACTACTGAACGGATTTACACCATTTAAAAAAAAGGGCTCTTTCTGAACCAAGACCTACCTTTTTGCCAAATTTGGTGTAATTCCGTTCAGCAGTTCGGGCTGTAGCTTTGTCTAAAGTTCCAAAGGAAATTAACATGGGGAAAATGGGTTTTTGGGACCCCCCTTTTTTCTCAGCCCCCACTTGATGAATCACCCCGAAACTTCCAAGACAGGAGCTGACCGGAGCGCCCCATTAGTTTTGAAAATTTCGCGAAGATTCGTCAACCGGCGCCAAAGATACTGGCAAAAGAAAAAACACTTTTTGAATAGAAACAAGGTCCTAACTATACCTACCTACTGGCGACCGCCAGTAGGTAATATACATATATGTACTATCTACTGGCGGTCGCCAGTAGATAGTTATAGTTAGGACCTATTTTCCATAGGAAATCCGCAACATTCTATTTGAAATAACGTTGGTGCCGGTTGACGAATCTTCGCGAAATTATCCAACTTGTTGGGGCGCTCCGGTCCGCTCCTATCCTAAAAGTCTCGGGGTGATTCTGCAAGCGGGGGCCGAGAAAAAAGGGGGGTCCCAAAACGTGTTTTCCCCATGCAATTTTCCATAGGAACCTTTAGTCACAGCTACAGCCCGAACTGCTGAACGGAATTACACCAAATTTGCCAAAAAGGTAGCCCTTGGTTCAGGGCCGTGCCTTTTGCTTAAATGGTGTAAATCCGTTAAGTAGTTCCTGAGAAATTTGAAAAAGAAAACACATATATATCTGGGCGGAGCCTAACCACACATGTCATCGTGAGAGCTGATTGGCTGTCAGCACTTCATCCTGGAATTGCTGGCAGCCATCTTGGGACCAATATAAATGATAGTACCCCATTGAAATGCATTGTAGTGAATCGAAGATTTTGAGGGTTACCAAAAGGAGAACTATAAAGGGTGATAACAGACTTTAGTTACATTAGAATTCATTTGTTGATGGTACCATACTAATTTCAGGAATTGTGGTGTGTTCTAAGGTGATTTTACCCTGTGAAAAACCTTCTGCTGGGATATCATGAATCATGTTTGAGAGAAAACTATTTTCACATGCTTGTCCCATACAGTTTTGGAAGGTGCTCCAGAAGCTAAAATGAGAGCATATTTTCTGTAAATTCACATTATCTTTCTCAGTCATGTGAGAATGAAGTCTGACATTCTCAGTAAAACATGTACATCCAACAAGGGCAGAGACTGTCAGTTGATTCCTTTGTGTTCTACTGCAGCTTCCCAGAGTGTTCTAAAGAACAACTAGAGTGCTAACAGCCTTACTTATGACAAAAGTATGGCACACCTGAAGCCATCTTGGATGGAATAAACTGGTAACACTTAAAACATTTAATTTAAAAAGGAACAAAATGATGGGGTTCATTTTGTCATAGAATTATGGTTAGTGCTGTAGAAAGAAAAATTAGGACATGTTTCAAGTGTGATCTCAAATATCTTCCTGTTATATTTCAACAGGAGCAGCCTGTCAGTTGATGCCTTTGTGTTCTACTGCAGCTTCCCAGAGTGTTCTAAAGAACAACTAGAGCGCTAACAGTCTTACTTATGACACAATTATGGCACACCTGAAGCCATCTTGATTGGAATAAAATGGTAACACTTAAAACATTTAATTTAAAAAGGAACAACATGAGGGGTTCATTTTGCCATAGAAATTATGATGAGTGCTGTAGAAAGAAAAATTAGGACATGTTTTAAGGGAGATCTCAAATATCTTCCTGTTATATTTCAACAGGAGCAGCCTGTCAGTTGATGCCTTTGTCTTCTACTGCAGCTTCCCAGAGTGTTCTAAAGAACAACTAGAGTGCTAACAGCCTTACTTATGACAAAATTATGGCACACCTGAAGCCATCTTGATTGGAATAAACTGGTAACACTTAAAACATTTAATTTAAAAAGGAACAAAATGATGGGGTTCATTTTGTCATAGAAATTATGGTTAGTGCTGTAGAAAGAACAATTAGGACATGTTTCAAGTGTGATCTCAAATATCTTCCTGTTATATTTCAACAGGAGCAGCCTGTCAGTTGATGCCTTTGTGTTCTACTGCAGCTTCCCAGAGTGTTCTAAAGAACAACTAGAGCGCTAACAGTCTTACTTATGACAAAAGTATGGCACACCTGAAGCCATCTTGATTGGAATAAACTGGTAACTCTTAAAACATTTAATTTAAAAAGGAACAAAATGAGGGGGTTCATTTTGTCATAGAAATTATGGTTAGTGCTGTAGAAAGAAAAATTAGGACATGTTTTAAGTGAGATCTCAAATATCTTCCTGTTATATTTCAACAGGAGCAGCCTGTCAGTTGATGCCTTTGTGTTCTACTGCAGCTTCCCAGAGTGTTCTAAAGAACAACTAGAGCGCTAACAGTCTTACTTATGACAAAAGTATGGCACACCTGAAGCCATCTTGATTGGAATAAACTGGTAACTCTTAAAACATTTAATTTAAAAAGGAACAAAATGAGGGGGTTCATTTTGTCATAGAAATTATGGTTAGTGCTGTAGAAAGAAAAATTAGTGCTAAAACACTACCCCCAGCACGACACCCTACACTACCCAAACATAACTGCACTACCCTAAACCCTAAAACACTACCACCAGCACGACTCCCTACACTACCCAAACACCACTGCACTACACTAAACCCTAAATATACCCCAGCATGACCACCCACACTACACAAACACCACTGCACTACCCTATACCCTAAAACACGACCCCCTACACTACACAAAGATGACTGCAATACCCTATACCCTAAAACACGACCCCTTCACTACACAAACACCACTGCACTGCCCTAAACCCTAAAACACTACCCCAGCACTACCCCTACACTACCCAAACACCACTGCACTAACATAAACCCTAAAACACTACCCCCAGCACAACCCCTACACTACACAAACACCACTGCACTACCCTAAACCCTAAAACACTACCCCCAGCACGACTCCCTACACTACCCAAACACCACTGCACTACCCTAAACCCTAAATCTACCCCCAGCACGACCCCTACAGTACCCAAACACCACTGCACTACCCTAAACCATAAAACACTACCCCCAGCATGACCCCCTACACTACACAAACACCACTGCACTACCCTAAACCCTAAAACACTACCACCAGCATGACCCCCTACACTACTCAAACACCACTGAACTACCCTAAACCCTAAAACACTACCACCAGCACGACCCCCTACACTACCACTGCACTACCCTAAACCCTAAAACACTACCACCAGCACGACCCCCTACACTACTGCACTACCCTAAACCCTAAAACACTACCCCCAGCACGGCCCAAACACCACTGCACTACCCTAAACCCTAAAACACTACCCCCAGCACGACCCACTACACCACCCAAACACCACTGCACTACCCTAAACCCTAGAAAAGAAACCCCCCCCATGCCCAGTCCCCCTTACCTCTCACTCCTCATGGTTCCTCTCTCCTCGTGGTTCCTGCTTCACGTCATCTCTGCGGGGCGGTGCACGTCGTTGTGAGGAAACAGAACAGCCTCTGTTTCCTTACAACGACATGGATCGTCTACATGTTTTTTAGAACGCATGGTCATTTACCATACATACCTTTCAACAAAATTCGTTGTAAAGGCATGCGTGGTAAATGACCATGCGTTCTAAAAAAATGCGTAGTAATGACTTTGTGATGTACAACGCATACGTGGTAATGCATGCGTTGTAATGGTATCGCAAAGTAAAAAAGTCGTTGTAACGGCTGTTTACCAATCGAAGCTGGCCCCCGTTCTTCAGTGAGACATTTATTTGATTAATTAGGAGGAAGGAATGTGGTTTTTACCGAAAAGTGCATTCCCGGCTGTTGTATTGTGAAAGTGTCCGCGTGGCCTGGTTTCACTTCCGGTGAGAGAGTGGAAGAGTCTGTTTGGATCTAAAGGAGTTCTGTTGTTGGACGGGGCCGGCGCGACATGTCATCAGAAAACATAGCTAATGGAAAGCATCCTCCCTGAAGTGTGGAGCAGTGCCATGAGAGGTCAACGAGTGTGCGTCCCACCGCAGTATGACCGTACCGCGTGACCCATGTGCCGCCTCCAGGGTACGGGAGGCAGAAGCGGCATCGCAGGTCCTCTTGAAGACCGTTGTAGCACTAATTCTACATTTTGGTACTAGGGCATTTTAACTTCGTTGTTCCTGCCAGATACAAAGAGAAGATCCTGTGTTATTCAGTGCCCTCGTTACCTTTTTTGTGGGTTGTGGTGCTTGTCACTTCGCTGCCCGCCGGTGCACACGACTGGGCACCCCACCTCGTGTGCCATCTGCAGGGCCTCTGCCCTCGGATCACTGGTTTCGGTTTCTGGAGTGGCAACATAAACAGTTGCTCCCAAAGGACTAGCCTGAACACTTAGGTGAATATCCCCTGCACCAGCATTCCACGGAAATTCTTTCCTAGCTCTCCCACGTCAACGAGCACGGCTCCGCTCGCGACACCGTATGACGTCATCGGAGCCATAAGAGGACCTCGTCGGCGTGCTGACGTCAGTTCCACCCATTTTTTTCCGTGCCACCGAGGCAAACAGGGGACCGAGACATTTTCACATGTATACATAGTATAATAAATATATATATATTCACTGAAAAAACCATAGGTTTCAGGCACGTTATAGTTAGAAATTAGCATTTAAAAAACCTTAGAAATTCACTGAAAAAACCATAGGTTTCATTGGGCGTTATAGTTAGTTGGACATTTCACTCGTACAAAACCATAGAAATTCCCCCGTTATAGTTAGTTCAGCTAACTATAACTCGCGCGCCCGCAATGCACTGCTGATGACGTCACATATTACATCACTCATGACATGGTCAGTGACATCACTCATGACATCACTGATGACATCATCCAGTGAATATGTGTTTTTCTGAAAATTAAATATGTTTTATATATGTATATCTCAAGGTCGATGGAAGAATAAATGGGTATATAAGTGTCTAAATGGATGATTTTTTTTGTAAAATTGATTGTATAACTGACTAAGTGTATCTTAGTGAATACATGGGTTAGTGAGTAATGTTTAAATATGAAAATATCTGTATCAGTCTCTCACTTTGTGTATAAGTGGCTGCATGGGTTGGTGAGTAGCTACATGAGTGTCTATATGGGTTATTAGTTGGTTTTTTGAGTATCAGTATGAGTGTCTGAGTGTCTGTATGGTTCGGTGGGGGTATTACTTAGTGCATAGATGCATGAATGAGTGACTCACTGTTTGTATGTGTTGAAGACAGCATGTGTGCAGGACTGTGTAGGTGGATGAGTATGTGTATGGGTCTGTTAGTGAGTGAATGACTGTCTCAATAGTGTCTTTATGAGTAACTACATATGTTTTAAACTAGTATATGTGAGTATTGGTGTATATAAGTGAGTATATGTGAGAGTGAGAGATTGGAAGAGTTCCTGTACAAATAAGTAGGTGTTTCTATAAGTGATTGTTTAAGAGAGTAAGTATGTGTAAGTTTCTGTAGAAGTAAGTGTGGTAGTGTGTGTATAACTGTATATGCAAGTAAATGGATGTTTGATACTTTGTTTGCATGTGTGACTATGTGTGTGAGTAACTCTATGGATGAGTGGCGGTGTGTAACAGGATGTATAGGTGTATGAGTACATATGATGAGTGAGTATATGTATGAGTGACTGTATAGGGACTGTTGGTGAATGAGTGGATGTGTGTGTAGATCTTGGAATTAATGAATAGGTGTGTTGTAACTGGTATTGGTATGTCCATTGTTTTGAAAATGTTAGTTTGTATTTTTGAGTGTGTGTATCAAAGGTTATATCAGGGTGAGAGGAGGTCTGCCACTCTATCACAAGGATGATGTCATCAGTGATGTCATCAGTGATGTCATTTGAGATGTCATGAGTGATGTCACTGACCATGTCATGAGTGATGTAATATGTGACGTCATCAGCAGTGCATTGCGGAGCGCGCGAGTTATAGTTAGCTGAACTAACTATAACGGGGAATTTCTATGGTTTTATACGAGTGAAATGTCCAACTAACTATAACGCCCCTGAAACCTATGGTTTTTCAGTGAATTTATATATATAGTTAGGACCTATTTTCCATAGGAAATTCGCAACATTCTATTTGAAATAACTTTGGCGCCGGTTGACGAATCTTCGCGAAATTCTCAAAACTCGTGGGGCGCTCCGGTCTGCTCCTATCCTGAAAGTTTTGGGGTGATTCGGCAAGCGGGGGCCGAGAAAAAAGGGGGGTCCCAAAACGTGTTTTCCCCATGCAATTTTCCATAGGAACCTTTCATCGCAGCTACAGCCTGAACTGCTGAACGGAATTACACCAACTTTGGCAAAAAGGTAGCCCTTGGTTCAGAGTCGTGCCTTTTGGTTAAATGGTGTAAATCTGTTCAGTAGTTCCTGAGAAAATCAAAAGTAAAACCACATATATATCTATGGCCGCGGAGGGTCCGCGCACCCTGAGCGCACCTTCCCGATCACGAGCTGTATGCTAATTGGCTGTCAACACTCCAAACCAGGAAGTGTTGGCAGCCATCTTGTTCCTCAGTAGAGCCGAGGCACAGAAACAAGTGCGCAAAACGCAAAAAGGGGGCAGGGTAGAAACACCCTGACCCCCTAGGCCTGCTCAGGGGGTACCACAAGGATCCCCAGGGCAGAAAAAAAATTTAAAAAAAAAAAAAAAAAATCGGCGGGATGCGTGCAGGGTGCACGGATCCCGCTGTGAAAAATAAAACAAAGCGCGGACTCCCGCGCTTTGATGTTATTTGGCCCCCGGGTGGGCCAAGTCCCGGGGGCATGCGGGGGTTTGTTAATATTAAATGTGGAGGGGCCTCTAAGGCCCCCCCAAGCCCCGGGGACTGCCACCCCCCGGGGCTTCAACTAAATAATGGTGGCGGGGGGGAACACGGCCCCCCAACATCCCCGGGGACCGCCACCCCCTGGGGCTTCTTTTTAAAAAAAGAAATACCTGTGTGGGGGGGCTTGAGCCCCCCCACAAGCCCCGGGGACCGCCACCTCCCCGGGGCACTAACAATTTTAAAGTGGGGGTCCGTTTCGGACCCCTGAAGCCCCAGGGACCACCACCTCCCGGGGCTTTGCAGATGTTGGGAGGGGGGCCGCGCAGCCCCCCTCCTGGAGCCTGTGATGGCCCTGGGGACCGCCACCCCCAGGGCCGGCTCCTGCAGTGTCCCGGGTGCCTACCCGGGACACTGCTGTTTGCAATGGCAGGACGGGAGCCTCGCGGCTCCCGCCCTGTCATTGCAAACTAGCTTTGCTCATTGAAGCGAGAGCAGGAAACCTGCTCTCGCTTCAATGAAGCAAGCAGAATCTTTTCCATAAGGGGAGCTGCATGTCAGCAGCTCCCCTTATGGAAAAGCAATGCCGGCTCCCGCAGGACGCGGGGAGCCGGCGGCACCGTGCGGGGATTGGGGACCCCCCCACGGTCCCCAATGAGTGGCTAGGCCCCAGGGGATGGGGTCCCCGGGGCCATTAGTGGCCCGGGAGGGGGGCCACGCAGGCCCCCTCCCCAAGAAGAACATTTTTTTTAAAAAACGCAAAGGCCGGCCCTGGGCGGGGGATGGGGTCCCTGGGGCCTTAAATGGCCTGAGGAGGGGGGCCACGCAGCCCCCCTCCAAATATTTTGTTTTTAAAAAAAAGAGGGCATGCCCCGGGGGATGGGGTCCCCGGGGCAAATAGAGGCCCAGGGAAGGGGGGCCACGCGGCCCCCTTCCCGTTAAAAAAAAAGAAAAAAAAGAAAATCCTCAGGCCCCGGGGGATGGGCTTCCCGGGGCCAAAAGTGGCCAAGGGGAGGGGGGCCACGCAGCCCCCTCCCATAAAAAAAAGCAAAGAAAAAAAAAGACCGGCATCGTGCCGGAGGCCCCGCCCTCCCTGCAGCAGTCTGCAAACGCGCCCTGGCGCGTTGTAAGAAGGGAAGTAATTCCCCTTGAATACTGGGGGTCCCTGGGGGCCAACTAGCCCACCAGGAACCTCCAGTATGCGCCAGGGAGCTGCGTTGCAGAGAGGTGTTCAGAGGCCACGCCCCTTTTTACACCTCTCTGCAACGCAGCTCTGTGGCGCTTTTGGAGGTACATGGTGGGCTAGTTGGACTCCAGGGACCCTCAGGATTCAAGGGGACTTAATCCCCCAACTTAAAACGCGCCACGGGGTGCGTTTGCACAGTGGTGAAGGGAGGGGGCGGGGCTTCAGGTGACATGAGTGCAAACAGGCCCTGTGGTGCGTTTTAAGATGGGAATTAAATCCTTCAATCCTGAGGGTCCCTGGGGCCAACTAGCCCACCAGGTACATCCAGAAAGCGCCACAGAGCTGCGTTGCAGAGAGGTGTAAAAGGGCGTGGCCTCTGAACACCTCTCTGCAACGCAGCCTCCTGGCGCATACTGGAGGTACAGGGTGGGCTAGTTGGACCCCAGGGACCCTCATGATTCAAGGGGACTTAATCCCCCAACTTAAAACGCGCCACAGGGCGCGTTTGCACAGTGGTGAAGGGAGGGGCGGGGCACGTTATAGTTAGAAATTAGCATTTAAAAAACCTTTGAAATTCACTTAAAAACCATAGGGTTCAGGCTCGTTATAGTTAGAAATTAGCATTTAAAAACCTTTGAAATTCACTGAAAAACCCATAGGTTTCAGACACGTTATAGTTAGAAATTAGCATTTAAAAACCTTTGAAATTCACTGAAAAAACCATAGGTTTTAGGGACAGTTATAGTTAGTTGGACATTGCACTCGTACAAAACCCGTGAAATTCCCCCGTTATAGTTAGTTCAGCTAACTATAACTCGCGCCCGCAATGCACTGCTGATGACGTCACATATTACATCACTCATGACATGGTCAGTGACATCACTGATGACATCACTGATGACATCTCAAATGACATCACTGATGACATCACTGATGACATCATCCATGTGATAATTTCATGCATCTTCTCACACCCTAATATAACCTTTGATACACCCACTCTAAATTACAGACTGCCATTCTCAAAACCATACACACTCCAATACCAATAACTACATACCAACTCACTGATTCTTAGGTCTACACACACACATCTACTCACTCACCCGTACAGTCACTCATACTTATGGTCACTCAGTACAGGACTATCATATGCACTCATACACCTATATAAACACTCACACACCGCCACTCATCCATAGAGGTACTCACACACCTAGTCAGTCATGCAAAAAATTAATCACACACCCATTTACTCACCTATACAGTTATACACACACCAACTCACTTACTCATACAAATACTAGCACATTCTTATGCTCTTATACAATAACTGATACAAGCACACACGTATCCATACAGCAACTCTCACAATCACACACTCTCACTTATAGCCTTTTAAATACTCTAACACACATATATACTGCCTTTTACATATGTAGTTACTCGCACATATACCACTGAGATATACATTCACTCACTAACACACCCATACACACACTCACCCACCCAAGCAGTCCATCACAGATGCACTCTTCAAATCATGCACCAAGTGAATCACCCACTCACACATCTATGTAGAGAGTCACACACACCCCACCCACACAAACACTCAGGCACCCATACAGATACTCAGTGAATCAATCAATAACCCATATAGACACTCATGTAGCTATTCGCAAATCCATGCATCCACTTACACACCAACAGACAGACGGATACAGACATTCACACAGTTTAGTCACTAACCCATGCATTCAGTAAGATACGTTTAATCACTTACTTGTAGAGTCAGTCACGCAGGTACTAAATCATCCATTCAGACACTTATACACCCACTCATTCTTCAATACGCCTTTCCCTATATATATTAAACATTTAAACTTTACAGAAACACACAGTCACTGGATGATGTCATCAGTGATGTCATTTGAGGTGTCATCAGTGATGTCATCAGTGATGTCACTGACCATGTCATGAGTGATGTAATATGTGGCGTCATCAGCAGTGCATTGCGGGCGCGAGTTATAGTTAGCTGAACTAACTATAACGGGGAATTTCATGGGTTTTGTATGAGTGCAATGTCCAACTAACTATAACTGTCCCTAAAACCTATGGTTTTTTCAGTGAATATATATATATATATATATATATATATATATATATATATATATATATACAGACGGACATGACATTCATACAGCATACAGTAACATAAAAAGAAACTTAGACACGCCCATCAACAGTGATATTGAGATGTACAGATAGCCAGGATATCAAGTTGAGGTGAAAAAACTGAAGTATAAACAACCATTCAATTTCTGGCCTCTGATTTGAGGAATGACTTCCAGTGGGTATGCATATCTGTTTAGTAGTTTAAGGCCCTCATTATGAGTCAGACAGATCAAAATACGTGTATGGAATTCTCATGTGCCCCATTACCAATGTCCTGGTGTAATGCTCTTCCTCCAATGGTCCCAACCTACTCTGTAGGGCTGTTGTAGAAAGCTATCTGTCAAGCCACCTCCACAAATAGTGCAGGTGGAATATAGGTTTGGCGGAGAGGAAACACCATCACATTTGTGACAGAGTGCACTGTCCACAAATCCCTAAAGCATGTCCTAAGTGATTCTGGTATTTCTGTGAAGTCATAGACTATTACTGAGTGTTGGAAATAGCCCTTTCTGCAGGGTCACCCCAAAACGTATTTGCTGTCCTCCTCCCCTTTTTGCTGAATTCGTGTTTGTTGGAACCAGTGCTAAAGTGCTTGTGCTCTATCCTTAAAACATGGTTTGGTTGGCGTGCCCGTAATTGGCAAATTTAGTTTATCTATAAGACCCCAGTAGAGTGCACTGCATGAACCCAGGACCTGTAAATTATATGTTACTAATGGGTCTGCAGCACTGATTGTGCCACCCACTTAAATAGCCCTATAAAAAGGTCTCAGGCCTGCATTTACTCAGCCTGTACGGCCAATTTTAAACTGCCATGTCGACCTGGCAAGTTAAACCTTTTGACAGGCCCAAATCATCCTTTTTAATATATATCTGTCACCCCTAGAGTAGGCACTGTACAGTCCAGAGGGCAGTGTACAATGTATTTAAAATGCAGGGCATGTACTTTTAAGATTTACACTCTTAAAGACTCTTAAATGTGTTTTTCACTACTGCAAGGTCTCTATCTCCCATAGGATAACATTGGGATTACATTACTACATTTTATAAGCGTAATGTCCAAGTGGGAAGATTTAACGGGTGCATGTTTGGTGCCTCTGGAATTCTAATAACCTCAGACAACACCACTTTAGTATACTTCTGGACATGTGGATACTCTGCCAGGAAGAAGGAATGCTGTGCTGCTGTGCTGCTGAAGGACTGCCACTCTGCTGCACTGCTGATATGGAAGAACTGCAGGCCTGCTGCCTGCTACCCTCCTTGCCTGGGTGAGAAGGACTGGATCTTCAACACTTGAACCCAGAACCCAGAGTGACTCCAAGGGCTAGTTGGCTGACCTCCTGATCTGAAGCCTCAGGGACATAACAGGCTTCCAACAACCTTGCACATGCACCTGGACTCTACCATCTGTGAGTCTACCCTGCCAATGTGAGCCACCCCAGTCCTAGACCCTTTGGCCTAAGATGCTTACCATCAGAACTGAGCCATCTCTGACCCTTGTCCTCGCTTCCCTCGTAGATGACAGCTCGACACTGGCCTCCACATCGCAGCCATGCAGCTCCTCGGACCAAACGCATCACCTCGGCTGCGGGCCACATCTTCGACTAATGGACTTCGTATCGTAAGCCCCGTTGAAAGGATCCTTGATGATGGTGCAATGGGACCTTGCACTGCAGTCTCACTGCATCTCAGAACCGATGCATCGCTTTGACTGCGTGACACTTCCTCGCCTAGGATCCATGCAATGCTCCACATCCAGGATTTAAGAAAGTTTGTTCAGCGGGCATAACATAGTCCCTGTAGCTGGTCCACACTCCATCGTGGTTGGCCTGAACTTGTGACTTTGTCCCGGTCCAATGCGGCTAGATTGCCCTTGATGGCACTTTGTGCTTTTGGCGCTATTTTAACCTATAACTTTGAAATTCAATATATTCAGTTTCCCTGGCTGAATTTCTGTCGTTATGCTCTTGTTTTACTTATTAAAATATTCTCAATTTTTCTAAACCTGGTGTGGGATCTTTTTGCGTGGTGTTTTCACTATTTTACTGTTTGAAGTGTTGCATAAATAATTTACACACTGCCTTCAAGTTAAGCCTGACTGCTCTGTGTCAAGCTGCCAGAGGGTGAGCGCAGATTAATTTTGGGTTTGCTTGTGCCTTACCCTGACTAGAATTGAGGTTAGTCCTTGACCAGAGCACCCACCCCAGTCAACCAACAACCCAATTTCTAATACTGAGTGATTAAGTACTCATCTGTACATGTTTTGATGATTACTGACACACATAGCAAAGGCTACATTTTTCTATAATTATAGATTAAAATAGAATATATCACCACCACTGGCATGAATGGATGTCACAAGTGGCATTCATTAAACGTAACTCCAAAACAATCATTCCTAAAACTAAGTGTGCTACTGGAACTTTAACAGTACCTTGCATATATATTCATAGAGATTATGAATATCAACTAAACCAATGATTTGCTCTTATGGAACACCTAAAATAGTTTTCAGATGCTTGAAAGGGCTGTATCTACAGGAAGGCTATCCCATAATGCTAGCCTTCCTTGTGCTATCCAATTCTTTCCTTCCTCATGTTGTTTCATATGTGAAAACAACACCAAAGTCGATGAACTACCACTCACAAAAAGTATTTTACCAACTTAAACAGTTCTATGCCATTTTTGTGTACCTATTCGAATGATCTTATATGTTTTCTATGTTTAGTTGCCAATTTTGTATATACCAAATTAGTAATGTTAATGTCTAGAACCTTATTTGTCTGGTCCATCTTTTTATCTCAACAAATGAATGTGCGGTTCAGCACATTAGTCTTCAGTAGTGTTCAATTTTGGTTGCAAAAAAGGACCCTAGACCAGTTGATGAGTCAGAAGTGATGATTCTCTCCTGTTATACATGTCTTGACAGCAGAAGCCAGCAGAATGTCTGGGCAGTTACTCTTACAAAATATAAATAAAATTTGTCCATGTTTAGAAATATTTATTCTTAAACTGATATATTAAGCAGTTGCAATTTATTTTTCAGCGATGAGCATAACATATTCATTAAAGGTATCAGAATTTGAAGTGAATCATTCAAATCCTAAGGTGATCAATATGGAGTGGACGCAGATAAGTTTTAATTTCCCTTTGCGTTAGACTAGGCAGACTCCCCAAGATATAGCGGTATAGATTCGCAAACTTTGCGGCACAAAAATTGAAATTTAGCGGCATTATTGCTGCACTTTAATTTACTCTTAATCATTCCTTTTCAGTCTTAAATCACTCTGTTTTAGCAGAGTATTCCACTTTCAAATAGGCATGTTTAAAGTGTCTGAGAGTATTTGGTTGCTATACTAAGTCCCCGAGTCCTGCAATGGCTGGCAGCAACATTTTTCTCATGTTGCTGGCAGTCAATCAGAGAACTTGCAGGACTCTGTGTTCCGCAGGAGCGATAGGGCCCAAGGGAAATAAAGATCCCAGGGCCAATCATAACTCTCTACTTTTAAATTGGCATTCCCATGATAGACTAAGACACACCTGCAAGCCTAAATGCACCCCTGCTGGGTCCCGAAACAAGAAGAGAGGGGATGCGTTGGTACCCAACGCTGCTCCCTGCTTCCTGTCTAATCTTGCCCCAGAACAGGGTGCAGGCACCCCTACCCTGACCAGTGGCAACAACCCTTCCATTCTCCCGCCACGGACCCTGCTTACAAGCCTACATTATGGTTTGCTGTAATTTGATTCTCTCCCGGCTGTTCATGCACTTAAATCTGCGCAGTAAACAACAAGTTGCACACATGATTATACTGACTGAGCCCCCCCCTTGCCCCCACCTACCACCACCCCCTCCTCCAGGGCACAAGTCCTAAAAAAAAAAGAAGTGGGGGGACTAACCAAGTTAGGTAGTTTGCAAGTGACATCATGGCGCGTGCCACCATAGCACATGACGCCACGACACGTGGCATTGCACGTGGGATCACAGGAAGTTCTCTCTGGAAGTGACATCAGATATTAAGATTTCACACATAGGTTTATCAGGTATATCATGAGTACATTTAAGAGTGTTATGAGATTTAACAAATTCGATTTTGCTTTTGGCTTGCTCCAAAGAAAGTGGTCCAATCCCAAAGCAAAATCTGGGCCTCAAATAATAACATTTTTTTTCCAAAGCCTTACCACAAAGAAATTGGCAACAAGGACTAACACGGTAGTAAATCTCTTCTGCTTAATTGGTTGCAAAATCTGTATTTTAAAATATTTTATGGGGTTAAGGCTTCTGCTACAGAGGTGGCCAGTAAATCTCAGGGAATATTAATAATGGTGAGATAACTCTGGAGGTTAAAGCATTTTGTTGGAGAGATCTGTGTTTTATAACAGCGTAAAAGGTTCTACATGTTCTACCATTTGGTCGTGCAGAATGACTTGTACACCGAAATTCCTTTAACATTCACTCGACAGTTTACATTGCAGCATTTTATTTATTATTGGGGTATTTTTATTTTGATCATATTTGTAGACTAAACAGCATGCAGGCACTCAGGAAAAGAAAAACTGAATCAATACATTGATGGACTCAACCAAGTGAAACAGTGTAAACAGTTTTGTTTTGTGACGTGCATGCGCACAGAACCAACTTGTCCAGGAATAACATCGTATGTGTAGAGCTATTCAATGACGCTTGGAGCTTACGGAGTCTCCACAATGAAGTGGTGATGATGAAGAAGACTGCAATTTTCAAAGTCAGTGGCCTAATGATAGATTTATGCTTTGGCTTCCATCAAAAAGCTCCACACAAACTCACAAATTTAAACTGAGGCGTCACAAAAGGTAAAGTAAGAAACATTAATCAAAACCCTTAATAAAACGGAACAAGAGACGTGAGCTGTGAAAACAATTCTGCCTGGGCAGTCAGATAACTTTTAACAGTACCTAACAAAAAACCTTAATGCTTAAAAACAGAGCAAACGTGAACATATAAACCTTCCTGCTAAATTGGTTATATGTGCTTAAAATAGAAGCCTACAAAAAGGTGCCCAACAAAACCTGCCTCCACTTACTTTGTTGATGAGTGCTTTGCTGCGAGAATGACATACATGAGCTTTAGAGGGAAATTAAATGAATCAAACCCCTGTATACAATTTAGTCCCATGCACTTACTTACATAAAGGGACTGGACAAAGGCAAAGCATGCCTCTCTTAAGTACCTGTGAGATAACAAGCTGTGTGCCTTTGTTTCCCCTCCGTGGCATTTACATTTAAGTGAGGTTCCAGGCCGCCCCCAGTCAGGATACTTGATCAAAAGGAGCCGCCTGATGACCCCTTAACTTAACCTTTATCTTCACAGCTGGAGGTGACAATAAAAAAGCCCTCCTTGCAGCCTGCACGTTGTTGCTGAGAAAGCAATGCAGGAATTGCCCTGCACGCGTGGCTCAGCTGTTCTTGCAGGAGGCAGGACTGCTGAAGCTTTCTGCCGCCTGGGCCTTTTTACAAAAGTGCTGATTTCGCGATTATTTTGCAAATCGCGAAATCCTGGAGGGTCTGACTAGGGTCAAATCCATCACCTGATTTTGAAATACGTCAAACAATAGTTCTTTTTATGGTTTGAGGTTTTAATTTGTAACACGCATGAACTTTTGTGACAATGTTGAATTTAAAATGGCAACGCAAATATAAATACCCAAGCATTTAAAATACACATTGTGTTTTTTATTCTTTTTGGTAAATAAGGTCTTGAGTTATGTCTGGGTATGGAAGATTTCATTTGGGTAATGGACGTGCTTTGCATTAATACCATGCCTATGTGCAATATCAAATGCTGATATCAATATACTCTTTATCTCCCTGACTTCATCAAAAATGGATCAATTAAGAAATGAAGAGTTAAATAATTTGTAGATATAGAACAAACCCCAGATGACCTCATGGGTTATAGTACCATATTTAAAGAACTTAAAAACCATGAGAAGAAGGTAGGGCAAGAAGTAAAAGGAGTTAATGAACGTATTGCACCAAATTAAATGGGCAAGGGGTGAGGCAATAAAAAATTGTTAGGATCTTTTTAGAATTTGGCAGCTGTGGCACCGGAGACAAATATGCCAGATATACTGCCTGATCTATTTACAGTGCCTACAGGCCCTATACATGCTAAAAGGCCACACTTGACATCTGTACCGCATCTGCCAAACTCTGAATAAAGCTGTTACTTCAGCTTCTTGCCATTTTCTATTGTGACAGACATATATATAACTATTTTTCTATTGCATCACCCCTTGTCCATTTAATTTGGTGCAATACGTTTATTAACTCCTATTTACTTCTTGCCCTACCTTTATATAGTGATGTTATCAGTGATGTCATGAGTGATGACATCAGTGATATTGCTGACCATGTCATGAGTGATGAAATATGTGAGTTCATAAGCAGTGCATTGCGGGGACATAAGTTATAGTTAGCTCAGGTAACTCTAACTGCTGAAGTTCACTGGTTTTGTACAAGTGAAATCTGAGCTTAACTATAACATCCCTGTAACCTTTGATTCTTTCAGTGAATTTGTAAGGTTTTTTTAATGTTACTTCATAACTATAAAGTCCCTTTAACCTTTGGTTTTTTTCAGTGAATTTCTAAGGTATTTTACATTTTATTTCCTAACTGTAACCTTTGACAGTGTGTATGTGAGTGGCTGTATAAGTCAGAGTGGGTGTGTGAGTGGCTGTGTGGGTCCGTGAATATGTGTGTGAGTGGTTTTGTGGGTGTGAGTGGCTTTATGGGCCTGTGAGTGGGTGATTGAATGGCTTTGTGGGTAGGTGACTGAGTGTGTAAGTGCTTTATGAATGTGTCAGTGGGTGTGTGAGTTGTTTTGTGTGTGTGAGTTGGTGTGTCAGTGGGTGTATGTGTGTCTGAGTTGGAGACTACTATGGTGGATGGGGAGCCCCCAAACAGGCTATGCCTCCAGGTGGTTTTGGACTTTTGTATATTTGTAGTCATTGAAAGAGAGAAGAATGGACTCTGCTCTGCACAAAGAGAGGTCAAGAAAGAACCCATTCACCAAAGTCACTACAGATTGGGCTCTGAGAGATGAATACATTTGCCTTTACCAAGGATATCATATTGTTTTTCAATGTGAAACTGCAGAGAAAACACACTTTGGGGCACATTTGCAAGGAAATGTCAGAGCGCAGAGATGCACCAAATTTGGCAGCATAGCCCTCCGACATTTCCAAAGTGCAGGGAAGCCCTGTATTTAAAAGACTGTAGCGTCCCCCTGTGTTTTCCCTAGCACTGGCGCTAAAATAGCTACGTAGCGCCAATGCAGGCACCCCTTCGCCATAGTGCAAGTGTGCCTACATTGCAGGGAATTATTGTTTATGTGCAGAAAGGGATGCCTTCCTGCACATTAACAATCATTCCCTGCAATGCAACACTATTAATGATTGTTTATGTGCAGGAAGGTGTCCCTTCCAGCACATAAACAATCAATAATGGTGATTTGTTACTTCTATGTGTGCTGTAGAATGCAGCACACATAGAAGTAGCAAATTGTCATTATTTAATGATTGTTTATGTGCAGGAAGGGACATCATCCTGCACATAAACAATCATTAATGATATTTTGATCTTTCTATGTGTGCTACAGAATGCAGCACCATATAAAAAGCAAAAACGAGGAGAAAAGAAAGTATTTCTCTTTGTTTCACCATTCTAACGCCTGCTATTGTATGGTGTGAGTTTTTGGTGCTGCCTCAGATTTACACATCTTTGTAAATCTGGGGCAGCATCAAAACGCAATGGGTGTTGTTGTGGAATGCCCAGAGCAACACCCATTGCATGCCCCTTTCATGCAAAGTGATGCACAAAAAGGGGCCATATTTACAAGGTGGCATTAAGCCACAAAAAGTATCTTAACGGTGCTTTGTAAATATGGAGAAGGGCATAGTGCCACCAGAACATCGCTCAAAGTTCTGGTGGTGCTAACCCCTTGTAAATATACCCCTTTGTTTGCCTTTGCAAGGCCCAGGAAGTTAGGATAATTTGTCCTTTATAGAAGTGGAGCTTCAACTGGAGCACCTGCTATGTTTATATTTGTATGTGCTTTCTATTGAAGTTTAACTTCTGTGAAATGATCATCAGGGCCAGAAAGAAACATCACCTGCTCGTTTATCCAACAAGAGTCCACAGTTTTGCATAAAATGTCTACCCAGCTGGAGTAGTTTATACTGGTTAATTAGTAAGTGCTGCCTCGTTTGGTAAATGCCAGGTGCGTATTTTACAGTATAGCTGCATAGTGGGCCATGAGGAAATGTCTCCATCGACCTTCTCTGCATTTTGGCAATGTTATTGTTCTTATTGTGTCTTTATCTAGAAATCTGTAATAACAATAATCCTGATATTCAGAAGACAACAAGACTACAAAGAGGTGAAACTCCACCAAACAAGGGTAGTTTATTTTAACTATGAAGCAAGTGCTTCATTGTTTGTTGGAGATGTCCTCAATTTGTTGGGCCTTCAAGAGCGCAGCATAATTTTCTTCGGCATCAAGAAACAGATGTCCCCAGAAGGCTTTTTTAAAATAAAAAATGTATATTCGCGAATTTGCCACGAACAGTTGCGATATGAATATTCTACTGCCATGGTTATTCTCAAAATCGGCGTGATTTTTAGAAAGTGTAAAAACATATGTACACATATTGTAATTAATAATTGTGATCAATAGTTTACTAATATAACATAAAATGTGAGATTATCCTTAGGAAAATTACTGTTAAACACTGTTTCATTCTGTTTCCCGTAATTAAAAATACATCAGCGTTTGCGAAAACATCGCAAATATCACGACTATGGAAAAAAGGGATTTCACTGGACAAGACACTTTTTAATTTTTCTAGAAAGAGGGTCCCCATCCAGTTTTCTTTAGACTGCCAGTGCTGAGACTGGAGGTTCACATTTCAGCACCTGCTCTTTTCAATAGGAATATTCATTTGGTTTATTTTTGGGAAATTATTTCAAAATAAAATTGCATCTTGTGGCAGTAAAGATCAGGAGCCGCACCTTAATGAAAACAGTACTTTGGAAGAGGAACCCCTGTCAAAGCGTCAATCAATTGGTTGGGAGTTTTTTATTATCCCCCAGGTAGAAGAACGTGATTGCTAGGCATGTAAAGTGCTCAATATGTAAGAAGACCCTCTCCAGGGGTATGTCCAAAAGGTATTTGTGTGGCACAATGGGTATGTTGCATCATCTGAAGACATACCACTCTAAGAAGTTGACCAGAGCACAGAGGCAGTGAAGTACAGGGGATCCGTCTATCTCAACTGCAACACCAATTGCTCCTGGAGACCCTCTACAATTAGATGTCCAGCAATAGTTCCCAAACAACTCACCAAAACTCAAACAAATTGGCACTTTTTGTTTGGACTGCAAAAAAATTCTAACTGTAGGAAAAACATATGTTGTCACACTTTTGGATGCTGCAAAAGTACATGAGTGTTAGTTTTTTTGTTTGACACTTGTTTCCCCAGTTTTCAGTTTTTTCTTTTAAAACATTTTCCAGTTGAAGATTTATTTGTAAAAAAATAAATTAAATAAATGCAAAATATAAAAAAACCTCAAAGAAATGTTTGGGTGAGTGAGTGGATGTATTTTTAGCTGTCTGGGTGAGTGATTGGGTGTGTCAGTAGTTACATGGCAGAGTGACTGGGTGTGTTAGTGATTGTATGGGCAACTGAGTGCATGTATGAGTGAATGTATGGGTGAGTGAGTGCATGAGTTAGTACCTGTATGAGTAAGTAAATGTATGTGTGAGTATCTGTATGGATCATTGAGTGCATGTGGTAGTACATGTAGTAGTAAGTGACTTGGTGTGTTATTGACTGTGTCGGTGAGTTAGTGTGTGTGAGTGGCTGAACGGGTGAGTGACTGGGCCTATGATTGGCTCTATTAGTGTGTGTCTTGATGTCTCAGTTGTTCTATGAAACGGTACCTTGGTGTATACAATGACGATGCTAGTTTGTAGAACTACACAGGAAGAAGTAATTAGGAAATTACTTTACTTCAATAGATAGAGTCATTCATCTTTTTAAAAACATAAAGAACATAAATATAAGTTAGAATTACTTTTTGCAAAATTCCATGATAAACTTTAAGTTTCTGCAATACATACGTTCATACTATAAACCAAACAGTAGGCATTTCTTACGTTGTAATAGTATTTCACATTATAGTAAAGCATTTTCTTTTCCCTTTTTACTGTTCTCAGGTTTTGTACTTGTACATCATAATCAATGTAGTGTATACAGTTTCATCCTTTAACAGTGGGGAAAAACAATCATAATTATTATAAAAAAACTATTCTCATTTGAGCACCTGCTCTCTTTCTTTTCTACATTAAATGTTGCTGCCTTTTCTAGCATTTGTCAAAAAAATGGCATCTGATGGCAATGAAGATCAGTTGCCACACTCTGTTGAACACAGTTCTTTGGAGGAGCAACCCACAGCAAAGCAGCAATCAATTGCATGGGAGTTTTTCACCATCCACTCCAGGCAAAAGAAAGTGGTGGCAAAGCATTTGAAGTGCTCTTTTTGTGACCCTCTCTAGGGGTATGTCTTAGAAATATTCATGTGGCACAATGAGCATGTTGAAACATCTAAAAACATATCACTCCAAGTACTGCTGAAAAAGAAAAAGAACTTAAATATAAGTTAGTATTACATTTAGAAATTCCAGAAACAAAACAGTGCACATTGCTTATACTGTAGTAGTATATCACATTACAGTAAAACATTTCATATTCTCTTTTTTTCTGTGCTCAGCTTTTTACTTATACACCATAGACATTGTCTTACTTCTTAAGCACATAGCACCCTGCCCTATGGCCTACATAGACACCCTACTTTAGAGGTGACTTACATGTAGTACAGTGGAAGTTTAAAGCTTGGCAAGGAATTTTAAATATCATCTTGACCTAGCAGTAAAACTGCACACACAGGCTCTGCAGTAATAGGCCCAACACATTTGTAGAGCTACTTGTCTGCATGGGTGATTAGGAGTATCACTACTTCAGTACAAATCTAAATAAGTATACCAGTCCCTCTCTCGGTGTGTCACTGGATGTGTAAGTGACTATGTCGCTATATGACTACCTGTCTTAGTATGTCTATGGGTCTCTATATGTGTCTGTAACAGGCTGTATGGAATGCTTACTGGCTGTATTAGTGAGCATTGGGATATATAACTATGGGCAGCTGGCTCTGTTACTGCTGCATACATAAGTGCTGTATGGGCATGTAACAAAATGTGTCAGTGTTTCTGTCTCTCTCTAATTGGGTGGGTGAGTGTCTCTATGATTTTTCTAATAGGTATGTTAGTCACAGTATGGGTGGTAAGCAGTATAAAATGCCTACTGAACTTGGCAGTCAAACTGCATATACAGCCTCTGCAGATGCTGGCAGGCACACATATTTAAAGGTCTACTAGTCTGGATGAGAGACTAGGAGTATCACTATATCAGTACACATCTAAATAAGTGTATCAGTCCCTCTCTGGATATGTCACTGGATGTGAAAGTAACTAAGTCACAATGTCTTTATGTCTATATAAGTGGCAGTATACATTACTTACTGCCTCTATTACTGATTGTTGGGTTTTATAAATATGTATGCAACTGCCTCTGTTACTGCTGCATACATAAGTGTTGTATGGCTATGCCACTGAATATTTACATGCCTCTGTCTCTGTCTTACAGGCAAGATGAGTAACTCTGCTTTTCCAAATATGTAAAACAACATGCAGTATGGGTGTAAGACTGCACATTTAACTATGCCTAGGGGTCTCAAACTACACATGTCAGTCAGTGAGACTTTAAAGTGCATGTCTCACCTAACCCTCTAAGCACGTACAACCCTGCCCTATAGCCTACCTACACCCTACCTAAGGGGCAAGTAGTACATAGTAAAACAGAAGATTAAAGCTCATCAAAAAGTTTTTAATGCCAACTCAACCATGCAGTAAGACAACACACACTCTCTCTACAGTTCCAGGACAACGCATCATAAAAGGACTTCGCACACACCTACTATCAGACCCAGACAGACATTCACATACTCACTCACATACCCATAGAGACACCCACACACATTCATAAAACCCCAAAAGCTATTAAACACCCACCCAGAGATTCTCTCATACACTCCGAAGACCATTGGGGTAAAGCACATGAAATAATAAAATCACAAGATCAAAAGCAATTTTGGAATTGGATGAATAATTGCTTCAGATCCAGCCAGCGACCTATAACTACAAATATCTTGCCTACAGCATGGGAAAACCATATAGAAGACCTCTATGTGGAGACATCCAGTAATAATGACGCAATCCCTATCATGAGGAACACTAACAACGTACATAGGATCAGAGAGTCACAAAATCTCTCCCATGACCGAACAGAAATAACACCCGACGAAGTTATGCACCTCATTAAAAAAATGCGTTGTGGAGGGGCTCCTGGTCCCAATGGTATACCACCCATGGTGTATAAAGGGACGGCACAGAAATGGGCAATAATTATGGTGCCTTTATTCTGGGAGTATAGGCTGGGAAGAAGCATCCCTGAGTCATGGAGGGGATCCCTTCTCGTCCCAATACACAAAAAAAGGCTCATGATCCATCCCTGAAAATTATTGAATGATCGCGCTCCTAGATGTAGACAGGAAGTGCTACGCTAGCATACTGTTACAAGAACTGGCAGCTTGGGCAGAAGAGTGTAAATTGATCCCTCACACGCAAACAGGGTTCCACAAGGGATCGCATATCGAAGACAACCTGATCTGCATGTTCCACCTGATTGAGACAACACTTGCAAAAAAAGGTAGGGCTTTGTATCTTGCATACATTCATTTTCAAACTGCCCTCAACAGTGTGTCCCGCCCGAGTTTGTGGATGAAATTAAAGAACTGGGGCATTGAAAATACGCTTTTAAAAGCATTGGTTGCTCTATACTCAGTAGTTTGGGTCAAGATTGGAGTTACTACAACCTGGTCTACCACTAAAAAAATATAAACCAATAGAGGTTTGAAGCAAGAATGCTTACTGGCCCCAATGCTCTTTAATCTGTACCTGGCCGACTTGTTTGGCTGAAGCTCGAGCTTTCCCTCCCACATTAGCCGGAACCAAAATCCAATCGCTCCAATATGCGGATGACACAATTTTGCTCGATCAAACTCCGATCGGACTACAGCGGTTGCTAACTGCATTGTCTTTGTATTGCAGAGAAAACAATCTAAAAATAAATACGGCAAAAACAAAGGCAATGATAATTTCCCGACAAACAAAAAGGAAAGGTGTATGGCACATTGAAGGTAAACCTATCGAGATCGTCACCGCTTACAAGTATTTAAGAGTGTGGATCGATCACAAAGGACGGCCGTCTGTTCACATCTCTGCAATGCAAAGAATGGTTCAATCTTTAGAGGGTGTCTTTTGTAGAGCAAGGAAAGCCATAAGTTCACCAGATCTTACCCCCTTAATCCGAGTAATGGGGGCAAAATTTCTACTGTCAGTAGCCCATGGTGCAATAGCCTTCAAAGATAAATTGACAACATGGTTGGATAGAGCTCAGTCAGCCTCTTTCCGTAGAGTTTACTTTTTACGGACTGCTACCTCACATGCGCAAATACGTAGGGAATTCAACCTTTCATCTCAACAGTGGATCCTTTCAGCTAGATTCATAGCTTATTGTCTAAAAGCCAAACAAGCGCGGGATAACACGCTAAAGAAAAACATCTGGACAATGATAAACAGCCGAGGGTCTACATGGTGTGAATTTCTAGCTTACTGTGTTGAGGTCTTGGAAGCTCATGAAATATGGTCCGCCCCTATACCCCCATCGGCAGCTGCAAGACTTTTAACAAAACAAGCGAAGATAATTTCGGCCGATACTGACGCACAAACCCTGAAAAACTTAAGTAATGGAAGCTGGGCATCAAAACTTTACAACAGTGGGGCCTTGCCACATTACCTGTCCTCCCCCTTAAAGCCAATAATGAAGCGTCAACTAATGAAATTACGGTTTGGCATGATTCCACTGTTGGCATACAAGTATGGACGAGGGTATAAAGAGAATGTATCCACTCAGTGCTGAGCATGTGGGGGAGTAGAGGAATCTCTAAGGGCCAGATGTACGAAGTGATTTTGCATGCGCAAACGGGTTTGCGAACCCGTTTGCTCATGCAAAATCACTGTTTGCCATGTGCAATTCCTTAATAGCGAGTCGCAATTTATTTCTCGACTTGCTATTTAGGAATTGCAAGTCACAATTAGGAAGGGGCGTTCCCTTCCTAATTGCGTCCGCAATGCTATGTGTGAATGTTTTGTGACTGCAATTGCGGTCGCAAAACACTCGCAAATTACCACCCTCTTCAAGAGGGTGGCAATGCATTCGCAATTCGGAAGGGGTCCCCAGGGGACCCCTTCCACTTTGTGACTGTCTCTAAAAAATTTAAGGCCAGGCAGTGGTCCCAGGGACCACTGCCTGCCCTAAAAATGAAATGAACATTTCATTTTTTTTTTTTAAATGCATCCTGTTTTCCTTTAAGGAAAACGGGCTGCATTTAAAAAAAAAAAGCTGCTTTATTAAAAAGCAGTCCCAGACATGGTGGTCTGCTGAGCCCAGCAGGCCACCATCCCTGGGAGGGCTGGCATTCCCAATGGGCTCGCAAATTGCGAGAGGCTCATTAATATTAATGAGCCTCGCAATTTGCGACCCCATTGGGACTTGTAAAACAGTGTAATAACACTGTTGTACATTCCATTTAGCGCCTCGCAATTTGCGACTCGCAATGAGTCACAAATTGCGAGGTGCTAAATGAAAGGGTCATACATCTGGCCCTAAACCACATACTGTGCAGCTGTGAGAAACTACACACTTTGAGAATATACTGGCTTCGCCCCATTTGGCGTATTTTAAATATACGGACATGTCAAGCTGCCCAGGTCGAGTGCATGAAAGGTGAATCAGTGCAGCTGACGGCACGCTTCATGAAATATCTCTCTGCAGTAAAAGTAGTTCTGGATTCGGATAGATATATAGAGCTATAATCCATAATGCCGTGCCAACTGTTTTAAATCTGTTTTAAATCCCCATGTTTACAGTTGCCCAAATGGTGTCTAAACTTTTTAAATCCCAGAATAACAGGGTGATAAATCCTCATATACCCTTTTATAATATTAGAACTTATGCACTTTATATTGTTTTTATATGGCTCGATTGCAATGATTTTAATTAATTGTGCAATAAAAATATCTATCTATCTATCTATCTATCTATCTATCTCATACACTCACAAAACTTTTGTATAGATCATACACACTTTTATTAATTTCATCTATACACATACCTTTAAAATCATATTTTGTTAAAACTACACTGTAATTCACATACCTATAAATTGAGTTGGTTGATCAGGATTTGTATGCTCTCAGTTAGACTGTAGGCTCAGTGTGAATGCAAAAACTAGGCATAAGAATGGCACACAACTCTCATACAAAGCAACAATTAATGGCAACCTTTGCAACTTTGCTCTCAGTGATAATGTCAAAGATAGCAAATCAGAGTGCCCCTTTCATATTTCACTTTTCTAAACTCACTTCTAAATGATCGGTGTTTCTTAACCCTTTCTTGCACTCTAGTAAACAACCCCCAATTTTTGGGCCTATTTGCAAATTTGTAGCGACTCTCAGCACGTCCCCCCATGTAACTTTGCGATGAATTTGTGAATAACCACGAGAGTCCAAAAACATATTTAGCTTTGTACTCTTTATACTTTGCAACTGCCCTAGTTACATAAATGCCACTAAGAAAATAAACCCTCCTTAATAAATAATGAGATGGATCAGCTGATTAGCCAGATCGTAGACCTAAAGGCCCAGACAAACAAATTAACGGAAGAAGTCATCACACTTAAGGGGATGATTGGCAGGTTAACAGATTCCATAAAAACAATGATACAAAACACACCACGCGCAGAGGAAAGATCGATTATGCCACAGCAGCCTAAGACCAGAGAACTGAATACTGCCAGCACAGACTTGAAAAGTAGGGTTTTAAACACGAACTTCAGGGACCATCGCCCATATAACAAAGCTCTATCCTCGTCACAAAAAGGTTTGGCCCTCATCCCCCCACTACCCCAATTTAATCTAGATAGGCCTAGCGGTTTAGGACCACAGAGCATGAAAGGCCGCGCTGATTATTCGATGACTACTAGAAACAATCCTTTTATAAGAGTTACGCCATTAGAGGAACACCCTAGTTACAAGAAGTCAACACCCAGCATCCCAAAACGACAAATCTTCTTAACCAATGTCCCCAAACTAACACATAGTTTAATTAAAGAAGATGAACAATCCCTAATTAACAAAAGTACACAATGGCTCAGACACGTGAGACAATGTAAATCAATCATTAGGGAAGATATACTTTCAGCCAAAAGGCATTTCGCTACAGGCTCTAATTCTGATCACGTTTGTCTAACATTGGTTAGCACTGACTTGGTTGACAATCTAGTATCTTTTGATATTAGGACATCACACCTGAGCATATCTAAGATCAGGATGAAGTACAACCCTCCAGAACAACTAAACAAACCGAGTACCTGCTATCCTGACTCAACTCATAGTGAGGGATCCACTCTACACAATATAGATTGAAGGTTATCGAACATCCCCCCCTCACCCCAATTGAATGAAGTAGTACAACCAGGTGGGGTTGTTATAAGCTGTTTCTCACCTCCCTCCTCTAGCAGCAGTCCCGACCCGGTAACAGCTGCCATGCTTACTGGCCCGAAGGAAAGAATCCTGGTTGACTTGCCCTGTTCCCCAAAGCCGCAGGATCCTATCCAGTTGGCATATGCTTCCTGGAACATTGCGGGCTTGCAATCTAAAACATCTTCCTTGGCCTGCTCAGAATTTATAGAAGCACAGAGAAACACTATGTGACGCTTGGGACGCAAATGAGGAGGAGTAGGAGCCGCAAACGCAGCCGCTGCCGAAAATCCATCCGAGAGCCATCAGAAACTGCCCGATATTTGCCCGATATTTACCCGAAAACAGCCCGAAAACAGCCCGCGGAGACTCGCTGGCTGAGGGCCGCCGCCACCACCACTGCCGTTGTTGTTTCTGGTTGCAGGCAGTCCCGATTCCCGAGGGTGCCGGTTTCCGGAGTCCAGTCTGCGAAGTGCGGTAGGTGCGGTTGGCGTGTGCGGTGTGCGGTGGGTGAGGAGAACATTTGAATCGCCGAATCACCTAGAGTGAATTAAAAAGCGGAGAGCAGTCTGACGGTGTAGCGGAGCCGCGTAGAATTGTGTAGTGCCAGCGAGGGTGGACTGAGTAATTGGCCTGATTGGCCTGAAGCGGAGCAGTGAGGTGGAGTGGTAGAGGGGGGTTGATGGGCTCGGGGGCATAGGAGATATCGTAAAGCCTGTTGCCCTACCCCCCTCGCTTGTGGCTCAGCCTTGGTTTTTGCCTTGTTTTTGCCCTGTTGTTTTTTTTTTCTAAGCATCTTAAGCTTTTCAAGGCCACCAAGACTCCAAACACCCAGGTCATCCAGCTGCTAAGCTGCTAAGCTGCTAAGCTGCTAAGCTGCTAAGCACTCAAGCAATTAAGCAACTAAGGACCTAGGATCCTGTTTAACCCCGTTACAATTTTGTCACAACTTCGTTAACATCCTATCAGACATTGGTATCTCCAAATCTACAACTATAATTGTCCTTGGTGAAAAGATCTACTGGAGGTATGCAGGAGTTAGAGGGTGCCTGTCGTGTATAACTGTAGTGACCTCTGATCATTGAAGATCCTTGAAGACAAGTGCGCTGACTACTGGAGAAAAGCGCGGCTCCCCTTCCTGTGCCTTCCTGCATCTCTCTGAGCCCCAGAGCCCTGTGCTGGCAGCCAGTAATTCAATCCCCCGTCCGAGCTCGCGAGATTGTGTACTGTACGTTTGAGAGTGGAAACTCGGCATTCGGTGCTCGGTGTTGCATAAGCGGCGCATCGGCGCACTAGCACATTGGAGCCATATCGCTCTGGCTGTGCTGGCCGGCCTGGCTAAGGGACTTGTAATATAAGAACAAAGATATGACAGCAAAAAAATTACGCTCTGGCAGATTGGTGTACACAAGAGCTTGCAAAAAAACTAGAGCTAATCCTCTAAGGAACAACTCACTGCAAATAAACTTTTTGAAGAATTTCAATACCATTCCTTCCTTCTTTCCTAAAAAAGAAACAAGTTTAAAATCAGTAGAGATGTCGGAGCCTTTCCAAAAAGAACATGAAGATCATGTAGAGGCTAAAGTAATTCCCAGAAAACCATTACCAGTAGTTCCCTCCATACTACCGTCTAAAATCGGGGGATCATGGCCTACAGATCGTCAACACTCGGAATCTAGGGTGGCTGACTCTTTGCTGGCAAATTTAACCATTCACTCCCTTGTAAATGGAGTCTTTGAACCCGAAGGAGTTTCTCAATTAGTGCCAAAAGCGGGAGAACACAAAATGGAAGATTTCACACTACCTGACATTAATTTATATCAGTCTCATAAGATGTCTCACGTTCATAATCTAGAATCATCCAGGATTCTTATTCCTGCCACTTCATTTTCCACCAAGGATCATCCTGTGAAACTGCAACTGTTCAGTAGTACACCCAGCGGAACAAGTTTATTAGATTCACGGAGCTCATTAACTCCTGAACTATCCCCGAACTTTATTCCTTTAATTAATAATCCAGAGTCAAAAATGCTGATGTCGGAATCGTTACTTTGCCTAGAGAGAGTGCCGGCTTCCATCCTAGCCCTAATGGAGAAATCAGTAAGTAACTCTGACTCTATTTTGGACTCTGTTTTGGCCCTGACAAAGTTTATAGCCTCAGAATAAAAATTATTGCCAGGCAAAGCTTGCGTACTTCCCCTCTGTATGTCTAATCCAGGGAAGGGATCTTCCACTCCCCTTCTTTTGAAGGAAGACTCCGACAAGCTATATTCTACTCAAACAGACTCTTTTCCACATGTTAAAGGGCGGGACTTTGGCATCCAGGCTGGTAAGCCTTTTTTTAGTAGAAATAATAAAACCAAAATGAAAGAAAATGAAGATATACTTGATAAGTTACATTCCTCTACTCTACAGCAGCTCTTCGACTCTGAGTCTTTAGCTACAATGGTTGTTCCTACGTTCCGCCCGCAAAGTAAGACGGAAAATACAAATTCAAATACAATTCGAAAGGTTTTCCCTATCTTCCTAAAAACTGGTGTAAATTCCTTAAAGCAGCCTATAGAGGAAGGTCTTAAAGTCGGATGCTCTCCTATTAAGGAAAATGCTATCAAGAAAAAAAGTAACAACGCCTGTAAGAAAAAGAAGGAAAAAAGGGAAAACGCTGAAGGATAAATAAAAAGGACAAAACGGTTACGCTTCGACCCTAACCTTATCCATTATACATCACCAAAGCTGGATTTAAATGTTCTGAAGAATGAAGATGGACAAACAGAGTACAATCTATCAAGTTCTTGTTCCTCCTCCCTGAACTCAAGTGTACCTATTAAATCTACCAAAGATGCAGTGACATTAGATATAAGTGTTCCTCCTATTCTTCATAGTATTTTGAACCCTAATGCTTCTCTATTTGCTTCCTCTCTAGGTAATAATGTCATTTATAATTCCAATGATAATATTCCTGAGGTATCTAGCCTAGATAATAACTCCCATCCTGCCCCTTATAGCCTGGATTTTTCGTTTATTTTTGACCATGAACTATATATGAATAGGACCTTTTTGTTGTGTTGCTTTGCTGAAATTTCGGGCCTACAGATGATCGAAAGTAATGACATCGCTCTGGTTGAGGTTCAAAAATATAACAATCTTAGGGATGCAAGAGTAACATTTGCATCCAAAGCTATTTCCCATCTGATAATGGCACACAGCAATAAACTACGTTGTTGTGGCATTGATGTTTTAATACCAGAAGTGGAGCTATCATTAAAAAAAGTGGCCCAAAATAAGCTCCCTAACATCGATCTAGAAACCTCCGCAAGAGGCATACCTTTCTCGGAGAAAGAGAGTATTTTGCAGGTTTTCCTCGGTAAAGAAGGTAGGAGGGTTTCGCTCCATACAGAGAAAAATACTCAGCATGTGCTTCCTGCAGAGGAGGAAGATAAGAAATGGAGTTGGGTTGCAGGCGTTCTTAATTCAAATAGACCCTTAGGCCTAAAATGTGGGAACTCTTCCTAGCAAGGATATTAATGTGATATCTTGGAACGCAGCCGGCTTAAGCACTAATAAAAACAAACTCTTATTTTTGAAAGGGCAGAATGCCGATATAATTTGTCTACAAGAGACTTGGATCACAAAGAACTGGTCCATCGAAGATTATATTGTGCTGAGCCGGCCTGCGCTCCATGTGAATAGAGGTCATGCTAAAGGAGATTTTGCTATTTTGTTAAGTACAAGCCTTAGTTGGTCATATAAAGAAATTTTTCATGCCTCTAATCTAATTCAGGCGATTAAGTTAGATCATAAGGATGCCCAAGTTCACTTGGACTCCTTGTTGATCATAAATGCATATTTACCTTCCGACGCATCTTATTCTTATCTATTAAAAGATCTCCTCCTTTTTATCTCCTCCACCCTGGAAATTGAAGACTGCAGGTCCTTATTATTAGTTGGAGATTTGAACTCTAAAGTCTCATCTCATAGTATAAGGGTATTTTCTAACACCGAAAAAACGAAGCCCTAAATATTCCCATTGCCCAATTTCCGAATAACAGCAGGACAGACAAAAGAGGAGTCTTACTACTCGAAGGTTTGAGAAGTTTAGATCTCATAATTGCTAATGGGAGGCTAGGAAAAGATATTCCGGCAAACTACACTCATAAGGCGCCAACTGGGAGATCTATTATAGATTATTTAATTGTTTCTGCAGATTTTTTCTGTAAACTTACAAATATGGAAGTCCTGGGAAATGTTTTCAGTGACCATGGGCCATATGTATCAAAAAAGAGTTTTGCGATTCTCAAATTGCGATTTTTAGCGAATCGCAATTAGAGAATCGCAAAATGCAATGTATGTAGGATTTGCTAAAAATTTTGCGAATCCTACATATTCCTTATTTGCGAATCGCAAATTGAGATTCGCAAATAAGGAATACCTTCCCATTCATTCCTATGGGCTAGGAGGCCCATAGGAATGAATGGGAAGACATTCTCAATTTGCGATTACCGATTAGAGAATCTCAAATTGAGAATGCAATTTCAAGGTTGCAAGGGTGCCAAAAGGACACCCTGTTGCACCCCTGAAATATGCATGTGTGCACATTTTGCGCACATACATGCCCTAAGGGCATGTATGTGCAACATATTGCACTTTTAAAAATCAAAAAGTGCTTTTTTAAAGAAAATCGCAAATTACCACCAACTTGAAGTTGGTGGTAATTCGCAATTCCTTAAGGCCAAATAGCAAATTTCTGGTGCTTCCAGAATTGCATTTAAGGAATCGCAATTTGCAATTCCTTAATTGCATTTGCAAAATAGAGAATCGCAAATTTTGCAATTCTCTATTTTGCGATGGCCTTTTGGGATGATACATCCCAAAAGGCTTTTTCCAATACGCAAACAGGCCGATTCTGAGAACCTGCCCGTTTGCAAACGGGAAAAAGGCTTGATACATATGGCCCCATATGCTGATTTGCTTTAAATTTGATTTCACTTGTGCTAAGGTAGGCCCCTCGAACTTCAAAGGTGACACAGTAGGGTTCAATGTAATAAATGGCAGAATTCAGTGGAATACTCAAGCGACCGCTAAATTAAAAGCTCACTTATTGACACTAATAAGAGATCAGCAGCACTTAATAACGGTCGAGTGTGACTTTACCCAACCAGATTTACTTGAAAAACTTTCCCATAATATAGGTCTCCTGGCCAAATCCTGTAAATTAACACATGCTCCTGTTAAACGGAGATCATATTTTAACCCATTGCTTACTATAAACAGGGAAATAAATAAATTAGGTGAGGGCCCAGTTCCTGAATTTTTCGTGCGAGCGAAGTAAATTAATAAACCTACTAAAGAGGAAAAGACAGAGGAAAAACGCTCCCTAAGACAATTAAAGGAAGATGGTGCATGGATAGAGCTAAAAGAGGCAGCCTCTAAAAATAATTCTAAAAGGTATTGGGAAATAATCGCCGACTGCTGTGGCACTAGAGTGAAATCCCTCCCTATACCCATAAAAGAAGAGGAATGGAAACTTCATTTGCTAGAACTGTATTCTGTGAATCTTAACTCCTTTAGATTAACTATTGTGGCACCCGATCAGTCTAAAACTTCTGTACCTAATTATGTGCATTCAATCAATGAAGTGGCCGGAGCTATTAAAAAAATGAGATCCTCAGGAGCAATGGGCCCTGATGAAATTCCTATGACGGTAATTAAAAAGGAACCACTTCTGTGGGCTACTTATCTAGCTCCACTATTTAATCTCTGCTACTCCCAGGGGAAGACTCCACCATCTTGGTCTGGAAGTATTTTAATCCCTCTGTACAAAAAGGGCCCTAGAACACACCCAGGTAATTATCGGCAAATAGCCTTACTGGATGCGGCGGGGAAAATATTTGCACGTAGTATCCTCGATCACCTTACGGAATGGGTGACGGAGAAGAAAGTCCTCCCCATAGAACAAGCAGGTTTTAGAAAAAATCATTCCACTCTAGATAATATCTCTATGTTGAAATTAATTGAGGAGAAATACACAATTTCTCGTAACTCAAATGTATACATGGCTTTCATAGACTTTTCAACAGCCTTCGATAAGGTAGATCGACCTCTTTTATGGAGAAAATTGCAAAAAATGGGTTTGCCCTCACCCCTGCTATCCTTAATTATTGCACTACATTCGCAAACTTGGTGCCAGATACTAATGGGTTGAAATCAAGGTTTATCAAATGTAATCCCTACAGAAAATGGTTTGAAACAAGGCTGCTTGTTAGCACCGCTGCTATTTTCTCTATATATAGCAGATTTACCCGATTGTTTTGCTCAAACTGATGGAGATGCACCAAAGATAAGTAGCCAGCCTTTTGCATGTCTTTTATATGCAGATGATATAGTAGTAATGGACCTAACCCCTATTGGGTTGAATAGAAAGCTGGTACCACTACAAAAATATACAGTGGGCCACTTTTTTAAAATTAATGTCTCTAAAAGTAAAATTTTAATTACGAAAAGTAATAAAAGTAGAAAATCATGTAACTTTAAGTTGCAAATTGGTCCTGAAAAGCTGGAGGTGGTAGACTCATACCTTTATCTAGGGAAACTTTTATCAGGTAGTACGAAGAAGAAACCTCATATTGAACATAGCACTTGTAAAGCTACATCCCACGCCAATGGTTTGCGTATTTTTTACAGTGCTATGGGCAGAAGACATTTTTTACATCTACTGATGGTTTTTAAGGCAAAAATTCCTCCAACCCTGCTCTATGCCATTGAATCAATCCCTGTTAAGGACTGGAGTTTTTTAAATAGGATTGAAGGTCAGATACTACGTAAAATATGTAATTTTAACACGTTAGTTCCAAGGGCAGCAATTAGACTGGAATTCGGCTTGATAAGCTCCTATATCCAAGGTTTATCCAGGGTTTTACGCTGGGGATATCAGCTAAAAAATAGCGAGCCAGATTCATTAAGAGGTCTCATGTGTCATGAAATCTTCGATGTTAAGGCAGGTAATTACTCTTTTTACCGTGATTTCTCATTGGCACTAAAAATCTTTGGTATACAAGAAGAATCAGTCTTCACACTCCCACCATTAGGGTTTAAATCTCTCTTAAAAACCTTAAGTGGCAAAATCAGCTTTACTAGAGATACTAAATTTTGCAATTCTAAAGAAAGATTAAAGCTAACAGCCAGGACAAACTCACCGAGAATTGCACCAAAATACTTATTTTGGAATTTAGAACACGGAACTCGACATTTGCTCATTTTATGTCGTATGAATCTCTTAGCTCTAAACGACTTAACAGCAAACTGGTCCCAGAATTTGAAAAATGGAAAAACTTGTAATTTGTGTAAGCTGAGCATTCAGACCCTGGACCATGTCTTTTTTTTTGTCCTCATTTGTCAAAACAGTTATGTTTGGGGATAAGATGGAATTCCGGCTTTTTTTTCCGGCCATACAGTGTGTTGGATGCCCGATCACTCCTTTAAGGAGGAGATGTATTACATCTCGGGCCCCTACTTAGCCTAGCCGCCTTCCCTTTTACTCCAAATCTACAGGTGGTTACGGGTTTACCTTTCCAGGTCTGCCAATCCATCTTGGCCACTCCTAGGCAGTCCCAGACAACCTGTAATACTGATTCTTAATCATAGGACTGGTTACACGCCTAAATAATATACCTTTAAGGAGAAAATAAACGAAAAGTAAGACAGACAAAGAAGGAAAAGACAAAAATGAGAAACTAAGATTGGATACTAATAAAGTTTCCTCTTAAGGAGGTGTAGTCTTACACCAATTATCCCACAAACTCCAACATTTTGTTCTTTTCGTGTTATAGGTTGCCCTATCCATTTTTGCTATTCTATGTATTGAATTGAGCCACTCGCATTCTAAAGGAGAAACAGTTGAAATCCATTTAATGCACAACTCTCTACGCGCCAGGAGAATTAACATAAAAATAAGAGTTTTGTATTGTTTAGATACAATGTGTGTGGAGTCTTCGTCCAGAATTACCCCAAAAATAACCAGTGCTAAACTCACCTTAATTTCATGCCCCACAATACCTGACAGCGCTGTGCCCACTTTCTGCCAGAAGACTTGGATGGAAGGACACCGCCAGAACATGTGCGTTTCGTCTGCATTCATTTCTCCGCACTTTGGGCACTTCTTCACAGCTTGTAAACCCATTTTTGAAAGCCTTCGGGGGGTCCAGTATGCCTTATGGATGGTAAATAAGTGTTTTTTTCTTAGAGGTGCAGACTTCACACTATGCCATAAGAAAGATAGAGATACTTGCCATAATGTATCAAGATCGTGTTCCGGCAGCTCCTTCCTCCAAGTCGCTTTGAACCAGGGATGTTGTTTTTCATGAGGCTGTATCAACATCCAGTACCATACTGAAACTTCCTTTTGACCCGGTGGGCACAAGACTATTTTTGATTCAAAAAACTTGTTTCCCTTTCCTCCTTTTCTTAAAGTTTTGACCCAACTTAGCAGTTGATAGTACTTAAATTTGGAGGCGGAACCTTCTGTAATCTCCTGCATTTTCTGCCAAGAAAATAGATCCGAACCTTCTAGCAATTGGCCCCATCTATGAAATCCTTTTTCTTTTATTGGAACTGCAAGAGAGTCTTGTAGGTAGGCTGGTGTTCCAGGTGATCTCCAGATTGGGGCGTGGTAGCTATAATACGGGATTTGTAGTATACCCCTGATTTGCAACCATACTTTACATGCCGCTTGGAGAATTTTTAATCTCACCGTTTTAAAACATTTCGGATCTCCAAATTTAAAAAGAAAAAGCTGGATTGATCCGGAGGACCAAAAGTAAGTGCTTGGAAAAGTGGTGAAAGATCAGAGGTATCTTTTAACAGTTGCCTGAAGATTTTTAGATGAAAGGCTCTCTGATATTGGAGGAGATCTGGACTTGCTATACCCCCATTTTCCTTTTTTTTTTTTCCTGAACTTCTGCCAGGCTATTCTAGGTCTTTTCTTCCCCCAAATAAAACTGGAAAAGAGACCTAGCACTTTCTTTATCCATTCCTTCTTAAACTCTAAGGGAATTGAGTTAAATAGGAAAGTCTTACCTAGGAAAGATAAAGGTAAAGATTCCCACTGTTGTAATTGTTTCTTAACTTTAGAGGTGACCTTGTCAAAATTTGTTTTTCCTAATGACTCAAGTTTCTGGACCACTTCAATCCCTAGGTACCTCATATTTTGTCTAACTAAATCACTCCTATAGTTTGTGTTCCATTGCATAATCTTTGTCTTTGCTGGGTTAACACCATAACCCGATAATTTGCCAAAACTCTCTAGTATTGGGGGCGTGGCTTAGCAAGCCAACATGGTGGATGTGAGCTAAGCGGGCTCCGTCCAGCCCGATCATAATCCTGCAAATATCCTGTCTCCCTCAGGTCATCGAGTGATCCAGGAGTGGGGCTGCACCGGCCTACCCCCTGCGCCACGAACGGTGGGGTTGCGGAGTCCCCGCGGCGCCCGGAGTGGCCTGATTGCACCGGGAGCTGTGCGCGGCCTGGCTGCCGGCGGAAGAGCCGGGGGCTTGTGTAGGGCCCGCCCGGGGAGGTGACAACTCTGTCGACGAGAAGAGGCGAGCCGTGGTAGAGGCCCCGTAGCTGTTGAGGGGCGGAGGCGGTGACGCTGCGGCCGACTGGGCCGGGTGAAGCGGCAGCCGGATCGGGCCGCGCAGATCAGCGCTCTGAGCTGGGAGAGGCCTGGGGGCTGGAGGCGGCGCTCCCGGACTGCTGCGGCACTTGCTGTTCCGGGGTCCTCAAGTCTGCACGGGCCCGAGATGCGGGCGTAGCTGAGGAGGCCTGGGAACCCCTGGGGGGGGCCCCCCTGGTCCGTGGTGGGGGTAGGAGACCGGCGGCGCGGTCGGGCCATGTGAGGGCCCCGTGAAACCCGCGCTTATCCTCTTTCCTGGCTGGATGCTTGAGGGAAGCATGGTGGCTCCCGGTGGTGACCCCCTCTGAACCTGAGTGACGGTGGTGGTGGTGGAGCTGACGCTCCGGGGGCTGCAGCATACAGAAGTGGCACGGCGGCCGGATCGGGCTGCGCCGGTAAGGAGTAAGGGGCCGGTGTGGTGCTGCAAGCTAGTGGCCCACGGACCGGGGGTTGGTGGTGCCCCGTGGTGCTAGAAGCTGCCTGCTTGTGCTGGGAGTTGGGTGCGGCCTGCGGCTGAGCCGCGGAGCTATGTAGGACTAGCCCTGGAGGAGCCACGATCCCGCTGACGGAAGCGACGATCTGTGGTGGAGGCCCTGTTGCGGTCGAGGGGCAGAGGAGGTGACGGTGTGGTTGAGTAGGCCAGGCGACTCGGCGGCCAGATCGGGCCGCGCTGGTCTGCGGTCGGGGGAGGCCTGGGAGCTGGTCCGAGGTGGTGATTGGCGATTGGCGGCACGGTCGGACTGCGTGGTGGGCCCTGTGAGGCCCGAGCAGATCCTTCCCCCCGGCTGGACGACGATGGGTGGCATGACAGCTCCTGGCGGCGGCCCCCCTGAGCCCAAGAGACGGTGGTGGTGGCGGAGCAGACGCTGCGGGGGCTACAGTGCACAGGTGTTGCACGGTGGCTGGATCGGGTTGCACCGGTGAGGAGTGAGTGGCCGGAGAGGGGCTGGGGGCCGGCGGTTGGGCCCCCCGCCGGAAGCGGAGCTCGTAGCCAGTGGGCACATTAGCGGAGATAGCCCAGGGTGGAGTGGAGGACTCGGCGGCACGATCGGGCCGCAGCCAGAGCAAGAGTAAGTGTTGACCCCATGTGGCCTAGGCCGTGTAGCTATCAGTGGGACCCCCCTGGTTTGGGTGGTGTGGGAGGCTCGGCGGCGCAGTTGGGCCGCAGGAGGAGGAGGGGACTGCCCTGAATCTGCTCCACTCGCCTGCCACAGACGCCCGCAGGTGAAGCAAGCCGGCCTCTGGAGGCCGATATGACGCGGGATAAGGGCGGTGGCGGTGCGGTCAAGCAGGGCCCCATCGACAAATATACCGGCCCGGGGGCGACGGCCGGAGTGGCTGGGGGGCAGCAGGAGGTCATGCCGGACAATGCGGCCTTGATGGCGGCAATTACCCAATCTAGGGACACGCTGGACGCCAAAATCGGGGCGGTGGGCTCCGACGTTATGTTGCTGCGGCAGGACTTGCGCAACGCAGTGTCTCGCATCACTGAGGCAGAGACCTGCATCTCAGGAGTGGAGGATGAAGTCGCGGCCCTGAAGCGACAGGTGGCAAAGATGGAGTCGGTACAGAAGGGTCTGGCGCTTCGGGCCGAGGACGCGGAGGGGCGGGTCCGGAGGAACAACCTGCGCTTCATTGGTCTTCCCGAGGGGTGCGAGGAGGGCAATATGGAACTCTTCCTAACGCGCTGGCTGGAAAGTTGGCTTCCTCCTGACTCCTTATCCCGGTGTTTTGTTATAGAACGGGCCCACAGAGCCCTGATGCAAAAACCCCTTGTGGGGCACGCCCCGGCCGGTGATCGCAAAGATTTTGAACTACCATGACCGGGATGTCATACTGAAGCAGGCTCGGGCTAAAGAACCTCTGCTCTACGAAAACACATGCATCTTGATCTTCCCGGATTACACACGCCTGGTGCAACAACAACGCCAATCGTTCATGGCGGCGAAGGCCCGCCTGCGGGACCTCAAACTCCCGTACGCTCTGCTGTATCCGGCCTGCCTGCGGGTGGTATATCGCTCCCGCACCCACTTCTTCGACACCCCGGAGGCGGTGTTCCAATGGACAGATGAAACAGTATGACTTAGGGCACATACGCCCCCGGGGAGGGTATCGGACTCCTCCTTGAGCGAGACGGCGGCGAAGGGATCCCGACGACATCGGCAGAAGAGCAGTAGACGGTCACGGTCCCGGCGGCGCTCCCAATCCTGTGGGGCTCCGGCCCAGGGGGACTCCGTGCAACGGTCACAGACACTGGAATCTTAATATGTGCATGTAATGGGGTGCGGTGGTGGTGATTTCCCCTGGTGGGCTGGTGCACGCCTACGTGAATAACTGAGGGGGGAGTATTAGCGTGGGCTGGCTTATACCAGTCGGGTACTGGTGAAGTCGGCGCCCAGATGAAAGGGGCTGTTAGTTGGGGATCCATTGGCTGGAGCGGCCCTTGTCCCCCGGTTGGGGATCGGGAGATAGCCCAGCCGCGACAGATACTTCAGCGTTCTATTGAGGTATGGGGTGGGGGGTTTGTTCTTGGTTTGGGGGGAAGGGGGTGGGGGAGGTCAGTCGCGCATATGCTAGAAGGTCAATGACCACTCATCCATTCGGATATGCTTATCCGTGTGCAGGGAGACGCCCTTGGTCTCGCCATGGCCAGTCTACCCACTAGAGGGTCGGTAACCCCGGGTTCCCTCCGCATTACCAGTTGGAACGTGCATGGAGCGCTGGACAAGATTAAACGGGGGGCTATCCTCCATCAGGCCAAGAGGGCTGGGACTGATATCCTTATGCTGCAAGAAACCCATCTCATGGGCACAAAGGCCTTCTGTCTACAGCGCTATGGATTCCAGCAGGTCTTCCACACGGGGTTCACGCGGGGGTCGAGGGGTGTGGTGATCTTAGTGCATCGTAGAGTCCCATATGTGCTCGCCCAACAATGGTCGGATCTGCAGGGGCGTTATTTGTTCCTCAGGGGTACGGTGGGGGAAGACCCCATAGTCATGGGATGTGTATATGCTCCCCCTCCCTTGCAGTGGGCGCTGGTGGAGAGAGTGTTTACTATCTGGGCAGATATGCCAGAGGGGGTGTCCGTAGTGGGGGGGGATTGGAATGATGTGATGGATATGGTGAAGGACAGAAGCGGGGCTGGTGGCCCTCTGAGTGGTAGCCGCCCCACAAAACTACACTCCCTAGTGACAGGCCTCGATTGGGTTGATACCTGGCGCCATGTCCATGGGGACAAACGGGAATACACGTATCTCTCGGCGGTACATAAATCCTTTTCCCGACTGGATTACATTTTTGTTCCCCGAGCGTAGGCGGGCAGGGTGGTATCGGCCGCAATTCTGCCTCGTGGTCTCTCCGACCACTCTCCGGTGTCCCTGGAACTCCAGATCGGCCGGAGGCGACAGCCGTTCCGTTGGCGTCTCTCGGTGTGGCACTTACAGAAGGAGGAATATGTGTCGCATATGGGCGAGGCCATTGAACAATATTTTGCTACAAATGATGGCTCCGTCTCTGCCGCCGGGACTCTATGGGAGGCGCTGAAACCTACCCTGCGGGGCATAGATATCTCTTGGTGCGCGGCGGCACGCAAGAAACGAAGGGAGGATTTGATCCGTGTAGAGGCGGAGGTGGAGGCGCTTGAGCGTCGGGGACGGGAGGGGGAGGGAAAGCGTGGTGAGACAGCAGCTCCTTGCCCAGCAGACTTATGCGGCCCTTCTGATGGACGAAGCCCAGCAGGCATGGCTGGCGACGCGTAGCAGGGTGTGTCAATGGGGGATAAGTCAGGTAAGATGCTGCACCGGCTATGCCAGGGCGCGTTTCATTATCAGGCCCTCCTGGGTCTCCTGGATGAGGTGGGGTCACAGATCACAGATCCCGCCCAATTAGCCGAAAGCTTTGCAACATATTACGCTCAGATGTATGCGCCTCGGGAGAGCCTGCCTGCGTCGGTCATTGTTAAATTTATTACAGACTTGCCGCCTAGGATGTTGTCGGATGCGGTACGCGACCAGCTGGATCTGCCATTGACAGATGAGGAACTGGGCGCGGCCTTGGGCGAGCTTAACTCTGGGAAGGCACCGGGCCCCAATGGGTTCCCGTGCGAGTTCTTCAGACGCTATAACACACAGCTAGCCCCTTACTACAGGGCGGTGGTAGAGGAGGCTAGAGCGGAGGGCCGGCTCCCCCCTGACTGGAGACATGCTGAGGTGGTGGTGTTCCACAAGTCCGGCCGACCCCCGGAACAGCACGCCTCCTATCGCCCCATCTCTCTTCTGAATGTGGAGGCCAAAGTCTTGGCTAAGGCCTTGGCCAACCGCCTCCTGCCCCATATCTTAACGCTTGTGCACCCAGACCAGGCTGGGTTTATGCCCCAGAGGGCGACCAGACACAATATAAGGCGGGCGCACGTGGCGGTAGCGGCCATCCAACAGACGGGGAGGTCGGCGGCACTCTTGTTGGCCGATATGGACAGGGCCTTCGACTCACTTAGCTGGACGTATCTGTTTGCACTGCTGCATAGACTTAACCTAGGTCCCCGCTTTCTCTCATATCTGACGCTCCTCTATACGGAGCTGACGGCTTCGGTGCGAGTGGCTGGCGCGGTCTCCTCCACTTTCTCTCTTGGACGGGGTACGCGGCAGGGCTGCCCCCTGTCGCCGTATCTCTTTGCCCTGGCAATGGAGCCGCTAGCGGCGTGGGTGCGCATGGATGCACAGATTCAGGGCTTTGAGTGGGCGCCGGGCCTGTCCGACAGAATCGCATTATATGCAGACGATGTCCTCTTTTTTCTTACGGACATGGACAGGACGGGGCCACGGCTCCTCCGGATTCTACAGATTTTTGGGGAGTCGTCAGGGCTATATATAAACCCCGTAAGTCCACGTTATGGGCGGTGGGGGAGCGGGTGGGGGTAGGTGAATGGGCGTCTCCGCTTCAAGAAGCAGTGGGTGGCCTGAAGTACTTAGGGGTGTTCCTGACGGACGTGCCTGCCATTTCGTGGGAGCGTAACTTGGCCCCAGTCTGGGAGAGGGTCTGCACGGATCTTAGGTCCTGGTCGCGTATGCCTTTGACTATATATGGCAGATTGGCAATTTTTAAAATGGTGGCACTCCCCCGGCTGCTCTATCAGCTACAGAATCATCCCTATCCGATCTCCCCCGCATGGTTCCGAAAGGTAAATTCGGCGCTTGGGCAATTCCTGTGGGAGGGGGAACAATACGCGTGGCCCTGCGCACCTGCTTCTTATCCACGTACTGTGGCGGGCTGGCAGCTGTGGACCTCCTCTCATATTATCAGGCCTCGCATCTGTTGGTCCTCAATGAATGGTGGTACGGGGACAGGGGGGATCCGGCGTACGCTTTGGAACGCAGACTTATGGGGACCCACACGTTGCACTCTATTCTCTACTTAGCGCTGCTACGGTGCGCTCTGCCGCCGGCTACGCGAGTGGTATTTCAGATCTGGAGGCAGGCGCTGCGGCGCATGGGTTGGTGGAATACTCTGACGCGAGAGACCCCCCTCTGGCATAATGGGCGCATACCGGGGCTACCGGCATCGCAGGGGTTTTGGGGCTGGGATGCCATAGGGATATCTACCCTGGGAGATGTTATGAGGGGCACAACACTTAAGTCCTTTCAGGATTTGCAGAGAGAGTTCGCCATGCCCCGGTCCCAGTTCTACCGGTACCTTCAATTTCGCCATGCCCTGTCCCCTAGCCTCATGGGCCTGGACTCCCTCCCCGATTTTAGCCCGCTGGAAGCGAAAGTCTTCATGGGGGATCTCGGGGAAAAGAAGATTTCCCGGATATATCTGTCACTAGTAACGCACAGCGCCCCTACACTCCAGAAGCTTCGTAGGGACTGGGAGGCGGATGTGGGCACGATGGAGGAGGAGGATTGGAGGGAGGCGTTGGCGGCCCCACGGGGCGCCGCCATAGCGGTGCGCCTCCGCCTCATCCAATTTAAGTATCTGCATAGGGTCTACTTTACACGGGCTCGATTGTGGCGGGCGGGGTTGATAGCCTCCCCGGAGTGTCTTCGGTGCAGTCGGGAGGAAGGCACATTCATGCACACGGTCTGGCAGTGTTCTTCCCTGGACAGATTCTGGAGGGGGGTGTGGTCCTGCCTTTCGGAGGTCCTGGGGTGGGAGCTCCCCCGTACGCAGCGGCTGGCCCTGCTTCATGTTATGGAGGGCATAGGGGGCAATATTTATAAACGTCATCTCTTGCTATTGGGACTGGTATTGGCAAAGCGTGATATCGCTAGGGTGTGGAAGGCCCCGCAGGCCCCCTCGGTAGCCGCCTGGAAGAACGCCCTGGACTTTGGTATGGGGCTCGAGCAGCCCATCTTCACGGCTAGGAGCTGTCCGAGTAAGCACTATAAAATATGGAAGCGTTGGGCAGACTACCGGGGCATATGGTTGGCACCGCCGGCGTCACAGGAGCTACACCTACTGGGGTAACGACGGCATTGGCGGGACATCGGTGGGCGGGGGATGGGCCCTGGGGAGCTGTATACTATCAAACTATGATCTGTTTCAGTTGCACACGGGTGGTGGGTAGGACTTTGAGGCTATTGCGTGACTACTGGGGGGTGGGGGGAGTGGGGAGGGGGGTGTTGTTTAGTATATGTCTGATTGTTATATTGTCGCTACATAAAAGTGTCCATGGTGTATGTACAATATATGCTTTGCTCCTGCAGAGGCCTCTGGGGTACAGAGCCCTGCAAGGTATGTGCCACCTGACCAATAAAGTCTGTTTTCAAAAAAAAAAAACTCTCTAGTATTTCCCATATGGCTGCAATTGACAAATGTAGCTGGCCGGTAAAAATCATCAAGTCATCTGCGTATAGCCCAATTTTCTTTTCCCACCCGTTACATGAGAATGGTATGATATTCCTGCATACCCTTAGTTTAATGGCGAGTGGCTCGATATACAAATTAAATAATAGGGGAGAGAGAGGACAACCTTGTCTGTTGCCCCTACCTATTTTAACTTGTTTAGATAAATTGCCATTCACTAAGACTCAGCCGGATGGGTTTTTATAGAGAGCCTTAATTGCAGAGACAAAGATATGACCCAGATTAAAACGCTGAATCACCTCTTGAAGAAAGGGCCAGCTGACCCTGTCGAATGCTTTAGCAGCGTCACATGTCATCACAGTTAGGGGGCTAGCGCTTTCCATTGCTAGGTCAATTGTGCCGATTAATTCATGGGTCAGGTCATGTACGTGCCTCCCCTTCATAAAACCCTTCTGATCGCTATGAATCAAAAGGCCGACCATCCGATCCAACCTTTTGGTAATTATCTGTGTATACAATTTGTAGTCACTGTTAAGAAGGGAGATCGGCCTATACGATTCACATACCCTTGGATTTTTATTAGGTTTTAGCAAGATGATTATTGTGGCAAGGTCCCAAGATGGAGGAAGCTCTTGTTTTAATATATAGGCCGAGTTAAAAAGATTAAGCAAGATAGGAGCCAGCTCTTCTTTCAGATGGGAATAAATTTCATTTGGGAGGGCATCAGGCCCTGCAGCCTTGCCTTTCTTTAAGCTTTTTATTGCACTATAGACTTCATCTATCGTGAAGGGGGCAGATAATTCATCCCTAAATTCATCACTGAGGAGTGGGAGATCCAAATCCCGAAAAAAGGCTGCTATATTATCCTTATCCGGGTCAATATCTTTTGTGTAAAGTTCTTGAAAAAATTGGACAAATGCATGTTCGATCGCCCCATCGTCAGTGATGATATTTCCGGTTGATTGACATTTTAGTTCTTTAATAGCATTTCTGGTCTGATTGGCTTTAACCTTCCAGGCCAAAAGTTTGCCACATCCTTCCCCGTATTCGTAATTAGCGAGTTTGCTTGCTTCCCATTTTTGTTTTACCTTAATTTCCAAATAATCGGCTAAGTTAGCTTTTGCTTTTACTAACTCCGTTTCAAGACCTGGGTTGTTAGATGGATTTAAGGTGCGCCCTATATTTCCTTCTATTGTTTTAATTGAATCTTCTAGAGATTTAATCTCATTCTTGACCATTTTATTATGTGATGCGTTAATACTAACTAATATGCCTCTAAGATAGGCTTTGTACGTGTCCCATACCTTATTTAAGGGGGCTGAGTCAAGATTAAAAAGAAAGAACTCTTTTGTTGAGTTTTTCAATTTGTCAATTATTGAAGCTTCTAGAAGTAGAGATCGATTCAAAGTCCAGCGCCGTTCAGCTGCCTTATCTTTTACCAGGAATTGGAGTGAAACTGCCGAATGGTCAGATAGATGCTCCGGAATATGGGAGACAGTCTTGATATGATTACTGATGGCAGCTGTAACCAAAAAAGTCAATCCTCGATCAGTGACCGTGTTTTTTATTGTAAAAAGTGTATTTACCCGGTTCTGCCCCCGTCTTTACGCCCTTAAGGGTCCAAATATCCACAAGGCCCAAGTCTTGAATTATATGCCTTAGGGCCACTCTCATTTTAGGGACAGTAACAGCCACCCTCTTATAAGTTGTGTCCTGAGCAAGGTCAAGGACTACATTAAAATCCCCCCCCATAATGATGGGTTCATTTAACTCAATTAAGTGTAAGAATAGTATATTTAGGGGAGTGGGATCGTCCAGGTTTGGACCATAATATCCAACTAATGCAAGCCAGATTCCCTGGATCTTTATCTTTGCAATTGCCCATCTACCTGATGGATCTACCAAAGTTTCACCTAAAATACATTGGGGTGATTTCTTAAACAAGATTGCCACCCCTTTTACTGTGACCGTTTGAGTAGTGCATATGCAATGCTCTATCCATGGTTGGCTTTTTAAAATTTCCAACCATTCTTCGTTTAAAAGATGGGATTCTTGAATAAAAATAACATCTAAATCACACAACTTCAGATACTCCAATATCCTTCTCCTTCTTGGTATCACCCTCAGCCCGTTAACATTCCATGTTAGAATTTTCAGATCCTGGACCATGTCTTGTTTGTCTGTCCAGTACTGGCTTCGAGTCGTCATCGTTGGCCTCGGCCGATGTTTTTACAAAATTGTGTTAAAAATGTAGCATCAGCCCGAGACTATCTCTTTTGTCCAAAAAACAAGGCAGTGTGTGTAAAACTTTTTAATTATTTTAAGGAGTTTATGTATATATTTTAAATCCCTTATATATTCTTTTAATTGGGTGGCTAACCCCTTTGTTTGTCATCTTCTTTCGAAGTATTAGTATTTCGTCCCTTCTCAAATTGTATTTTGCACATTGATTGGCTGCTATTTACTGCTATTTTGCACAATAGGGATATGTTGCGTTTGTTTCCCACTATGTTCTTGTTGTTAACTTCAAAACTCAATTGAAGTGGGATTTTGGATGTATTTTGCACATGAACTGGCTGCTACTGAATTGCTTTTCGCACAGCTTTGGATATGCTTAGTTAATCCTTTTTCTTGCTGCTAATTCCAAATTGAACTTTTTAGCCGAAATTGAACTTTGGACTACGTTTTGCATATGAACTGGCTGGTACTTACTGCCCTTTGCACACTTTAGGAGATGCTCTGCTACTCCTTTCTTCTTGCTGCTAATTCTAAATTGATCTTTTATCCGAAACTGAATTTTGGACTTTATTTTGTATACGAACTGGCAGCTACTTAACGTCCTTTGCACATTCTAGGATATGCTCTGTTACTTCAATCCTTATGCTGCTAATTCTAAATGCTATTTTCTGTCGAAATGGCTACGTGCTGCTGCCTAAATCATTGAAAAATCTTCTGTAAGCACTGAGGTTTTGCATATTATTTCTACTTAAATGTACCTGCTATTGTCTAATACGGTCCTAAAAAAAACGTTAACTTCTACAGTAGAGGTCTTGGGCCTCTGTTTCTGCTGTGAGCTAAATGGTTTTAATGTGGAAAATCTTAAGTATTTTGCGTATTGGGATAACTGACAATATTGATTGCTCTTACTTAAAGAAATTCTAGCCTTGCTAACGCAGGTCCCTGATAATTTTATGATGGTTCGTGGAATGAGTTCTGTTATGTTTTATTACTTGTAATAATATGCATGTACTTTTATGTGGACCTCCTAGGAGTTCCAAATCTTTAATAAAATATTGAATTGAATAGAAGCACAGGACATATGCGCCTTTCAGGAAACATGGTCAATTAATCCAATATACCGCCCAGGTTACCTAAATTTCTTTAAACCCGCAATTGGTGGGCAGAAAGGTAGACCATCAGGAGGGCTCACTATCTGGGTTAGGCAGAGCTCCTGCTATAAGATTGAGGAACTGTATATAGATAGTCCGGACACAGTGGCCATTTTCTTACGGTCAAATTGCCAATCACATTGAATGGTAATCAACGTGTACGCGAGAGGTCTTACGGGCGGCAGACTGTCCACCACAGTCTCCCTATTAGACAGGTTTCTAGAAATAATGAGTGTAAACCACCATAATTTTAACAAACAGACTACAGTCTATCTAATGCCCCCCCCACTTTCTAGTAGCACAGTTATCATAGCAACCCCCTTTATAACACCCTCATAAACCAGTAGGTCACAAGTTCACAGCACATTCTAGGAGCAGCACATTACTTTCCAATACAGCAGCAGAAGGAGTAGTTGACTGCTTCCAATTAAAAGCATATCCAAGATTGCATTACTTTTTTTTATTTTCACCAGATAATTTTTCTTAAAAATCACTACCCAATTTTACCTACTTGCATATTTACACCATCTAATCAAATATATCATTTTTTTTTAAACAGGTCCTGTCCTCTATTTTAACTGCCTTTTATTTTGAAAATTGTCTCATTCTGCTCCAACCTTCTCCTGTGTGCTACTTCAAAATGGTTAGAGTGTGGATTGTGGGTCACAGCTTTGTGTTTTGGGCTAGAGAGTGTGATAGAAAGGCTGATATTGACAGGGACTTATGTGTACCTATTGTGGACATTACTTGGATTGGCCAGAGAGGGTTAAAGTGGCATCAATTGCTGCTGTTGGTAAAAAGCATTGCTGAATGCCAACACCCTGACCTCATGACAGTGCACTGGGCACTGTGGTGGCAATGTTCTAGGCACACTTACTGGGGTAGGACAGGAAATCCTAATTAAGGATACTTTTGCTCAACTAATGGTACTTTTCCTTAGGATTGCCTTGGTATTCCCCAACATACTCCAAAGACAGAAATGGAAGTGAACAAACAAGTTCTGACCACAGATAGACAAACCCAGGAAACATGTCAATACAACTGTTTCTGCATTCCTCAGAGACATAACATGGGGTCTATCTACAACAACAACTTGCACTTTAACATAGAGGGTATATATTGAGCTGGATAACAATAAACATCTGTTATTCAGTGCTAAGATGCCCCTTTGGGAGTGAACGTGCGCTTTACAAATACACGTTATGCTATGTTATATAGAAGTGATGGAGTTCACTTCACTGCAAAAGGCAACAGGGTGTTCCTCAACAACCTAAAACACTGCATCCTGTTTTATGTGCAGTCATCATCTACACCCAGTAAACACAAAAGCTCTTCTGAGAGCCATCCTATTTCCAAAACACTGATCAATTTTCTATTTAAATTCCTTTTTTAGGTGTTTTAAAATTCACAAATACATCACGAATACACAAAACAAAAGCAGTCATTCAATAGATACCAGCACATTTAAAATTCACAACTATATAAGTGACTCTATACATCTGACTGGGTGCAATAGTGTGTGAATGGATCTGTGAGTGGGTGTTAAAGTGTATGAGTGGGTCTTTGAATGGGTATATGAGTATCTGAGTAGATCTGTGAGTGGGTACATGAGTGCATGAGTGGGTACATGAATGTCTGAGTGGGTATGCCAGTATGTGCATGACTCTCTGACTGGCTCGGTCAGTGGATATGCAAGTGACTGTGTGGGTTTGTGAGTGGGTGCATGCATGAGATTCTCAGTTGGTATGTGAGTGGGTGCATGAGTCTCAGAGTGGGTCTGTGTCTGTGAGTGGGCATGTGAGTGTCTGAGTGAGTCTGTGAGTAGATGTGTGAGTATCTGACTGGGCCTGAGAGTCATTTCACGAGTCTCTGAGTGAGTCTGTGAGGGTGTGCATGAGTATCTGAGTGGGTCTGTGAGTGGGTGCATGAGTGTCTGAGTGGGTCTGTGAATGGGAGCATGACTCTGTGAGTAGGTGTGCGATTCTGTGAGTAGGTTTGTGAGTGGGTGTGTGAGTGTCTCATTGGGTCTGTGAATACATGTATGCGTGCCTGAGTGGGTCTGTGAGTGGGTGCATGAGTATCTGAGTAGGTCTGTGAGTGGGTATGTGAGTCTCTGAATGGGTCTGTCAGTGGGTGCATAAGTCTTTGAGTCGGTGCATGAGTGGGTGCGTGAGTCTCTGAAAGGATATGTCAGTGGATACATAAGTGACTGTGTGGGTCTGTGAGTGGGTGTGTGAGTCTGTGAGTGGATCTGTCAGTGGATATATAAGTGTGCATGTTGGTCTGTGAGTGGGTGTATGAGTCTCTCAGTGGGCCAGTGAGTATGTGCATGAGTGTTTGAATGTGTCTGTGAGTGGGGCATGAGTGTCTGTGTGGGTCTGTGTGTGGGTGCATGAGTATCTCAGTAGGTCTGTGAGTGGGTGCATAAGTCTCTGAGTAGGTCTGTGAGTGGGTGCCTGAGTCTCTGAGTAGGTCTGTGAGTGACTGTGTGAGTGTCTGAGTGGGTCTGTGGATGGGTACATGAGTGTCTGAGTGGGTCTGTCAGTGGGCGTGTGAGTCTCGGAGTGGGTTTGTAAGTGGGTGCATGAGTCTCTGAGTGAGTCTGTGACTGTGTGCATGAGTGTCTGAGTGGGTTTGTAATTGGGTGCGTGAGTCTCTGAGTGGGTCTGTGACTGTGTGCATGAGTGTCTGGGTGGGTCTGTGAGTGGATGTGTGAGTGTATGAGTGGGTCTGTCAGTGGGTGCATGAGTCTCCAAATGAGTCTGTCAGTGGGTGCGTAAGTATCTGAGTGGGTTTGTGAGTAGGTGTGTGAGTCTCTGAATAGATCTGTCAGTGGATATGTAAGTGTCCATGTGGGTTTGGGAGTGGATGCATGAGTCTCTCAGTGGGTCTGTGAGTGGGTGCGTGAGTGTCTGAGTAGTTCTGTAAGTAGATAAGTTATTGTCTGGGTGAGTCTGTGAGTGGGTGCATGAGTCACTGAGTGAATCTTTGATTGGGTGCATGAGTGTGTGAGTGGGTCTGTGAATGTGTGCATGAGTGTGTGAGTGGGTCTGTGAGTGAGTGCATGAATCTCTGAGTGGGTCTGTGAGTGAGTGCATGAGTCTCTGAGTGGGTCTGTGACTGTGTCCATGAGTGTCTGAGTGGGTGCAAGAGTACCTGAGTGGGTCTGTGAGTGGGTACATAAGTCTCTGAGTGGGTCTGTGAGTAGGTGTGTGAGTGTCTGAGTAGGTCTGTGATTGGGTGCATGAGTGTCTGGGTGGGTCTGTTAGTGGGTGCATGAGTCTCTGAGTGGGTTTGTATGTGGGTGCGTGAGTCTCTGAGTGGTTCTGTGACTGTGTGCATGAGTGTCTGAGTGGGTCTGTGAGTGGGTGCATGAGTGTCTGAGTGGGTCTGGGAGTGGGTGAATAAGTCTCCGAGTGGGTCTGTGAGTGGATGCATGATTCTTTGAGTGGGTCTGTGATTGAGTGTGTATCTGTGAGTGGATCTGTGAGTAGGTGCATGAGTGTCTGAGTGGGTTAGTGAGTGTCTGAGGGGGTCAGTGAGTATACGCATGAGTCTCTGAGTGGGTCTGTGAGGGGGTGTGTGAGTCTCTGAACAGGTCTTTGAGTGGGTGTGTGAGTGTCTGAGCGCATCTGTGAGTGGGTGTGATTGTATTTTTTAAAATTTTTGCTGCAATATTTGCAAATTCATTGCAATGTTACACAGGGGCCATGGAGGGCCACAGACGGCCATGCTGAGGGTCATGACAGATATGCAAATATCACACGTGGGGAAAAGGAACAATTTTTCATCATATTTTACACATAAGGGGCCTCTAAAACACCCTTATATTGCAGCCATCGGGTCAGGGTTCCTCTGCCCTGATCCCTACGCCACTTTTCATCTTTAGTTTCAGCCCCGGGGACTGTGTCCCGTTACTTAACTTGGTGGCCACAACTTTACGCACAGGTTAGGGCCAGCCAATCACAGCATTCCTGTTGGCGTGCGTATTCATGATTCATTGCAAAATAGTCACGAATACTTCATGACCCTAGATATCCAAATTTGGATGTTGTTGAAAATCTCCAAAACTACTGAATGGATTTACACCAAATAACAAAAAGAACGCTTTCTGGACCAAGAGCTACCTTTCTGCCAAATTTTTGTGTGATTCTGTCCAGTGGTTCGGGCTGTAGTCGTGTCTAAAATCTCTATGGGAAGTAACATGGGAAACACACTTTTTTGACCCACCCTTTTTCTCAACCATCGTTGGACAGATCACCCTGAAACTTTCCATGCACAATAAGACTCACTGGTACACTTTTTTTTGGAATCATTTGTGAAGATTCATCAAATGGCATGAAAGATATAGGCAAGTCCATACCTTCATAACCAGTTTTTTAATGTCCCAGCCAATACAAAAATTCAAAAAATACCCTAAAGCATATATTTCTTACCCTATTAGTAAATATTTAAAACAATAAATATAACAAGGAAGAACTTTAAAATGTGCTCTAGCACTGCCTCAATGATCCCTGACTGATAAAGTAAACGAAGACAGAAAGACTGTGATAAAATGAATACAGACGATTTATATGAAGTTCAATTTAAGTATCATGTCCAGGCCTTTGCAGAATCTCAAACCATGAACAAAGGGTCAGTATTTTTCTTTGGAAAAGGTCACAACCCTAGAAGTAACTCATTTTTATGATGCTTTTAAGGCAAAATTATTTACAGACTTTTCAAATCTTTATGAATCCCAGGAGGTGAATCATGCTACCAATCACACACCACTGCCTAGATTCCACTTTATGACGCTTCATTCAAGCTCAGAAGAATATTGAGAGATGCTAGGAAGCGAGATCACAAAATCCTAGATAGTGACTACCATGTCATCATTTTCTAACAGTAAAACGTGGGCCTTCATGGACTGACTTCTCTATTTTATAAGATAGTTAACTAGGCTACTAAAGGCCCTCTCACCAATCAGTTTTAATGTGGGGTTCAGATTAATTCATGTACCACAAAGGGTTTCTTTGTTTCTTTTATCAATATCCGTATTCTTGCTGTTATGTATATGATGTCATTTTAAAACTGATGGGTACATTTAGAACATGATGGATGGTCCACAGGCTTACCAGAGGGGCAGAAACCATGGACTTCACCACTCTGCCGAACAACTATGTGCCTTTATTAGAGCAGCCGCTGTGACAGCTTCATTCACAGTACTGAACTTGTGCCTTGTATGCACCTTGACTAATGTGCCTGATCACAAAATGTTTTTGCTTAATAGAGACAAACGTTTGTATATCAACATTTTGTGTACAGAAATACATTTTGGCATAATTATAGTGTCCTAAATATTGTTTACCAAAATATTGTCTCAGAGAGTGCATATTTCTGTAAATTATATTGAGGACACAATGCATATGTCACATGCTATTCTGACAACAATTTTCTTGTACCACACCAAACCAACTCCCAAGGCACAAATTTGCTTTCTCTAAATAAAAACACAATTGGCGAGGTTCAGTGTGAGGTTTCTCGCTGCTCATGTGTGCCATTGTGCATTTACCCTGCCCATGTGCATGGCAGACACTGCCAGGAAAAACCAGTAATAATAGCCGCATCCTTGATAAGGAGGGGCAACCATCACTGTGACCTGGCAGCCCACTGACAGATGGGCCACGAGGTCAGAGGTTTACAGAGGTGGACGCAGAAGAGACTTTCTCTTTGTAGGCATAGCACTTTCCCCAACACTCAATAGAGTGGGACAGTTTGACAACACCACCAATGATTGGCAGTGCGCCTACTGTGTCAAGCTCTAAATAAGGCACTGAGTTATCACACCTGCACTTTCACAATTTTTTATAGCTTTAGCAAACTTTACAGACTCTAAAGAAGCGCAAACATAAATATGTCTGATCAGAAAAAGCAATATGGCAACTGCAATAAAGTATTTTCATACTACAGCCATAGGACGCATGAATTAATGATACAGAAGTAATTCTTATGGAAGATGTGACTAGAATTAGAACATTGTCTTACTAGGAGCTTAATTAAAGGGAACAGAGGGACAAAGGAGATAATAATGGCAGGTATAGGTCTTCTGCCCAACACTGCAACGCTTGTCTTATTTTTTCTCCTTGTTTCATTAGCACATTCTATTCTCAGAGGATAGAATGTTCAAGTAGACTTATAGCTTTTCTGCCTTGGGCTACAAAATTCTGATAGAGTGTCTTTAATGATCAGAGTAGACCTTAGCAGTTGGCTAAAATGATATAGTGTGCTGGGCATTCTTTCTATTATTTTCACTCCTTTTAGGTAGTCAATCCAAACTAGGCCTGGGCGGTGAACCCCGCTCCGTTCGTGGAGTTTGTGCAGTTTTGCTGCACTCTGCGCTCCGCAGAGATCGCGGAGTGCAGAAATTCTGCTCCGCGTAGCGCAGCAGAGTTTTTCCCCCTCTCACGCTTGCCAACGGTATGTTGGCGTGCGCGAGTAGCCGCTCGGGTAGAATTTCTACCTGAGCGGCAGGAAGATCAGCACGGACGGCAGTTCGTGCCGCACTCCGCCGCTTGCGGAACTCCGTAGAGTTTTTTTGGTACTTCACAGAGTTCCGCTATGAGAAACTCCGCCCAGGCCTAATCCAAACCAATGCTAATCTGTAAAAGAAAAAATGAATGCCCAGATTCCATTCTATGCCACAATCCCTATTTAGTGATCATTTTAGATCTATCCTGGGATAGATCTAAAATGATCTCTAAATAGGGATTGCACCATAATGTTTCCATTTATTGAACTTCAGGATTTTAAAATGCCAGAAAATACCTGTCCAAACCTAGAGAAAAGTAAATAAGGCTTTCAACAATAATGTTTTGATACAATTCTGATGACCAGATTTTGTGAGTTTTTCATGAGAAATGTCATGAGGAAGAACATTATTTTTAGATCTTTGGATTCATTGTGGATGTGTATCATATTACAACTGTAATAACCTGTTATGCAATATTGTGAAGCATCTGAATGAATACAGCTGCACAAAACAATAGACTTTTGATAGTACTTAGTCATACCTAACCAAGGTTCTACTTAGGATCTGCATGATCTGTGTGATTGGTAGTTCTACTACTTGCACAAACGTGTCAAGAAACAATGCTGGAGGCATTACTGACTGCTTTGTACTTGGTGAGTGTGAATCTCACGCTGAGTCTTTCTCACCAAAGTAAAAGCTGGCAGTCCCAGCTGAGCATCAGTGCTATCTTGAGTGAGGGTTTGCATGGACAGGGAACACACTATGCAAAAGTGTCCTTACAATGAACTACATTTTGCAAAAAGGCCATGAACTCTAACATAATCTAGAGATGCAGCAGCCATCTTGGATATCTGGGTATAACTTCCCTCATGGGCCATGGCGACTCTGCTAGGCAATCATTATACAAAATTGCTGCAACCAGTACCTTGATACACTGAACTAGGATTTCCCTTGCTAAAGACCAGTTGCATACTTTTCATATTGAAGAAAATGGGGATTACAGGGAAGCACTTCTGAAAGTCTTGTTGTTCTGTGTATACAAACTTTCAACTAGTTGAACATTTAATACAAATTTGTTTAAGACTGTGGGTTTGAGGTATTCATATGGAATATCATCAGTGAACATGTCTTTAAAATACTCAACTTTTGTATGTTTAGTTTCAGAAATCAAAATTCTGAATTAAATTACAGAGGTGGAGTACTTCCTGGCAAGTAACCAAAGATATTTCTTTGTCTTTAGATATCCACTACATCCTTCATACATGATTGACCAGCAGAAGTGATGAGTAAAAGTGGTCACAACGAATGTCTCAGTGTTCTCTATTATTCCATTTCCGTTTCTAACACAGGGCCTCATATTCCTGTGTATGTGGTCAATGACGGAGGTGCTGAAAAAACAGAATAATGCATCGCTCCCGTTGGATTCTGAGCACAAGTTCAGTACATGCTAACAAACTTGACAGAACTTGGTGTGTGCAAAATTGCAAATGCTTCATGAAATGTGGTTCACCAGTATCGTTTGGCTTTAATATTCGATCTCAAACTTCACATATAAATGTTTTACTAGATACTGGCTGGTGACTGATTTGAGTAGAAAATATTGATAGAATATCAAATAGATTTTTTGTATATAACAGTATGCTGTGGCTGAAAATTTCACAAAATTCCATAATGTGCAAATTCCCAAAATATAAAAAAATTTGCATTGCCCCAAATTTGGGAATTTAACAACTCTATCCCGTATAATTGAAATTTCAACTTGGACTAGGCAGAACACTGTCACTGTTAGATGCCAGAAACCACTAACATGGAGATCTGAATGTTGCTTTGGGCTCGACGTGGAACCCGACGCAGTTGACATAGGTGAACACTTCCAAGGTAATGGTCGGTGTTGAAGGAAAAGAAGGGGGAAAGCAATTAAGGATATGAGACATGGCACAAAAGAGACATTGTCAGTTTTTAGTCATACAGCTTGTCTCATCAGATGGCGATTATCTCAGATTTTCCGCAGTCTCTCACAAGCTAGGGCCACTTGTGGTACATCCCTTTTCATTACAACAAGATTTGCATTGTCAAGTAAATCTCAGTACACTTTTGTGACCTAAACACGGTTTAAGGTGTAGGTATATCAAGGCCCACACCGGTAGTTTGTCTAGCAAATTCAAATTTTCTCATCATTTACCTTAACGTATATAAATGTCACAATGAGCTATATGCTATATGCTCCCATCTAGTAGGGGCTTCCCAGATCTCTTGCCAAAATGAGCATAACTGTGTTACTCGTAGCTTTACACATGGAGGTACTAATTTGTTCAAACTTCAAACTTCATGAATTTTTGTGATATTCTGAATTCACCAAACTTTCAGAACATCTTGCTACAATTAGTGAGTTTGTGAGAGGTGCAGCCTGCTGAACGTTTTTGTATACACAGGGATAGAATATCCAGAACAAGTATATCTTTTCACTGAGTATTGGATATAATTTGCTACTCAACGTGCTAACTGGCTTCAGAAACTGTTTTGGATTATCTCAGAAGTAAAAAGAATTATTTATGGTCCATTTTATTTATTTATCTTTATTGAAAATTGAGAACTTGAACATTACAGAACTGAAAAAGTTGAGCTATTCTCCTTAACAGTAGTAAATAACTATGAGATTTTAAAGACACAAACCAGATACAACACATTCCAAAGGCACAGTTGGTGTGGTTAATGTAGACAGTAGACAGGGTTTTGCATCAAGAAATAATGTCACTTTGAAGTATGCATTAAAAAGGAGAAATGCTTTTATTTTTGCTAACATTTCCCACTTTACATATGTGTTGCACTGTACAGCACACTTCTGAAGAGGGAAAAGTTTTAAAGTTAGTCTATGCATAGTATTTTGTACTGGAAGGCTTTCCTTCCAGTTCAAAACCTATGCTAGACTCACAGAAACACCTTAGCACTTTGGTGCGAAAGTGTGTGCATGGCACTGGGCATCCTGAATGTATGCCAGCACAGGGAAAGAGCAGGATAGTGCTATTTCATAATTGATATGGCACTTTCCTGCTCTCTCCCTCTCACACAACAGAGCAGCAACTTTGGGTGCTAAAGTTTGTGGTAAACCATCTCCAATCATGCCCTTTGCATGGGGATGGAAGAGATCGTTGTCTGTCACAGAATCTCTTATAATCCACTTTACCCTTCCTGAGATATTTTATGGAGGATTTCTGAATTTGGTGGAGGGAATTTAAGAAAGAATACAGTAGTGGATCCTACCGGACAGGGGTGCTGTTGGGGGATGACAAAATAGAAAAAAAAGACTTACCTAGAACGGCCGGCTGGCTGCCGCTGCCTCTACTCTGTCCTCTTTCTTCTTCCTGTCTCTAGTCCCGGCTGGCAGCAGGAAGCACCCAAGCACACAGGCTTCCCTGAGCCAATAACAATGCTTCAATCCGGTGTTCTGATTGGTCTGAGCGCTGAGGTTCGGCGCTCAGACGGGGACAGGGAGCCTGTGCATTTTCTCACCAAGCTGTGTAATGTAGCCTGATGGGGAACAAGCAAGTGTGCATGACTGTTTGGCAAGAGGGCCGGTCAAACAGTCATGCACACTTAGGGAGTGCAAACCACTCCTCCCCCTGCTCCGGCCAGCCCCACCCTGCCACTGACTGCAAAATAAAAAATAAAATGATAATAATGGTACGTTATTATCATTTTATTTTTGCTTTTGAGCAGTGGTGCGACACTCCTTCGTCTTAGAGGAGGAGCTTCCACTGAAAGAATGAACTTTTGGGAACTCTAGTGGGAGTAAAGGAATTAGGTCAGATCTTTGGATGATACCCATATGAGCAATGCAATGGTGGAGACACCAAGGCACTATGGACAGAGTTTTTGGACACAAATTTTGCTTTGGAAGAAACAGAACGCTATTCTCTGAATGACCCATAAGAGGGCATCTTTAGTACTGTCCGAAGGATTAATTTACTCTTTGATTTAGTCCATTGGTAAGGGGATGGTAACTAGTTGAGTGAAATGCTTGATGCCGAGCTGATGGAACAATGACTTTCAAATATGAGCTCAGAACTGTGATCTCTGGTCTATATTCTGAGCTCATGTAAGTCAAGAAGATGAAAAATATCTTTCAGAACAATACTGTCAATGATTTGAGCAGATGCAGTTTCAGGAGAGGTACAAAGCAAGCTGTATTGGTGAAAGAGTCTAATATAACCTGAATGGTCATCCAGTCTTGTAGACTTGGGTAAGACTACAATGAAGTGTATCAGAACACAGGACAATGATTTAGATATAGTGGGTAGGGGTTGTAGCAATCCTACTGGCTTTATATGCAGAGCCTTTGCTTATGCATCTATGGAATAATGTGAAATAAATTATTTGACATCCTTGGTGATTCGTGGACACTGCGTTATTTTATTCACTTATTTCAAGAATGCCTAGCTACTGGGGTATCATGGCAAACATGCATGGCACATATCTAGGAAGCAGAATCAGGAAGGTATACCTTGTTCTGTTAAGACAGCAAGCTGTCTCTCTGGCTCCTTTTCCTCAAAACTGTTCCAATCCTTTCTTTCCAATGTAAATGATTGCTAGTAACCCTACTCAGGGAAAAAGGTGGTTGCTGACACTTATGAAGAATCCAAAGGCCTGATCTGCTTCTTTGGTTTGTCAAGATAAGCTGTCCAACTTCCCATGACTAGCATCAGGACTATGAGTCACCAAACACTGAAATGAGGAGAAAAAAGTACCACTGCTTAAGGTAGGGATTCATGCATTTCATAACCATGAAGTGTTCGGAAAAAAATTTGGTTGGTGCAAAAAGTCATAGTATGGGCAGCTCCTTTCAAATGATTATTTTAGTTAATTAAAAAGCTTCCTTGATTATCAATAATGTTTGATCATATATGATGGAATTCTTCCAAATTAGGAGTCCTTGAAAAGTATGCAACAAGGTGTAATGCATGTGTCTTGGGACACTTTAAGATTATGTTGCTTCTGTAGCATAAAATGAGTCATCTGTTTTCAAAATAAATGGTAGTAAATGATCAGAATGCTGAAACAGTGGAATGATTTTAAATGAATTCTTAACTGATCATTCCCATTAAAAGGGAAATCCTTTATGGATCAGGATGGTAAAAGGTAACACAATAGTTAAAAATCATGAATAAACTGTCTGTGAAAGTTAGAACCCCTAAATTTGTTGAATCTTCTATACAGTTAAAGATTTAGGCTTATCGTGGACTGCTTGAATCTTTTGGTGTCCATCAGAATGCCTTTCCCACGATAGGCAACCTAAAAACATTACTTATTACATGCCAAAAGTGCACTCTTCAACTTATACATAAATAAACATCTACAGTATGTTGGTGTAGCACAGATTATACAGAAAATCAACACATGATTGAAGCAGACCACCATAAATGAATTGACCTAGTCATGAAATGCATCATTCACAAAATGCTGAAATGATGCTTGGCACTGAACAAATCAAATGGCATGACCACCAGGTGTTCAAAATGGCCATACCAAGTATTGAAAGCTCTTTTCTATTTGTTCCTTCCTAGGTACAGAACAAACTATATGTCTCTTGCAGGTCCAGATTCGTATAGATCTGAGAATCCTTGTTCTGATCCAAAAGGATGGTAATCTGGATAGATTGTAACGGTTATGAATGGTGATGAAACTTAGCTCTCGGCTATCGATACATAGCCTGAACTCTCCTGAAATCAGGATGAAAAGATTGACAACCAAGCAGGTAATGTAGAATAAAAAATTAATTACTTCTTTTGGTTTTCATTGACATAGGTGCTCAAAACATTGTCTTCTTTGGAGTTCATTATGTAAATATTCCCATGAGGAAATCTGGACCCTCTGAAACAATCATATGAGCTAAGAGGTGGCAGGATACTGGACTTCTTTGCGTGAACACATAGACAAACACACCTTCAGCTTTTAAAATACTAGGCCTTCGATTTTGTGCACGGAAAGACAAATAATTTATGGTCTGATGCCTATGTACTTCTTTGTATAGAAAATAGTGCCATGTACATGCTCACTATTTCTGGGGAATTCCAGTTAATATGAGAATTGTGAAGATGCAATAAAGTAGCTCAAAGACTGCTGATTTCTCTGGAGCAGAAACTAATGTCCATTGCCAAAGATTCCACATGGCTATTGTCGGTAGCAAAAATTAATGGATGTAAGAGTGTTACTATTGATGCCTCTGACTGCTTCTTTTCACTCCTTCTTTGGAATCCCAGATTTCTTTCCAAAATGAAGCATTAACAAAACTGCAAAAAACTTCACAGCCAATCAAGGTTAGAACCAAGAGAGGCCCTTATGAAGTGGGTAGTGTGATGTTCAGGTAACATCGAGTCTTTTAGATGGTAAATTCCTTGAGTAAATTGACTCTCAATTTAAATTCAGCTCTTAAGGTTCAGCACTGGCACTTCACAGGCACTGCTGACAGGTATGAAGGAAATGGTTGGGTCTGCTACCGTATGTTCACTACCCCTCACTTCTGCTATTCTAGCATTCTTCACACAATGAGGGATTGTATAGATTACCTATCTACCTAGGTTCTTCCATGGTACATAGGATTTTCAGAAATTTCTGTGATGGTAGTCACCATTGGGTGAGCCAACTTTCTTTCACTGTAGTCAATTTACCTGCCATGCCTCAATATATTGTGGAAGATCATAAGAGCAGTGTTTGTTGAGGGTCTAGGAACCACCAGAGTCAGGGAGTCTCTTAATTCTTCATTAAGTCCTTGGTAAAATTCTGTAGTATCAGCCTCAGCGGTACAGGGTGTCTCAGCCCTTACTTGATTGAATTGGCTGATGTGTGATACCAGATCAAGAGATTCTTGGTTAAATGACAGTAAGCCTATGGGATCAACTTATTGAGCCTGGGGTTTGCCAAATTTAGCTTTAAATTGTTCTAGAAGTTCTGGCACTTATTTAAAATCACAATAAGAAGTTTTGTCCATACTAAAGCATTTTAGTTAAATAAAAAAGAATAAATGTCAGCTTGGCTTGGTCTGTTGCAAAAGCTTGTCATCGGAACATGAACTGTAGACTGCAATGAGCAATAAATGTGTGAAATGCCCGGAGTCTTCCACAAACTTCTCTGGGGAAACTATCGCTGTGCCTGTTCATGTAGTAAAAATAGCCATAGTCCGAACTAATTCTGGGAACTATGGGCTACTAGCCCCAATGTAGAGGCATTGGCACTTCTAAATCTAACAACTGTAATAACAAGGAAAGCCTGGGGGGTTCAATTTGATTGATCCCATCCAGTGGAAATGCTCTTTCTTGTCAGACTATTTCTTGCTCTTTCTGAATCCTATTGTTGGCCTGAGGTATAGATTGCTTGGGACTAACATCAGAATCATAGCTAACCTGTATGTGAGCCTGGCAAACTGTTGCAAACTGTGTTCGACAGGGTCACCAGACTCCGATGTCAATTCAAGAACTCTCCCTTCAACAACCCTTAGTGTGCTTGGATAACGGAATTCAGGGGCTTGTGATAGTGGGAAGTTGGGGGAAGGGAAAAAGAAAATTACATTACAAATACAACTGGCTTTAGTAGTTTAGTGATCAGTAAATAAACAACAAACCCTCATCGAGAAAGGAAAATTCAGATTGGAGGTTGATTTCTTTGCATAAACAAGACACAGATCACTAAATATATCAATATGATTCCTCCAGTCCTCTTTGAATGAAATTGATGTCTTGGCTTGGTCAAGGATTTTGGGTGGCAGCTGGCTTCAAGACTTCCTACATATAACCCAGGAATTGGAAAATATTCCAGACCTACAATATAAGCAAAGACCTCACCCTCTCCCTTCTAAAATGAGGGTTCTCACTGATGTCACAATCACATGTAATAATCATGTGTTTGCCTCTGACTTGAATTTATGCCTTTCAGATTGAGAGTTCCTCCATGAGCAGACGCCCTATGTTGATATTATATACCTCAACAGTACTGATTTAGCCAAATGGAGATGAATGAAAGTCTGCTCATGCATGCTGTAAGTTTAATTTGCCCCCTCACAAACCCAGTGAAGAAGAGTTCTGGGATGATTCAAATGAAAACATACAATTGCCTTCTTCACTAGTATTTATTTTAGTCTACTTGAAAATGCGAAAGGCTTCTGCCCATGTGACAGACAGATTTCTTTAGAGTTGTGACCTGCAATCTTGGCGGAATATACAGAACCTACTATATTTAAAGACAAATTGAGGTGATAAGTAGACCAGGATTTGTTCCTTAAAACGTACATGAAAATGATGGTGCAAGCAAGATTCTTCCACTTGAAGATGGTTATTTAAGTTTTTTCATTTCTAAACGTCTATCACAGGGTCCAGGTTTTCTTGGCACTGATGCAGTCTAAATTACACTATCCAAATAGAGCATTTCAGCGGCTACTTGACTACTTGCTGATAAAACGTTTGAAGCATGTGGCAGCATAAATTGGTAAATCAGAAGCTGAGAAACCATTTTTTAATAGCAACAGTTTCCCTTTATTGACCCAAAGTTAAGAAGTGGATGATCTTCGATTCCCTAAGTATTACACATAGGGAATTAAGTTAAAGGAATCCTGCATTGTTGTTGAGAATTCAAATTGTGTTTCCTTAATATCCTTGAGTGCAGCATTAATAGAAGTACTGAGAGTCAGAAGAATAAAAGTGGTCCCGCTTCAATCTCAGTTCTGGCCTGCAAGTCTTGGAATGACCTCCTGTACCTTTGACGCTGCAAGAAAATAATATCAGTTTTCATAAACTCCTGAAAAACATATTTTATAAGTTAGTAGGTTAGACTGCTATTATTAGAAAATATGTTGAATTTCATGTGTTGTTTGCTCACAGTACCAAAAAGCCCCATGAGGGTGTTATTTGAGCTATATAAATTTCAAAACATAGCATGTAAGTTGGGACAGGCATGTCTCATGCATGGTAAACAAGAGTGTACACCTGCCCTGAGTGATCAGAGTGCATGTGAAACTGGTATCTTGAACTCTCTTTGGACTAGCTAAGAAAGCAATATGGTGTGCACGCTGTGGCCTAGGCCCGTCAATGATTTTTCTGAGGTCTAACACCAGCGTTGTCGCCTAGAGGGGCATCTCAAGTGTACCTTTGTGATTTACATGGGACTACTGTTCAAATCCCTAGGTTGCTGACATAGAGTAGTAGTGGCACAATTTTTTCGGATTCAATTTCTGAGCTGATCTTATTCTGTGGTTCAGATGGAGTGTGATGCTTACATCCCCCCATAACCCTGTGCTGACAGTGTGAGTGTGTTTGTGTATGTGTGTGTCTAGTATGGATTGAAGCAGGACTTTGTTTTGTTGTGAGTGTATGGTTTTTGAGACCAGCAAGATCCATTTTAGATTGTCCCTGGATTTACATGGCACAATTGAAGGGTGTGTTTAAGCACCCCTGTACAGTAGACATGTATTGCCTGCAGTTCTAAAGCTGATGGGATGAGCCCTAGACACTGAAATGTTGGAAGAAGGAGTCAGGTGTGCCTTTTAAAAAAAAGAAAAAATATGTCTATTCAGGTTTTATACATCTACACAGCATAGCAAATAGTATGTCTCGCCATGTAATTAACATGTCTATACAATGTAATTCAGAAACAAATGGATAGCATTACTTAGAACTCCAAGGCTGCCTATAGCAATCTTGTGAGAACCTTTCAGCAAAGGATTTGTTGATAAATCAGTTGTGAGCACTACTATGTAGTTATTAGGGAATGAGATTGAGTCAGCATATTCTGCAGTTAGGGTTGGAGGAAATGGCTTGGCAGGAACTGCCTATTTTGTCCCTCCTTGACTGTAATTTCAGGAAGGCTGATAACAGCTAGGTGCTAGTTTCTCTGTACTCAAGTTTTAGATTCCCCGGCTTGGAGCCAACATCTTCACTATATGCTATGAGAGCCATTACCATTCACAAAAACTATGGGCCAGATTTAGAGTTTGGGGAATGGAGTAAAGGCAGTCAGGGTAGCAGGGGCCTTTACTTCAAACACCAAATTTAGAGTTTACAACTGGACCTAGTTAGAAATGGGTGTCTCTAGTTGACAGAGGTAGGTACCTCTGTCCAAATAGGGACCCTTGCTTCTAGTCAGGGTAAGGGGATTCACTTCTAAAATAACCCTTGCTCACACCCTTGGTAGCTTGGCACGAGCAGACAGGCTTATCTCAGAGGCAGTGTGTAAAGCATTTGTGCACACATACAGTAATACAGTGAAAACACTACAAATGGACACCACACCAGTTTAGAAAAATAAGTAATCTTTATCTAAACCAAAACAAGACCAAACGACAAAAATCCACAATACAGTAATTACAATATGACTTTCAAAAGGTAAAAACAGTTCAGTTCCAAGAAAATGTGAGATGCAGCACTTTTACACATAGTACCTTGGATGCGTCGAAAAATGCAAGCAAAAAGGGTTGCAGGGAAGGTGATGCGTCGGTTCCTTACACTCAGGGAAGGTGATGCATCAGTTCCTTGCTCCGGGGGAGGTGACGCGTTGGTTCCTTACTGCTGCGCAGGGGAGGTGATGCATTGGTTCCTTACCGGAGAGGAGGTGATGCGTCGGTTTCTTACTGCATGGGGAGGTGATGTGTCGGTTTCTTACTGGGTCCCCAATGATGCCCCAGACTTGGCGCTTCGATGCGATGGGTGACGATCCGGTACGATGGGTCGGTTCTTCTCCAACCAGGCCTGCATCAGAATCGGTTCGGTGATCTCTGCACAGGATTCATCGCACAGCAGACACTTCAGTCGCGAGCAGGCGCTGCGTCATTTCTTTGGCGGCGGCGATGCATCAGAACTTTTCTCTCGCACCGCTGCGATGCGTAGGAAACAGGCGATGCGTCGATTTTCACAGGCCAACCCCAGACAGCAAACAGCACAGGGGCAGTATTCCTCCTCAGCTTCTCCGGCTCGTCTCCTTGGCAACGTTTCCTCTTGATTCCCAGAAGTGATCTAAAGGTCTGGGGTCTGGTCCCTGATATTTATACTACAAAATCCTTTGTTCTCTGGTGGCAGAGAAGCCCTGTGCTCAGTCAAAACCAGTTCTGTCCTCTCTGGTGCAGCTTCCTGGCAGGAGGTAGAGACAGCATTATCCTTGGTAGACCAGGCCCATTCAGGTGAAAGGAAGTCTCCTCCATGTACTCTAAATGCAGCCCAGGTCTCTTCAGCCCAGCCCTGACTCATCCATACTCTCTGGAGCCACGGCACCTCCCCAGCCCCTGTCACTCCAAAGCCAGACAGTCAATACACATCCTAGCAGAGGCACACTGGATGGCTAAGCAAGAAAATACCTTCTTTCTAAAAGAGGTATTTTCAAACCCAGAATGTAAAAATCACCCTCACTAAAAGATGCATTTTAACATTCTGAGTTCAGGCATATCAAACTTTATTTTCCTACCTTGTTACCAGGGTTAGTTATGCTTATAAGATGTTATAAGCAAACTCCCCATTCTATCCTATGGGAACAGGTAGCCTTGCAATAGTGAAAAATGAAATTGGCAGTAATTCACTATCAGGACATGCCACACACACCAGGGCATGTCCTACCTTTCACATACCCTGCACCCTGCCTACAGGGGTACCTTGGGCCTACCTTAGGGGTGACTAACATGTAAGAAAAGGGAAGGGTAAGGCCTGGCAAGTGGGTGCACTTTCCAAGTCGACATGGCAATTCTCGACTGCACACAGGCACTGCAACGGCAGGCCTGAGTTACATTCACAGGCTGCTTATGTGGGTGGCACAACTAGTGCTGGAGGCCCACCAGCAGCATTTGTTTTACAGGCCCTGGGCACACACAGTGCACTGTACTAGGGACTGACTAGTAAATCAAATAAGCCAATTATGGAAACACCAATCCATAACAACAATTTACAAAGGGAGCACTTGCACTGAACAGCAGTGGCAAAGTGTCCAAAGCATCTAGACCAGCAAAACGAAGTCCAACACACAGCAAAACATAGGAGGCAAAAGCAAAAAATGCAGGGAAAACCCACACCAATGGTGCCAGATCTAACATGCGTCCCCTCCAGCTGAAATGTGGGGAGAACTACCCACCCTATTGGGAGTTCTCTTCACTAAGGCAGAAAAATCTGAACAGACCATCAGCATTGGCGTGTTCTGTACCAGGGCGGTGTTCTACCGTGAAGTCCATCCCCTGTAGGGAATTGGACCACCTCAACAACTTTGGGTTCTCACCCCTCATCTGCATCAACCATCTGAGAGGCCTGTGGTCGGTCTGAACCCGGAAGTGAGTCCCAAACAAATAGGGCCTCAGCTTCTTCAGCGCCCAAACAGCAAAAGCCTCACGCTCAATCGCACTCCACCTCTGTTCCCGTTGAAGTAGCCTCCTACTAATGAAGGCTACAGGTTGGTCTAGGCCCTCCTCATTTAGCTGTGAGAGCACAGCCCCACACCATGCTCTGAAGCATCTGTCTGCACCATGAATTGCTGTGAGAAGTTGGGTGCCTTGAGCACGGGCGTGGTACACATGGCAGATTTCAGGGCATCAAAAGCTTTTTGGCAGGTGTCATCCAGTTCACTTTCCTGTGCTGCTTCCTGGAAGTCAGCTCTGTCAAGGGGGCAACAATGGTGCCATATCCCTTGACGAAGCTCCGGTAATACCCGGTGAGTCCTAAGAGGGCTCTCACCTCTGTCGGTGTCTTGGGGGGGTTCCCGAGCCAGAATGGTATCAATTGTGGGCTGTAGGGGCGTCACCTGACCGCTCTCTACCTGGTGTCCCAAGTACAGCACTGAACCCTGCCCGATCTGGCACTTGCTTGCCTTGATCGTGAGGCCTGCCCTCTGCAGAGCCTTCAACACTTCCCAGAGGTGTTGCAGATGTTCCTCCCAAGTGGCACTGAACACTGCAATGTCATCCAGGTAGATGGCACTGAAATCCTCCAGTCCAGCCAACACCTGGTTGACCAACCTCTGAAAGGTGGCAGGGGCATTCTCCAACCCAAAGGGCATCACCCGGAATTGGTAGTGCCCCTCTGGTGTTGAAAATGCTGACCTCTCCTTTGCCCCATCAGTTAATGCAATCTGCCAGTACCCAGACGTTAAGTCAAACGTACTGAGGTACTTGGCAGCTCCCAACCGATCGATGAGCTTAGCAGCTCTGGGGATGGGGTGTGCATCAGTCCTGGTGACTGAATTGAGCCCTCGGTAGTCCACACAGAACCGGAGTTTGGGCGTGGCACAGGGTGCAGCAGCTTTTGAAACCAAGACCACTGGGCTGGCCCAAGGACTGTTTGAGGGCTCAATCACCCCTAGCGCTAACATCTTGGAGACCTCCTCCTTGATGCAAGCCTTGACCCTGTCAGTCACTCTGTACATTTTGTGCTTCATAGGAGGGCTGTCCCCAGTGTCAACATCATGGGCACCACTGAGTGACACCAGGGGTCAGGGAGAACAGAGCACAAAACTGTCCCAACAGTTGGTGGCAATCACTCTGCTGTTCAGAAGTCAGGGCGGGGGAGAGTGTTACACCATCCACTGACCCATCATGCTCCTTAGCAGACAGGAGGTCAGGAAGAGGCTCAGTCTCCTCTTCTATTCCAGCATCTGTCGCTAGGAGCTTGCTCACTTCAGACCTCTCCAAGTGGGGCTTAAGGCGGTTCACATGCAGGACCTGCAAAGGGTTCCTTGAAGACTGCAAGTCCACCAGGTAGGTGACCTTACTCTTGCGCTCCACCACCTCAAATGGCCCAGTCCACTTATCTTGGTGAGCGCAAGGCTCCTCTGGGGCCATAACCCACACTTTCTGGCCAGACTGAAACTCGATCAGAGTGGCATTCTGATCATACCACTGTTTCATTTCTTCCTGGCTGGCTTCCAGATTCGCCTGAGCGAGTTGCCTGAAGCGCTTTGTCTGGTTCCTGAAGGCCAGCATGTAGCTATATACATCCTGGGGAGGTTTACTGGGAGCTTTCTCCCAGCCTTCTTTGACCAGACTTAGAGGTCCTCCTACAGGATGCCCATAGAGGAGCTCAAAGGGACTGAACCCTAAGGACTTCTGCGGTATCTCTCTGTAAGCAAACATAGGGCATGGTAAGAGGATGTCCCACTTGCGCCTTGTGGGCTCACCAAACCCATAATCATGCCCTTCAGGGTCCGGTTGAATCTCTCAACCAGCCCATTACCTTGGCGCTGGTAAGGAGTGGTGAACTTGTAGGTAACACCACATTCCTGCCACAGGGATTTCATATACCTACATATGAAGTTGGTACCCTGGTCATACACCACCTCTCTGGGGAACCCCACACAGGAGAAAATCCCCATCAATGCACGACCCACCAAGGGGGCCATCACAGTCCGCAGAGGGATGGCTGCCGGGTACCAGGTGGCATGTTGCCTATGGCTGTCTTGGGATCCATAGGCCCCACAATGCCAATACCCACCCTCTCAAAGGGGGTGCTGACTACAGGGAAAGGTTAGAGAGGAGCCTTGCACTTCCTCCCACTCTTACCACTTGCCTGGCAAGTCTGGCAGGACCTACAATGCGTGTCAGAGTTCATACACATTTGGGGCATGTAAAAGTGGGTGACAAGCCTTTCAAAGGTCTTGTCTTGCCCCAAATGCCCTGCCAATGGCACATCAGGAGCCTGACCCAGTAGGAAGGCTCTGAAGTGCTGGGGTACCATCAGCACACGGGCTGACCCAGGCTCACCAACCTTAGGCTCACTATACTGGAGACCATTCTCCCAGTAAATCCAATGTGATCCAGACTGGTCACCTGTGGCCTGGTTTGCAGCCTGTTGCCGCAAACCAACAAGAGAAGGGCATTTCTGCTGCTCCTGGCAGAATTCCTCCCTGGAGGGGACCCCTTCCTGCTGCCAATGGGTCAGCTCAGGCAGGTCCCCCAGTTCAGCCACTTGCTCCCCTGTAGGCTCTAGGGCATCCCCCTCAAGGTTTGCCTCCTCCTGGACTGTGGGAACTTCGGGGGCTGGTTTACCACGCACCCTGCCTCTTTTCTTTCTGGCAGGCTCCTGGGCCACTGTTTCAGGCTCCAGGTCCTCTTGAATGCTCTTACTGGCTGCCATAGACCGAGTGGTCAAACACGCCCACTCAGGCAGACCCAACATCTCCAAATGAGACTTCCGCTCCACCTTTTCCCAAGGGGAGCTCTCCAAATCCTTACCTAGCAGACAATCAACAGGCATGGCTGGCCTCACAGCTACTCTCAAGGTACCTAAGACTCCCCCCCATTCAAAGGGAACCTGTGCTACTTTGCAGAGGCACTCAGAGTTGTCAGCTGCAACTACTGGATAGAATGTGTTGGGGACCACCTGCTCCTCAGACACTAGCTGACCACTGACAGCTGTCACACTGGCTCCAGTGTCTCTCAGAGCTTCCACATTGATGGTCATCCACTGCCTGTATTTTTTAGTGTTATCAGGCAGATGAGCTCTTGGGACCATCTCACTGTCTCCTAAAGAGACCAGGGTCATTTCTGCGGGACCCCACCCCTCTCCCCCAAGGCTACACTAGCCATCTCCCGGGCAGTGCACCAGTGGGTATGGTGGTAACCTTTTTGGGACACCTAGGGTCTCCCTGGAAGTGACCCACCTGCCCACAACCATAACATGCCCTGGGGCCCTTCTGACCTGGCTTACATGTAAGGACCCATGGCTTCTTTTCAGTGGGAGGCTGGGAACCTTTCCCTTGGTTCCCTTGGGAATTACTTTGGGACCCTTTCTGGAACTCCTTCTGTTTACCCTTGTCCCCCCACTCTTCTGCTGGGGACCCTGCCCACCTTTGGCGGAGTCTCCCATATGACCTTTTTGGACCCTGGTACTGATCCAGTGGTCCGCCTCCACAGCAAGCTTCATGGGGTCAGTCAGCTTAATGTCAATCAAGTGCTGGCTTAGCTCTGGAAAACAACTATCTGACAAGTGCTCCCATGCAACCAAATCTTAGAGCCCCTAAAAATTATTCACCTGGCTACCCTTCACCCATCCATCCAGTATTCTGCAAACATTGGAGACATACTCCATCCAAGTGCTTGCCTCCAGCTTCATACAAGCCCTCAACTTCTGCCTGTAGAGCTCTGGGGTCAAACCATACCTCTTTACCAATGCTTCATTCATGGGGGCATAAGACATCTGATCTTCAGTGGGCAATGCTAGCAATGTATCCCTCCCTTCACTGACAAAGCAGCTCCACAACCAAGTCTCTCTTCTGTAGGACCTCATTGCTACCTGATATGCTTTAAACCACTGACTAATGTCCTCATGCTTCATAAAATCCTTAAAAAACCTCCTTGGGGATGTACACCCTCCATTTCCAGGCACTGATGGTGCGCTGCCATCATTGGGATTGGACTCTAGACTTTTCGCTTTTAGATCCAGTTCCTTCAAACCTCTTCCATGCTCCAAGAGCATCTTTTTCTCCTACATGGCTAATTTCTCCCTCTGAAATGCCGACTCCTTATCCTCCTTCCCCAGCCTGAGCTTCGTGAGCTCCAACTCATGCATCCTGTTTTTTTCTCTGTCCTCTAGCTCTTCTGCTGGAGACAGCCCCTTTGAAGAGACACTGCTGGTCCCCCGGGAAGGTAACCTCCCCCCAGCCAGACCCAATAGCCTATTCTGTTGTTCATCTAAATCCTCCACAGGTTGGTCGTCATGCTCGCTGGCAACCCTTGACTCCAACCAGGCCCTCAGATCCTTTTGGAACTCCTCTTTTCTGGAGAGGCCTCTTACAGAGATTTAAAACTTTTTGAAGATAGCTTTTAGCTGTGGCACACTGTAGGTTTCCAACCTATCCTCCTCAAACTCAATATCCACAGATGCAAGTGATGCTGGCCTTGTCATGAAGATTGGCAGTCCTTAGTTGCAAAGAAAAAATAGTCCAAAAGAAAAAGTTCTACCAATTGTATGTGGTTGCTTGATGGTCTGCACTCTTCTAGTAGTGTACACCAATCACTCTATGTAAGACACAAATGCAAGTCCAGATCCTCACCGCTGACCACCAATGTTAGAAATGGGGGTCTCTAGTTGGCAGAGGTATGTACCTTTGTCCAAATCGGGACCCTTCCTTCTAGTCAGGGTACGGGGGATACACTTCTAAAAAAAACCCTGCTCACCCTCTTGGTAGCTTGGCACGAGCAAACAGGTTTATTTCAGAGGCAGTGTGTAAAGCATTTGAGAGCACATACAGCATTACAGTGAAATCACTACAAATGGACACCACACCAGTTTAGAAAAATAAGTAATCTTTATCTACACCAAAACAAGACCAAACGACAAAAATCCACAATACAGTAACCACAATATGACTTTCAAAAGGTACAAACAGTTCAGTTCCAAGAAAATGTGAGATGCTACACTTTTACACAAAGTACCTTAGATGCGTCGAAAAATGCAAGCAAAAAGGGTCGCAGGGAAGGTGATGCGTCGGTTCCTTACACTCAGGGAAGGTGATGCGTCGGTTTCTTTCTCCGGGGAGGTGATGCGTCGGTTCCTTACTGCTGCGCGGGGGAGGTGATGCGTCGGTTCCTTACTGGCGAGGAGGTGATGTGTCAGTTTCTTACTGTGTGGGGAGGTGATGTGTCGTTTCTTACTGCGTCCCCCAACAATGCGATAGACTTGGCGCTTCAATGCGCTGCTTGACGATCTGGTACGATGCGTCGGTTCTTCTCCAACTGGGCCTGCGCCAGAATCAGTGCAGTGATTTCAGACATCGATGCACAAGATTCGTCGCAGGGCAGACACTTTAGCCGTGAGCAGGCGCTGCGTCGATTCTTCTACGCCGGCGATGCATTTGAAATGTTCTCTCGCACCGCTGCAATGCTTCGGAAACAGGCAATGCGTCGATTTTCACAGTTCTTACAGTTTCCAGTCCCAAAACAACCTCCAGAGGCCCAGAACACTGGCAGGCACCTCTCAGCAGGTCAGGGACTGGGGGTGGGGGTAAAGTCTTTGTGTCCCTGAGACTTCAGAACAGGAGGCATGCTCAATTCAAGCCCTTGGTGATCTTCCTCAAGCAGGGGACACAGCAAACAGCAAAGTCCTCTCTCCTTTCCTTGGCAGCAAGTAGCCACTGCAGGCCAACCATAGACAGCAAGCAGCACAGGGTCAGTATTCCTCAGCTTCTCTGGCTATTCTCCTTGGCAAAGGTTCCTCTTGATTCCCAGAAGTGATCTAAAAGTCTGGGCCCCAATATTTATAGTACAAAATCCTTTGTTGTCTGGTGGCAGAGAAGCCCTGTGCTCAGTCAAAACCAGTTCTGTCCTCTTCGGTGCAGCTTCCTGGCAGAAGGTGGAGACAGCATTGTCCTTGGCAGACCAGGCCCATTCAGGTGAAATCTCCTCCCCCTACTCTATATTCAGCCCAGGTCTATTCAGTCCAGCCCTGACTCATCCAGACTCTCTGGAGCCACTGCACCTTCCCAGCCCCTGTCACTCCAAAGCCAGACAGTCAATACACATCCTAGCAGAGGCATACTGGATGGCTAAGCAAGAAAATACCTACTTTCTAAAAGTGGTATTTTCAAACCCAAAATGTAAAAATCACCCTTACTAAAAGATGCATTTTAACATTCTGAGTTCAGGCATATCAAACTTTATTTTCCTACCTTGTTCCCAGGGGTAGTTATGCTTATAATATGTTATAAGCAAACTCCCCATTCTATCCTATGGGAACTTGCAATAGTGAAAATGAAATTGGCAGTAGTTCACTATCAGGACATGCCACACACACCAGGGCATGTCCTACCTTTCACATACACTGCACCCTGCCCACAGGAGTACCTTGGGCCTACCTTAGGGGTGACTAACATGTAAGAAAAGGGAAGGGAAAGGCCTGGCAAGTGGGTGCACTTGCCAAATCGACATGGCAGTACTAGACTGCACACAGGCACTGCAACGGCTGCTTATGTGGGTGCACAACCAGTGCTGCAGGCCCACCAGCAGCATTTGATTTACAGGCTTTGGGCACACACAGTGCACTGTACTAGGGACTGACTAGTAAATCAAATAAGCCAATTATGGAAACATAAATCCATAACAACAATTTACAAAGGGAGCACTTGCACTGAACAGCAGTGGCAAAGTGCACAAAGCATCTAAACCAGCAAAACGAAGTCCAACACACAGCAAAACATAGGCGGCAAAGGAAAAAATGCAGGGGAAACCCACACCAATGGTGCCAGGTCTAACAGACCTGTTATGAAGTCTATTGGTTTGTATGAACCACCATGATGGCAGTTTATACACAGCCATTTAAAAGTTTGATGTGTGTCTGTCATTGGTTACTGAATTTTGTGTTTGTTTTTGGAAAAGTAAAAACTAATGTCCCCAACACCATGAGAGTTTTCACCAATGGTGTGAGGGGTCATTCTGTTTTTACTGTCCCTCACCACCAGGATATTCCTAGAATTGTGTGACAAACTCTAAATAAGGCCCTATTCTACCTTGGAGTCAGAAAATGTAATGTAGAAAGAAACCAACCAGTTCCTGGCCTTTTGACAGTTGATCAAGATCTTCTGTCTTGAAAGTCAAAGTCAAAGTGGGACCCAAACCATCCCACATTTTTTCCACTTCCAAGTTGTTTTTGACCAAGCAGGAAGTGCTCTTTTGAGTACTCAAAAAACTACTGTGATGCAGGGCTGGTGTCGGCCTGACAGCCAGTCTCCCAGAGGTGATGGAACATCACCTGAAGTCTGTTCAGCTTGCTGGAGACCTGTGGGTCTGCCTAATACCTAGAAGTTTGCCTGCCTGCCTGCCTGACAGCCTCCTCAGAGAGGGAAGGAGTGTGCATGGCCCTGCAGGAGTAGATACTGTGCAGGTGGGGAAGTCCAGCCATGTTGCCAGAGAGTGGGGCACCCAGAATACCTGTTAATAGGGGTGTAGCCAGCACTGACCTGAGATATAAGGTGTTTTTCAGCCTCCCTGCATGGTTTATATGGCAAATTATTTGAAGCATCATCAACCCCAAGCAACAGCATGCCCATTTGGTATTAAGTGGCGTGACCTGAGGGATCTGTTCTGCCACAGCCCTTGGCGCGCTGTGAATCCTGTGAGGCCGAACAACACCACCTTAGTGGAGGACCCCCAGTGGCTGGAGGCCGTCATAGCCGAAGATGAGTGATCTCTGTATAGGTTTTGCATCCAGCTATAAGAAAGCGAGGTTGTTGCCTGTGGTTCCTCTCACTGAGGCTTTAACTGTGCAACTGCGATGGGTACACCATCAACACCTGTGCCAGACCGCATCCAAACAAACAGGTAACACAAGCAAGTGTGCGAGGCATCAGTAAACAAGCATTTGCAATGCAATAGGTCTCGCATTACTGAAAGTTTGAGCTATTGGCGTTGCTAACAATAATGGAACTATTATTAGCAACACCAATAGCTCAAACTTTGAGTAATGCGAGACCTATTACATTGCAAATGCTTCTGTGATTCTGGGCAAATCACTTAATCTCCACATGCCTACCAAAAATGAATGTGTCCTTGTGTAATGTAACTGTTCCTCATGTAAAGCACCCCAGTACCTTCGGGTCGAGTTCGCGCTATATAAAACTGCAACAATAAAAAAATTATATACACACTCCCCGGAGCTACATTTGGACATGCAGTTGCAGAGATGCCAATGTTTCTTAGAAGTCCTCGTGAACATAAACACTGCAGAAGGTAAAAGATAGCATTCCTCAGAACACATACAAATCAGCTCAGACATACCATTTCGTACATTATCACGGAGCTCACAAAAGTACCAACCACAATGGAAAACATTTAAATTCATGCTGAAAAGAAATGCTCCTATTTAATTACTAAGTCACTTACTTGTAGCATGTAGCTGCCGCCCTTTACACATACAGCTCAACATGGCTGCTGCCATCTCACGACGCTCCGGCTGGAATTGATTTTGGGGGACAGGACGGGGAGTTTAAATGAAGTTGAAGCCCCACCCTTCCCTTGAAAGGAGCTGCGCTGATCGTTTGGCAAAGGAAAAAAAATGCAGAGTCCGAGATGATGGTAAAAAAGGAGCCACCAGAGCAGTGCTCTTATTTAATAAGTTACTTAATTAGATGTAGCTGCCGCCCTGCCTGGAAACGCTTGCAGCTATTTAAATGTAGAGTCCAGGTTGAAAAGTGTTGTGGGGGCTGGCAGCTCAGGGGGTGGTATGGCGCACTATAAAGTGAGTATGCTGCGTTTCAGTATTTGCACGTGTTTTTTTTTCCTTTGTGCGTCATTCTCTCACTTGTAATTAAATTAATTGCAGTTTAAAGGGTAGCGTGTTACCAGCCACGTCTGCCTGCGCGATTGATAGTGACTGTCAGCGAAGAACCCCGCTCCTCTTAATCCGCTCGTTTTCTCTTAATCACAATTCTCTCCAGTTGCTTTTATGGGAGCTCAGTGGGCAAGATGAAGCATTAATTGACAAACTCCTATACAAGGGACACGTTCGCAAGGTCACTTGGGTAGCTAATCACGGAGCAACAGCTACATCCAATATGGCCGTCACGCCTGTTTGGCTATTTAGTAGTATGTGGTCTAGTTTGTCAATTTACTCCTCCGCCTTCTCTTTAGAGCCGCACGTGTGAGTGAGGCAGTGGCTTACGCATGCGCGAACGCTGGCAAAGCGGTAGCTGAGGCGACGAGTGGCAACAAACACCGTACATACGAGCGCAAAGGCGGAAGCAGTAGTAGCCGAGGTGGCGGCTGGCAGCTCAGGGGGTGGTATGGCGCACTATAAAGTGAGTATGCTGCGTTTCAGTATTTGCACGCGTTTTTTTTTCCTTCGTGTGTCATTCTCTCACTTGTAATTAAATTAATTGCAGTTTAAAGGGTAGCATGTTACCAGCCACGGCTGCGTGTAACACTCGCAGACAGGAGATGTGCACGCGTATGGTGTGAGCAGGTGTTGTGATAACGCCGCGAGCCGTACGCGTGCACATCTCCTGTCTGTTAAGCTTCGGCACAGACAGCTGATGTGCACGCGTACGGTTTGCGGAGTTATTACAACTCCTGCTTGCACCATACGCGTGCACATCTCCTGTCCAGGACTTGCCATACACGTGCACATGTCCTGTCCCCCTTCGCAGGCAAGTCGGCAACAATAGATCTCGCTTACGCGAGCAGCGCATGGCGCTGCATCGCTAGGCGAGACCTAAATAGGACATCAAGCTGTCACTCCTATTTAAATATTCATATGTGTGGACTTTTGTTCAATAAAAAGCTTCTTTTATTGTTAATTATAGTATTAAACTAACCCTCGGCAGATCATATTTTACATAGAAAAACATTAATTCTGAAAATAGCAAGTTCTACCTCATTCAAACCATTCTATAGCTAAAAATGTAAACACTCGGATGAGAAACAAACTAGCGTGTTCCGGTACAAATAATACTCTGCCAATTTTACGCAAATCCACACTTGTTGTGAACACATGTTTTGCAGTTCCCAAACCCCTTTATCAAGACTGAAAAAACAAGGGAAAGGAAAGAAAAGAAAAGTAAAGAGGAATGGGAATGGGGAAAAAGGACAAAATACTACCTTTAAGTATATTGTTACCTAATACATATTGTATTCAGTGCACTGGGCTTAGTTTGCTGGGACGTTTGAGTCTAGGGAGGCTTTTTATAATAATGGTATAATTATACCTTTCTTCAGAACATGAAACATTCTCCTTCCATCAGAGATAAGTGTCCCCATTAGTCTTATTTCACAATATAGACCCTGTGCAGTGAACGCGTGTTCTGCAGTGGTTGGAAAGCAATTTGTCGTATTATTATCCTCATTGCAATGCTCAGTCACTGAAATACCTTGAGATATCACGCTGCAGGCTGTTGTACAAACATCAACTTCTTTAAGGTGCTATCAGTTTGAAAGCGTATTGATAGTGGAGCTAAATCAGATGGATCTATACGTTTATTCAAATTCTCTGAAAATAGTAGAGTATTATGATTTTGAGCTATGGTGATTTTTAATTGTACTGTGGCAGTTTTCAGTAGAGGCACTTCTCTACAGCGCTGACTGATTTCTGTTTTATGTAGTATCCTGTTGGTAAAAGGTGTTTTTTCTCCTTTTTTGTCCTTGTATTTGTACTGATTTCAAGCTCAAACAATAACAAGAGTGGTTCCTACATTGTCTTTGGAAAATGACAGGCATAATAAGCTTGTTGCCACTGGGTTTTTTGGTTGGCCTGTCGTTTCAGCAGTGTCTTTCATCTTTATATCATATCAAAATCCAGGCATCGGTGAATCTTGTTTCTCTTTTGAGTTCTCTACCTTGAGGAAAACAATCTGAGACACTCGCCTCTGATTATTCAGGTTTTCCAAATTTAAAAATCTAGAGTATTTCCATCTTTCCGTTGTGTGTAGTCATTTGCAAAGCAGAAAAGTCTGAAAAATAGTTCTTACTTTTTTATATCATTTCCGGTTTAGTCACTGTTTTTCAAGGTTTTCTTGCATGATCGTCAATGTAAGTCACCAGGTAGAGCTCCGAAAAACCTGAAGCTATAACATTCTATTGTTACCAGTTGGGGATAAGTAGATCTTTCAATAACATGAGAAATGAAGTTTTATGCAATATGTATGAGACAACAGAATATTGGACAGAGGGAATACATGAGAGTCCTTGTCCCTTGTATTCTATTCACCTGATCAGCCCCAAGCTCATAACTTCTATCTAGAGTAAGGAGGATATGGCTATAAATATATATTATCTTGCTTCGCTTGGGATTGTGGTCCAAGCACTGAGCAGGAACCTGTTTATCTGATATCCTATTAGAAAGGACAGATTATCTTGTTATGATAGATGTCATATTTGTGCGCTTGATGAGCATGATTAGTGGTGAGAGATGCAGCCTATCATTTTTTCAATATCTGCCCTCTGTGCGCAGGATACTGACTTAAGAAATGCTGTGCCACAGGGGTACACGACTGAGGATTCTAGCCCTTGTGCCAATTCCCAGAGTGATGGAGGGGTTTTGCTGCCCCATTTACACCTGAGAACTGAGTTCCATAACCTTATAAAGGACCTCAGCCTTTGACCTCATTCTTTCTTATGGTCATGGAACTCCTCTGTGACTTGCAATATTCTTTTACTGTACTGAAGGAAGTACTTTATCCCATATATCATTCTTGGCCTGGTAGCATAAGCACTGCCTTCTGCCAGCATTTTCCAGAAAAACAGCATCATACAGTTTTTCATCACAGCACTTCTAGGTTTGGACTGTACTTGAGAGGGTCATGGGTGTAGAGCTTGCATTTTAATACACTCTTCCATTCCCTCTCCTCACATTGCATAATTAGACTGACAGACTGATGGTGGAGTAAAAGAACATGTATATATTCTTCGTTCTATTGCCTGAAAACTAATGATTTTTTATGATTTGTGTTCTCAAATTGAGTAAAGCAAAAACGGTGTGCAGTGTGTCCATATAAGAGATAGAATGAGGAAGATAGTAATAATAATACATTATGGATAAGGATCTTTCATGCGGATGATGGCAAGAGTCCAAGAAATTCCAACTGTCATTTGATTTAAAGAACGGTATAAAATATTTTAAATTCATGGTAATACGTAATATTTTTTCCAAGTACTTCACAATATGTCTTGGCTGTTTCTGCTATTGCTGTGTAGCTCAAAAATATATATTTAAATAACCAAACACTAACATGGTGTTATATTTAGGTGAAAATGGCTGTTAAAAAATGCAATTTTAAGCTAAAGAAACCCCCCTGAAATTCACTAGTTATCGTTTACTGAGCAAAGAGCCCTTGCCATGCGTTGCTTATGACCTCACATATTGCATCATTCATGACATGTTCAATTTCATCATTGCTAACAAAATTTGACACACTTAGGGGGTCATCATACTCTCCAAATAAAAAAAATAAAAGAAGAAATATGTGCCAACTCCTGTGCCCTGGCCCATCACAGGGGAAATTCTTTGGAAGACGGAGTCTGCCTTTATTTTTATTTTTTTTCCCAGTCCCTTGGTGCTTATGCAAATCCACAAAATTGAAATATTTGTTTTTTAATTCTTACCCTGAGGGAGCGGTCTCTCTGAGATCCCTCCATAAGGACTAGGATGTCAGGGTATATCTACACTGCCCCCTTTTTTTCCTTTTTGTAAAATATTTACAAGACAGGGGACCAAGTCCTGTAAAGACCTCTACAAAAATTATTTTCATGTTGGGGCCAGCCAATCAGAGTGCTCTCTCCAAAAAAAAGCTGCCTCACCCATTCGAAGGAAGGCTTGATTTTTTACATTTCAGCCCAACTGTCAATATATATATATGCATTTTGAACCTCAGTTGCTCCAAAACGAATGCATGGATTTACAGCAAATCACAAAAGTCATACCTTTTAGGTAAAAATCGAGGCTCAGATTTACTATCATTTTGTACCTGCGTTATTTCGTTTTTTAATGCAGACCAACGCAAAAAGTGTTTGTGGATTTACTAAGTCACGTAAAGGCAGATTTGCATGACTTCGTAAAAAAAAAAGTAACACAACCAGTGCAAAGTGCCGCCTTGTCTTTCTTTACGTCGGAGAGACATTCCGTGGGTAGGGCATCGGTGATTCCATACATTCACTCACAGATTTTGATGCAAACTGAGATTTACTAAAGGCAGTAAACATGGGTTTGTGCCAAAATAGTGTGCATATCCTAGACTGGTGTAACAAGGAGGAATATCTTAATTTCTCCTCATTACTTCCTCTTTCATTGTGTGCTGCATTTTGCAGCACACATACAAAGAGTAATATTCCTCTAAGGAATGCATTTGTGCAGAAAGGCATCCCCTTCCAGCACAAAAACAATCCTGTCAGTAACACAGGCATCCTTGCACCATTGTGCAAGGGGGCCTGCACTGGCACTAGGCTGCCTGAAGTACACCAGTGCAATGAGAGAGCAGAAGTGTGGCACATTTCTGCTCTCTCCCTTTCACTCAACACAGTGCAGAAAGTTGCTATGCATACAATTTGTGAAAAATTTGTAAATCTGCCAAATTTAGTGTAATTCTATTCAGCCGTTTTGGCTACAGCACTGTCTAAAATTACTTATGACAACTGCATGGGGTAATCGAGCTAAAACTACAGATCTGAACACGAGTGGTAGTGTTTTGAATGCGAACAAATGCAAATCAACTTGAAATTACATTTTTGAGTTACATTTTTACCCAAATTGATTGTTTGAATCGAAATCATTTATAATTGTGTCTGGAGCCGCAAGAGGTGAGAGACATCCCCACTTCCAGTTGTCAGGCAAGAAAATTGAGATAGTTGACTCCTTTTCATACCTTGGAGTGCTTTTTGATAAAGACCACTCATGGTCTAATTTAGTGGCAGCAAGAGCTCAGGGTATGCAAAGGAGTGTTAACGCAGTAAAAAGATTTGCTAGGAAGTTGGGAGGCAGCCCACTGGATGCAAATAAGAACATATATTCGGCTAAAACAAAGGGGCATATTAGCAAGAAGAGGCGATAATCATCGCTAACCCTACTTAGCGTGATTTTTTTTATCGCCGGCTATCGCTGGAATATATTGCCACGCTAACGCTGTATTAGCAACGATTAGCGCTATGGCGATGAATATTCCAGAGATAGCGGGGGAAATGGGCCAACATCGCTGAAAAACCAGCGATGTTGCATGGAGAAGGGAGAACACCTTGCTGATACGACCCTGTGGTCGTATCAGCATAATCCACCCCCATGTTAGGTATGGCTAACACCTGCTAATTGCAGGTGTTAAATAAATGGCGATGACCCCGGTTAGCGCGACTTTTCACGTCGCTAACTGGGGCCATGGCCAACTTGCTAATAGGCGATAGGCCTGTTAGCGAGTGTTTCCCAGGTTTGTTCGTCGGGAACGCCCACTTTGCATGTCATTAGCGATAAATATCGCTGACATGCAAGCGGTAAAAAATGGGCGCTAATGCCCGAAAACTGTCTCTAACTGCTGTTAGAGACAGTTTGCTGATAGGGCGATATAAATATCGCCGCTTTAGCGGCAAAAAGTGCCGCTAAAGCGGCGATAGTGCCCTTGCTAATATGCCCCAAAGTCCGCTGCAATATATGGGGCAGGAGTGTGGGGTATGGCTAATGTTGCACCGCTACAACAAATAGAAGATTCCTTTTTTAAAAATCGTGTGTCCTTACCGCAATCAGCCCCAAATTATATTTTACACTGTGAATTGGGGCTTCCTTATTTGAGCGACAACATAAGACTGGCTCCAGTCTTGTTGTGGCTATCAGTATGGCGGAGGTCTACAGTGGATTTGACTCAAACCATTATTAAGGACTGTTGTAAATTAGATTATTATAAAGAAATTGGATGGTTAAATTACGTAGAGATCCATCTGAAAGCGTTAGGGATGGGAGAATTATTTCAGGACCCTGAGTCCTGTAAAAGGGTTTCAAAGGAAAGAATAACTGATCTATTCATTAACAGATCAAAGTATGCCCGAAGAGAAAAGAAACGCACTTACCATTCCTCCATTCTTTATGATTTGGTACCACCAAGATTGGGGGAAGGTTTTCAGTATTTATCACGAATAAATAATGCGCAGCACAGATTTATTCTTTTGCGTTTCCGCATGAACATGATCCCGCTACTCCTGGGATACCCCCAAAAAAAATATAAATTAGCAGATTTCTCACCCTGTCCTTGTAACAATCACGCAGTACAGTCAGATCTACACATTGTATTATTTTGTAAGACCTACACAGAGGAAAGGAAAACATTTATACTCCCTATCCTGAGGTACCACAATTTTAGGCAGTGCCGGGTGGCTATGTACTTTTTAAAAACTTTACGGGACCCATTTGTATGCTGTTCTGTTGCCTCATATTTGTGGGCTTGTTTTAGGAAGAGGAAAAAGGCGGGACGAGATTTTAGTTGTAACAATTAATTGACTAGTTTTAAATTCAGAACTGCTTTTTTTCCTAAATGTTTTTATATGAATTTATATGGTTTACTGCAACTGTTTATTTTCTTATTTTAAATGTGTATATATGTGTATATATTGTGTTGGAATTTTAGATAATTTGTGCTTTTATGATCAGTTTTAAAAAGATCGAATAAAGCTGTGTGACTGACTGACTGATTGTTTGAGTAATTTTTGAAGTGTGAGACTCATTTCACGTAATTACATGTAAATGTGCACAATTTACTGGTAATTTTGATACACAAAATTACAGAAGTTATGCCCACCCCTAATTTTCACTTCCACATTTGTGGAACAAAAATCCAGACCTTCAAATGGTGATCTGGCGCCAAAGCTTATTGTTAACAGTGCACCACATATTTTCTATCTCTGTTTCTCTCTCTCATTCTCTCCCCCACATACACACAGTGCCACATAGTTAGAAAGTCCCAAATCATATCTTAATGACAAATATTCATTTCCAAACAAAACAGGAAGAACTTTAATTTTTAATAAACATGTAAAAGACTTCACAATTTTGCTAAGTAAAGCCCTACATACAAATATGTTCTAACTGCAATTGTAACAGTTCATGTTTCACATCATTTGGGGCATCCCTTAAGGCTGAGGCAAATGAAAAGAAACAAAAAAAAAGGAAATGGAGGATACAACATACAAGTACCAGCATATTATATTAAAATAATCAAAGAAACAAAGAGGAAAACAATGAGGCATATTTACAATGAAATTTCGAAGCGCGGAGCTGGTTCAAATCTGGCAGCGCCACGCTTCGACATTTTCAAAACACAGGGATGCACCACATTTACAACAATACGGAGCACCCCTGTCTTTTCCCTAGCGGTGATGCAAAAATTAGCTGCCTACTGCCAACACAAGCACCCTTACACCATAGCACAAGGGTGCCTGTGTTGCAGGGAAGGACTGTTTATGTGCAGGAAGGTGTCCCTTCCTGAACATAAACAATCCATAATGGTGATTTGTTACTTGTATGTGTGCTGCGGAATGAACATAGAAGTAGCAAATCGTCATGTTTAGGTGCAGGAAGGGACAACTTCCTGCACATAAAAAATTATTGATGGCATTTTGCTCTTTCTATGTGCACTGCATAATGCAGCATACATAGAAAAAGCAAAAATGAGGCAAAATAAAAGCCTGCTTTTTCATGGCGTTAGTTTTCGGTGCTGCCTCAGATTTACACCTCCTTGTAAATCTGGGGCAGCATCAAAAAGCAATAGGTGTTGCGGTGTACCGCCCACAGTAACACCCATTGCATGCCCCTTTCATGCTAGGTGATGCTTGAAAAGTGGCTATATTTACAAGGCGGCATTAAGCCACAAAAAGTGGCTTAAGGCCGCTTTGTAAATATAGAGAAGGTGATTTTCTGGTGTAAATATGCTCTGCAAAATCTCGAGCTTCAACTAAAAAAGGCAGAGGACTCGATCTCCTCTCTCCAGTCTGCTGGCCTCTTAGCTTATTCTCTCCCACCTTCGCTCTACTATTCTGGAAACATTTTCTATGATGGGCTGATTCACAGAAGTCAGCAATGTGAATAGGTATGTTACTCGTAGGTGTTTAGTAAATATCCAAACTTTTTGAAAACACTGAAATAATTTGATGAATATATGTAGATATCCATGACAACTCAAATTCGTATACATTTCTTCATTCTTCATGCACCTGCATAATTGTATTAGGAGTACAATTCTAAATGCATATTACTGATTCAAAAGAGTATTTGTACCTTAAAAAAGGTTGATTTCTCTTCCCCTCCCCCTGGAAAAAATGTCTTTGGTAGAGAAACTACTCCCTAGCACCACCATTGATTATGAAATATTTCCCTCCCTATTCCCACTCTGAAAATACATTGTTACGGTCCCCTGGCAGGATTGCATTTCCAATTGCTTTTAGGTTGGGACACTACCTGCAAATTGATGGTGAATACCAGAAACTTGTGAGTTTGTTGCTGTTCACCAATAGACCTCAAATGGCCACAAATGGACCCACCAAGGAACCCTACACTCCCAAAACTGGTACTGCATTTTCACACACAAAGACATAATGCTGACTGAATTTCTGTGTAAGCAACTCTGTAAGGCTAACATTCCACATTCATGATTCTGTAACTAAATAATGGTATTTTACACTCACAAATTATTTCACACCTGAGATCAAAGGGGCATATTTACAAAGAAGTGGCGGAACGCAGTGCAGCTAGCAAACTTGCTGCCTTGCCTGACCTGGAGAAGGCAGAACTGCACCGCATCTATAAAGAAAATTATGCAATTCTGCTCTCTCCATATGCTGGTGCACTTTGAGCTGCCCAGCGCCAGTGCAGGCACCATACCGCTAGGATGTATGCGGTGTGGTCAGCATCGTTTTTGTGCAGGCAAATGTACGTTCCTGCACAAAAACTATCCATTGAGGCTAGTTTCTCATTTGTGCTACAGAAATAACAAGAAGAAATATACTTCTCCTCATTAAGCCAGCCTCAGACAGGCACACCATTTTGGCTCAAACCCATGTATATAACTCTTTGTAAATATGGGTTTGCATCAAAAGTCATGGGTGGATGCACAGGAACACCCATGCACCACCAATGGAACGCCTACCTGACATAAAGTAACACAAGGCAGCTGAATGTGTTGCATTGTGTTACTTTTTCTTACAAAGCCACGCAAATCAACATTTGTGTGGCTCTCTAAATACCAAAAGTATTTTGCATCGAGAAGGTGGAGCAATTCCAGCACAAAATCTTTTTAAATCTGGGCCTAAATATATACAACCAAAATGATTATGCTACATACTGCAGTTCTTGTAGAAATACTCCAAATGTTTAAAAAAATATAATGAAAAGAAATACTGGCTGACATGAGTCACTGTACTCAAATAACCATTCCATCCCCTATCCTTCTGCTACACCACAGATTATACTTTGCACTTATTCAATATCTGCTCTCACACTATCTCGTCCAGATACCTGTCTGGGTTTCTCTCAGTGTGTGTTCTGTCTATAGCCTCTCCTGTATGTCTGCTTCGCCTCCATCCCCTGAAAGACTTTACTGAATGAATACCCAGAACACCTGTCACTGCAACTGAAAGTCATTCACATGCATTAACCTCTACCAACCTCCTGTTAAAAAATACTCTCAGGTAATATTGTGACCATAAGTCTTGAAATCTTACCTCAGATGGAATACACTCAAGTCCTCACCTGTGTTTATACCAATTAAATACCTAAACACTTGCATCATAATATACTTATCCTGTCTTGGGTCTCATGCAGTTTACATACATTTTGTTCTTACTTTTTTTATCATATGCACTCTCATTTGTAATTTTCACCTACTCTGTTTCTATTTCCTTTGCTGCCTTTGGAGATGTGGCCCCCAAAGCAGGACACATTTGCCTTTTAAAGACTAACCAGTCAATAAGCAATGGAGAGTGTTTCAACACATTTTGACAGAAGGAAAGACTGGCCTTCCATCTCTTTCCATATTAGCACCTTATTCCATCTATTATGCATGTTAAGACCAACTTTTCTACTTCTTCCTCCATCAGCAAGAAAAAATTAGTCCAAGCCTTAGTGGTGAGTCACTTGGATTACGGCAATGCTCTTCTTGCCTCCATAAACAAGTCCATGTTATCGAGGCTACAGATGGTGCAAAATACGGCAGCACGCCTTATCTGTTATGCTCCTGCGAGGTCTCCATCTGCTCCCCTTTTGTGCTCCTTACACTGGCTACCAGTTAACAAGAGGATTGTCTTTAACATTTGTTGTATTACCCACAAAGCCCTTATGGGGAAAGAGCCTCATTATTTAGCCTTAAAGCTCACCCTTTACACTCCTGGGAAAGCTTTACGATCAAGAGACAAAATGTTGCTTACAATCCCTTGGATTAAAAAGTCTCGTTCAGAGAGTAGAGCGTTCTCATATCTGGCCCCCTCTTACTGGAATGCCCTGCATACATTTCTGCCTGGATCATCTTTCATTTAGGAAGCTACTCAAAACTGAATTGTTTTAGGGCATGTTCTGTAACTGCCACCTGTGGTCGGAAGGCTTCTGCCATGAGATACCTCTTCGGCGTGAGTAGTAGACAATATAAATAACTGTAACATAACATTCATAATCTGTCACCTTAAATGAAACAACTAAAAAATATGGTACACAAACAATAAAGATGCTCGTACTTAGGCTATCATAAGAAAAGCCTAAAGCAGCCCATGTACCATGCCATAGCAGAGAGAAGAAATAGGTTGGGAAAAGCACCTCAAGGTTCAACACAGGAGGAGAGCTCATCTTTTGCCGGAGTCTTGAAGGAAGTGGCCCTCTAGGGCCACTCGGGTTTTCTTACAACCACCTGCTATGCCTTCCCAAGAATGAAGAGTCGGTCAGTCAGTAGAGAATACAAACTTACATTTATTAGCAATGCTCTGCAGAGGAGTCCATCACGACCTGCACCCTAAGATGTCTGCCGAGGGAACAGTCCACACTGAGTAATCATTCCTCTCGAGAAGCCCCCAACCACGCACACAATGGAAAACTACCGGCCTGGGCCGATCATGAACAAAGAGGCACAGTAGGATGAGCTAACACCTGCCAGATGGGTACATTTTATCAGGAATCCAAGGCCACAGTGCCGGGTCTCAGCATCTCCTAACGTGGGAGCAGAAACTACACATTCGGATAAGTATGCGAGGGCAGAACGGCCTATTCATTAGTAAGTCGAGAAACAGCCTTGAACAGAAAGAAAAAATAATAACGAAATACAGTGTTCTGCTGAGGCGAGCAATACGAGTAATGAGGCCTAACTCAGGCACAGTCTAAGCAGCTTAATAAGGATTATGAAATGCAATATGGAGTCACACTCGCTAACTGAAGCATGCACATTACGGGGCTAACTCAGTGGGTTGCATAACGTGAATACAAATGACATCTATTTAGCCACACATTGCTAACCTAATATAACGTGAAATGAGTGCGTTGCAGGGATGGGAATTTGAAACCTAACAGACCCTCCTTTTAGCATGGGTGGCTAAATGCTTTATTCGCTATCCGGTAGGGTCTTTACAATTCTGAGGGGGAGAAAGAAATTGCATAGTCGCTCATGTTACAAGGGAAAAACAAGCAACACATGAGCATCGAAATCGCCTAATACTCGAAGATGCCCTCATCTATGAGCATCATGTCCTGAATTTCCTGCATCATCATAGCAGAAATCTTGTTATCCCGTCTTGGCAATGTGGGGGTAGGGGTAAGTTTACTCACACAATAGGTGCAGCAGGCTGGGAGACAGTTTATGCATAAGCAACATGTAAAGATGACTCCTGCGATGGCTATTAGGACAAGTAATTTCTTCCAACCCCATGATGTCAGAAGACCCCAGACCACCCTGTGAGGGACCATGAACCATTATCCTGATGGATATCTGAAGCGAGTTTGTGTAATTTCTGTATTGCGGAGTACACATCAGGAGCACTATCAGGGATGTACACACAGCAGCTGCTGCCGATGACGTGACAGGCACCACCCCTATCAGCCAGAATGACATCTTAAACCATCCGGTTTTGAAGAGAAACGAGCCTCGTAGCCTGAAGCTCGACTGTAATATTAGTCAGTATACCGGCAGTAGTATTAATAACTCCCTCAACTACTCTAGCAAGGCGACAAATATTACGACTATTGAACATGGGACCCCAGAATGGCAGAATACCCTTCATTATGTCAGTAAATTGCTGTAGGGAAGTATCTGTTTGATCAATATCGTCTTTGTTGACAACTCACTTAACTTGATGTACCTGGAGATCCCTACGCTGTAGCTTATGATCCTTGTGGTAATTGGAGGGGCAATGTAAACGGGAGGTAAGAGAAAGGAAACATAACATCTGCCAGACCATCCCCTCGGAAGCCATGTATAAGCCTGTTCCCCACAGATGAAGTATACATTCGGAGGTGTAAGCAAAGGTGGGCTGCTAGTAGTGTTTAACCGGTATATGTAATTACAATGACTCTGTCCTACCGAAATGTTCCCCGTTCCTTCAACACAGAAACTAGCAGTTGCATTGATCGCAGGGACAGGCATGGCTTTGTCTTTGGTGATATTGCGTTCCTGGAAACATTTAAAATATTCAGTGACATTGAATCCTTGGAAATCCAGCATTTCATTTTGTAAGCAAGTGACATTTTCGTTAACCTCAAAAACGTTCATGCAAGCATCTGGGTGCAGGGTACCCTTCTTGCCATCTGCCCCAGGTGTATATCCCTGGTGTACTACTATATACTCCAATACTGCTTCGTAATCAGCCTGTACCACTTTCATAGCGTCAGCATGATAGTGCATGTATACCATAGAGAGCAGTTGGAACCAGGCTTCACAGCTACCCAAATATGACAGGGGCAATGACACTAGCAAATCATTTTTGTGCATAACTGAGGGAAGTAGCCCACACACCCAGCAATTCGTGGTATTAGTAGTACTGAGTACCTGATGGAGCATCTGAACAAAAGCATTTTGGGCATAAGTCTGTCTATGTCTTTCTTTATGCGGGCCAATGTGACAAACGAGTGCTCAGCTGGAACCGGGGTAGTCCCTATTAATGTGTGCACAGGATGTTGTTCCTCTACGTACCAGACCACCCCAAATACAACTAGCAAGGAAAGCAAAATTATTACGACAAACACTATTTTACTCTTAGTGGACCAAGAGGACCATCTGGAGTGGGACGCGGAGCCGCAAAGGGCTGCTCCTCATCAGGGATAGGACGACCAAAGGGATACATTTAGGAAACTTCAAGGGCAACTTATAGGTGTCACAAGGGAAAGGAAAAATTCACGGGCTAGAGCCACTATTGCAACAACAGTACCAGAGGGCACAAATCACCCAGCGTCCGTTTAGAGCCTCGCTGGCAGGCTCCTATTGTTCATCAACGACGGTACTATGACACACTCCCACGGAGGAGCTGCGCAATCGCAGCCCTTGCAGCAAAACAAATCCTTCTTCTTTCAGGATAGGGCACCCTCCCTCCTGGGAAAATACCCTCAACTATCCTGTCCAGTGTCCAAGGCAGTGCACCAGTGTAGTTCACCCTAGTCTAATACAGGCACCTTAGGCACAGCACCTGTGCCCTAAGCTCAAGTTCTTCCCTAACTCCTAGACTGTTCGGCTGGTGCACCGTCCTTCTTCCGAGGCCTCAGATTATATTTCGTTATTCCAGGCACTGTTTCATCAACAAAAAGGGGCAGAAACTCAGGATCAGATGGGCATTGAGACTCAGATTCCGGTGTATGAGAAACGGTGGGATCCGGGGCGGCCCTTATCTCTGGTGGGATCGCCTCGGACAGGACTGCATCACCTTCTTCGTCCGTCTGCGCCCACCTCACCCGGGCTTCAGAGAAGGGAACGAAGCGTGGCACCTTCTCACATTCCTGATCATCAATGCCTTCGTTGATCCAACGGTCGTACGGGAGCGGTAGAGGTACCAGTTTAATGTGCGACCCGTGGATCCAGTGTTTCCTGCCGTCTACTTTCACCGCTGTACGGGTGGCAAGAAGGACGAGGAGATGCCCCTTCCACCTCGGCTCCAAATAGCTTTTCCGTTGAACATTTCAGATGAGTACAAAATCTCCGGGCTGTATTTGATGCCCGGGCCCCTCTGGTACTGGCTGCAGCGTGGCTTGTATCTGTTGGTGAAGAGAACGAAGATCTTTAGACAATTCATACAGATAGTCTACAAGCAGGGGGTACTCTATCTCAGAAAAGCGGTTGGGTCTCGGGACGCCCCAGACATTAGCAGGGCGTCCGAAGACCCCCTCATGTGGGGACAACCCTGTTCTAGAATGCGCTGTCGCTCTGGTAGATAATAAAGCCAAGGGTAACGCATCTGGCCATCACAGTCCTGTGCTTTCTTGAATCTTTGCTAGCTTCAGTTTGAAAGTACCATTGTACTTCTCAACTAGACCTGCTGACTGGGGGTGATTCGCTGCATGAAACTTCTGCTTAATATGCAAACCTGTGCACACCAATTCAATGACTTTTACATTGAAGTGACTTCTGTTGTCACTCCAAATCACGCGTGGCAATCCATAGCGCGGGAAGTACTCTTTTAGAAGTGCCTTCGCCGTCGCCATATCTGTATTCTCTTTAGTGGGATAAGCCTCAATCCATTTACTGAATGCGCAGATCACTACTAGCACATACTTTAGGTTATTAACTCGTTCCATTTCGATGAAATCCATCTGGAGTTCCTCGAAAGGGAAGGAAGGCGGTGCAAAGTTACCAGCGGGTGTAGGAGTACCTTTCCCAGGGTTATGCTTCAGACAAGTGATGCAATGCTTCACTAGGTGCGTGGCTACCTTAGCGATATTATCATTTTGCCATACTGGGTCCAGTAACTTGCATATCCCTTTGGCACTAATATGCGCTGGGCCATGGGCAATGGTAACAACAGGGAGCACATATGTATTAGGCAGCAACCATCGCTGCTTCACAGACAAGTCAGTCCAACACCCATCCTCATCCAAGCGGCCTGTTCTCTCCTCCCACATTGCTAATTCATCTAGAGTCGCCTCACCCTGGATTTCCCTGACATTCTCCAAAGTGTCCTCGAACATTCCGTTGTCTGGGACCCACCTAGCCGGACCTGCCACTAACATCTTTTTCATCTTTGATCGAGCTGTCTCCTTAGCTGTCTGGTCTGCGAAAGCATTTCCCCTCCCAACATCATCTGTAATGGCTTTATGAGCGCTACATTTCCCTATTGCTAACTTATTGGGAAGTGTCAATGCGGACAGCAATCTATGTATCAATGGCCCGTTCTGTATTCGCAGTCCGTGCGAAGTCAAGAACCCTCTCTCTCCGCCCGAGACGGCACCCAAAATTATGGGCCACCCCAAATGCATACTGGCTGTCGGTGTAAATATTAACAGCCAGTCCCTCACTCAACTCACAAGCACTGAGGAGGGCAACCAACTCTGCAGCTTGGGCCGATTGGTGTGGGATATGAGATGTCTCAACTACAGTGTGTAACGTTGTGATTGCATAGGCTGCAGTGGTGGTGCCATCTGGTAATTTGAAACAAGAGCCATCGACATATAGTTCCCCTTGGGGGTCAGATAAGGGAACGTCAGTCAGGTCTACCCGTCCCTTCGTTTCTTCCTCAGTCCGAAATAAACAATAATGGACATCATTGTCCTTTTCTTCCGACGGGAGGGGTAGTAACGTGGCTGGGTTCAGAGTAGCACATCATTTGATGGTAATGTGTGGAGCAAACAGAGTCAATTCATACCCAGTCAGACGCGCACTAGTAAGGTGCTGCGTCTTTGTCTTATTCAATAGTGTGCCCACAGCATGAGGTACCATGACTGTGAGGTCCGTATCAAGGATGAGCCCTGCCGATTGTCTGATAGAAACTGCCACCGCCGCAGCAGCTCTCAGACAGCTCGGGAGCACTCTGGCGACATTATCAAGCATGGCAGAGAAGTAGGCGCAGGGTCTCTGCTTACCACCGAAACCCTGTGTTAGAACAGAAAGCGCGCAACCGTCCACCTCATGCACGTAGAGCACCAAAGGCTTCTGGTAATCAGGAGTACCAAGCACAGGAGCTGAGCAAAGCACAACCTTTAATTGTTCAAAAGCTTGCTGGCATGCAGGTATCCCAGGCAGGGGTTCATGCACATCTTTGGTGGTCAGGTAAAGAAGGGGTTTTGTTAGTAGGGAATAGTTAGGGATCCAATGCAACAATACGATGTTATCTCAATGAACGCGCATACCTCGCGTTGGGTCTTAGGAACAGACATGTTAGTAATAGCCGCTATGCGCTCAGGTGTTAGTCTGCGAACCTCCTTCGACAGTAGGTGACCTAAATAGGTGACCTCCTGTCGACAATATTGAAATTTGGAAAGCGACACCTTGTGTCCATGATGCGCCTGATGCAACAATAATTGAACTGTGGCGTCTTTGCAACCATCTTCAGTGTCCGAAGCCACGAGGACATCGTCAACATACTGCAACAGCACATTACCAGGGGGAAGCTCCAAAGAATCCAATTGAGCTTTCAAGGCTTGGCTATAAATACTAAGACTTTCAGTATAGCCTTGTGGAGCATGGCAGAATCTAAAGCTCCGACCGGCTATTGCAAATCCAAACAGATATCTGCTATCTGTATGGATTGGTAAGCTGAAGAAAGCATTTTTAAGTCAATTACAGAGAAGAATTTTGCTGATGGGGGATCATTGTCAAGATCGTTGTAATGTCCAGGGCCACAGGGTACTGGGGAACTACGATCTTATTTACCTCTCTGAGGTCTATCACAAAACGGTAAACGTCAGGGTGGGCATCAGAAGAATCCAAGGGTGTCTTTTTAAGAATAGGAAGAATAGGGCTATTACACACATTCGCCACAGTCTCTTCAACCACACCAGACTTAATCAAATCCTGTATTATTAGCAATAGGGCCTTTTCACCTGCCTGGGATATCTTGTACTGGGGAATACGTGGCAATTTAGCATTGTCTCTGATCTGTATAGATACTAGCGGGATCTGAAGTAACCCCACATCTGTGTCTCCTGCAGCCCATAACGTATGCGGCACATCTTTAAACTCAGTGGGAAGGGGGGCATCCTTTGCGAAGCACTGTTTTACACGGGCTACCTGCGGTCCAACAGTTATGTAAACACCGTCTGGAGAACAAAAAATTGTCGCATGCAGCCTTTTTAGCAAATCGAGTCCTAACAAATTTTCCCCACAATTTGACTTCAGTAAAAATGGTGAATCGACCGTAAAGGGGGCAATAGTCAAAGCAAGAGGCTTGGAAATGGGGCTAATGACCAGTACGCCTGAGAAACCCGCCGACACATTGTTTTGGCCAGACAGAGCTGCCCCCGGGACCAGTGAACGGGAAACAGAGCTATTCATAGCCCCTGTATCAACTAAAAAATTTTCAGTAGTACCCTGTAAATCAGCAGTGACGTAAGGTCCGTGCTGATCTATGGGCACAGGAACTGGTCCCTTGCCCTGTCCTCAGCTGTCCTAGCTGTGAGACAACCCTGTCACTTCGTCCATGTCATAGTCGTCATGATAGTACTGTCGTCCTCGGGGGTCATCAAAATAATCCCGCTTTGCCTATTGTGTGATGTATCCTCTGACTGCATCCCCCCTCTACCTCCTGTTCCTCGTCCTCAAAAACGCCGACCTCTCGGGGCCTCACCTTTCTGTATCAACTCCGGACACTCGTTCCGCAGTACTCTTGCAGTACGCACATTGATTGAGCCCGAGGGGCGTGTTTGAAGCACCACCCCTGCCAGACCGGGGCGGCCGTTGGGCCAAACCCGAACCTCTACCTCGTCCACTTCCCCTTGCAACTTGCTGCATCAATACCCTTGTCTTCAAATCCTTTGACTTTTTCTCTATCCTTTCCTTGTCCTCATTCTCTCTATGTTCCCAATACTGTGCCATACTCAATATCACTGATGAGGATGATGTCGTCCAAGTACTTTCCGAAGCCTGCAACCGTGTTGCAATCTCGGGAAGCAAGTTAGTGACAAATCTATTGACAAATAAACGAACACCACCCTCCTGTGACAGGTCCTGACCACTAAAATCTAAAAATACCCCTTCAAATCTGGTAAAGAAATCTGACACACTTTCATCCTTCTTCTGGCGACACGCAGTCAACTTATGCCAGTCCACTCTCTTTGGCGGGATAAGTGAGTGCATGTATGTTATAATATGCCCCGGCAAAGCGAGGAGCTCTGCTTTCGGCTTGTCGCCGGGCTTACGCTCCTTATCCCAAGCCCTGATCTCATCCCACATGCCCCCCAACTCTAGTGCGTGATCCTGCATATGAACCTGCCTCCATATATCCACCGGTACCAACAGACCGAAAAATAACTCTATGTCAGCTAGCCTCATTACTAGGGAGGAGGCTGCCTCCGAAAATTCTTTATAATATGCAGTAGGGTTTTTTCAGGGGTCCGGCAGCTGGCTCTTTAAAGATAGGACCTCACTCCTCTTCCAGGGAGTATAGATCCACTGTTCCTGAAACCGGGCGTCGACCCGTGGTCTAATCACAGCATCGGTGGAATCACGCAGTTCTGGAATTTCGGGGTGGTAAATGGGATGAACTTCCCTCATGGGATGCTGTGTCCCCATCGTCTGAACCTTCTGGAGCAATTGGCCTTGGTAACCCACTAGTGTCGTTATATTGCTAAAAACCTCATTGGGCGCCATACCTGCAGCATATACCTTATCCCCTATATCATATATTATTTGCGGTGCAACACCTTGAAAACACTGTTCCCACAACCCTATCAGCGTCGCTGACATGTGCTCAAGGGCGTGCTGCTGTATAAACGGCTCGTAATCTTTCATCACACTCCACACATCCTCCACACTATAGATCGGATTCCGAGCCCACTGAGCTGCTTGATTCGCCACCATTTGCTTTTGCTCATCAGCCACCGCAGAACGCACCAATACTTTATCCATTCGGTCTCGCGCTGCTGCCCAGTTCACGTCATGTACTCCACGCGCAGGAGTTTCGACATTCAACTGTGCCTGGGGTGTCACATTCACGGGGGAAAGAGCAGACGCAGAGACAGGTACCATCATGTAGGGAGACAGGGTGGTAGGGGTGAAAGGGGGAGTAGCAGTCGATACAGAACTAATAGACTGGGCGGGGGAGCTAACAGCACCCGTCCCGGTGCCTGGTATGAGTAGAAGAGAAGCAAGAGGGGCCGGGGCTGAAGCGGTAGCGCTAGAAACAGGAACGCTAGAAGGGGTGGCACTAGGGCCAAGGACTGAGATGTCGGGACTGTCGGGTATATCCATTCAGGGGCATAAGGAGGAGGAGGGCGAGAATCTAATAGCTCTTCGACGAAATCATCACCTTCCTCTCTAGTAACATAACATTTGTCTGTCTGTAACCAAAACTTTCTATCTGCGCATTCTATACCCTTCTCTATCTTTCCTCTTTCATAGGCTACTGCTTTCTGTGTTATTGTTTGCGTCTGCCTCTTCCAGGCCTCTTTCTCTGCTCTCAGTCGTCGCTGCTTTGCTTCTTTCTGCCATACTCTTAAAGAATCAAACATCGACTGTCTGCTCCTTCTAGCGAACAACTTGTCCTGCAAGAAATTCCATTTCTGTTCATCAAATGAGCCAGTAAGCGGCCACTGTAACTCAGCATTGTCCCTCGTATATTTATGCCACATGTACTAAACATAACAGGGCCAATACCATATTTAACGTATACGTCAAAATTTGGAGAACCCTCCGGAGGGGCAGGCTGGCTCTATTCCAATCGAGCATCAGTAGAACAACATCGACATCCAAAACACCCCAATTTACTGAAACAAGGCATCTTAACATAAGACACACGCACTGTCCCTGACGGACAAATATAAGACCAGCAACGGCAAACAAGGACAAGGTAAAATAACAAATATTATTCACGAACCAAACCAAACGGTCCAAGGACCTCTCCCTACAGTCCGGGGACTGTACCACATTCAAGAAGACAGGCTCCAGCGCCAGACCTTTTCAAGCATAAGCCAAATTACCAGTTGGTCTGGCAGATTGTTCGCGGACAGTCCCAGACCTTTTCAAGCGCGGGCCAAATTTCCAGATGGTCCGGTGAACTGCTCACAAACACTCTGTGCCTTTTCAAGGGTCCATAAACCCACCAAATTCAAGACAAGACAGTCCGGAGACCGTACCAAGACACAGCCCGTCGACTCGTGTCTTTCAAGCAAGGCAGTTCGAGAACTGCAGACAAGACAGTCCGGAGACTGTATCAAGACACAGCCCGCAGGCTCGTGCCGTCCAAGAATGACGCCATTTTTCCAAGAATCAAATCACTCACCTGGTGCACACAGGTCGAGTCAAGTTATTCTCCACTGCCGACTCTTCGGACCAAACGGTCAACTCCAAGGTTTCGCCTTCTCAGGATCCCAGCCGGTGACCACTAGACGAGGGGGTGCCCGATCAGCCGGGCGGGGCAGCTGCGAGAACCAAGCTCGGTCTTGTGTGGGGTACCCCGATCCGCCCGACCAACCAAACGCACCCCGACCCTACAACCTGATTACGGGTGAGTCGGATCACCTTGTGGAGTCCCTGTTCGGGCACCAACTGAAGGAAGTGGCCCTCTAGGGCCACTCAGGTTTTCTTACAACCACCTGCTATGCCTTCCCAAGAATGAAGAGTCAGTCAGACAGTGGAGAATACAAACTTACATTTATTAGCAATGCTCTGCAGAAGAGTCCATCATGACCTGCACCCTAAGATGTCTGCCGAGGGACTGGCCCCCCAACAGCCCACACTGAGTAATCATTCCTCTCGAGAAGCCCCCAACCACGCCCACAATGGAAAACTACCGGCCTGGGCCGATCATGAACAAAGAGGCACAGTAGGATGAGCTAACACCTGCCAGTTGGGTACATTTTATCAGGAATCCAAGGCCACAGTGCCGGGTCTCAGCATCTCCTAACGTGGGAGCAGAAACTACACATTTGGATAAGTATGCAAGGGCAGAACGGCCTATTCATTAGTAAGTCGAGAAACAGCCTTGAACAGAAAGAAAAAATAATAACGAAATACAGTGTTCTGCTGAAGCGAGCAATACGAATAATGAGGCCTAACTCAGGCACAGTCTAAGCAGCCTAATAAGGATTACGAAATGCAAAATGGAGTCACACTCGCTAACTGAAGCATGCACATTACGGGGATAACTCAGTGGGTTGCATAACGTGAATGCAAATTACATCTATTTAGCCACACATTGCTAACCTACTATAACGTGAAATGAGTGCGTTGCAGGGATGGGAATTTGAAACTTAACAGTCTGCACAAGTTGCATGATATCCTTGTGCTTTTCTGTCATCTGCTGCCCTCTGTTCCTCTGTGATCTGCTACGTTGTTTTTTAATCTGTCCAGTCTGCTGTGGTCTGCCATATCTCTGGCAAGGTACTTCCACTTCCCCTTAGTATGGCTTGTAATCCTCTCTGTGCATCCCGCTGGCTGAAGAGGCCTGGCTATCAACATTCTGCTGTGGAACCACATATATGTGAGTGTACCACCCAAGATGTAACAGGGGGCTTATGATGGTTAGTTGATCATGGGTGTAGGTGTACCATTGAAATGTATGAGAGGAGTAGGCCTAGGCTTTTCAAGAGTTCTAATGAAATGTGGAAGACATTTGGTGAAGATAACGCATTGGTTGATGAAAGATGCACAGATGAGAGCCCAGTTGCAGGTTGGAGGCTTGAAGCGTTAGGTAAAGCAATCAAATGTGCCCACATACCTGTGAATATTTAGGCCCATTAACTGCATGGTTCCACTTCAGTGGATTCTGTATCCAGAAGATGTCTACATTACGATGGGAAGGATGTTGATAGTATCTTCCCTACTGACCTTGAATGTAACATTGTAGGATGTGGTTGTTCTCATCATTCTCAGTTGGAAATGTGGCACAAGCTCCCTCTTCATGCAGCAACGTCTATCTTTTATTAATGATGAATCTGCCAGACTTGCAGATTCTCACCTGAAATGTCCATGTGACCACCTCTGGTATAAAAGGCATCGGGATCCAAATGTTACTATAAAGGGGTTACAATGAATGAAGGATAAGTAGACTGCTTTATGACAATTTGGAATCATACAAAGAAATTTACAGGACACAAGGTTGCTATGGTAAAACATGTCAGGGTAATGTGGAGAAAAGGAGACAGGAAAGACAATACCAGGAGGGGGATATGGAAGATAAGAGGAAACAGACACAGGAGAAGCAAAGTAAAGCGGTATAATAGGTACACATTTACAAAACTCTGCCACAGTGACCAACAGTACAAACAATCCAAAATGCAACATTGTGTTTTCTCCACTGGGGAAATAATTTAGATTCTGGATGTTGAGGCACTATAGGTGTAAGGCAGTGAGGAAAGTGTGTACATCAGGTTCAGAAAATGTATTCTGCAGACACGTGTGTCGATTTAACAAGGATTTAAGTGCAGTGGGAAAGTAGCCCTCTATGCTAAAGCACATTTCTTTCCATTTAGAAAATAGTTTTCTCCATGGAGAAAGTCCTTCCACTACAGATCTCTTCCCCTTCTAAAAGTGGTAACTCCAGCCCTCTGCGAGAGTAACTTTTCAAACACGTCCAGGGTGGGAAGGGGTCGCCATGTAGTTTGTGAAAGTGCCCACAAGCATACCCCTCTGTGGACAGTTACAAACTTCTAATTACCAGTAATGCGCACTTTCCACTCTTTGCAGGTTGTTTACTACTGTGAATTTCTCATGGTGAAGTAACCTGCGTTACTGAATTAATTAACGCCCGACACAAATCATTTTGTGATTTTCTGGCAGATGTAAATTATGGTTTTTTTCTGGATACATACAGTTAAGATTGGAATTCCTTTATGAAGACAACCCTGTATTCCATGAGATGGCCCATTGATAGTTTTGAAGGATAAAGACAATGGCCCTGATTCACAAATGTAAACTTAGACCAAAAGTCTAACTTTAGTAGAAGTAAAGTTAGACTTTTGGTCTAAACTTAGACCAAAAGTCTAACTTTAGGAGTAGTAAAGTTAGACTTCAGGTCTAAACTTAGACTTTTGGTCTAAGTTTACCTTTGTGAATCAGGCCAAATAATTTTCTGAAATCAACAGGACTCAGATGGGGCAGTCTTCAGCAAACCCTACACCTGAAGTGGGGTACTTGCTGGGACAATATTTGGAGACTCGCTCCTCATTCAGAAACTACGGGGCATATTATCAAGAACGGCGTTAAAATTATCGCTGCTTTAGCGGCAGAAAACTGCCGCTAAACCGGCGATAATAGGCTTGATAATATGCCCTGGAGAATTCCAATAGAAGCCCATGTTCTGGTGTCAATATGGGCAGTTTTCTGCCGCTAAACCGGCGATAATTTTAACGCCGTTCTTGATAATATGCCCCTACGTGACCCTGCACCAATGCGTTGTTGGGCGGCTATGTAGGACTCACTTGCGTGGGTTTGCCTCTTCTTGACAGTGCTATTTCTACTCATCTTTTTTTTATATTCATTACATAGCTACGTTAGCTCCCTTGCCAATAGATTATTTTCTAAATTAATAAATCTAAGGAAAATGCTTAGGACTGGACATTATAACCCAGTGAAAAATAAAATCCTGTTAATTATTCAAAGTGGCTCTCATTAATGCTGGTAATCTCCAGTAAAATCCTTTATTTTTAACCTTTATTAGAGCGCTCAGTTATAAACGTCTCGAACAATTGAAAGTATGTTACTGTTCCATGAGTCTGAAGGCCACCTCTCATTTTATGTTGATAGTATAGAAAACCTTTCAATGAGCGTTGCGCTTGCAAATAAAATATGTAGCAATCAGATAGATACAATTCCAAGACAGTAAACATGTCTGCTCTCCATGGCTGTGCATTCTAACGCATTGTTTTATTCCATCCTCTGCAGAATTTTAGAGCTTTAATGGAAATGTGGAATTCATATAAAAATGCATTTCTATTTTCATCTTCCTGTGGTCTCATAGATAAATGCCGTAATATATTTCCTTTTTCAGTAAGCCATTGATTCACAAATATATTTTATGCATGGAAAATTTTATTTTCGACATTTTGATTTAAAATCAGGAGTTTTGTCTTAACCAGCAGCCTACCTTTTCCTCCTCGCAGATGCCTCTCATTTAATTCATAGGGTTTTAGGAGGGGAGACTGAATAGTGCGTTTTTGGCTATAACAATATCCAGTATTTTAATTTAGATTCAAATCCAAAAGTTTAATTATCTCATTCACATTCAGTCATTTCGTTCTCGAGATTTCAAGGTATATTTCCATAATAATCTGAAGGAAAAAATAAAGCTGCAACATATTTTACCTACCGTATTGAGAAGCCATAAAACGTAATGCATCTTATATCTTCCTGTCAAAAAAGAATATAAGAGCATATGTGACAACCAGAAGTGTCAATATCAGGATTCACGCGTTACAGTATTACAGTAGAATGAAATAGTCTTTGTCAGGATATCATAAAATGGGCAAACTTTTCAGAAATTAGATATTTTGTGATAATGAAACAGTGAGTTAGTATTCTATTTTATTTTGCCACAATAGCAAAACATGCATATCTGGGAGCCAACCTGGGCCGTATTATACAAGTGCTCTCTTCAGAGGGCGTTTCCTCATTTGCATCGGGGCGTACCCAATGTAAATGAGGGAATCCCTTTGCCTCTGCTCCCGCGCCTTATTACTTATTACGCCGGTGCAGAGGCAAAGAACCTCTCAGCTAAAAGGTGGCGCACTGTCAGTGCGCCCCCTGATGGCAGCACACTGCAGAGGGTCACGGGGGTCCTATGGACCACCCAGACATACCTTTGCAGGCGGTTGCAGTCACTCACTGATCCCCGCCTGCATGGGGATCTCTAATCCTCCTTCAAAGTGCAGTCGAGTTGCCACCTGTACTGTGAAAACACAGAGCTGCTTTAAAGCAGTCGCTCAGTTTCTTCACCTGAATGCGCTGCCCCAGGGCAGCGCAAGTTCGCGGCTACCCTTGGGGGCAGCTCATTCATCATAATATGGCGCCTTTTGTGGAGTACAGCCCCTGCTCTACTCCCTGCAATAATCCACAAAGAACAGGCAGAAAACGTAGGGTTAAAAAAAACTGTTTCAAGCACTTTTCAAGCGGGTTTGTTAACATGTAGCAATCTAAATCTCCACAAAAGAGGAGTTCCTATATTTGGAGGAATTCAAGCGGAAAGAGTGGGACACAGGCATGAGTAGAAAGAAGAGCTATTCGGCACGAGGGAATGGAGCCTTCGGTGGCGGATTGAAATGTTCATGCAAGAATGTGAGTGTGAAAGAAATTGGGCTACTGGTTGAGGAGGTTAAATTCCTACCCAAGCAACAACCACAGTCCTTGTCAGGGTAAAGTCACAAGCAAACCCCAAATTAACCTGTTCTCAAGCCTCTGGCAGCTTGACATAAAGCAGTCAGGCTTAACTTTGGGGCAATGTGTAAGGTATTTATGCAGTACTTCAAACAGTAATCAAGTGAAAACACAACACAAGAAAAATCCCACACCAATTTAAAATAATAGAGAACAATTTTATAAATAAAGAAAGACCAAAATGACAAAAACCAATCAATAGTCTGGGAGTTATGCAGTTTTAAAAATGTAAGTGAAAACAGCATCAAGAAACACAAAGCACCACATGCGACTATCTGGTCATGCAAAACCCGGAGAAAGTTAGAAGTTCAGGCCGGTCACGATGGAGCACGGGTCGGATCCAGGGACCAGGTTAGACCCGCTAAAAGAGTTGCCTTCTCAGTTCAGCACCAAGAGTTCCATTTGCAGTGAACGGGGCCACGGGGAGCAGAGAGAGCGTTATAGATGTCAGTCGAAGTAGCGCGAAGGACCAGACGGGTGTCGCAGATGGTCAGTGCTGTAGCTCGATGATCCTGTCGGTGTCGCGGATGGTTGTGGCTGGAGTTTAGCGTTGGCAGTCACCGCAGCAGTCAATACTGTAGCACAAAGAGTTGGTTCACCGGAAGTTCACGCTGGCTGTTGGCACGTGTGGCATGGTCTTGGTGTGGACCGGCCCGTTCGCATTTGCGAAGAGCCCAAAAACTTCAGAGTAGCTCAACTAAGCCACGCCAAGGATCCAGGACCTATGGGGCTCGACCTGGGTGTCAGGAACTCACTCCAGCAGAGGCCAGCAGGGCTCAGGTAGGTCCAGTTACAGGACCACGCAGTAGGTCAGCTGGGCAGTTGCAGGGAGCCTCTGGAGCTTTTTATGTCTGTCACAAGCCACTCACCTGCACTCCAGACAGTTCCGATCGGGTGACGAATTGACCCTACACCCTCTGAGAACTAACCTCAGCAGCAGTAAGTAGTAAACTGCACCGGTGGAAGTTCCCAAAGGGAAGGGGGGTTGGGAGAGAGAAAGAAGACAAACTGAACTGGACCGGACACACCTTCTCGTTGGGTGCGGTAGGCCAGGTAGTCTCAGGATGATGCTAGTGTCACTCGGTATGGGAACCTGGCACACAGCTCAGTTGTATGCCTATAGGAATAGGTAACGTTAGTGTGCTCTCACAAAGACAAAAGAAGGTGCCTTAACAATTGTTTAACAGTGCACCTTTACACATACCCTGGGCGTACAAGAATAAACCAATATGTAACACTCAGCAATAGACTTCTCTTTTTGGACTGGGATGCTACAATCAATCAGTCTCTGGATGTTACAAACAAGCAGTCTATGGTTGGTTGATTGAGCTCACTGTGTTACTGCACATTGGAACCCAGTATTAAGTGGCTGAATTACACCAAATCTCAATATGGCATGTTCATGAGCCAAACAGTAGTGTGTAACAACAGCCATGTAACCAAATTCCTTCTTAGTAACTATTAAGCACTGTGAGAGAGCCGTTCAATATAGTTTGATGCCAAAGTCCATTGTTAGAATCGCACAGCATGAAATGTCACTTGTCCTTTAAAAATCCTTCACATCCGTTACAGAGTATTACCTAGTTCAATCACACCAGTTCTTGCACCGCACACTGTCCCTGGCACGGGGAGCGGTCAAATTACAAAACAAATACTTTACGTTGAGTAGATCTTGTAGCAGCACCTAGGAAGGCACCAAAGTACCTGAGCGATTAACTTCGTTCAGCAGGACTGAAGGCGGGAATCAGGACCACAGCTGGAATGAAGCCGGATCAAAGCTGAAGATTGGAGTACAGGTGAGAGAGATCCAACGAGGCCAAGCAGTGGGGGCAAGATTTAAATAACCTTGTCCGTGGATCCAAGTGATTTGTGCTGCATATCGAGGGAGTGGCTGCATGTGGGGTGCGACGGGTCCAAAACAAGATGACAGGTGCACCATAGCAACAGGCCTTGTGCCGCTTTTCAGTTTGGCAGAAACACATGTCAAATGAGAGTCCTACCAGTGCCACCAGGGAAATATACAGTGTTGGCTCATTGCAGTATGTGCCCCCATATTACATCAATTACATCCTCCCTTCATATTGTCTAATTCCTCATTGTCTATGAACTGGATGTAGCTGTTGATGTGTCTCCTCATTGTAGGCCAAAGTGCTCGTAGCACATCACTGACATTTGTTTGTGACATTCCACCAGATGCAAGCAACACTGGATTAAAATGACCCTGAGATCAGAAACCGTTGTACTGATGTGTATGTTTTTCTTTCTTTGATGTAGGATTCCTTTTGTGATGTAGAAAATATGGCTCCGGCTGAGGATGTAGACCTAATCTATTTGTTGCCTATTGTGTAGGATATTGTCAGATGTATCCCCTCCTTCCATGTTGTGAACGTCTGCAAATGATTATGTGATCACTGACACGGAACAACTAAGTCATGTCTTATTTGCTATGTGTCTGACATCATGTCAGCCTATGAATTGAACAATGAAATAAAGATATTCTCAGTCCAGACACTTGAACGTATGTGTTGTTGTGACATTGTAGCGATCCTGAGTTGAACATTGTTTACATACAACATATCCATGCTTCCAGAAGTCCCTTGTTTTGTCATTGCAAAGTTAACGTGGTAGTGCATTCACATTACTATATGTGAGAATTACAACAGGAGACAATGCTTTGGTGGCATGTGTTTTTAATGAAGTAAACAACGATAAGATCAAGACATTCACTTAAAATTACACAGTGCAAACAAAAAGTGAAGTCTTCAGTCATGGTGGATGAAACCATTGTAGTAGAGTCCAAATTGTCAGGAGTCCAAAGTCCAACATACTCCTCCCGTCAGATATGGAAAAGTAGACAGAAATAGTCCACAAAGTGAATGTGTAGCACACACAGGAGGACATTAGGAGCAACATTTCTTCCTGGTGGTGGTGGGTGCCTTACCATCCTGAGCTACTGGATTTTTGTTTGGATGTCCCCTCGGTTTCCCAGAGGGGGGATCTGGAGCTGCTGAGACAGGCATGTCCACCTCTGACAGGGCCTCCATTCCCATGCTGTGGCAGATGTTGATGGTCTGGCTGTACTTGGACCACCGGAAGGGGTAGATGCGATAATATAGGAGGAAGCAAGATGGCGGTCAGCTGAGGCAACCACTCGCGGCTCTCCACACCTTGACCTGAGAAGGCCCCCTGTTGATACCCCCCTGCAGCATATGAATAATGCTATTGGACATATTAGAGACCTTGCTGAGGCTGTTAAACGAAGAGACAAGGAACTGTGTCCCTGCATGCAAGATTGCGGCTAGACAGCAGGAGCTGCTACTCGTGTGCAAAAAGCTGTATAGTGCTCTGACCCACCCCGACTGCTGTCGTCCGGGGCTGCACTCACCGACTGCGATGAAGCCAAAGATACCAGCGGCGGCTCGAGGAAGAGTGAACGCAACCCCACACACGGACAGACCTACAGCGGATGTGACAGCCGCCCGAGCCATTGCGGAGACAGGCGCTGGAGTGGAAACAACAACCCGGCAACACGGAGGCCGAGGCCAGACAATAACCTGGAAGGAAGACGCTCCGGAAAAAAAGGGGAAGGGAGGAGCTGCGCCCCCGCTGCGCCTCCTCGGTCCTACGATCGCAGAGCTGCTCAGAGGCCCTAGACTGCAGCCTGGATTAGGTCCTGGGACTGAGACCGTGCAGATTTTGGAGCCCCAAGATTGGAACAGATCCAGCGGCCCCACGTTGGAGGATGATGAGGAGAGGGGCCCGGTCGAACATGCTCTGGAGACAGCAACGAGAGCAACTTTGCAGGTAAATGACTCCCAGATAGTCCTTAGCCTGATGGAGCCTGGCAGCACACCGAATCTTGGCAGTAGGGATGAGGGGGGGTGAGTCACCCCAAACAGACGCTACAGCTAGGTGCGAGGGGAAAGAAAAAGAGTGCATGGATGATCAGAAAGGGGGTACATGTGATCACCTCAGCAGCAAATGCCTCAGCAACATTGCCCAAATTGAAAATATAATAAACAGTGCTGCAGAAGGAGGGGAGAAGGTGCTACAATTAGAATTTTTTGAAGATCCCTCTAAAACCTCTCTACAAAGCAGGAAAGCTCCTGATGAGACTCTGGCGAAATCTCGAGGGCAGTTGTTAAAGCACGATAAAAGAGGCAGGGGAGGTATGAAAGATACCGATGTAGAGGCAACAGATTGCTACTATTCTTTGTCGGAGGACACTTGCTCAGTGGATGATTCTGTGTCATTGTCGGACATGAGTGGGAGTGAAAGCCTTCCTGACACCAGCGGGAAGGATTCTGCTGCAACTATGCGCAATGCTAGCAGAAAATCGGGGCTCTCGGGGCAGGCCAAAAGGAAAGGAAAAGATTTGAACTGGGATTACACTTCACTAACCAGTTAATGGGGGCTGTTGCGGAGAAAGTATCTGGTTCGGAGGGCAGTGTTACCACGGCATTAGATGCAATTTACATACTATTATGGCACATTGGGAAGAGACAAGGAAGGATAGCAGACGCTCTCAGACATCAATCCGCAAGGTGCAAGGGACGGTGCTTAAAGTTGCCAAAGTATGTAGCAATAAATCAGATCGGTTAACAGAGCTGGAGACAAGAACTAGAACCCTCAAGACCGATGTCGCATCAGCCCAGAACCTGACGAAATCGCATGAGGCTAGGCTAATCGATATCCAATGGAAATTGGAAGATCAGGAAAATCGTCAGCGCCAGAACAACCTGCGGGTTTTGGGTATCACTGAAAACAGGGAAGGTGCGGACATACGTCTCTATATGGTAGACTTGCTAAAAAGGGCATTTCCTGATCTGGAGGGTTGGAACTGGACTCAGGAGATACAGTGTGCCCACCGGGTCCCCCTGACCTTGAAACAGCCAGTCAGGCCAGATGCAAAGCCCAGGGCTGTTCTAGTATACTTCAGGAACTACCTCCTCAGGCAGAATATTTACGAAAAGGCCAAACCAGAAAACAAGCGCAAGGTGGACGATATCGCATTCTTTGTTCGACCGGACTTCTGCCATATAACTGTCGAAAGGCGCTGGAGGCTAAGGCAGATGATTACCCCATTTTAGGCAAAAGGGGCGCAGGCTTATCTCATGAACCAGGCAAAGTAAAAAGTAAAAGCTGATGGCAAGGTTAATTTTTTTACATCTGAGATCAAAGCAAGGGAACTCTTGACAGAACTCAAGGGATAGTAGCCATGATTATGAAAAACATTTGTTGAACTGGGTGGATGGCTAGGATGTAGGAGCCAGACTAGATGAGATTAGCACTGAGGGGGGTGGAGTAGGAAGGGATCAATAAGGGATAACCATGAACTGATTATCTATTGCTCTCTTTCTCCCTCTCTCTCCCTTTCTTTGTTCTTCTGTAACACAATATGGGGAGGATGATAAAAGTGTGTCATGGGGGAATTGGGGGGTATTGTTTTTGTGTGTTTTTTTTTCTTCACGGTTGAAAACAATGGGGAAATCGGGGGGGCTTCACTGGTCTAGGTGAAACGCTGCTACATCACAAACAGACCACCGGTCTGGAAGCTTCCATGGGTAGGGAGGAGGGGGTGGGGGTATGGGGGGAGTTGGTGGGTGGGAGGGCTCAGAGGGGGATAGGTGTAGAATTATAGGGGTAAAAATCCAGAAAGGTAAAGCAAAAGAAGAAGAGATAGGAAGAAATATTAGAATATTACAGCTTAGATGGAAGGTTGCTGTATATAATTATGGCTAAATTGAGGATTTGTTAGGTGAATGTGGGGGGGTTAAACGACAAAAAAAAAAGAGTTCGAGTATATGAGATATTAAAATATATCAACCCCGAAATAATTTGTCTAGAAGAGGCCCATATTCCTTGGGGAAACAAGGATACCCTTCAGATAAGGGGATATGATTTGGCTGTATGCTCTACCCAGACATCCATGATAAGAGGGGTATCCATATATATTAAGCATCAAGCCGGGGTTGTAAAGCGGACATTAGCTGATAAGCGTGGACGCTGGGCAATAGTCTCATTAACCACCGGATTGACAGTATGGACAGTATATGGGTCCAATCAGGATGATCCAAAAAATTTGGGAAGATCTGGAAGTAGAGTTAGCCTCCGGGCTGGCCCCTCTGATATTTTGCGGTGACCTGAATATACATCTCGGGGTTTCAAAGGATGATTTGATCAAATACAGCGGGAGGAAACCTCAAGTATATAGAGCATTACCTGCATTTAAGGATAGTCATAGATTAACTGACGCCTGGGCAATTAAAAATTCTATCGTTCCAGGATATACTTATTTCTCTTACCCTCATAAAAAATTTGTTCGGTTGGACTATTTTTTGGGTCCGACAACTATGCTTGGTGAAGTAGAAATTATTAAACTTCTCCAACTCTTTTTGGACCATAACCCGATACTATTGGATATAATAGGTCAGGGGGTAGAGACAAGGCAGCTGAGCTGGTCATTTGACAGGAAATTAAAAGCTGATGAAGAATTTGCTGTTATATAAAACAATGGGTAAAGGAATTCTTTGACATAAATCAATATAGCGCGTCACGCAGGGTAGTGTGGGATTCCTTTAAAGCTGGGTTGGGGGAGAGGTCATCAGCTATGTGGGTCAACGATGTAAGCAGCAGAGGGAAGAGGTCAATTCATTAATAGCACGGTTGGCCCAATTGGAGGCGGAACGTCTGAAACTGATTAATGAGGGGGAGCAGGAGGAGGAACTTAGGGAGCATACAGCAAAATTGGCTATAACAAAAACCGAAATTAATAGCTATTTTTAGGTTAAAGTGGCCCAAATTTATCAAACACACAGATGTGAGATATATGAATATGGAGAATCATCAGGATGGCTGCTGGCCCTATGCACAAGGCAGAAAGCTGCCAGAAATAACATAACTCAAATTAAGAACTGTAAGGGGCAGTATGAAATGAGGCCTACGGAGATCATGGGTGTCTTTGAACAATTCTATAAAGTGCTGTATCAGGCAAACCCCCCTGGGTCCAGTCTAATGGGAACAGTAGATCAACAGTCGGCACTTAAAAGAATTGATAAGGCTACATATTTGGAAATGGAAGAAGAGTTTGTACTGGAAGAGGTAGTGGATGCACTAGGCTCCTTGTCGTCTGGTAAGGCCGCGGGTCCGGATAAAATTCCCTTGGAGGTATACAAGCTGCTTCAATATGAGCTGGCTCCGATAATGCACGACCTTTTTCTAGATGTGCAACATCGTGGAAACCCACCTACCTCATGGCAGGGAGCAGATATTGTAATTTTTGTTAAAAAAGGGAAACCACCAGAACTACCTGCTTCATATCGCCCTTTTTCTTTGATGAACTCTGATGCCAAAGTGTACTTGAAGGTTTTAGCTAATCGGCTGCAGCGGATCATAGCCAAATTAGATTCACCATGGCAACATGGCTTTGTTCCAGGCAGGGGGATCACAGACCATATCAGACAAGTTATCTTGATACTGGACATAGCTGAGGTAACAGGGAGCGATATGGCTGTGATCCTCCTAGATGCCGAAAAAGCTTTTGACTGGGTGACATGGCAATATCTTTGGGGATTTTTATCAGACAGTGGGTTTGGACCACGACTTATAACTGCTATCCGTGCAATGTACTATAAGAACTATGCATGGTTGCACGTGATGGGCAACACACCAGGGAAGATTGAGATAGCTAGAGGGACGAGGCAGGGGTGCCCATGCTCCACAATCCTCTTTGCCATGTATAGTGACCCTTTTATTAATCAGATACTACAAAACCCAGCAATTGAACCTGTAAACTAATGGATATGAGACCAAGGTTTTGGTCTATGCGGACGATATTGCTATCATTACACCAGATCCGAAGAATGCAATTAAGGAAGTTGAAGACATGGGTAAGGTATTTGGGAGTAAATCTGGATACCTCCTGAATAAAGGAAAGACACAAACAGTGTGCTCACAGCAATGCAATTTCCAAGACCAACGAAAAACAGAGTCTGCCATGTACCTGGGGGTCAGGATAAGCCCCAATATGGATGCGATATGGCCTATAAATCTAGTACCGGTCCTTGATGATATAGGAGTGGAACTAAGGTGCATAGACAAGCTACACTTGACAATTGTAGGGAGGACCAATGTATTAAACATGAAAAAAAATCCCCAAAATGCTGTATCTGTTTCGCTCCATCCCCCTTGAACAAGTAGATGCCACTATGCAAAAAATTAACTCGATGTTCTCTAATTTTCTATGGAATTATCAAAAAACTCGACGGGCACTGAAAACAATGACACTCCCTCAAACTAGGGGAGGGTGGACCACCCCAAATCTATTGTTCTACTACTGGGCAGCTGCACTACAGCAGATGGGCATATCAGATAATATAAAAAGTGGCGAACTAGATCTGCCCACTATCAATCATCTAGCTTTGGGAAAAGAGGCGGAGGGGATCTTCCTCAGACAGTTACAACCTAGCTACTATAAAAAGACACGATTTAAGTGCATAATGGTGGACCGGATGATCTGGGGTAAAATAGTTAGATTGCAAAACATTTTAAGATACAATAGGTACACACCCCTATGGCTCTCCTCCCTCCTTCCGTCTGCAATGTACGATGCAATGGGTAGAAGCTGGGAGCAGGCCGGTATAGCTAGGATAGCTAACCTATATAATAATACAGATGCTTTTCCATTTGTAGATCTGATGCAAAACCTAGGGATAGACAACATAATGCAATTCGAAAATATATGCAGATTAGGGAATTTCTTAAATGTTTGCCCATTGGGCCCCTCAATCTAGCTAAAATACCAATATTGGATACAATAAGATGAGGGGCTAGTAGGATTAGGGACTATTCTACAATCTTAATAGAAACTCTCCCTGACGATTTGGAGAAAAATGAGGTAAAGTGGGCAACCAAGTTGGGAGATTCGGAGATAGACCTGGATATGTCGATTGAAATGGGGATGAAGGTCTTTCGATAGCAAATCTGATAGCCCAGCATTATAAAACAATCTTTAACTTGTATCTTTAATCTTTAACTTGTACAGCCTGCGAAGCTGTATGGCTGGGGGAAGAGGGAAAATGATAGATGTCCTAGATGTCAAATAGGACCGGCTGACTGTGTACGTATGTTCTATGCATGTAGTAAACTGATGCCTTAAAAACTGGCATAGAGAACTTTTGGCAGCAAACAATCAATAAGGCAATCTCTATTAGCCCTGCTCTGAAGGTACTAGGGTGTGATGGTCGCGCTAACTTAATGACAGCACAAAAGGATTTTGTATTTATTTCAGTAGCTGTGGCCCGGCTACTGATTGCTACGGCATGGAAAGAGACTGAACCCCCTACCTATCAAGCCTGGCTTTATCGCCTGCTAAATATCCATGTTCAGGAAACTGCTATATATAAGAGCAAAGGCCTGCGGACCAGGGAGAGGGAGAGGGCTTGAAAGATGTGGGCACCTATGACAATGTGGCTTAGTAACAAGGTAGGGTAAATCGAACTGCTCTAGGTGCCAGCCGAGAACACAGGGATGTATGCCTCAGATTCAGGAGATCGTAATCCTTTTATAATATGTCATTGCAATGTATCCATTGTAGCATGCAATAATGTAGTACAATTTTATGTTATAGATGAATTAAGGAAAACCCCACAATGAAATGGACATATAGTTAAATATTTATGGTATTATATATGTATAAATGATTAAATAAGTAATCTATTTATTGATGAAATTGATATATCTGTAACTGTATATTTCTTTTGTATCTTTCTGGAATAAAAAAAAAAGGAAGGGGTAGATGCAGCTGGAAAAACCCAGCAGAGCGTGGTGTTGATGTCCCACAGCACCCCAACCAGGCAGGTCACCTCAGTGTGGATGCCGGCCACCTCGGTGTGGATGTCAGCAACCTCCTGGAATGTATCCCTCTGCAGCTCCTTCATTTTCCGGATTTCAGTAAATATCTGGACCATGACAATTTGGGAGTCCAGGTAGACTCCCAGGACTTGGTTGATGGCAGCCTGGGTGTCCGTGACCTCAGTTGGTTCACTCTGCGGGCCCACAGTTACACTCCCACTACAGCTACACCCATGGCCCAGCCCTGTACCCGTGGTGCAGTCTGCACCCTCCCACTGGGTCCTGGTTCCTCTGTGACTGGGGTGGTGTTAGCCATCTCAGAATCCAGAACTAGGGGGGCATAGGAATGGACTGACTGTGCTAGGTGCACAGGATGGGGGCAGTGGTTGGCTGTGTTGTTGCAGCTGGGGTGGAAGGTGAGCTGGGGTGGGAGGTGTTGTGGGCACAGTGATGCCACTGTTGACATTTGCCTAGGCTGACCCGATGGGCCATGACCGTCAACCATGTCAACCTCTTCTGGAGCATTGTCATCACTGAGGGCTTCATCCTGGGGTGGATAGTAACTCTGTTTGGTTTCCAAATTCCAACCTCTGGGCAGGTGCAGTGGCAGATCGACCAGTTGAGAAATAGAGAACATTTATAATGGTGGAAGTAACCTATGTACATCCATGTTGTTTTAGTCAAATTAAATGGGGACCTAAAATGGAACAAAATAGATAGAGATTATTGTCATCTATTTGCGTGGAGGTGAAGTTGGTTACTAGACATTCAGTAGATGTAGGAAATTTCCTCAGCTCATTAGATGTGCAAATATGTAGCATTTTGGCTTTAGAGATAGACATGACATCTCCAAAACTCTGCTACAAACAAAATGTACGATACAATATAGAGGTGGTCACAGTAACAATAAACAACTTTGAAAACAAAATGAAATGAAGCCAGCATTCACAGAGCCATGTTAGATATTCGCAATAAATGCAATTTATTTACAAAAGTAAATACACAATTTAAATGCGGCAACACAGTTGCTTTTTCATCACCACATAGTTCTGATACTTAGAAGAAAGGTGCTCAGGTGTGAGAAAAGGAAGATGGAGTGTTGTTGGTCAATGTGAAACCGTGAGGAGGGTGGACAAGGAAAAGAGGTGTGACATGTATTCATCACATTTTCGAGATACAATTCCAGCCTAACATAGGTCAATTGTTCCTATATATCACATAGCCTTCCAACGACACTGTTGTTAATTCACAGTTATCTGGGCTTGTGCGCTAGTTGTAGTCTACGTTTCGACCCCTGAGTGAACAGCTAGGTGATTCCAGCCTTAGGGTGGGGTCTTCTTCAGGACAGTGAGGATAGAGAGCACCTAGGGGTAAGATGAATAATATGTAATTAGTGGGGCACGGTGTCTCCACATGGGGAAGTGAATGCGGCTAAATTAAGGTAAGGTTTACCTAATAGTGCATCCAGCGAAACTCAATTAGGCTGGGCAGTAAACTGAAAGTTAGGCTCATCCGAGCTACTGTATGTAGAGGAAACACGTTAGAAGGTGCACTTAGGAGTAAATCTGAAGAAAAAAAACAGTGCAACTGGATCACCCCTTGCGTTTGGACACTTACTGTACAGGAGGGGGGTACGGCCTTCCATGCGTGTACACAGTGGACAGTATCAAACTGTTGGTCAAAAGATCCTAATCAGTTTCCAGTTAATGATCTGGAAAAATAAGGCACAGAAAGGCTATGCATTAAAACAATGGCGTCATCTTGGAAGGACAAATCTACAAAAGAAAACCCGATGGGAGCTGAGTTATGACGGGCGTGCACAGATCCTAACTAATATTAGCAAAGTATTGCTGTTTGTGTTGTAATTAGCCCAGGGCGTGCGCATTACTACTAGACAGGATGTCTTGTATGCTAAAATCATTGGAAGCCTGCTAATAGCGTGCACAGATCCTAACTAAATTAGCAAAGTAATACTATTTGTGTTGTAATTAGCCCAGTACGTGCGCATTACTATCGGACCTGACGTCTAATATGCTAAAATAATTGGAAGCCTGCTAATAGAAAGGAAAAAGTCTGTATGTTCTCGTAACAAAAGATACAATGTTAAAACAACTGAGCTCTTAACAAATGGTGCGATTTAAAACGGTATGTCAAAAGAACAAAAAATCTATAACAAAGTTCGTGTAGAGAAAATAGACGCTTAAGCCTACGTTCGTGCCGACTTTAAGCGTGTCATTATGGCCTCACCTCAGGGTAGTACTGTTCAGCTCGAGTTCTACTTGTAGAATGAGCTCGCGGTTGGAAACACACGTATTTAAACGCGGAGCGGAACGTGCCCATTGGGTGCAGCCGCTGGATGCCTCCCTTACAGGAACGTGAGGCGGAGAAACCATGGTGACGAAGAAAGGGCAATGACTGCTCATCTGCTGATGTACGGTATGGGTTTTAACCCATCTCTATGTGTATGACATCTCTCGTATAACTTGGAATAAAATGATACACATTCTCTGAACATAATTGGATCTTCTATATTTTCACTTGAGAAAAGCCATATCACGGCCCCAATAGCAGTTGTAAGTAGCATCAAACAGTGACTTGGAAATTAGATAGCACAAAAATGACACAGGGCGTGCTCATGGCATTCACCTCTGAGAACGACATGATTAACGTTTAAGGTATAAGCTGCACGTAAATGACATATAGCGTGTTTATAACATGTGTAGAAAAATATTTGTAAAGGCAGAGAGACATTAGATTAACAGTGCATGGTAAAACAGTATCAAGTGTCAAGTCCAGATGGTCATTACATATATATTATATTGAATAGCATTATGAAAGGGAGGGGTGATTACAGGTAAAGGGTCTTATTCAGGATAAACTGTAAGGCACATTGATGGTATGGAGTCAGCATTATTCCATAACTAGAGTGGAAAGTTGGGCATTGGTGCCATCTAGTTCGTTGAGCCCATGATTCAATGTGTCCAATTTATGCATCCACTTGCATTCTCTCACATTCATGATGGAGTTAATGTCACCTCCCCTGCTTCCCAGAGATACTTTTTCGAGGACTAGCCACCTCAATGATTCTGGTTTGTGTGCTTTGGCAGTGAAGTGTTCTACAAGTGGTGCACCTGTTGTGCCGCATCTAATCCTGCTACAGTGTTGTAGTATCCTTCATTTACTTTTTGTTTGGTCTGACCAATATATAACTCATTGCAAGGGCACAGGATGCCATAGATCACATCAGTCGTGTTGCAGTTCGAATGTATTTTGAGATTAATGGTGTGTTCCTTGTAGCAGAATGTCTTAGTCTCAATTGTCAACTTGCATGCTTTGCATTTGGTACATTTAAAGTGTCCTACCACTTCCGGTAGGTTCCAAAGTGTTTGGATAGTAGGTTGCGGTGGTGTGTATAGCAGAGATCAGACCACATGATCTCTTACACCCTTTGCTTTTTTAAAAGAGTGTAGTGGGGGTTCAGGGATCTCTAGATCGTCCGATATGAGATTCCAGTGTCTATTAATGATCTTTTTTATCTCGTTACTCCTCGTGCAAAATGTGGTTACACATATCATTCTCGCCATTTCAGTAGAACGTTGCTTAGGAGTGAGGAGCGCATCTCGGTCATAATACCAGGCTCTCTTTCTGGCCTGTTTAACTAGCCTTTTGGGGTATCCTCGTTCGATGAGATGGATGATCAAATCGTCTGACTCTTTGAAATAGTCGTCTTTGAGAGAGCAGTTCCTTCGAATGCGCAGGAATTGCCCAAAAGGTATGTTGTCACGCAAGCCTCTTGTATGGTGACTGGAGTATCTTAACAGAGTGTTCCTCTCAGCTGGTTTTCTGTAGAGTGTGGTGTATAGGTGGTCATTGTCCACTTAAATGGTGATGTCAAGAAAGTCCATGGTATTCTTGTGCCAATTCATGGTAAATTTTATGTCGCTGGATCTGGTGTTAAGCCATTCGAAGAAGTCTTGGAGGTCTGTTTCATCTCCCGTCCAGATCAGAAGAACATTGTCTATATATCGGCGCAATTGTGTCACCCTGGTTTTATGGGGATTTGCCTGGTTAAAGATGAATTGTTGTTCAAAGTCATCCATGAACAGGATGGCCAAATCAGGGGCGAAGGCTGCGCCCATGGCCACTCCTTTGGTTTGTAGGAAAAACTCGTTTTGAAATAGAAAAAAGTTCTTCATCATGGCTACTTCGAGTAGTTCTATGATGAATTCCGTTGGGACACACGCTGGTTGTGTTCTTTTTTCCAATGCTTTTTTCATAGAGTTCAGGGCTGGTCGCTGTGGAATACTTGTGTACAGTGACACAATATCCAATGTCACAAGTAATTGGGTTTCTTGGTCAAATGGTATGCCCTCGATCAGATTGATCACTTGCATAGTGTCGCGTAGGTATGCTGTAGTGGTTTCTGCAAGTGGCTTGAGGAAAAAATCGATGTATTTGCATACTGGTTCCAAGAGGGAGCCACATCCAGAAATGATGGGTCTACCGGGAGGTCGTTGTAAGTTCTTATGCACTTTGGGTAAGGTGTAGATCGTAGGCAGGCGAGGTTGTTTGGTGTTGAGGTATTCAAACTCATGATCTGACACAAAACCAGCCTGTTTGCCTTTCTCCGTAATGTTCAAAATCAATTTTCTGACTTCTTTGGTAGGATCCGTCATTAGTCTGGTGTAGCTTATGCCGTCCTCCAGTTGGGAATAAATTTCCGCTTTGTAGTCAGGGGTATTTTGAACAACAATGGCACCCCCTTTGTCGGCAGGCTTTATTACTATCGCATCGTTCTGCTTCAGGGTTTCAAGTGCATCACGTTCTCCTTTGGTCACATTATGCCTGGTGTATTGTTTGGTGGAACAAACCTTCAATACATCGCGTAGAACCACACTCTCAGATGCGAGTATTCTGTGTGGCATCATGTATGTCGGAGGCATAAAGGTCGATGGTGTGCGTAATCCCATCTGTGAAGTCGATGACACCGGTAGTGTGTGTTTGAAATAGTGTCTCAGCCTCACTTTCCTGAAGAAACGGTGTAATTCAGTTTTGATGTTGAATTGATTGGGGTAAGTGGTAGGCACGAAAGAAAGGCCTTTACTCAGAATGCTGGTTTCATTGTCAGAGAGCGCATAGGTTGACAGATTAATAATAGGGCTTCTCATCTCATTTACCATCTGTACATTCGCCGGCGGGTCTGGATCTCTCCGTGCTGTTCCTGCGGAAATCGCACCTGCTTCTGGGCCTGTCCCTGTTGTTGTCCCTGCTGATGACCTGTCACCCAGTTCTGTTGATTCTGACCTCAACGTGTGGTTCTGTTCCAGTTGTACCCCCTGCCTCTTGGAGGTCTCCATTGTCCTTCCTCTAAAAAGGGGGTGGTGCCTGTGGTGCTTGGTACCAGACGTCCTGGTATTGATAACCACTGCTGGTTCCTGCTTGTTCACCGTCACTTCCGGTGCTATTAGAGCCTGAGGACTCCGAGAAAGTGGTGTACCGTCTGTTTCCTCTGTATCCTCCTCTTCCTCTGTTATAGAAACGTCCCTGATTGTCTTGCTTGAAGTAATCTTCCTGGAGATACGGATACGTATACTTCTTATCATAAAACCTGATATCTTTGGCCAATTTGTCCAATTTTCTTGTTTGGGTGTTTGTAACAAAATGTTTGATTGTCTTTTCCAGTCTTTCAAGGGCTTCCTTGGCGTTAGTGAGTGCTGAGTCTCCACTGATCTCTTGCTTCAAGTCGCTGATCTCCTTCAATAGTTTCTCAACTTGTTCAATAGCAGTCTCTATGCCCAACACCATCCAGTGGCGTGAGCAATTGTTGGCCACGTAGCTGAAGCCTTCCTTAAATTTGGGCAAATCCACAAAGATGGCTGGCTCGTTGCGGACCTGTAAGCCCGCAGGGATGATATTAGCTTGGAGATACTTGGTCAAAAGGTGACTGTGTAGCCGTGTACGGACCAATTTCTTCTCAAGGCGCTCCAATTTGTTGATTTTCTCGTTGAGTGTGAAGTCAATATTAGGGGTATTGGATGTCAGAAACACTGCTCCAGATTGTCCTTGTACTAGACTATTAATGTAATCTTCCGTGTAGGAAAGTGCTTCCTTCTCTGACATATTTGGACCCTATGGTTCCAAAAAATAGAAAACCCTCGCAGGTAGGTACCTGCACTTAGAGTATTTATATCAATGGGGATACCCAAAATGCTACCAGACCCGGGTCAGTATTACAATACAATATAGAGGTGGTCACAGTAACAATAAACAACTTTGAAAACAAAATGAAATTAAGCCAGCATTCACAGAGCTATGTTAGATATTCGCAATAAATGCAATTTATTTACAAAAGTAAATACGCAATTTAAATGCGGCAACGCAGTTGCTCTTTCATCACCACATAGTTCTGATACTTAGAAGAAAGGTGCTCAGGTGTGAGAAAAGGAAGATGCAGTGTTGTTGGTCAATGTGAAACCGTGAGGAGGGTGGACAAGGAAAAGAGGTGTGACATGTATCCATCACATTTTCGAGATACAATTCCAGCCTAACATAGGTCAGTTGTTCCTATATATCACATAGCCTTCCAACGACACTGTTGTTAATTCACAGTTATCTGGGCTTGTGCGCTAGTTGTCATCTACGTTTCGACCCCTGAGTGAACAGCTAGGTGATTCCAGCCTTAGGTAGGGTCTTCTTCAGGACAGTGAGAAATAGAGAGCACCTAGGGGTAAGATGAATAATACGTAATTAGTGGGGCACGGTGTCTCCACATGGGGAAGTGAATGCGGCTAAACTAAGGTAAGGTTTACCTAATAGTGCATCCAGCGAAACTCAATTAGGCTGGGCAGTAAACTGAAAGTTGGGCTCATCCGAGCTCCTGTATGTAGAGGAAACACATGTTAGAAGGTGCACTTAGGAGTAAATCCGAAGAAAAAAAACAGTGCAATGGGTTCACCCCTTGCGTTTGGACACTTACTGTACAAGAGGGGGGTACGGCCTTCCGTGCGCGTACACAGTGGACAGTATCAAACTGTTGGTCAAAAGATCCTAATCAGTTTCCAGTTAATGATCTGTAAAAATAAGGAACAGAAAGGCTATGCATTAAAACAATGGCGTCATCTTGGAAGGACAAATCTACAAAAGAAAACTCGATGGGAGCTGAGTTATGATGGGCGTGCACAGATCCTAACTAATATTAGCAAAGTATTGCTGTTTGTGTTGTAATTAGCCCAGGGCGTGCGCATTACTATTAGACAGGATGTCTTGTATGCTAAAATCATTGGAAGCCTGCTAATAGCATGCACAGATCCTAACTAAATTAGCTAAGTAATACTATTTGTGTTGTAATTAGCCCAGTACATGCGCATTACTATCGGACCTGATGTCTTATATTCTAAAATAATTGGAAGTCTGCTAATAGAAAGGAAAAAGTCTGTATGTTCTTGTAACAAAAGATACGTTGTTAAAACAAATGAGCTCTTAACAAATGGTGCGATTTAAAACGGTATGTCAAAAGAACAAAAAATCTATAACAAAGTTTGTGTAGAGAAAATAGACGCTTAAGCCTACGTTCGCGCCGACTTTAAGAGTGTCATTATGGCCTCACCTCAGGGTAGTACTGTACAGCTCGAGTTCTACTTGTAGAATGAACTCGCGGTTGGAAACACACGTATTTAAACGCGGAGCGGAACGTGCACGTTGGGTGCAGCCGCTGGATGCCTCCCTTACAGGAACGTGAGGCGGAGAAACCATGGTGACGGAGAAAGGGCAATGACTGCTCATCTGCTGATGTACGGTATGGGTTTTAACCCATCTCTATGTGTATGACATCTCTCGTATAACTTGGAATAAAATGATACACATTCTCTGAACATAATTGGATCTTCTATATTTTCACTTGAGAAAAGCCATATCACGGTCACAATAACAGTTGTAAGTAGCATCAAACAGTGACTTGGAAATTAGATAGCACACAAATGACACAGCGCGCGCTCATGGCATTCACCTCTGAGAACGACATGATTAACGTTTGAGGTATAACATGCACGTAAATGACATATAGCGTGTTTATAACGTGTTGAAAAATATTTGTAAAGGCAGATAGTCATTAGATTAGCAGTGCATGGTAAAACAGTATGCAAGTGTCAAGTCCATACTTCACAGACCAAAAATGACACAGGGCGTGCTCATGGCATTCACCTCTGAGAACCACATGATTAGCGTTTAAGGTATAAGCTGCACGTAAATGACATATGGCGTGTTTATAACATGTGTAGAAAAATATTTGTAAAGGCAGATAGACATTAGATTAGCAGTGCATGGTAAAACAGTATGCAAGTGTCAAGTCCAGATGGTCATTACATATATATTATATTGAATAGCATTATGAAAGGGAGGGGTGATTACAGGTAAAGGGTCTTATTCAGGACAAACTGTAAGGCACATTGATGGTATGGAGTTAGCATTATTCCATAACTAGAGTGGAAAGTTGGGCATTGGTGCCATCTAGTTCGTTGAGCCCATGATTCACTGTGTCCAATTTATGCTTCCACTTGCATTCTCTCACATTCATGATGGAGTTAATGTCACCTCCCCTGCATCCCCAGAGATACTTTTCGAGGACTAGCCATCTCAATGATTCTGGTTTGTGTGCTTTGGCATTGAAGTGTTCTACAAGTGGTGCACCTGTTGTGCCGCATCTAATCCTGCTACAGTGTTGTAGTATCCTTCTTTTTACTTTTTGTTTGGTCTGACCAATATATAACTCATTGCAAGGGCACAGGATGCCATAGATCACATCAATCGTGTTGCAGTTTGAATGTATTTTGAGATTAATGGTGTGTTCCTTGTAGCAGAATGTCTTAGTCTCAATTGTCAACTTGCATGCTTTGCATTTGGTACATTAAAGTGTCCTACCACTTCCGGTAGGTTCCAAAGTGTTTGGATAGTAGGTTGCGGTGGTGTGTATAGCAGAGATCGGACCACATGATCTCTTACACTCTTTGCTTTTTTAAAAGAGTGTAGTGGGGGTTCAGGGATCTCTAGATCGTCCGATATGAGATTCCAGTGTCTATTAATGATCTTTTTTATCTCGTTACTCCTCGTGCAAAATGTGGTTACACATATCACTCTCGACATTTCAGTAGAACGTTACTTAGGAGTGAGGAGCGCATCTCTGTCATAATACCAGGCTCTCTTTCTGGCCCGTTTAACGAGCCTTTTGGGGTATCCTCGTTCGATGCGACGGATGATCAAATCGTCTGACTCTTTGAAATAGTCGTCTTTGAGAGAGCAGTTCCTTCGAATGCGCAGGAATTGCCCAAAAGGTAGGTTGTCACGCAAGCCTCTTGTATGGTGACTGGAGTATCTTAACAGAGTGTTCCTCTCAGCTGGTTTTCTGTAGAGTGTGGTGTATAGGTGGTCATTGTCCACTTTAATGGTGATGTCAAGAAAGTCCATGGTATTCTTGTCCCAATTCATGGTAAATTTTATGTCGCTGGATCTGGTGTTAAGCCATTCGAAGAAGTCTTGGAGGTCTGTTTCATCTCCCGTCCAGATCAGAAGAACATCGTCTATATATCGGCGCCATTGTGTCACCCTGGTTTTATGGGGATTTGCCTGGTTAAAGATGAATTGTTGTTCAAAGTCATCCATGAACAGGATGGCCAAATCAGGGGCGAAGGCTGTGCCCATTGCCACTCCTTTGGTTTGTAGGAAAAAGTCGTTTTGAAATAAGAAAAAGTTCTTCATCATAGCTACTTCAAGTAGTTCTATGATGAATTCCGTTGGGACACACGCTGGTTGTGTTCTTTTTTCCAATGCTTTTTTCATAGAGTTCAGGGCTGGTCGCTGTGGAATACTTGTGTACAGTGACACAATATCCAATGTCACAAGTAATTGGGTTTCTTGGTCAAATGTTAAGCCATCGATCAGATTGATCACTTGCATAGTGTCGCGTAGGTATGCTGTAGTGGTTTCTGCAAGTGGCTTGAGGAAAAAATCGCTGTATTTGCATACCGGTTCCAAGAGGGAGCCACATCCAGAAATGATGGGTCTACCGGGCGGTCATTGTAAGTTCTTATGTACTTTGGGTAAGGTGTAGATCGTAGGCAGGCGAGGTTGTTTGGTGTTGAGGTATTCAAACTCATGATCTGACACAAAACCAGCCTGTTTGCCTTTCTCCGTAATGTTCAAAATCAATTTTCTGACTTCTTTGGTAGGATCCGTCATTAGTCTGGTGTAGCTTATGCCGTCCTCCAGTTGGGAATAAATTTCCGCTTTGTAGTCAGGGGTATTTTGAACAACAATGGCACCCCCTTTGTCGGCAGGCTTTATTACTATTGCATCGTTCTGCTTCAGTGTTTTTTTGTGCTATCTAATTTCCAAGTCACTGTTTGATGCTACTTACAACTGTTATTGTGGCCGTGATATGGCTTTTCTCAAGTGAAAATATAGAAGATCCAATTATGTTCAGAGAATGTGTATCATTTTATTCCAAGTTATACGAGAGATGTCATACACATAGAGATGGGTTAAAACCCATACCGTACATCAGCAGATGAGCAGTCATTGCCCTTTCTCCGTAACCATGGTTTCTCCGCCTCACGTTCCTGTAAGGGAGGCATCCAGCGGCTGCACCCAACGTGCACGTTCCGCTCCGCGTTTAAATACGTGTGTTTCCAACCGCGAGCTCATTCTACAAGTAGAACTCAAGCTGAACAGTACTACCCTGAGGTGAGGCCATAATGACACGCTTAAAGTCGGCGCGAACGTAGGCTTAAGCGTCTATTTTCTCTACACGAACTTTGTTATAGATTTTTTGTTCTTTTGACATACCGTTTTAAATTGCACCATTTGTTAAGAGCTCAGTTGTTTTAACATCGTATCTTTTGTTACGAGAACATGCAGACTTTTTCCTTTCTATTAGCAGGCTTCCAATTATTTTAGCATATAAGACATCAGGTCCGATAGTAATGCACACGTACTGGGCTAATTACAACACAAATAGTATTACTTTGCTAATTTAGTTAGGATCTGTGCACGCTATTAGCAGGCTTCCAATCATTTTAGCATTCAAGACATCCTGTCTAATAGTAATGCGTACGCCCTGGGCTAATTACAACACAAACAGCAATACTTTGCTAATATTACTTAGGATCTGTGCACGCCCGTCATAACTCAGCTCCCATCGGGTTTTCTTTTGTAGATTTGTCCTTCCAAGATGACGCCATTGTTTTAATGCATAGTTTTTCTGTTCCTTATTTTTCCAGATCATTAACTGGAAACTGATTAGGATCTTTTGACCAACAGTTTGATACTGTCCACTGTGTACGCGCACGGAAGGCCGTACCCCCCTCTTGTACAGTAAGTGTCCAAATGCAAGGGGTGATCCAGTTGCACTGTTTTTTTTCTTCGGATTTGCTCCTAAGTGCACCTTCTAACATGTGTTTCCTCTACATACAGGAGCTCGGATGAGCCCAACTTTCAGTTTACTGCCCAGCCTAATTGAGTTTCACTGGATGCACTATTAGGTAAACCTTACCTTAGTTTAGCTGCATTCACTTCCCCATGTGGAGACACCGTGCCCCACTAATTACGTATTATTCATCTTACCCCTAGGTGCTCTCTATCCTCACTGTCCTGAAGAAGACCCCACCCTAAGGCTGGAATCACCTAGCTGTTCACTCAGGGGTCGAAACGTAGACTACAACTAGCGCACAAGCCCAGATAACTGTGAATTAACAACAGTGTCGTTGGAAGGCTATGTGATATATAGGAACAATTGACCTATGTTAGGCTGGAATTGTATCTCGAAAATGTGATGGATACATGTCACACCTCTTTTCCTTGTCCACCCTCCTCACGGTTTCACATTGACCAACAACACTCCATCTTCCTTTTCTCACACCTGAGCACCTTTCTTCTAAGTATCAGAACTATGTGGTGATGAAAGAGCAATTGCGTTGCCGCATTTAAATTGCGTATTTTCTTTTGTAAATAAATTGCATTTATTGCGAATATCTAACATGGCTCTGTGAATGCTGGCTTATTTTCATTTTACTTTCATTTTGTTTTCGAAGTTGTTTATCGTTACTGTGACCACCTCTATATTGTATCGTAATACTGACCCGGGTCTGGTAGCATTTCGGGTATCCCCATTGATATAAATACAAACAAAATGTAGTCCTTACATGTACTTGTCCATTCCAAGGCCTTGTTGTGTCTAATACAGGCAAATATCCATCTTGGTTATATATTTAGCATTGTTCATCATGTGAGAAGTGCAGAGTCAAGGGGTCACCTTGCACTGCTAATCAGCTGACTTTCCTTCATGGCTCACATATATTAGGGGTACACCGTTGTTATGGTGTCGCTCATGCCATCAATAGTTTCAGTTGATGGTTCCAGGACACCATCAAGCAAAGTATTCAGACACATCTGAGTGGAGCATTGTTTGTACATTGCACAGTCCATGATGAGTGAAGGTCAGTAGTAACATAGCAGACAAGTGAGAAGGGGCATTAGGAGTCTAGCATCATGGTTAGAGTTCCAGTCACAAGGCTTCATGGTAGTTGTAGTCACTTTAATGTTACTTTACCAACACTTGACGAATGGTAAGCTGCCCGATAAGTGTAGATCAGTTGTAACGTGGAAGATAAGTGAGAAGGGGCAAAAGAAGTCTGGCATCTTGGCTAGAGTTGCAGTCACAGGGCCTCCTGGTAGTAGTGATAGAGTTTCTATCTGAACTTTCCAAGACTTGACAAATGGTAACCTGCATGATGAGTGAAGATCAGTTGTGACATGGCAGACAAGTGAGATGGGGCAAAAGGAGTCTAGCACCTTGGTTAAAGTTGGAGTGAGAGGGTCTCATGGTAGTTTTAGTCAGTTAAATCTCACTTTACCAGCACTTGAGAAATCGTAACCTGCATGACTGGTGGAGATCAGTAGTGACATGGCAGTCAAGTGAGAAGGGGCCAAAGAAGTGTAGCATCTTGATTAGAGTTCCAGTCACAAGGCCTCAGGGTAGTTGTAGTCAGTTCAATCTCACTTTACCAACACTTGAGAAATGGTAACCTGCATGACTAGTGAAGATCAGCAGTGACATGGCAGACAAGTGAGAAGGGGCAAAAGGATTCTAGTATCTTAGTTAGAGTTGGAGTGAGAGGGCCTCATGGTAGGTGTAGTCACTTCAATCACACTTTACCAACACTTGACAAATGGTTTGTGTGCCATACCTGTTGAAAACATGCATTTGGGATGGACCATACATTTACACGTTAATGCATATTATGGGTCCTGGATTGATATTTTGAAGGTAGTGCACTGACAGACAGCATTGCAACATGTGGCATGTCATGGGGTTGGATACATGTGCTCTTATATGCAGAAATACACACTGCCACAGACAAACCAACATTTCAGACACTTTGAGTATTGCATGTTAAGAAAGTAGATAAAGTACACTATAGCAAAAGCAGAGTGAAGAGCAAACAGGACATTGTGATATTGTGGCAGATATTGAAGTGTAACTTACCAGAGTCCACTCCCCCCTCAATTCCTGTCAAGCCCTCATAATGCAGGATAGCCAAGACCTTCTCCTCCCAGGGAAAGACTTTTAATGGTGCACTGGGAGGGCTACCGCTAGTCCTCTGAGCCTCCAGGTGGTGGTTGTTGTACCTGGTAAGCACCCTCAATCTGAGGACGTTCCACTGCAGGGTGGTACCAACAGTATTCACTCTGTGACTATCCTGTCCTACATTTCAGTGTTCCTACTGAGAGCAGTATGCTGGACTTGGGATCCTAAAATGAGTGCCTCTACTCTAATGATTTCATCCACCATGACTGTCATCTCTTGCTCAGTGAAGCATGTTTTTTTTCCAGGCACGGTGAAAAAATAAAATGAGAGTGAGTAATGAATGAAAAACAAACAAGTGATAGAGGTAAAAAGATGCAAAACAAAACTTACAGGTGGTTGAGAGTGCTAAATGGGAAGATGAAAATGGCTAGCAGAAAACATGTCTGTCTGTCTTGCTGTGCTGCAATTGTAAAGCAAAGGATGCTGGTCAAGGATGGGGTGTGTTTTATAGTGTGATTTTCAGGTATAACCAGTTGACAAAGCACATCAGGTGTGTAGTTTTTAAATCCATCCATTGGTCACTGTTGTGGTGGTTTTTTTCATGCATACCGCAGCCGTCAACTGCTCTTGAGCTACTGCCGTTTGTATACCACCGCTGGTAGACTTCGAGTACAACTGTGTAGTTGAATACACTTGGTGGGTGGATCGTGGACCTGATGGCGTCTGTGGACGCAACGCCAACATTGCAGACCTCCGCGATCCCGCCAGGTAGACCGCCGTGGCCACGGTCTGAATTTTAGACAGCGCAACTCATAATACGGCGAGTGGTAGATTGCCAGCACAGCAGTGTCGTAGTTGAGTAAACGCTGCGTTTAGGAGGTCGGACTGCCAAACTCATATCTTTAGACTTAGAGTTTGAAATAGAAGTAAGAATCATCCGGTCGCCAATGCTTCAGGTTGGATCCCTGTGGGATCGGTGAGATGGGAGGTTCCTCTGAAACCATTGATTTTGGTGAAAAAATCTCTGAGCAGAAAAAGTCTACTTTCGCCCCCAGGGAAGTCCTCTTGTTGACTGGATACTTTTGGCACCTTTAACCTGCCAAGATTTCTACCTTCAGACTAGTCCTTTTTTTTGGAGCTTGTATTTCTCCAGCAGGGCAAGGCAGCAGGCTGTATCCAGGAATATTGCACCAAAGTTGAATAGGCTTGCCACAAGGGTACACTAAACAGCATGATCTGGCAGCAATATTTCTGAGTTTTACCACCCTGATTTTTTTGACCAGCGAGTTTGCTCCTTGAGTGGATTAACTTGAATGGCTAGTCCTCTAGAGCTCTGAAGTCCACGATTTTCAGAAATTTCAGACTTAATAAGTGTTTTTCGACCCCAGTAAGGCTCCCAGGCCCTCAGAAACAGAACTTATGGTCAGATTACAAGTTCGCCGGTCAGATTGCGGTACTGCCCCGGCCCGAAAAAGATCACTGTGACAGTGGTCTCCCACCCGCCATATTATGATGGTCCCAATGGGCCGGCAGCGGCCTTGTGTCAATGCATGTGTGTATATTTTGACTGCACAAGTGTTGAATGTACACATATGCATGACACAAATGAAAACGTACCTACTACCCATTGCTGGTGTCTGGACCATATGTGCCTAGTCTAGTCAATGGATAAATAATGCAAAATGGACTTACCTGGATTTCGGCGCCAATAGGACTGTTTTCTTCAGGGTCAAGATGTTGCTGTGAAGAGGGGACCTGGAGGAAGGGATTCATGTCGGAGACTGAAGGGAAGAAAAGGAAATGGGTGAGTATTCACCCACAAAATGCTCGATTCCGATGACTCAAATCAGGTGGTCCCACTGCCACGGTCGGGTCGTCGGAAAGCCAACTTGTAAATCAGACAGCTGTGAAACTTTTCTGCACCACCCTAAGACAACTGCTTTCCCCCTATCAACTCCGCAGCAGTCAGCAAGTGGCTGTAAGCGGTCAGGAAACTGATAACATCGTAATACGGCAGGCGGACAGCCTAGTTGGTGGCGGTGAATCCAACCCCAATGCTATGCAGCGGTGGGACCGACAAACTCATTAAACAGGATTATAATGTCCATACGTTTACCATTGGCCATTTATGATTTGTGTTAGCCTTATGGTAAACATGTATTAGGATACATAGAGGGTAAAAATAAGAGGAATAGTAGGAGGAGTGCCCATAAATAGATATTTAGATTATGGGACAAAGGAAAGATAATACAAGGGACTGTTGCAAGCTCTTTCTTCTTTCTCTTCTATATTAACAATTTTTTAAATGTGAGGTTGTGGGTTTTAGACAGGAGCCCTGCCAAAATTGGGTCTGGGTGAATTCCTTAGTATGTTTTTATGTATCTATATTATATGTTTTTATTTCATGTATTTTATGAAGTATAAGTCTAGCAATATGTATTATAAAAGAGTAATGTATATTTGTAAATGTTGTTTTACAGCCCTGATGAAGTTCTTGGGATAGAACGAAACGCGTTGGCTGTTGTGGCTGTCTACGTTACGTTTTTTCACCATTTGTAAAGAAGAATAAAGATTTCATTTTTTCAAATTACTGGATGGACATTTGCATATGTGACATATTTGGACTTTACTGTTGAGTGGTGCAACCTGCAGTTGCTATATTTGTATTTTGGTTCTTCTAACCGCCCCTAAAGGAACGGCAGGGGCAGCGGAGTTGCACACACCATGAGTATAAAGCTCAGTGTTGGATATTAATTATTGTGAGGAAGATATAGGGTGGATGGTGCATCACAAGAACCGGGGAGTTTTTGTATAGGTTTGCTGTTTCTTTGTTTCTGTAGAGGAAATGGGTGAGTATTCACCCACAAAATGTTCGATTCCGATGACTCAAATCAGGTGGTCCCACTGCCACGGTCGGGTCGTCGGAAAGCCAACTTGTAAATCGGACAGCTGTGAAACTTTTCTGCACCACCCTAAGACAACTGCTTTCCCCCTATCAACTCCGCAGCAGTCAGCAAGTGGCTGTAAGCGGTCAGGAAACTGATAACATCGTAATACGGCAGGCGGACAGCCTAGTTGGTGGCGGTGAATCCAACCACAATGCTATGCAGCGGTGGGACCGACAAACTCATAATATGGCCCTTAGTGGTTAGGATTCCCTCCAGCAGAGGCTACCAGCAAGGTCCAGCCCTCTTCCAGTTGCAAATGGTCATTGGTCACTCCAGGAATAAGGTCTCTAACAGTGTTTGATGTCCCTGTTGCCACACAGGAGGTAAGTCACCTGACCTTCGGAATCCACTTCATTGTGTTGGGTACAAGTGGGAGGAGGTTTACTCCTATGTCCCACTTTTAAATACCATGTGCCCTACCTCATTGGCTATAATTCTTACATAAGGATGACATTCATTTTTAAAAGGTAGGGTTTTGCCCCTGTTAAAGTGTTATTTTGACAGGTTAGGCTACAAGTTTATACTGCAGCAGCCAGGCTACAATGGTAGGCCTGCAGCCATGTTTTCCTTGTCACACTAATGGATGTCAAATAGAGCAACCATACTACCCTGGGCGTTCTACATCCACCGTTCTACATCCACCTCTAAGTTTCATGTTATACAAAATAAGACCACACAACTGATGTATAATTTGTGGACATTTGCGTAACGTTTTCAGACCTCCACACATACAAAACATCCAAACCTGAGTGCACAGAATAAAAGGTAGATTCTGACAAGGTAACCTGCCTTCATCCTTTATACTAGGAAGAGGTACTAATGGGCCACAAAACTGAATTGTGTTAGGCCAAAATAAACTGCATTTTGTTGAGGGTGATATAAATATCATGAATATGGCATTTTAGAAACGGCAGTGGAAAGCTATTATCATGTAGGTACAAGGAAGCAGGTCCTCAAAAAACATATAGCTTTAGACAAGCAACTAGCAAATTGCAAAGAGTGGAGGTCTATTTAATTTACAATTGTACTTCTATTACACAAAAAAACATCTTCTGCAACAAAGTCAACTCACTGACAATCATACAACTACAACATCAAAAGGGCCTCCAGCTGATCTGAGACACAGCAAGACCGGAGCCAGTCAAGCCACAGAGATCCTGTTACACAAGAACAATATAAAGCAATATATTCACTGATGCAAAAAAAGAGCACAAGAAATTATAAAAATAGTGGCTGTCCTTGTGTTGCAGACAAACATTTAATAGTACGCAAATGCACATCAATTGTGATGCTGGTTCACCTGGGAACTATAGTAACTGCAGATATTACTGCACTAATTACTGCTAACATAGGACATACCTAGTGGACCAGACTAACTTGTAAATTGCAGCAGTAACACATTGTGTCATACAATATCTCTGAAGTCATCAGCTTTCTTCTGACTCATTAGCATCTAATAAAAGGCTAATTTACAGGACTCAATAAGGACTATTCGCAAACTCTATTTTGTAGTATATTTAATAGTACTACAATGGTGCTATTACCGTACTACAAAATGCCATTCACATACTTGCATGTGGGGGTTCCGACTCTGCCTCTACTATTTTTTCTGTGAGGAAATCTCCCCCAGTCTGCAAAGTCTCCCCACACACGAGTATGTGTTTTAGCAGTACATGTGGAAGAGCCAAAGAGGAGTGGCTGGAATATGAGGAATACGTATGACTAAACGGAAGGGGATTAGAGGAGAAGGAGGGATTTAGGAAGGATTAGGGAGTGGTTCACAGAGGGACGTGTACCTACCCACAAAAGAGTAAGCCTATTGCTATTCACAAACTGCACTTCAAAAGCTACTACATCCAGAAAGAGCCCCAGAACAGTAGCAAATAACTTCAACCCAGAGGTGAAGTAAATCCAGCACCAGACATGGAACCATTGGTACTCCAACAACCTCCCATAGAAAAGAATGTAGGTAGGGACATAAAATAAAACCCCATAGGAAATAATGTTAAATTAAATTAAAATATTTAAAATAATTAAAAATATAAATAAACACAATTTAATGTAAAAATACATAAAAATAAACAACTAAACATTTTATTAAACATGTAACAATTTAGTAAAAATATTTTTCTGTTAAACATTATTGTAAATTACATTTATATATTTATTTTAAAGTTCATCGAATGAACAAAATACTACAGCACTATAACTTTAATTTTCAATTAAATATGTAAGCACTTTTGTATACATTAATTTTGTATGCTGAAGATTAAATTAAAAAACAAATTCAGACCTAAAGTAAGAAATACATTTTCTATTATCTCTTAATAATTGTTAAAATTAATTTAAAAGCTAATTACATATAATTTGTTTTATTAAAATGTAATGTTACAATAATGTTTAAATTCGAAAAAGGTTTTTAAAATGTTTCATAACTAAATAATATATATGTTTATTGTTAAAAAATGTAATATTAAATGATAGTTATTCATGTATTACTTTATTTGCAAATAATTTAAATAATTAAATTTAATTTAACATTATTTCCTAGAGTGTTCTATTTTAAGTCATTATTTTCATTATTTCCTGTGGCGGGTTTTGCAGTTTCAGAGGTTGTCCATGTGCTGTGCTAGAGTTACTGTTTCTTTTTAGCAATTTGGCTCCACCCCCATTTGTAGTGGGGGGATACATGTAAGACTAAATTTTGAGTAATTTCACAGTCACATTTTGTAAATAGCCGAAAGCAGTAAAGTTACCTAAAAGTGTAAGATTAATCGTACACAATTACTTCACTCACCAGTGTAAGTTACCTTCTTGAATAGCCCAAATATTTTTTAATAAACCATATATTATGAAGATACTGCAAAAAATAAATTTACTGTACTGCATGGGAGAAAAAATATTCTTTGGGCTCTTACATCCCAGCAGAGTATAAAGGAATAAAAGGAAATGCAAGAATAAACAAATGACAAAAAATAAAATGATCTGACAGATCAGGCTTCATTGTGGAACAGAATAGAGCATAAATCAAAAATGGCACAGTCGTACATAACATCATGAGCTGTCCCATGGAAGCTGCAAAGACATCTCTTCTGACAGTTTAAAGTACTGAGGCTGACTAATTAGCAACCTTTGGCCATAACCAATCATATTACACCATTTTGTTGTAGGCTACAGTGACAAAGGTCATGACTGGATGTCCTTTTTGAGTTAGAGAAAAGCTGCTGTAGCATTGGTAGTAAAAATTCAACCTTGCGAAGTCAGAATCCATTTGCTCATTGCACATCATTATCTTGTAATGAGCTGAAATACAATATACATTGTATTTCAAACAAACATATGTGTTTGCTAAAACTGCAAAATAAAACATTTCTGCATCGTCTCGCACATTTTCAAAAACAAATACTTTGCCTAGGACAAAACTGCTCTTAGAGTATTGAGCGACTTTCAGATTACAAAAGAAAAAAAACGTTTTACTAGTCAACTATTTATTTAAGGAGGGGGGTGTAATATGGGCTGTCTTTGCAACAAATCCTAGCAACCACTAATGTGACTTCACTTCTTGGCTGCTGTCAGTAACACAGGTAATTATCAGAACTAAGAATACATCTGCAATACCAAATGTTGTTTAAAGGATGTCTTGGTGGGGCCAGGAGCAATATCTTAACTCCACATTATCATCTAGTAATGTAGAAGTTGAATGCCTGTGTTCAAAACCTTTCATTGAATTGTGGCCTCCTGGCAGAGGATTATGAAAAGAAGAAAACAAACACCCAAAAACTATGTTTGATAATGCCTGACGTTCTCCAGAGAAAAAAATAAATACATACATATATATATATATATATATATATATATATATATATATATATATATATATATATATATATATATATTCACTGAAAAAACCATAAGTTTTAGGGACAGTTATAGTTATTTGGACATTTCACTCGTACAAAACCATAGAAATTCCCCCGTTATAGTTAGTTCAGCTAACTATAACTCGCGCCCCATAATGCACTGCTGATGACGTCACATATTACATCACTCATGACATGGTCAGTGACATCACTGATGACATCACTGATGACATCATCCAGTGACTGTGTGTTTCTGTAAAGTTTAAATATGTTTAATATATATAGGGAAAGGTGTATTGAAGAATGAGTGGGTGTATAAGTGTCTGAATGGATGATTTAGTACGTGAGTGACTGACTCTACAAGTGAGTGATTAAATGTATCTTACTGAATGCATGGGTTAGTGACTAAACTGTGTGAATGTCTGTATCCGTCTGTCTGTTGGTTTGTAAGCGGCTGCATGGCTTTCTGAATAGCTACATGAGTGTCTACATGGGTTATTGATTGATTGTCTGAGTGTCTGTATGGGTGCCTGAGGGTTTGTGTGGGTGGGGTGTGTGTGACTCTGTGCATAGATGTGTGAGTTGGTGATTCACTGGGTGCATGGTTTCAAGAGTGCATCTGTGATGGACTGTATGGGTGGGTGAGTGTGTGTATGGGTGTGTTAGTGATTGAATGTATATCTCAGTGGTACATGTGTGAGTAACTACATATGTGAAAGGCAGTATATATGTGTGTTGGAGTACATAAATGGCTATAAGTGAGTGTGTGGTTGTGAGAGTGGCTGTATGGATGAGTGTGTACTTGTATCAGTGATTGTATAAGAGCGTAAGAATGTGCTAGTATTTGTATGAGTAAGTGAGCTGGTGTGTGTATAACTGTATAGGTGAGTAAATGGGTGTGTGATTAAGTTTTTTGCATGACTGACTAGGTGTGTGAGTACCTCTATGGATGAGTGGCGGTGTGTGAGTGTTTATATAGGTGTATGAGTGCATATGATAGTCCTGTACTGAGTGACTAAGTATGAGTGACTGTACGGGTGAGTGAGTGGATGTGTGTGTAGACCTAAGAATCAGTGAGTGGGTATGTAGTTTTTGTGTTGGAGTGTCTATGGTTTTGAGAATGGCAGTCTGTAATTTAGAGTGGGTGTATCAAAAGTTATATTAGGGTGTGAGAAGATGCATGAAATTATCACATGGATGATGTCATCAGTGATGTCATTTGAGATGTCATCAGTGATGTCATCAGTGATGTCACTGACCATGTCATGAGTGATGTAATATGTGACGTCATCAGCAGTGCATTGCGGGGGCGCGAGTTATAGTTAGCTGAACTAACTATAACGGGGGAATTTCTATGGTTTTGTACGAGTGAAATGTCCAACTAACTATCACTGTCCCTAAAACCTATGGTTTTTTCAGTGAATTTCAAAGGTTTTTTAAATGCTAATTTCTAACTATAACGTGCCTGAAACCTATGATTTTTTAAGTGAATTTCAAAGGTTTTTTAAATGCTAGTTTCTAACTATGCCTACAGAGGTAGGACATGTGAAGAAAGAAGAAAAAACACACAGAAAGAAGCAAAAGATGTGCAGAAAGAACCAACAGAGGAGCAGAAAGAGGCCTTGTTGCAAAATCATCCTGTGCCCACAACTTTTTCAGACGGGTACTGGTGGTAACTGACTCTGACTAACCAGAGCCAGTGCTATGCTAAAAGACACTTAGAATACAGTGAAAACACCTACATACACTAGGGAACACTATGCGTTGGGGTACCCCTGTGATTAGCATGACCTCCTCTGCAAGTCCCTAGTACATAATAGGGCAGGGGGATTAAAACTACCTCTTAAAACGCGCTACAGGGCGCGTTGCACAGTGGTGAAGGGAGGGGGGCCTGAGGTGACATGTGTGCAAACGCGCCCTGTGGCGTGTTTTAAGTTGCGGGATTAAGTCCCTTGAATTCTGAGGGTCCCTGGGGCCCAACTAGCCCCCAGGTACCTACAGTTAGGACCACAGAGCTGAGTTGCAGAGAGGCGTTCCGAGGCCACGCACCTTTTTCACCTCTCTGCAACGCAACTCTGTTGTGCTTACTGAAGGTACCTGGTGGGCTATTTGGCCCCCAGGGTCCCTCAGGATTCAAAGGAATTAATTCCCCAACTTAAAACGCACCACAGGGCGTGTTTGCGCACATGTCACCTGAGGACCCGCCCCTCCCTTCACCACTGTGCAAACGCGCCCCGTGGTGCGTTTTAAGTTGGGGGATTAGGTCACCTTGAATCCTGAGGGTCCCTGGGGCCCAACTAGCCCACTAGGTACTTCCAGTAAGCACCACAGGCCTGCGTTGCAACGCCTGTAACAAATTGTGCAGTTGTGTTTAGGTAGTGAAGAGGGTCGTGCTGGGGGTAGTGTTTTAGGGTTTAGGGTAGTGCAGTGGTGTTTGGGTAGTGTAGGGAGTCGTGCTGGGGGAGTGTTTTAGGGTTTAGGGTAGTGCAGTGGTGTTTGGGTAGTGTAGGGGGTCGTGCTGGGGGTAGTGATTTAGGGTAGTGCAGTGGTGTTTGGGTAGTGTAGGGGGTACTGCTGGGGGTAGTGTTTTAGGGTTTAGGTTAGTGCAGTGGTGTTTGGGTAGTGTAGGGGTACTGCTGGGGGTAGTGTTTTAGGGTTTAGGGTAGTGCAGTGGTGTTTGTGTAGTGTAGGGGGTAGTGTTTTAGGGTTTAGTGTAGTGCAGTGGTGTTTGTGTAGTGTAGGAGGTCATGTTTTAGGGTTTAGGGTAGTGCAGTGGTCTTTGGGTAGTGTAGGGAGTCGTGCGGGGTAGTGTTTTAGGGTTTAGGGTAGTGTAGGGGGTCATGCAGGGGGTAGTGTTTTAGGGATTAGGGTAGTGCATTGGTGTTTGGGTAGTGTAGGGGGTCATGCGGGGGTAGTGTTTTAGGGTTTAGGGCAGTGCAGTGGTGTTTGGGTAGTGTAGGGGGTAGTGCTGGGGGAGTGTTTTAGGGTTTAGGGCAGTGCAGTGGTGTTCGGGTAGTGTAGGGGGTTGTGCTGGGGGAGTGTTTTAGGGTTTAGGGCAGTGCAGTGGTGTTCGGGTAGTGTAGGGGGTCGTGCTGGGGGTAGTGTTTGAGGGTTTAGGGCAGTGCAGTCGTGTTCGGGTAGTGTAGGGGGTTGTGCTGGGGGTAGTATTTTAGGGTTTAGGGCAGTGCAGTTGTGTTTGGGCAGTGTAGGGGGTAATGCTGGGGGTGGTGTTTTAGGGTTTAGGGCAGTGCAGTGGTGTTCGGGCAGTGTAGGGGGTAATGCTGGGGGTGGTGTTTCAGGGTTTAGGGCAGTGCAGTGGTGTTCGGGCAGTGTAGGGGGTGGTGTTTCAGGGTTTAGGGCAGTGCAGTGGTGTTCGGGCAGTGTAGGGGGTTGTGCAGGGGTGGTGTTTCAGGGTTTAGGGCAGTGGTGTTCGGGCAGTGTAGGGGGTCGTGTTGGGGGTGGTGTTTCAGGGTTTGGGGCAGTGCAGTGGTGTTCGAGCAGTAAAGGGGGTCGTGCTGGGGGTGGTGTTTCAGGGTTTAGGGCAGTGCAGTGGTGTTCGGGCAGTGTAGGGGGCGGTGCAGGGGTGGTGTTTCAGGGTTTAGGGCAGTGCAGTGGTGTTCGGGCAGTGTAGGGGGTGCTGCAGGGGGTGGTGTTTCAGGGTTTAGGGCAGTGCAGTGGTGTTCGGGCAGTGTAGGGGGTCATGCAGGGGTGGTGTTTCAGGGTTTAGGGCAGTGCATTGGTGTTCGGGCAGTGTAGGGGGTCGTGCTGGGGCCGGTGTTTCAGGGTTTAGGGCAGTATAGTGGTGTTCGGGCAGTGTAGGTGGTCGTGCTGGGGCTGGTGTTTCAGGGTTTAGGGCAGTGCAGTCGTGTTCGGGCAGTGTAGGGGGTCGTGCTGGGGCTGGTGTTTCAGGGTTTAGGGCAGTGCAGTGGTGTTCAGGCAGTGTAGGTGGTCATGCTGGGGCTGGTGTTTCAGGGTTTAGGGCAGTGCAGTGGTGTTCGGGCAGTGTAGGGGGTCATGCTGGGGCTGGTGTTTCAGGGTTTAGTGCAGTGCAGTGGTGTTCGGGCAGTGTAGGGGGTCTTGCTGGGGCTGGTGTTTCAGGGTTTAGGGCAGTGCAGTGGTGTTCGGGCAGTGTAGGGGGTCGTGCTGGGGGTGGTGTTTCAGGGTTTAGGGCAGTGTAGTGGTGTTTGGGCAGTGTAGGGGGTCATGCTGGGGCTAGTGTTTCAGGATTTAGGGCAGAGCAATGGTGTTCAGGCAGTGTAGGGGGTTTTGCTGGAGGTGGTGTTTCAGGATTTAGGGCAGTGCAGTGGTGTTCGTGCCGTGTAGGGGGTGGTGTTTCAGGGTTTATCGCAGTGGTGTTCAGGCAGTGTAGGGGGTCTTGCTGGGGTTGATGTTTCAGGGTTTAGGGCAGTGCAGTGGTGTTCAGGCAGTGTAGGGGGTCGTGCTGGGGGTGGTGTTTCAGGGTTTAGGGCAGTGCAGTGGTGTTCCGGCAGTGTAGGAGGTCGTGCAGGGGTGGTGTTTCAGGGTTTAGGGCAGTGCAGTGGTGTTCGGGCAGTGTAGGGGGTCATGCTGGGGGTGGTGTTTCAGGGTTTAGGGCAGTGCAGTGGTGTTCGGGCAGTGTAGGGTGGCGTGCTGAGGGGTGGTGTTTCAGGGTTTAGGGCAGTGCAGTGGTGTCCGGGCAGTGTAGGGGGTCGTGCAGGGGGTGGTGTTTCAGGGTTTAGGGCAGTGCAGTGGTGTTTGGGCAGTGTAGGGGGTCGTGCAGGGGTGGTGTTTCAGGGTTTAGGGCAGTGCAATGGTGTTCGGCCAGTGTAGGTGGTCTTGCTGGGGGTGGTGTTTCAGGCTTTAGTGCAGTGGTGTTCGGGCAGTGTAGGGGGTCTTGCTGGGGATGGTGTTTCAGGGTTTAGGGCAGAGCAGTGGTGTTCGGGCAGTGTAGGGTGTCTTGCTGGGGCTGGTGTTTCAGGGTTTAGGGCAGTGCAGTGGTGTTCGGGCAGTGTAGGGGGTCGTGCTGGGGCTGGTGTTTCAGGGTTTAGGGCAGTGCAGTGGTGTTCGGGCAGTGTACGGGGTTGTGCTGGGGCTGGTGTTTCAGGGTTTAGGGCAGTGCAGTGGTGTTCGGGCAGTGTAGGGGGTCGTGCTGGGGGTGGTGTTTCAGGGTTTAGGGCAGTGCAGTGGTGTTCGGGCAGTGTAGGGGGTCGTGCTGGGGCTGGTGTTTCATGGTTTAGGGCAGTGCAGTGGTGTTCGGGCTGTGTAGGGGGTCGTGCTGGGGGTGGTGTTTCAGGGTTTAGGGCAGTGCAGTGGTGTTCGGGCAGTGTAGGGGTCATGCTGGGGGTGGTGTTTCAGGGTTTAGGGCAGTGCAGTGGTGTACGGGCAGTGTAGGGGGTCTTGCTGGGGGTGGTGTTTCAGGGTTTAGGGCAGTGGTGTTCGGGCAGTGTAGGGGGTCTTGCTGGGGGTAGTGTTTCGGGGTTTAGGGCAGTGCAGTGGTGTTCGTGCAGTGTAGGGGGTCGTGCAGGGGGTGGTGTTTCAGGGTTTAGGGCAGTGCAGTGGTGTTCGGGCAGTGTAGGGGGTCGTGCTGGGGGTGGTGTTTCCGGGTTTAGGGCAGTGCAGTGGTGTTCGGGCAGTGTAGGGGGTCGTGCTGGGGGTGGTGTTTCAGGGTTTAGGGCAGTGGTGTTCGGGCAGTGTAGGGGGTCTTGCTGGGGGTGATGTTTCAGGGTTTAGGGCAGTGCAGTGGTGTTCGGGCAGTGTAGGAGGTCTTGCTGGGGGTAGTGTTTCAGGGTTTAGGGCAGTGCAGTGGTGTTCGGGCAGTGTAGGGGGTCGTGCTGGGGGTGGTGTTTCAGGGTTTAGGGCAGTGCAGTGGTGTTCGGGCAGTGTAGGGGGTGGTGCTGGGGGTGGTGTTTCAGGGTTTAGGGCAGTGGTGTTCGGGCAGTGTAGGGGGTCTTGCTGGGGGTGATGTTTCAGGGTTTAGGGCAGTGCAGTGGTGTTCGGGCAGTGTAGGAGGTCTTGCTGGGGGTAGTGTTTCAGGGTTTAGGGCAGTGCAGTGGTGTTCGGGCAGTGTAGGGGGTCGTGCTAGGGTATGTGTTTCAGGGTTTAGGGCAGTGCAGTGGTGTTCAGGCAGTGTAGGGGGTTGTGCAGGGGCTGGTGTTTCAGGGTTTAGGGCAGTGCAGTGGTGTTCGGGCAGTGTAGGGGGTCATGCTGGGGATAGTGTTTTAGGGTTTAGGGTAGTGCAGTGGTGCTTGTGTAGTGTAGGGGGTCGTGCTGGGGGTAGTGTTTTAGAGTTTAGGGTAGTGCAGTGGTGTTTGTGTAGGGGGTCATGTTTTAGGGTAGTGCAGTGGTGTTTGGGTAGTGTAGGGGGTCGTGCTGGGGTAGTGGTTTAGGATTTAGGTTAGTGCAGTGGTGTTTGGGTAGTGTAGGGGGTCGTGCTGGGGGTAGTGTTTTAGGGTTTAAGGTAGTGCAGTGGTGTTTGTGTAGTGTAGGGGGTCGTGCTGGGGGTAGTGTTTTAGGGTTTAGGGTAGTGCAGTGGTGCTTGTGTAGTGTAGGGGGTCGTGCTGGGGGTAGTGTTTTAGGGTTTAGGGTAGTGCAGTGGTGTTTGTGTAGTGTAGGGGGTCATGTTTTAGGGTAGTGCAGTGGTGTTTGGGTAGTGTAGGGGGTCGTGCTGGGGGTAGTGTTTTAGGATTTAGGTTAGTGCAGTGGTGTTGGGGTAGTGTTTTAGGGTTTAGGGTAGTGCAGTGGTGTTTGTGTAGTGTAGGGGGTCATGCTGGGGGTAGTGTTTTAGGGTTTAGGATAGTGCAGTGGTGCTTGTGTAGTGTAGGGGGTCGTGCTGGGGTAGTGTTTTAGGGTTTAGGGTAGTGCAGTGGTGTTTTTGTAGTGTAGGGGGTCATGTTTTAAGATGCAACGCTCCAATACCTGACCAGTCTGCACTACATAAAACTGCAAAAAACTAAAAATAAAAAGTGTTTTGCACACTTTTGTCATTGGGCTATATGTGGGCTACATCTCGGTAATATTTGTGCTACATTTGGGCTCTTTTTTCACTGGTGGCCATCTTGGAAGACTTCTTTGTTATGAAGTTTCCTAATTTCCTCATTTACTGCAGTCTCCTCAGTAGGAAATGCTTTCAGTTTTTACTTTGATTCCATCAAGAAGGCGTTCAGATGTGTGTCACATTTGCCATAAATTCAGAATGCTATTACTCTAGTTGTTCATTAGATCACTGTAGTAAAGCTACTGCTCACCAAGGAGTTAACTGGAAGTCTACTGCTGGTATTGAAAGTGATTGTTTCAGTCTGCATGTCAGAATTTTCTAATGAAATAGAAGAGGATTTGAGATCTCACTTAAAACATGCACTAAATTTTCTTTTTGCGGCACTAACCATAATTTCTATGGCAAAATGAACCCCCTCATTTTGTTCCTTTTTAAATTAAGGGCAGATTTACAAGCCCCTTGCGCCACTTTTGCAACATTTTTAACATGGGAAAAATGACGCAAAAGTGGCGCAAGGGGCTTGTAAATCTGCCCCTAAATGTTTTAAGTGTTACCAGTTTATTCCAATCAAGATGACTTCAGGTGTGCCATACTTTTGTCATAAGTAAGGCTGTTAGCACTCTAGTTGTTCTTTAGAACACTCTGGGAAGATGCAGTAGAACACAAAGGCATCAACTGACAGGCTGCTCCTGTTGAAATATAACAGGAAGATATTTGAGATCTCACTTAAAACATGTCCTAATTTTTCTTTCTACAGCACTAACCATAATTTCTATGGCAAAATGAACCCCCTCATTTTGTTCCTTTTTAAATTAAATGTTTTAAGTGTTACCAGTTTATTCCAATCAAGATGGCTTCAGGTGTGCCATACTTTTGTCATAAGTAAGGCTGTTAGCACTCTAGTTGTTCTTTAGAACACTCTGGGAAGCTGCAGTAGAACACAAAGGAATCAACTGACAGTCTCTGCCCTTGTTGGATGTACATGTTTTACTGAGAATGTCAGACTTCATTCTCACATGACTGAGAAAGATAATGTGAATTTACAGAAAATATGCTCTCATTTTAGCTTCTGGGGCACCTTCCAAAACTGTATGGGACAAGCATGTGAAAATAGTTTTCTCTCAAACATGATTCATGATATCCCAGCAGAAGGTTTTTCACAGGGTAAAATCACCTTAGAACACACCACAATTCCTGAAATAAGTATGGTACCATCAACAAATGAATTCTAATGTAACTAAAGTCTGTTATCACCCTTTATAGTTCTCCTTTTGGTAACCCTCAAAATCTTCGATTCACTACAATGCATTTCAAAGGGGTACTATCATTTATATTGGTCCCAAGATGGCTGCCAGCAATTCCAGGATGAAGTGCTGACAGCCGATCAGATCTCACGATGACATGTGTGGTTAGGCTCCGCCCAGGTATATATGTGTTTTTACTTTTGATTTTCTCAGCAACTACTGAACGGATTTACACCATTTAACAAAAAGGGTTCTTTTTGAACCAAGAACTACCTCTTTGCCAAATTTGGTGTAATTCCGTTCAGCAGTTCGGGCTGTAGCCTTGCATAAAGTTTCCTATGGGAAATTGATTTTTGACTCTTATTTTTTTAATTTCTCCGCAACTACTGAACGGATTTACACCATTTAACAAAAGGGTTCTTTCTGAACCAAGAACTACCTCTTTGCCAAATTTGGTGTAATTCCGTTCAGCAGTTCGGGCTGTAGCCGTGTCTAAAGTTTCCTATGGGAAAATGAATGGGGAAAACACGTTTTGGGACCCCCCTTGTTTATCGGCCCCCGCTTGACGAATCACCCTGAGAGTTTCAGGGTAGGAGCAGACCGGAGCGGGCCATAAAGTTTGAAAATTTCGCGAAGATTCATCAACCGACGCAAGAGTTATTTCAAATAGAATGTCGCGGATTTCCTATGGAAAATAGGTCCTGACTATAACTATCTACTGGCGACCGCCAGTAGATAATATATATATATATATATATATATATATATATATATATATATATATATTCACTGAAAAAAACCACAGGTTTCAGGGACGTTATAGTTAGAAATTAGCATTTAAAAAACCTTAGAAATTCACTGAAAAAACCACAGGTTTCAGGGACGTTATAGTTATTTGGACATTTCACTCGTACACAACCAGTGAAATTCGGACGTTATAGTTAGTTCAGCTAACTATAACTCGCGCCCCGCAATGCACTGCTGATGATGTCACATATTACATCACTCATGACATGGTCAGTGACATCACTGATGACATCACTGATGACATCTCTAATGACATCACTGATGACATCATCCAGTGACTGTGTGTTTCTGTAAAGTTTAAATATGTTTAATATATATAGGCCAAGGTGTATTGAAGAATGAGTGGGTGTATGACTGTCTGAATGGATGATTTAGTAGGTGCGTGAATGACTCTATAAGTGAGTGATTAAACGTATCTTACTGAATGCATGGGTTAGTGACTAAACTGTGTGAATGTCTGTATCAGTCTGTCTGTTGGTGTGTAAGTGGCTGCATGGGTTTGTGAATAGCTACATGAGTGTCTATATGGGTTATTGATTGGTTGTCTGAGTATCTGTATGGGTGCCTGAGTGTTTGTGTGGGTGGGGGGGTGTGACTCTGTGCATAGATGTGTGAGTGGGTGATTCACTGGGTGTATGGATTCAAGAGTGCATCTGTGATGGACTGTATGGGTGGCTGAGTATGTGTATGGGTGTGTTGGTGAGTGAATGGATGTCTCAGTGGTACATGTGTGAGTAACTACATATGTGAAAGGCAGTATATGTGAGTGATGGAGTATATAAATGACTGAAAGTGAGAGTGAGTGATTGTGAGAGTGGCTGTATGGATGAGTGCATGCTTGTATCAGTGATTGTATAAGAGCGTAAGTGTGTGTTAGTATCTGTATGAGTAAGTGAGGTGGTGTGTATATAACTGTATAGGTGAGTAAATGGGAGTGTGATTAATTCTTTGCATGACTGACTAGGTGTGTGAGTAACTCTATGGATGAGTGGCAGTGTGTGAGTGTCTAAATAGGTGTATGAGTGCATATGATAGTCCTGTACTGATGAGTGACTGAAAGTATGGGTGTGTGAGTGGATGGGTGTGTAGACCTAAGAATCAGTGAGTGGGTATGTAGTTATTGGTGTTGGAGTGTCTATGGTTTTGAGAATGGCAGTCTGTAATTTAGAGTGGGTGTATCAATGGTTATATTAGGGTGTGAGAAGATGCATCAAATTATCACGTGGATGATGTCATCAGTGATGTCATCAGTGATGTCATTTGAGATGCCATCAGTGATGTCATCAGTGATGTCACTGACCATGTCATGAGTGATGTAATATGTGACATCATCAGCAGTGCATTGCGGGGGTGCGAGTTATAGTTAGCTGAACTAACTATAACGGTGGAATTTCTATGGTTTTGTATGAGTAAAATGTCCAACTAACTATAACGTCCCTGAAACCTATGGTTTTTTCAGTGAATATATATATATACATTCAGTCAAAAAGGGTGCCCGATTTTCACTGGTTTTGTACGAGTGAAATGTCCAACTAACTATAACGTCCCTGAAACGTGTGGTTTTTTCAGTGAATTTCTAAGGTTTTTTAAATGCTAATTTCTAACTATAACGTCCCTGAAACCTGTGGTTTTTTCAGTGAATTTCAAAGGTTTTTTAAATGCTAATTTCTAACTATAACGTCCCTGAAACCTGTGGTTTTTTCAGTGAATTTCAAAGGTTTTATAAATGCTAATTTCTAACTATAACGTCCCTGAAACCTATGGTTTTTTCAGTGCTTTTCAAAGGTTTTTTAAATGCTAATTTCTAACTATGCCTACAGAGGTAGGACATGTGCAGAAAGAGGAAGAAAGGCGCAGAAAGAAGCAACAGAAATGCAGAAAGAGGCAACAGAAGTCCAGAAAGACAAAGAAAGTTGCAGAAAGAAGCAAGAGATGTGCACAAAGAACCGACAGAGGAGCAGAAAGAGGCCTTGTTGCAAAGTCATCCTGTGCCCCCAACTTTTTGCTGACGGGTACTGGTGGTAACTGACTCTGACTAACCAGGCCTAGAGCCAGTGCTATGCTAAAAGACACTTAGAATACAGTGAAAACACCTACATACACTAGGGAACACTATGCGTTGGGGTACCCCTGTGATTGGCATGACCTCCTCTGTAAGGCCCTAGTACATAATAGGGCAGGGGGATTAACACTACCTCTAAGTCAGAGGTGGAGAAAGACGCTTCTTTAAGTAGTAGTCACATTTGCAGAGTGGTGGAGAAAGGGTGCTGGGCCTCCGACCAGCGCTCAGGAATTCCGCTGCATAGGACTTAGACAAGGTACCAAGAGGGCTTCTTGACACCCAAAGTCCCTCCGGAGTAAATTGGACTTCATCCCCCATCCCATAGTCTGCCAGGAGGCGCGTTTGCAGAGTGTTGGAGAAAGGGGGGCATGTCCTCCTTAGATTTTAGCAACCCCACTGTGTGGGACTTACTGCAGGCAACAAGAGGGGTAGTTGGCCCCCAAGGACATCCTTGGGGGCCAACTACCCCTCCTATTACCTCCAGTAAGTCCCACACAGCAGGATTGCTAAGTTCTCATAGCAGGCCACGCCCCCTTTGCCCACCACTCTGCAAACGCACTCCCTGGCATGCTCTTGGATGGGGATTGAAGTCCCCTTCGCTGCTGGGGGTGCTTTAGGGGCCAACTAGCCTACGTCTTACCTCCAGTAAGCCCCACACAGTGTGGCCCCCCTCCCGAGGCCAATTTCGGCCCCGGGACCCCATCCCCCGGGGCATGGCCACATATTTAATATTTTTTTTTAAGGAGGGGGGCTGCGTGGCCCCCCTCCTGAGGCCATTTTTGGCCCCGGGGACCCCATCCCCCGGGGCTGTGCCTCTATATTTTTTTTATTTTTTATTTTTAATCCGGGAGTGGGGCCGTGCTCCAGCCCTGCCATAGCAAACAGCAATGTCCTGGGGGTGGGTACCCCGGGACATTGCAGGAACTGGCCTTGGGGGGTGGCGGTCCCCAGGGCCATCAAGGGCTCCAGGAGGGGGCCGCGCGGCCCCCCTCCCTCCATTTGCATAGCCCCGTGGAGGTGGTGGTCCCCGGGGCTGGGGGTCCACAACGGACCCCCGTATTTAAATATTCAATGCCCGGGGAGGTGGTGGTCCCTGGGGCAGTGTGGGGAGGGGCAGGAGCACCCCACACACTTTTATTTGTAATTGCATCCCCAGGGAGGTGGCAGTCCCCGGGGATTGGGGGGCCAGTGAGGCCCCCTCCTTTTAAATTTGAATGCCCCGGGGAGGTGGTGGTCCCCGGGGCAGCATGGGGGGTTGGGACCCCCATGCCTTTATAAACAAAGCCCCGGGGCTGCGGGGGCTCCGTGGGCCCCGTGGGCCCCCGCAAATTAATCACCGATTGCCCCCGGGACCTGGCCCACCCGGGAGCTTTTTGAAAACGAAGCGTTTTTTTAATTTTTATTTTCACGGCAGGATTCGCGACCCCAACGCGAATTCTGCCGTTTTAAAAAAAAATGCTTTTTTGGGCCCTGGGGGTCCTTGTGGGACCCCCTGAGCAGGCCTAGGGGGTCAGGTTATTTCTACCCTGCCCCCTTTTCTTCTTTTTCAACCTTTTTTCCACTCTTTTCTTGTGACTCGGTTACCGAGTCACAAGATGGCTGCCAACACTTCCTGGTTTGGAGTGTTGGCAGCCAATCAGAGTGAAGCTTGTGCCAGGGAGGGTTCGCGAGGCCGGCCGCTCAAATCCAGTCAAAAAGGGTGCCCCTTATGGAAGAGCCACAAGGCCAGAGAAGTGGCCACGCCCACTGGGGCGGTTCAAGTGAATTTAAACTGAGTTGCACATTGCCGATCCTGCTCTACATGTGTTTGTCAATGATTAAGAGTCAGGAGGACTCGAAACGCATCTGGCAGTTAACCTACGATGACGTCTTTGTCAAAACCTGCATGCAGCCCCGTGAATAAAGTTGCTGGAAAACAATTTACCTGTTGTGGCTCTTCCATAAGGGGCACACTTTTTGACTGGATTTGAGCGGCCGGCCTCGGTCGCGGAAGTAGCCCCGCTGCAAGCGCAGCGTTCCTGAGGTGAGGCCACTGGGTGTCATCATAAAGGGAGGTAATCCTGTCACGGAGGATTAAGAATGCAGCATGTTTTTAACGAGATCGCACATCATCCCACTGGGGTTTTAAAGTGAACTTTGATTTCATGTATTTCAGGACGGACTCACTGGAGTATTAATCTTGTGCACTACGAAAACCACACGGCCAGAGAAGTGGCCATGCCCACTGGGGCGGTTCAAGTGAATTTAAACTGAGTTGCACATTGCCGATCCTGCTCTACATGTGTTTGCCAATGATTAAGAGTCAGGAGGACTCGAAACGTGTCTGGCAGTTAACCTACGATGACGTCTTTGTCAAAACCTGCATGCAGCCCCCGTGAATAAAGTTGCTGGAAAACAATTTACCTGTTGTGGCTCTTCCATAAGGGGCACCCTTTTTGACTGAATGTATATATATATATATATATATATATATTATCTACTTGCGGTCGCCAGTAGATAGTTATAGTTAGGACCTATTATCCATAGGAAATCCGCGACATTCTATTTGAAATAACGTTGGCGCAGGTTGACGAATCTTCGCGAAAGCTTCCAACTTGTTGGGGCGCTCCGCTCCTACCCTGAAAGTCTCGGGGTGATACGTCAAGCGGGGGCCGAGAAAAAAGGGGGGTCCCAAAATGCGTTTTCCCCATTCATTTTTCCATAGGAACCTTTAGTCGCAGCTACAGCCCGAACTGCTGAACGGAATTACACCAAATTTGGCAAAGAGGTAGCCCTTGGTTCAGACTGGTGCCTTTTGCTAAAATGGTGTAAATCCGTTCAGTAGTTCCTGAGAAATTCACAAGTAAAATCACATATATATCTATGGCCGCGTCGGATCCGCGTACCCTCAGTGCACCCTGCACGCACCGTCCCGATCACGAGCTGCATGCTAATTGGCTGTCAGCTGGCTGTCAACACTCCAAACCAGGAAGTGTTGGCAGCCATTTTGTCCCTCGGTAGAACCGAGGCACAAAAACAAGTGCGCAAAACGCACAAAGGGGGCAGGGTAGAAACACCCTGACCCCCTAGGCCTGCTCAGGGGGTCCCACAAGGACACCCTGGGCAGAAAAAAGCATTTTGTTTTTTTTTTAAAATCGGCAGGATGCGCTCAGGGTGCGCGGATCCTGCCGATTAGAAAAAAACCCCAGAGGAAACAAGTGAGCAAAACGCACAAAGGGAGCAGGGTAGAAACACCCTGACCCCCTAGGTCTGCTCAGGGGGTCCCACAAGGACCCCCTGGGCAGAAAAAAGCATTTAAAAAAAAAAAAAATTGGCGGGATGCGCTCAGGGTGCGCGGATCCCGCCGAGAAAAAAAAAAATCGAAGCGCGGTCTCCCGCGCTTGTTGTTAATTTGCCCCCGGGTGGGCCAAGTCCCGGGGGCATGGTGGGGGGGTTTAGATTTAATGTGGGGGGCCTCTAAGGCCCCCCAAGCCCCGGGGACCGCCACCCCCCGGGGCTTTAAAAACATAATGGTGCGGGAGGGCTCTTGGCCCTCCCGCAGCCCCGGGGACCGCCACCCCCCGGGGCTTCTTTTTAAAAAAAAAAATTTGACCTGTGTGGGGGGGCTCCTGCCCCCCCACACGCCCCGGGGACCGCCACCTCCCCGGGGCTGTGCACTGGATGGGAGGGGGGCCGTGCGGCCCCCGTCCTGGAGCCCTTGATGGCCCTGGGGACCGCCACCCCCCAGGGCCGGCTCCTGCAGTGTCCCAGGGTGCCTACCCCCGGGACACTGCTGTTTGCAATGACAGGACGGGAGCCTCGCGGCTCCCGTCCTGTCATTGCAAACTTGCTTTGGATATTGGAGCGAGAGCAGGAAACCTGCTCTCGCTCCAATATCCAAGCAAATTGCTTTCCACATGGGGAGCAGCATGTTAGCTGCTCCCCATGTGAAAAGCAATGCCGGCTCCCAAGGGACGCGGGGAGCCGTCGGGACTGTGGGGGTTTGGGGACCCCCACAGTCCCCAACGAGAGGCCAGGCCCCGGGGGATGGGGTCCCCGGGGCCATAAGTGGCCAGGGAGGGGGCCACGCAGCCCCCTACCCTAAAAATTTTTTAAAAAAATATTTAAAGGCCGGCCCCGGGGATGGCGTTCCGGGGCCTTAAATGGCCTGAGGAGGGGGCCACGCAGCCCCCTCCAAATTTTTAATAAAAAAAAAAGAGGGCTTGCCCCGGGGGATGGGGTCCCCGGGGCCAATACAGGCCCAGGGAAGGGGGCGAATTGCAAAACACACAAGATGATGGACGGAATGTTGCACAATGGCAAACATTCACCCCCAGTCACAGATCTGGGTTTAATCCATCGTTATTTTGCTTCACCACGCCACCCCAGTTCAGACATGGCCATATGCAAATCAGTCTTGACCCTGTGCCTCATGGGAACAGTCCAGACCGAACTGCCAAGCCATGTCTTCCCTGGACCGGAATCAAGCATCCTAGGACCGGTTTCGGGCATTCAGCCACGCGGCCCCCTTCCCGTTTTTTTTTAAATTTATTAAAAAAAAACCAACTCCTCAGGCCCCGGGGGATGGGGTCCCCAGGGGCAAAAAGTGGCTGAGGGAAGGGGGGCCACGCAGCCCCCCTCCCAATAAAAAAAAAAAAAAAAGACCGGCATCGTGCCGGAGGCCCCGCCCCCCTCCCTGCAGCAGTCTGCAAACGCGCCCCCTGGCGCGTTTTGAGAAGGGGAAGTAATTCCCCTTGAATACTGGGGGTCCCTGGGGGCCACCTAGCCCACCAGGAACCTCCAGTATGTGCCAGGGGGCTGGGTTGCAGAGAGGTGTACAGAGGCCACGCCCCTTTTTACACCTCTCTGCAATGCAGCTCTGTGGCGCTTTTTGGAAGTACATGGTGCGCTAGTTGGACTCCAGGGACCCTCAGGATTCAAGGGGACTTAATCCCCCAACTTAAAACGCGCCACGGGGCGCGTTTGCACAGTGGTGAAGGGAGGGGGCGGGGCTTCAGGTGACATGTGTGCAAACAGGCCCCATGGCGCGTTTTAAGATGAGGAATTAAATCCCCTTCAATCCTGAGGGTCCCTGGGGGCCAAGTAGCCCAACAGGTACGTCCAGAAAGCGCCACAGAGCTGCGTTGCAGAGAGGTGTAAAAAGGGGTGTGGCCTCTGTACACTTCTCTGCAACGCAGCCCCTGGCGCATACTGGAGGTTCCTGGTGGGCTAGTTGGCCCCCAGGGACCCTCATGATTCAAGGGGACTTAATCCCCCAACTTAAAACGCGCCACGGGGCGCGTTTGCACAGATGTCACCTCAGGCCCCGCCCCTCCCTTCACCATTGTGCAAATATTCCTCTAAAATCAGCCGAAATACGAATTCCGATTTACTCACCTGTTATCAGGAGAGACCTCAGTGCTGCATCTTTCAGCCCAGTACTGGTCCTGAAAAATAATTTTAACCGTACTTACCAGTAACTTGAATTTCCTTCCATAGGCTAACATTGACTGGTTTCACTTAGAAATTCTTCTAAGTGTCGATTTTTGAAACATACAAATATTCCTCTAAAATCAGCCGAAATACGAATTCCGATTTACTCACCTGTTATCAGGAGAGACCTCAGTGCTGCATCTTTCAGCCCAGTACTGATCCTGAAAAGTAATTTTAACCGTACTTACCAGTAACTTGAATTTCCTTCCATAGGATATCATTGACTGGTTTCACTTGGAAATTCTTCTAAGTGTGGAGTTTTGGAACTTTATAATATTCCTCTAAAATCAGCCGAAATACGAATTCCGATTTACTCACCTGTTATCAGGAGAGACCTCAGTGCTGCATCTTTCAGCCCAGTACTGATCCTGAAAAGTAATTTTAACCGTACTTACCAGTAACTTGAATTTCCTTCCATAGGATATCATTGCCTGCTTTTTGCTGAAAATGTTTCTGTGTTGATTTTTGAAACATACAAATATTCCTCTAAAATCAGCCGAAATAGGAATTCCGATTTACTCACCTGTTATCAGGAGAGACCTCAGTGCTGCATCCTTCAGCCCAGTACTGGTCCTGAAAAGTAATTTTAACCGTACTTACCAGTAACTTGAATTTCCTTCCATAGGCTAACATTGACTGGTTTCACTTGGAAATTCTTCTAAGTGTGGAGTTTTGGAACTTTATAATATTCCTCTAAAATCAACCGAAGTACGAATTTCAATTTACTCACCTGTTATCAGGAGAGAACCCAGTGCTGCATCTTTTAGCCCAGCACTGACCCTGAAAAGTAATTCTAACCGTACTTACCAGTAACTTATATTTCCTTCCATAGGAATCCATTGTCTGGTTTTCAGCAGAAAAGTTTCAGTGTCGATTTTCACAAACTACAAATATTCCTTAAAAATCGCCTGTGTGACTTAAACGCATTCTTTCAACTGTTTACAGGAGATGCACCAGTGCTGGTTCCAGGATCCACCTCTGAGTAAGAAAAAGTAACGATAACACTACTTACCTGCTAAGTGAATTTCCTCCCATAGGATAACATTGGTGATTCTATATGAAAAAGTTTCTAAGTGTCAACTTTTAAAATACAATAATATTCCTTAAAAATCACTACTGTAACCAAAACGCTTTTACTCAACTGTTTACAGGAGATGTCCCAGGACTGAATCTAGGATCTAGTCCTGTGGTTAGAAAAAGTAATCCATAAAGTAACTAATTGCATTTAACTAGAAATTCACATTGAGCTCAATGTTGCATTGTTTTTGAAATTGTGTTGCCCATTGCAACAACTGTAACTACTGTACTTAAAAGTCTATTGCCTATTTGCAAAGTATTTAAACTAAAGTAATTCATTCTGAGAAAGTATATTTTTTTAATGTAATGTATAATGTAATTACAATGTAATTTAAAAAATAAAATATCTAAAAATAAATAGTTTAAAAAAATGTTGTAAATCAGTATCAAAAAAATAAATATAACAATTAATACATTTAAAAATTGTCATTTACAACTTTGAAATTCACTGAAAAAACCATAGGTTTCAGACACGTTATAGTTAGGAATTAGCATTTAAAAAACCTTTGAAATTCACTGAAAAAACCATAGGTTTCAGACACTTTATAGTTAGGAATTAGCATTTAAAAAACCTTTGAAATTCACTGAAAAAACCATAGGTTTCAGGCACGTTATAGTTAGAAATTAGCATTTAAAAAACCTTAGAAATTCACTGAAAAAACCATAAGGTTTTAGGGACAGTTATAGTTAGTTGGACATTGCACTCGTACAAAACCCGTGAAATTCCCCCGTTATAGTTAGTTCAGGTAACTATAACTCGCGCCCATAATGCACTGCTGATGACGTCACATATTACATCACTCATGACATGGTCAGTGACATCACTGATGACATCACTGATGACATCTCAAATGACATCACTGATGACATCACTGATGACATCATCCATGTGAGAATTTAATGCATCTTCTCACACCCTAATATAAGTTTTGAAACACCCACTCTAAATTACAGACTGCCATTCTCAAAACCATACACACTCCAATACCAATAAGTACATACCCACTCACTGATTCTTAGGTCTACACACACACATCTACTCACTCACCCGTACAGTCACTCATACTTACAGTCACTCAGTACAGGACTATCATATGCACTCATACACCTATATAAACACTCACACAACGCAACTCATCCATAGAGGTACTCACACACCTAGTCAGTCATGCAAATAATTAATCACACTCCAATTTACTCACCTATACAGTTATACACACCAGCTCACTTACTCATAAAAATACTAGCACATTCTTACGCTCTTATGCAATCACTGATGCAAGCACACACTCATCCATATAGCCACTCTCACAATCACACACTCTCACTTATAGCCATTTATATACTCCAACACACATATATACTGCCTTTCACATATGTAGTTACTCACACATGTACCACTGAGATATACATTCAATCACTAACACACTCATACACACACTCACCCACCCATACAGTCCATCACAGACGCACTCTTGAAACCATGCACCCAGTGAATCACCCACTCACACATCTATGCACAGAGTCACACACACCCCACCCACACAAACACTGAGGCACCCATACAGATACTCAGAGAACCAATCCATAACCCATATAGACACTCATTTAGCTAGTCAGAAACCCATGCAGCTGCTTACACAACAACAGACAGACGGATACAGACATTCACACAGTTTAGTCACTCACCCATGCATCCAGTAAGATACGTTTAATCACTCACTTATAGACTCAGTCACGCACCTACTAAATCATCCATTCAGGCGCTTCTACACCCACTCATTCTTCAATACGCCTTTCCCTATATATATTAAACATATTTAAACTTTACAGAAACACACAGTCACTGGATGATGTCATCAGTGATGTCATTTGAGATGTCATCAGTGATGTCATCAGTGATGTCACTGACCATGTCATGAGTGATGTAATATGTGACGTCATCAGCAGTGCATTGCGGGGGCGCGAGTTATAGTTACCTGAACTAACTATAACGGGGGAATTTCACGGGTTTTGTACGAGTGCAATGTCCAACTAACTATAATTATGGTTTTTTCAGTGAATTTCTAAGGTTTTTTAAATGATAATTTCTAACTATAACGTGCCTGAAACCTATGGTTTTTTCAGTGAATTTCAAAGGTTTTTTAAATGCTAATTCCTAACTATAACGTGTCTGAAACCTATGGTTTTTTCAGTGAATATATATATATATAAATATGTATATATATATTATCTACTGGCGGTCGCCAGTAGATAGTTATAGTTAGGACCTATTTTCCATAGGAAATTTGCAACATTCTATTTCCGGTCTGCTCCTATCCTGAAAGTTTCGGGGTGATTCGGCAAGCGGGGGCCGAGAAAAAAGGGGGGTCCCAAAACGTGTTTTCTCCATGTTAATTCCCATAGGAAATTTTAGACACGGCTACAGCCCGAACTGCTGAACGGAATTACACCAAATTTGGCAAAAAGGTAGCGCTTGGTTCAGAAAGTGACCTTTTTTTTAAATGGTGGAAATCCGTTCAGTAGTTGCGGAGAAATTCAAAAAATAAGAGTCAAAAAATCAATTTCCCATAGGAAACTTTATGCAAGGCTACAGCTTGAACTGCTGAACGGAATTACACCAAATTTGGCAAAGAGGTAGTTCTTGGTTCAGAAAGAACCCTTTTTGTTAAATGGTGTAAATCCGTTCAGTAGTTCCTCAGAAAATCAAAAGTAAAAACACATATATATCTGGGCGGAGCCTAACCACACATGTCATCGTGAGATCTGATTGGCTGTCAGCACTTCATCCTGGAATTGCTGGCAGCCATCTTGGGACCAATATAAATGATAGTACCCCATTGAAATGCATTGTAGTGAATCGAAGATTTTGAGGGTTACCAAAAGGAGAACTATAAAGGGAGATACAGACTTTAGTTACATTAGAATTCATTTGTTGATGGTACCATACTAATTTCAGGAATTGTGGTGTGTTCTAAGGTGATTTTACCCTGTAAAAAACCTTCTGCTGGGATATCATGAATCATGTTTGAGAGAAAACTATTTTCACATGCTTGTCCCATACAGTTTTGGAAGGTGCTCCAGAAGCTAAAATAAGAGCATATTTTCTGTAAATTCACATTATCTTTCTCAGTCATGTGAGAATGAAGTCTGACATTCTCAGTAAAACATGTACATCCAACAAGGGCAGAGACTGTCAGTTGATTCCTTTGTGTTCTACTGCAGCTTCCCAGAGTGTTCTAAAGAACAACTAGAGTGCTAACAGCCTTACTTATGACAAAAGTATGGCACACCTGAAGCCATCTTGATTGGAATAAACTGGTAACACTTAAAACATTTAATTTAAAAAGGAACAAAATTATGGGGTTCATTTTGTCATAGAAAGTATGGTTAGTGCTGTAGAAAGAAAAATTAGGACATGTTTCAAGTGTGATCTCAAATATCTTCCTGTTATATTTCAACAGGAGCAGCCTGTCAGTTGATGCCTTTGTGTTCTACTGCAGCTTCCCAGAGTGTTCTAAAGAACAACTAGAGCGCTAACAGTCTTACTTATGACAAAAGTATGGCACACCTGAAGCCATCTTGATTGGAATAAACTGGTAACACTTAAAACATTTAATTTAAAAAGGAACAAAATGAGGGGGTTCATTTTGCCATAGAAATTATGGTTAGTGCTGCAGAAAGAACATTTAGGGCATGTTTTAAGTGAGATCTAAAATCCTCTTCTATTTCATTAGAAAATTCTGACATGCAGACTGAAACAATCACTTTCAATACCAGCAGTAGACTTCCAGTTAACTCCCTGGTGAGCAGTAGCTTTACTACAGTGATCTAATGAACAACTAGAGTGCTAACATTCTGAATTTATGGCAAATGTGTGACACATCTGAATGCCTTCTTGATGGAATCAAAGTAAAAAACTGAAAGCATTTCCTACTGAGGAGACTACAGTAAATGACGAAATTAGGAAACTTCATAACAAATAAGTCTCCCAAGATGGCCACCAGAGAAAAAAGAGCCCAAATGTAGCACAAATATCACCCAGATGTAGCCCACATATAGCCCAATGACAGAAGTGTGCAAAGCACTTTTTATTTTTAGTTTTTCTGCAGTTTTATATAGTGCAAACTGGTCAGGTATTGGAGAGTTATATCTTACTTGGACCCCTTATTGCGTATTTTGCACGAAGTACATGAGATTGATCTTGCGAAACATTGACCTTTACGATTCTGTTAACCTGAAGTTGCTCTGAACCGGGCTTTGTAACACCCGTTTTTACCTACTGGTTTTAATTAATTCTCACTGTATTGTATTAGGAAAGAGGATTTACTGTTTTTATGTACACTTTTATGGTCTATGTTTCTAAATCAGATCAAATAAAGTTTAATGAATTCTGTGGCAGGACGGAGGCGAGGATTATGCATATCTTCCTCACTTTATTTGCATAGCAGTTCAAAGAAAACGTAATACAACAATCATTAAACAAAAGACTACACAACCCATGAACCATTAGGGGGGTAGTCTCCAAGGCAACTATAGTCCAATCATATCACAGTCCATCGTATATAATATCGTGACGTCCCTTCCGCTTCCTCTTTCTTCACTGCTCGTCAGTTAAGTGCATTCCTTACATTCTTGGCTTAATCTGACATTGTTGCTGTTTGTATAGCGGTTTCTTGTGCACGTTATTAGCATTATTGCCTTGGTATTGTTTTATATTCCCTGCGCAGCAGGCTCTTGCCCGAGCGTGTTCTCCCCCTCGCAGTTTCTCCCGCTGTGTGCTCTGCGTGCGGTGAGATCCTGTCAGGCGCGTCTGGTCCGAGCGAGGCAGCTCCGTCGAGCGCTCCCGCTGGTCTTTACGCGCGTTTGGGAATCCGGTCACTCCTTTAGTGTCCGCTTGATTCCAGACCAACCCTCGCCTAATTTTGACACCGCTACGCGGTGATTTCCCCACACGGCCACGTTAGTGACCAGCGCCACCTGGTGGTGGTAATTGGTATTGCGCCTCAGTCTATTCTTTTAACAGCTTCGGGGAAAGCCCAGCTGTTGGAGCACCAGCGAGGGGGCTGCCTTAAGGATTTTAAGGGCATTTGTTCTGTGCTCACACCCTCTGCTATCATGTCTTCTCCAGACGACCATTTTTACTCCTCCTACCAGGAAGTGGAGGAGAAATGGCCCCCCAACATCTCCCTCCAGCAGTGGACCAAGCCCTCTCTCTGGCTATTTCTAGGGCGCTGGCTCCTCTTAGGGATCAGGTTGATAAGCTGTCGAAAAGCATCCCTGGGGTGTTCAGTGACCCAGATCTGGTGGTGGCGGGTCCCAGTAGCTCCCAGATGGGGAATAAAAGGGCCGTTAAGCATAACGCGGGGCACTTGGAAGGATTTGATCAACTTACGGAGACCTTCCTCAAGAGTGCGCGAACGCTAAAACATGCACCCTGCCGGGAGGAGGAGGGGCCCGGAGAAAATTGCGACACTGTCACCACTATTATAGACCCCGACGGCGGGTTTCCCTTAGAGGGAGAGGGTGTATCGGAGGACGATTTCTCCTCCGATGAGGATAAGGACTCGGGGCGTCCCTGGCGTCCTGAGTCCCACTCCTCTCAGTCCCCGGTTGGGGACGGGGTCCACTCAGACATGTTCCAGCCTACCCAAATTTACCATCCTAGGTCAGCGGAGTGGACACCTGACGCCAAAGTGGCAGAGTATGTGGTGGGGAAAATCCATCAACCCCTTGAAAGGGAGGTCAGGAATAGGATGAGGGGAGAATGCCCCAGGCCCTCACTGAAGGGGAAGGTGGCACACACGCCTGAAATTGATGAGAAACTATGTACCTTTTTCTCCAAGTATATGAGCGATCCCAAGAAAGGAATTGATAGGTCTTGGACGTGGTAGAGCCCTTGACCCAAATTATTCAATTGACGGAGCGTTCCAAAGAGTCAGGATCCCCTTTGTCCACGGATATTGTGGCTGGTTGGGCGCACTACCCTAAACCCTAAAACACTACCCCCTCCACTACCCAAACACCACTGCACTACCCTAAACCCTAAAACACTACCCCCAGCACGACACCCTACACTACCCAAACATAACTGCACTACCCTAAACTCTAAAACACTACCACCAGCACGACTCCCTACACTACCCAAACACCACTGCACTACCCTAAACCCTAAATCTACCCACAGCACAACCCCCTACACTACACAAACACCACTGCACTACCCTAAACCCTAAAACACTACCCCCAGCACGACCCCTTCACTACACAAACAAGCACTGCACTGCCTTAAACCCTAAAACACTACCCCCAGCACAACCCCCTACACTACACAAACACCACTGCACTACCATAAACCCTAAATCTACCCCCAGCATGACCCACTACACTACACAAACACCACTGCACTACCCTAAACCCTAAAACACTACCCCCAGCACAACCCCGTTTACTACCTAAACACAACTGCACTACCCTAAACCCTAAAACACTACCCCCAGCACGACCCCCTTCACTACCCAAACACAACTGCACTACCCTAAACTCAAAAACACTACACCCAGCACGACCCCCTACACTACCCAAACACCACTGCACGACCCTAAACCCTAAAACACGACCACCTACACTACACAAACACCACTGCACTACCCTAAACCCTAAAACACTAGAACCCAGCAACACCCCCTACAGTACACAAACACCACTGCACTACCCTAAACCCTAAAACACTACCCCCTACACTACACAAACACCACTGCACTACCCTAAACCCTAAAACACTACCCCCAGCACGACCCCCTACAGTACACAAACACCACTGCACTACCCTAAACCCTAAAACACTACCCCTACACTACCCAAACACCATTGCACTACCCTAAACCCTAAAACACTACCCCCAGCATGACCTCCTACACTACACAAACACCACTGCACTACCCTAAACCCTAAAACACTACCCCCAGCACGACCCCCTAGACTACCCAAACACCACTGCACTACCCTAAACCCTAAAACACTACCCCCAGCACGACTCCCTACACTACACAAACACCACTGGACTACCCTAAACCCTAAAACACTACCCCCAGCACGACCCCCTACACTACCCAAACACCACTGCACTACCCTAAACCCTAAAACACTACCCCCAGCATGACCCCCTACACTACACAAACACCACTGCACTACCCTAAACCCTAAAACACTACCCCCTACACTACACAAACACCACTGCACTACCCTAAACCATAAAACACTACCCCCAGCATGACCCCCTACACTATACAAACACCACTGCATTAATCTAAACCCTAAAACACTAACCCCAGCACGACCCCCTCACAACACAAACACCACTGCACTACCCTAAACCCTAAATCGACCCCCAGCACGACCCCCTACACTACCCAAACACCACTGCCATACCCTAAACCCTAAAACACTACCCCAGCATGAACCCCTAAACTACCCAAACATCACTGCACTACCCTAAACCCTAAAACACTGCCCCCAGCACTACCACCTACACTACACAAACACCACTGCACTACCCTAAACCACTACCCCAGCACTACCCCCTACACTACCCAAACACCACTGCACTAACATAAACCCTAAAACACTACCCCCAGCACAACCCCCTACACTACACAAACACCACTGCACTACCCTAAACCCTAAAACACTACCCCCAGCACGACTCCCTACACTACCCAAACACCACTGCACTACCCTAAACCCTAAATCTACCCCCAGCACGACCCCCTACACTACCAAAACACCACTGCACTACCCTAAACCATAAAACACTACCCCCAGCATGACCCCCTACACTACACAAACACCACTGCACTACCCTAAACCCTAAAACACTACCACCAGCATGACCCCCTACACTACTCAAACACCACTGTACTACCCTAAACCCTAAAACACTACCCCAGCACGACCCCCTACACTACCCATACACCACTGCACTACCCTAAACCCTAAAACACAACCCCCAGCATGACCCCCTACACTACTGCACTATCCTAAACCCTAAAACACTACCCCCAGCACGACCCCCTACACTACCCAAACACCACTGCACTACCCTAAAACACTACCCCCAGCATGACCCCCTACACCACCCAAACATCACTGCACTACCCTAAACCCTAGAAAAGAAACCCCCACCCCATGCCCAATCCCCCTTACCTCTCACTCCTCGTGGTTCCTCTCTCCTCATGGTTCCTGCTTCACATCGTCTCTGAGGGGCGGTGCATGTCGTTGTGAGGAAACGGAACAGCCTCTGTTTCCTTACAACGACATGGATCGTCTACATGTTTTTTAGAACGCATGGTCATTTACCATACATACCTTTACAACAAAATTTGTTGTAAAGGCATGCGTGGTAAATGACCATGCGTTCTAAAAATGCGTAGTAATGACTTCGTGATGTACAACGCATGCGTGGTAATGCATGCGTTGTAATGGTATCGCAAAGTAAAAAGTCGTTGTAACGGATGTTTACCGATCGAAGCTGGCCCCTGTTCTTCAGTGAGACGTTTATTTGATTAATTAGGAGGAAGGAATGTGGTTTTTTTACCGAAAAGTGCATTCCCGGCTGTTGTATTGTGAAAGTGTCCGCGTGGCCTGGTTTCACTTCCGGTGAGAGAGTGGAAGAGTCTGTTTGGATCTAAAGGAGTTCTGTTGTTGGACGGGGCCGGCCCGACATGTCATCAGAAAACATAGCTAATGGAAAGCGTACTCCCTGAAGTGTGGAGCAGTGCCATGAGAGGTCAACGAGTGTGCGTCCCACCGCAGTATGACCGTACCGCGTGACCCATGTGCCACCTCCAGGGTACGGGAGGCAGAAGCGGCATCGCAGGTCCTCTTGAAGACCGTTGTAGCACTAATTCTACATTTTGGTACTAGGGCATTTTAACTTTGTTGTTCCTGCCAGATACAAAGAGAAGATCCTGTGTTATTCAGTGCCCTTGTTACCTTTTTTGTGGATTGTGGTGCTTGTCACTTCGCTGCCCCGCCTGTGCACTCGACTGGGCACCCCACCTCGTGTGCCATCTGCAGGGCCTTTGCCCTCGGATCACTGGTTTCGGTTTCTGGAGTGGCAACATAAACAGTTGCTCCCAAATGTAAATGTAAATGTAAATCCAGTACTTGTATAGCGCACGAATCACCCCCGAAGGGGTATCTCGGCGCTGGGGGCCGTTGGGAAGATTAAGCGAGCTATTGCCCAGAGTCGCATGGTGCTGGGCAGACCCCTGCCACCGGAGCCAGGGATCGAACCGTGATCCCCAGCGTCCAGCGTCAGTCGCCCTGGCCGCGGCGACTGACTAATCCCAAAGGACTAGCCTGAACACTTAGGTGAATATCCCCTGCACCAGCATTCCACGGAAATTCTTTCCTAGCTCTCCCACGTCAACGAGGACGTCATAATAGCACGGCTCCACTCGCGACACCGTATGACGTAATCGGAGCCATAAGAGGATCTCGTCGGCGTGCTGACGTCAGTTCCACCCATTTTTTCCGTGCCACCGAGGCAAACAGGGGACCGAGACATTTTCACATGTATACATAGTATAATAAATATATATATATTCACTGAAAAACCATAGGTTTCAGGCACGTTATAGTTAGAAATTAGCATTTAAAAAACCTTAGCAATTCACTGAAAAAGCCATAGGTTTCAGACACGTTATAGTTAGAAATTAGCATTTAAAAAACCTTAGAAATTCACTGAAAAAACCATAGGTTTCAGGGGCGTTATAGTTAGTTGGACATTTCACTCGTACAAAACCATAGAAATTCCCCCGTTATAGTTAGTTCAGCTAACTATAACTCGCGCGCCCGCAATGCACTGCTGATGACGTCACATATTACATCACTCATGACATGGTCAGTGACATCACTCATGACATCACTGATGACATCTCAAATGACATCACTCATGACATCACTGATGACATCATCCAGTGAATGTGTGTTTTTCTGAAAATTAAATATGTTTTTTAAATATGTATATCTCAAGGTCGATGGAAGAATAAATGGGTATATAAGTGTCTAAATGGTTGGTTTTTTTTGTAAAATTGATTGTAAAACTGACTAAGTGTATCTTAGTGAATACATGGGTTAGTGAGTAATGTTTAAATATGAAAATATCTGTATCAGTCTCTCACTTTGTGTATAAGTGGCTGCATGGGTTGGTGAGTAGCTACATGAGTGTCTATATGGGTTATTAGTTGGTTTTTTGAGTATCAGTATGAGTGTCTGAGTGTCTGTATGGTTCGGTGGGGGTATTACTTAGTGCATAGATGCATGAATGAGTGACTCACTGTTTGTATGTGTTGAAGACAGCATGTGTGCAGGACTGTATAGGTGGATGAGTATGTGTATGGGTGTGTTAGTGAGTGAATGACTGTCTCAATAGTGTCTTTATGAGTAACTACATATGTTTTAAACTAGTATATGTGAGTATTGGTGTATATAAGTGAGTATATGTGAGAGTGAGAGATTGGAAGAGTTCCTGTACAAATAAGTAGGTGTTTCTATAAGTGATTGTTTAAGAGAGTAAGTATGTGTAAGTTTCTGTAGAAGTAAGTGTGGTAGTGTGTGTATAACTGTATATGCAAGTAAATGGATGTTTGATATTTTGTTTGCATGTGTTACTATGTGAGTGAGTAACTCTATGGATGAGTGGCGGTGTGTAACAGGATGTATAGGTGTATGAGTACATATGATGAGTGAGTACATGTATGAGTGACTGTATAGGGACTGTTGGTGAATGAGTGGATGTGTGTGTAGATCTTGGAATTACTGAATAGGTGTGTTGTAACTGGTATTGGTATGTCCATTGTTTTGAAAATGTTAGTTTGTATTTTTGAGTGTGTGTATCAAAGGTTATATTAGGGTGAGAGGAGGTCTGCCACTCTATCACAAGGATGATGTCATCAGTGATGTCATCAGTGATGTAATATGTGACATCATCAGCAGTGCATTGCGGGCGCGCGAGTTATAGTTAGCTGAACTAACTATAACAGGGGAATTTCTATGGTTTTGTACGAGTGAAATGTCCAACTAACTATAACGCCCCTGAAACCTATGGTTTTTTCAGTGAATTTCTAAGGTTTTTTAAATGCTAATTTCTAACTATAAAGACTGAAACCTATGGCTTTTTCAGTGAATATATATATATGATGTGATCAAGGCCCTCCGGGGCTGAAACGCGTTGTGGCCGGCAACTGCTGAAGGGAAACAAGAAAGCACTATTTTACATTTAAATCGGTGTCCGTGCTTCTATCTCAGCGAGGAAAACAAGCCAGTGAGGAGTGGAGGAGATTGGCGCATATATATATATATATTCACTGAAAAAACCATAGGTTTCAGGGCTGTTATAGTTAGTTGGACATTTCACTCATACAAAACCATAGAAATTCCACCGTTATAGTTAGTTCAGCTAGCTATAACTCGTGCCCCCGCAATCCACTGCTGATGACGTTACATATTACATCATTCATGACATGGTCAGTGACATCACTGATGACATCACTGATGACATCTCAAATGACATCACTGATGACATCACTGATGACATCATCCAGTGACTGTGTGTTTCTGTAAAAAAAAAAATATATATATATATGCCAAGCTGTATTGAAGAATGAGTGGTTGTATAAGTGTCTGTATGGAGGATTTACTAGGTACGTGACTGACTGTATAAGTGAGTGATTAAATGTGTCTTACTGAATGCATAGGTTAGTGACTAAACTGTGTGAAAGTCTGTATCAGTCTGTCTGTTGTGTAAGCTGCTGCATGGGTTGGTGAGTAGCTGCATGAGTGTCTATATGACTTATTGATTGCTTGCCTGAGTATTTGTATGGCTGCCTGAGTGTGTATGTGTGTGTGGGTGGGAGGTGTGTGACTCTGTGCATAGATGTGTGAGTGGTTGATTCACTGGGCGTATGGCTTCAAGAGTGCATGTGGAAACAGCTGTATGGGTGGGTGAGTGTGTGTATGGGTGTGTTGGTGAGTGAATGGATGTTTCAGTGGTACATGGGCAATTAATTACATATGTAAAAGGCAGTATATGTGAGTGATGGTGTATATAAATAACTATATGTGAGAGTCAGTAATTGTGAGAGTCGCTGCATGGATGAGTGTGTATTTGTATCAGTGATTCTATAACAGAGTAATTATGTGTTAGTATCTGTATGAATAAGTGAGCTGGTGTCTGTATAACTGTATAGGTTAGTAAATGGAAGTATGATTGATTCTTTGCATGACTGACTAGCTGTGTGAGTAACTCTGGATATGTGGCAGTGTGTGAGTGTCTGTATAGGTGTATGAGTGCATATGATAGTGTTGTATTGATGTGTGACTACATGTATGAGTGACTGTATGGGTGAATGAGTGGATGTGTGTGTAGACCTAGGAATCAGTCAGTGCATATTTAGTAACTGGTATTGATGTGTCTATTTTTTCGAAATTGGTAGTCTGTATTTTAGAGTGGGTGTATCAAAGGTTATATTCAGGTGTGAGGAGGTGCATCAGATTTTCACGTGGATGATGTCATCAGTGATGTCATCAGTGATGTAATTTGAGATGTCATCGGTGATGTCATCAGTGATGTCACTGACCATGTCATGAATGCTGTAATATGTGACGTCATCAGCAGTGGATTGCGGGGGTGCGAGTTATAGTTAGCTAAACTAACTATAACAGTGGAATTTCTATGGTTTTGTATGAGTGAAATGTCCAACTAACTATAACGTCCCTGAAACCTATGGTTTTTTCAGTGAATTTCAAAGGTTTTTTAAATGCTAATTTCTAACTATAACGTCTGTAAAACCTATGGTTTTTTTCAGTGAATTTCTAAGGTTTTTTAAATGCTAATTTCTAACTATAACGTCTGTAAAACCTACGTTTTTTTCAGTGAATTTCTAAGGTTTTTTAAATGCTAATTTCTAACTATAACGTCTGTAAAACCTATGGTTTTTTCAACGAATTTCTAAGGTTTTTTAAATGCTAATTTCTAACTATAACGTCTGTAAAACCTATGTTTTTTTTCAGTGCATTTCTAAGGTTTTTTAAATATTAAACTACTATTCTGCTATTTGTCATTAGTACTGTTTTTTCTAACTTTTCCACTACAGAAAAGAAAATAAACTGTAAAACTGTTGTGTAATGTAATATATTTCAGAAATTACAGTGTTACTTATCAAATAATACAACATAATTTAACATTTTGAAAACATAGTTTTGTCCCTTTTTCTGCTGTTTTCAGATTCTACTTAACTTCACTATTCACAGTGATGTCAGTGTAGTATCATCATAAACAGCTGGGGAAAAAAAACAATCAACTAGATTGTTAAAAAAAACCAAATGACTATTTCTTGCAACCACAATACCAAATCAACACAAATAACACATTCAATACTATTTCCAATTTTTAAATCTTACCTTTACTCTGTAGTTTCTGTTCACATTTTTCCCCAAGGCCAAATAATGTGTAGAATTTTTTTCCGAAATAATCCAGTATAAATTCCTTAAAGCATCTTCCCATTTTCCCTCTAGGCCGAATAATGTACCTAAAATTTTTGCTTAAGAAATATCAAGTATGAGTTGGGTAATTCATAAGGCAATCTCGATTTTATTTCCAAGTGTGTATCGTTGCAGTGACTCCAACCAGTATTACATTTTAAATACACAGTATAATGTCCACATGTAGTAGTAGCTCCAGCATGGAAAACAATAGCCAGTGTTGCGAATGTTCTTCCAGAAATAGATACTTGACTAGCAACAAAAAATTTTATTTTTATTTCCACTCTTCTTTCATTTGGTCTACAGCGTTGTAGCATTAAAATTACATATTTTCCATATCTTTCTAGGCATAATGTAGATAACATTTCTGATTGACAACGAGAACATTTCATATCATGATTTGCTTCTTTTACTAATTTCGGGAAAAGGTACAGATTTGCAGTCAGGTATTGTTAAATATAGAAATCGTTCTCTGTCAACTATAGTACTAGAAGTTATTGAACACTGTTCACATTTGTGATCCCATTTGTAACTGAGTCCAAATAAACTCTCAATCTGGATTCCTTCATCTTCTAATACTCCAAGCATAACTATCAGAAACTCTTGTGCATCTTGTTGTATATTAGGACTGAATGTTAAACATCCAGTACATGTATCCAAGAGTTGTCGAATACCAGAAGCAGTATGGATCTTACTTCTGTCAGTTCTCAATTGTTCAAATAAAGTATAAAGTGCAGAACATAATCTTTTTTCCTGACTTTCCATAATTTCACCATACAGATCTTCTAGATCAAATATAATGTTTAGAATAACATTACCATAGCAGTTGACACCAGAAGCATTTTCTAATTGGTATCCCACAACATCATCACTTGTTTCTATTTTCTGTTTCTTTGCATCTTTTCTTTTCTTTTGAATTTTTTTCTGCTTTTCAACCACACTTGATTCATCAACATGTTTGTGTTTTGAACACACAGCACGTTTTTCATAAATAGGATATTCACCTAAAGTTGGTGCATAAAGTCTTCTTAAACGATTATATTCTCTTACACAATTTACATCAGCACTAACCTTGTTTTCATCGAAATCAATTAAATACAAACCAAACAATGTTCTAACTCGAGATAATGCAACGTATGCCATTCCCTCTTTAAACACAGTTCTTCCAACATTTACTAAAGCATTATCTACACTTAAACCTTGACATTTATGAATGGATATTGTATATGCTAAACAGAAAGGAAACTGTTTTCTACGAACATACAAGTCTTTTACCAGCAAAAAACGTACAGCACAACGCCCAATTTGTTTCACCTCTGCAATCTGATCAAATTTAATTTTCAAGAATTCAATTGCATTTCTGTTTTGATATTTTACAAATTCAACAACTGTCCCTATTGCTCCATTCACTAAACCTTATTCTATATTCAAATTACGCCTCAAAATTACCCGACAATTTATACATACATCTAAAAAAAATTCTAAGCCAGCAGTTTTTGATACAGACTTTTCCAAAGAATCCAATTTAGTCTGTAGTTTATTTGAAAGAAGAATTGTTATTCCTTGATGCTCGCTTTTATCAATAGCTTCAATGTGAACTATTTCTTGATTTTCCAATTTCAGAAGCTCTTGATTAAATGTATAACACTCTTCCAGTGTAGGCATTAAGCAAAGTACTGACTTTTTTTCTGCAATGTTTTTGTACAGTACTCCTGCTGGTGTGTTTTCAGTTGTAAACAAGTTCTTTAGTAGATGACTTTGTAAAGCTTGTTTACCATGTTTGCTTAGAACACCAATTCTTACATCTTTCAGAATATTTCCATAATCTTCATCACTTGCTTGTCGCATATTCTGAGTGAGTTCTTTATATTCAAAATTTACCCAGAGATTCACATTTCCAATACTTCCCAAAGATTTCCTAGTGTCTTCATGTAGAAGAGTTTTAAAGACTGGTTCTCCTTTTACAGGAGTTAGTTGTAGCAGATCTCCAAATACAATTAAATGTTTTCCTCCAAAGAGAACGTCGTAATCTGTTTTTAATACATGTTGCATTCTTAAATGCACAAAAGCAAGCATTACGTTTGAGACCATGCTCACCTCATCAATAATTAAAAGTTTCATCTTCTTCAGCACTCTTGACACTTCATAAGAAGCTTCTCCAGACAACTTCTGAAATTCTAATTTATTATCATGCTCAACTGGTAACATTAGTAATCTATGCAAAGTAATTCCTTTAACATTGTGCGCAGCTAATCCAGTTGGAGCTGTTACTACACAAGATAAATGTGAACCAGTAGTTTTTTTAAGATAACTGGTCAAAACTTTAATTAAAACACTTTTACCCATTCCAGCTTGACCACTGATGTACATCAGAAAAGGTTTAAATGATGAACATACACATTCTTTTTTTTCATGCAACAAACCATGTTCTATCTGTTCTCTCACTTGTACATATATTTCTTTCTGTTCAATATTTACTTGTTCTTCTAACTTTTCCAATGTAATATTCTCCTCTTGTGCTTGTTGCATTGCAATTTCCACTTCATACATAGCAATCGCTGCTTCATTTTCCACTATTGGTTGTCCAAGTGGATCTTGACTACATGGACCAGAACTTTGACTATCTTGAGAACTTTCATTTGCAACATCAGCTGTAATAGTCTTTTCCTGTTCAATTTCATCATTCAACATTTTTAAATATGTAGGGAAAATTGAACATGCAATACTATCTTTACATGCATTAAAAGAATCTTCGTAGCAGTCGAAATCTCCAAGTAATTCACTTTCGGTACGCCATGGTTTGAACAGTTGGAGAAGTGCTAAATAGTAAAATTCTCGCTTGTCTGGAGTTTCACAACTGAGTTTCTTGTGGTTGATAAGGTTACCTTTTGTGTGTTTTACTAAACATCCATGACATCCAAGTACTGCATATTTTCCTTCTTTTAAATTCTGTTTAACATTTCTTTTGAAGCTGTAATGTTGAAGTACTTCATACAGACATAGCTGTTCCAGATGTCGACTCCTTTTCGGATAGTATGTATCCAACATATTAGTTTTAAGAATTTCTGTACTGTCTGGTTCATTTGCTGCTAAGTATTCAATTTCTTCTAAGGATTTCAACACTCTATTTCGTGAGCAGGCAAGACCTAAACTTACCCAAATGATCCCTCGTGATTTTGAATATAAACTTGAAGAGGACAAGCGGTCTGAACATTCATACGATCCAATTTCTCTGTGGGAAAGCATTTTCAAAGTAAAGCTGTACAATTTTTTGCTAAGGCTTTTCTCTTGTGCAATTTCTTCCCACATTTGTTTCATCTCGGTTTTTTCTGATTTCGTTATATTTGATGTAACTTAGCGTGCAACAGCGACTGAGTTGTCTGCAACATACTGGATGTCCATATTTGCATTCCACATTTTTAAAATAACCGGATTATAGTCATTAGTATACTTTGACAGTTCTGTTCTTTTCAAGTTGTAGGTATTCTTTGGAGATTTGCGAGTTATTGTGTGCCTTACAGAAGAAAAAAAAGAATTTACTCATCCTTTAGAAATTACTGGACGTGGAAATCCAAACCGACACTTGGTATAAAATTTTCCTTTAGACTTGTATTTTCGTCGGCAGTACTTTCCACAACGGTGACTTTGGAAACGTAAAACTTGCTGTCTCAAGCTTCTATCTCCTCCTTCTCTTGGAATCTCACATGTCACCTACTGTTCAATGAAAGACAATACTATTTCATCTGAATCAGTTCCAAATTTAGGTGCATCCTTGATCCACAATAGCATATGTATATGAGGAGCACCTCTCGCTTGGTACTCCTTTCTCCAAAAGAAATCGGTAACTTCTCCAAGAGGTGGATTCTTTTTATTGCAGATGAAAGACATCATAGCTTGAAACCTATGATTAAAATATCTGCACACATTTACAGGATCCAAAGAACACAGTTCTCCAGGTGTCTTCATTTCAACATTCTTTATATTGGAATTTGCTTCTCGTAGAAATTCAAGCAAATCTTCCCATGCATACTCTGCACAGCTAAGTGTCACAAACCATGTTGGTGTACCTAAGTTCTGTAACATACACTTCAGTTCTCTATGACGACGATACCAATACTCATTTGTTCCTCGTTGACATGCCATCAAATTAATTAACTGTGCTTCTAAATTTTCATCTGTTTGTTGAACTTTCTCCACAAATTCTTTCGCTGAAAGAAGTGATTGATGAACTCCAGTTTTCAGTATGTGGTTCACTGCATAGGACAGAGAAGACAGATCACTTTCAAACAAAAGGTGAAATATATATGGTATACACTGCCGGAATCTAGGATCTTCAGAGTATAATCTTGTTGAGCGATATTCTGAAGCTGGAATACTTACAGGTCGGTCATCATATCGTCCACCTTCTCCAGTAGGAAACAGCTGTGGAAAAGAACGAGCTTCTAAGCTTTTCTCCCATACACTCATTGGAGTTCCCTTTGCTTTTTTCATTTGAAATAACTCAATACTGTTTCCTATTACTTCTTTTGAATGTAGAGGACATATTGTGTAATGTTCATAATTCTCTTCACTCCTTGACTTGTCCACTTTCTCTATTTGACCACTTGAAATTTCAGATTCATCTTCCAAACTTATTACCTGTTCTTCCACATTTACACTTTTATAATAAATATTATTCTCCACAAGATATAACGTAGCCTTTTGAAGTTTTTTAACATCCACAAATTCTTGCCATATTTTCTGACTCTTTGTTGGTACTCCATTTACTAGAATGACTACTGCTTCATTTTCATCTTTGTCTCCACCAACAATTTCAATATTTTTCTTAAAATCCAAAGGTAAGTACACTACTCTTCCTTTCTGCCCTCTTTGTAAGTCTGTTGGCGGCAGTTTACCTGTTTTAGGCTCCATGCGAATTATAGTTTGAAATGGATGAACAGATTGAATTAGAACAGACTCATATGTATTCAAATCTGCCAGTTCCTCCGGAATAGCTACTAATTCTAACTTATTATGTACTGCTCTAGTGGGCACTTTGTTCTCTTCTAATTTGCTATAACAATATTTACAAATACGTTGATCACTGCCTAACTCAAATTGACCTTCCACTAACAAGTAAGTTGCAAATTCTTTCCATTTATCATTATTCTTCTTTTCAGATTTCAAATACAAATCAACATTCCTAGTTTGAGTTTTATAATTAGTACGTCGACAACAAACACAAACATAGGGGGTCATTATGATGGCGGGCGGATCGCCACCGCCCGTATGGCGGTGGCGATCTGCCCGCCATTTATGTCCGCCCGCCTAACATTTCCCCCCCGCCATATTATGATGGCGGTGGGGACCCAGGCGGACGGAAAGACCGTCCACCAGTTTTCCGCCGGTAGGCAATCCGCTAGATTGCCTACCGGACGGAATAGGCCTGCAATATGGTGGTGGTGCCTTGCAGGCAGGCAGTGCCTTACAAATACGGATTTACAGGCGCTGCCATCCATATTATGATGATGGCGGTCTCATGCCTTTCTATGGCGGAGACTCCGCCATGGAAAGGCATGCAGAGAATGCCTTTGGGGGCCCATTGCGGGCCCCCAGGTATTTGGGGGGGTGGGTGGCTGCACTTGGGGGGTACCCATGGTACCCCACGACATTTGCTTGCACAAGGTGGCAGGCACCGCGCGGTGCCTGTCACGTTGTGCATGCATATGCACAACATGCCCTTTCAACATTGTGGCGGTTACACGGTTACAGCACCGCTCGCCACAATGTTGAATATACAGGATGCGACCGCCATGGTGGCGGTCGCATCCTAATAGGCACAGCGGGACTGCTGCACCTCTTGCGGATGGTCCCGTTTACCGTTATGGTGGCGGGCGGACATTGTCCGCCTGCCATCATAATGACCCCCATAGTTTGGAATTTCAGAGCACACTATGTTAAACTTTCCAATTTCTTCTTCAAACTGATCAATCATAATCACTTTCCCATCTTCTTCAACATCTGTAATTGTCAAACTTTCACTTTCTATACACTGCTCTTCTGAACCAAAAAATTTCGGAACTGAATATCATCACACTTTTTTGTACATCTGATAAAGAACCGTGTAAAAGAGCTGTATTCAGTTCACCTAAACATAATGCAGGACTTTTTACATAGTACAGTTTCCTTACAAACTTCCGCATTTCTGAATGGTGTACTGCTAACATCCTTAAGTGATGAAAAACACTTTTACACACTTTTCTTGAAAGACAAGCCAGAGAATGCCCATTTTTCTCAGTATATTTTCTTACATTACAAGGATCTAGTACTTGTAACAACCTAATCTTCTGTTTTACACTTTTTCTGTGTATATTCTCGTAACAAATTTCGCATTATATCAATAGATTCCTGTCGAATACTACAAATACTGCTACAACCCCACTTATACACAGGAGCTTGTGTGCGTTTCCCTTGCACTTCTTCAGCTATTAACTGTTCTGCACTAATAGTAACCATTTCCTCTTTTGCAACAGGACAACCATTCTGAGCTTCGTAGCAACGACCTCCAGTATCAACTGCAAATGGTAAACTATTTTCTTGGAAGTAACTCGCTTCATTAAAAAAAGGTTCACTATTAGATGTATGTTTCCATTTTCCACTGAAGATTTTACAAAAGTTGCTTCTGTTCACACGTCTTTTTTTTTAACTTTTGTCTTTCAGAATCTTCATTGTTTTATCCAACACTTTCATCCTCTTCAAAATGAAAATAAATATTTTTTGTTTTAACTTAAAAGCAGTAAAAGGTAAGGTAAATTCGTACTTGTAAAGCGCACTGCCACCCCAACTGGGGCATCCTGGCGCTATACGCATACCGCTGTGGAACCCTTCCTGGCTATTCCCTGTGAAATGTCCACTCCTGGGCACCCCCAAGGTGAAGCCAGGCATCCCAGCGCTGGTGGGGCCGTTGTGGAGATTAAGCAAGCTATTGCCCAGAGTTGCAGAGTGGGACACATGATTAGAATAGGCACCGAGGCGAGAATTATCAGGTCTGAGGAAATTGAGTCCAAGAACTGCCGAGGCGGGAATTGAACCCTGGTCCCGGGCCAGATCTCTGCATCAGGGTCTGCCGCTCTAACCATTGAGCCACACTTATCCGCTATGCTTTCAACACGCTGTTTCTGTTTCAATTGCAGCACTTTCTTTTTATATTTGCGGCATCCTTTTATTAAATTCTGAATGACTCTATTTCGAAAAACTCTTTGACGAATTTCTTGAAATTGTTTTTGTCTACAGGTAACAAATACTCTTTCCTTATCATGTTTTTTTTTCTTGCAATTTGAAGTCGAAGTCTGCTTCTCCTTACTTGAAATTTTTTTATTTTTCGTTTGTGTGATGTTATTTTCATTAAATGTTCGTAGTACTTTTTTTAGAAATTGTCTAGTGTTTTTACCAGAAGAAACTATTTTTGTAGTACTTTTATTTTCTTCTAATCCATCTTTTTGACTTTTCTTTAAGTAGATTTCCTTTTTGTTTTTCCTTTTTTTTCAGTTCTTCTAGGCATTTTCAATTTTTAATCCAAACAAAATATTTTTCTGTGAATGAAAAAAAAGTTTCAATTATTTGTTATATCTGTTCAATATGTCAAAATAATCACATACAATTATATAAGTTCCAGTGGCAGCTTGCAGAGGAAATGCTGCATGGTACTGGAGCAGAATAAGGGAACAGTAGGGTGGCAGGTAGTGTCATCCAACATACATCACGTATTTATTGAATTATTTAGATTCACCTTCCCATTTTATATGTGACTCCACTACCTCCTACTTTTCCCCTCGCCCCCCCACCCCACCCCCCGTCCCATATACCCCACCGTCCCGCACCACTTCCTCTGCAACCCACTACACATAACTTTGTAGATACTATTTTGTAAAATTGTTATCTGTATACTTAAGAGTGATATTCTCAACTAAATGGGACATGTAAACGTTACCCTTATTAGTTTAACACTTCTATCGGCAACTTAGCAAGCATAACACTGCACCATATTAGCAAAAATATGGTACAGGCATACATTTCATTGTGGATGTACATAAACAAGTACAGATCAACTGTTAGACAGCAACAAAAACCACCGACATGGAGATGGAGAGGGGGAAAGATTAAGGGACATATTCACAAGGAGCCATCGCCGAATTAACCGCACTTTATCGCAGCCAAACTTGTGATAAATTTACCCCCCATTCACAAGCCGGTGTTAACAGCCCACAGCACCAGTATACCCGCGATAGCAGCCTCAAAAAACATCGCCACAGAGGACCCACGCAAATATCGCTAATGAGATGCAGAGTAGGCATTCCCGTGACAAAAGCCGAGACAACAGCACACCTCAACATTCACAACGACCAGCCACATCCGCGATAAAAACACAAAACCGGCGATAAGGCGCGTTAGCACCAGGAAATTTACACCTGCTCTGACCTGGTGTAAAGTTGGACGGCAGCCAGCACCACAAAAGGGAGCACAGCCCAGGGCCACATCTGAAGGGCAACAGATGCCATGGAGCAACTCATCATGCGGCCCGGACACCCAACAGGGCCACAACACCCACCGCCAACACCCCAGGACCCCATCCCACACCCGGAACACCCTACCCCCAGCACCAACCCCAACCCCGGACTAAGAAATTGCACACCAACACCACGAATCCCAAAACAAACATCTTGCCTTATGTCGCACAAGCAGCAAAATAAACATACATGCATGACCAGAAAATGGAGAATCAGTCATACAGCAATGCAACCACCAACACAAAACCCCAGACAAACAAAAGCAGAAACAACCCCTAGGATGAGTCCTAGCTGCTCCCACTGGACAATCCGTAGCACACAGCCCGGTAGAACAAATCCAAGAGAAGAAGGTGTGCCATGCGCGCAACAAAGGAAAGAGAGGGAGAGAGCGAGGGAGAGAGACGGAGTGAGATAGCACAAGCAGTGCAAGGCCGCACGGGCACCTGGCTCCACATGCCAACATGTGTGTGTACATCGCCATCCGTACACCATGAGCCCAAGGCCATGTCCCAATCTCAGCGCCAAAGCCACATCACATTCCCAAAACGAAAGTAGTAGTGAGACAAACATCAGGGATGAAAGCACCATTGTCCCAATGCAGAAGCCAGGAGGACACCTGCACCTCTGACCTTGGTCCCGAACGCGCCTGGAACACCTTGATAGAAATACAATGGCAGATGAGGACGACTCCCACACCACGCATTCTGCAAATAAACCATACGACTTATCCACAGCCCACACATAGAAGACCCTGCCTGTGGTACCCCCGCATTGGATGCCCTTGACACCCACGGAAACAGCAACCCATGTCCCACAACGTTGCACACACATTCAAATCATTGCTCAGAGCTGTGGCATATCCTCCACACAACAGCCGCAGTCCAGAAGAGTGCCGGTTCACGAGACGCACCAACACAATGGCAGGCCATACCGGGCACATGCACAACACCCGTCATGTGGAACAGTACCGTGCACGAATGCTGCATTTACTGGGCGCACTGCCACTGGCAGTGCTGCGGATCAGTTACAGGCTCAGCTTCCGCATTGCCCACGTCACCTGCGTCCAGATCTGGTTCCACTGCCGAACATGCACATTCGAGTGTCCCATGAATGTCTGCCTATCCAACACAACTGTTGATGAATTGGACTATGACTTGTGTCTGCGCCCCCTGTTGGATCACGAACAGGAGTGTAACAGAGACAGCCGTGCATGGGATGCCTTGACATACTGCGTATGTATTGGTAGTTGTGCATGGGAGATTGCACAATTTCTCATCTGCAGTGACCACATCGAGGCGCTCCCCTATTGGGCTGTGTTGCGGATCGGTGAGACGGCATGGGCTGAGCACACCTGCCCGGACCACCTAATGGATTGGCTCACCCTGGTGTTCCTTGAACACGACAACGACGTACTATTGGAACACATTGCACATGAAGCTGCACGGGCATTCATGGACGAGTAACTACGTACCTGCAGCCACATCCTATTGCCACCCACAGCACATGGCCCAACAACTTGTTGCACAGTGGGGATTGCTCACATATCCCACCAAAACAGAGGACACGTCTGCCTTCGGTCGGGCTCTGGATGCATGTGCGTGGAATAACGCGTGTGCACACACACCTGTCCAAGGCGACGCAGGTCCATGGTCCGAGCAACACAGCGTCGTTTGGAAACGTTGCCAATTCGGACACACTGCTGGGTGAGAGCACACACATGGCGATGTAGCACGACATGTGAACCTGTCGGACCCTCACACCTGATCACTGTCAGCAGAGCAGACAATTGCCGCACCCCGGAGGCAGAGCACCATGCAGACCCCACGTATAGTGAGTAGTGCCCCCTCACACAGGGCACTGTGCAGACGCCAAACAACACATGACTCGTCCAGCAAGGCAAGGTGGGCTGTGAGCATTGCCATATGTGATGAATTTGTCCATTTCAGCCCCAACATCATCTGCCCCTCGACATGTACCCATGCTGCGTCTAAGTGTCTTAAGCATGTCCATGCCTGTTGTGGCTGTTGCCTCGTACGTACTGACACGCACATGCCAATAAAGCCTATGCCACTCCACTGGTGTCTAACTGTGAGGTGTGTTGTAAAGATTGTCCCCTCGTGTGCCACAATGAGCCTCGTCCCAACACAGGGAAGAACTGACTGTCGCATGTGCAATGGGGGTGTATCCCTTTGGCAAGCTCCGCCTCTGTGAGCCAGACATTGTTTTTGCATAGGTGCTGGACGACATCTGATGCAGCCCCATCACCTACCAGTCTGATGTGTCAGAGGCACACAGCTATGCAGCCATCACCCCGTCACACACACCGGACACAGAACCCGTATGAGGGGAGTTTTGTACCACATTGCCTTCATTGCTGATGTTCTGTGATTGCTATGTGTGTGGGCTGCATTGTGGGGGAGTTGCCCCTGCAGCTCTAATTTCGTGTAGCCTTCTCCCCTTGAGACGGGGTGCCTTTGTATTGTGTGCTTTTCGGGGCCTGTTTTGCTTTTGACTTGGGTGATGTGTGCTCGCGGACTGATTTTGTGGCCTGGTGCATTGTTGGTCTGCTGCGTGTATTGTAAGGCATGGGTTGTGGTTGCACGCGGACACGTCGGAGTGTGACCTGCTCCTTTGAGGATGTGATCCGCACTTGGCTCCGTCCATGTCGCTTCGTGGGCCATGTCATTTTGTTTTCACAGCTACTATGCTATCCGACATGCAGTGTTACTTGCATAGTCAGTGTGGGTCACGGATCTGCTGGTTTGCTGGATTCAGCATATGTGCAAGAGTAGGTTGTGATATTGGTGATGGGGGGGCACTCTGTGCACATTGTGGATGGGGGCCTACTTGGCGTTTGGATGTGTGCTGCAGTGTGCCAAGGCATTCAGGGACATGTTCCAGGGTCATTGTGGGTGTACTGTGTACTGCACAAATCAACGCCGTATCTGATTTACAAAACGACATTCTCGTTTAAACATAACAAACTATACTGCTTATTTGTTACCTCTATACCTTACTCCTAAAACCATGTAATCTTTCAAACATATGTCACGTCACTTTTGTACCATTGAAACTGATTACGACCTTCTCTTTACACTACATATCCCATGAACATGCTAATAAAGGTATAAGTGCTATTTTCATACTAGATAAAGCTCTCTTACTTAATTTTTATAAACACTACTGTTTGGTGCACAAAATGGGGGTGACACATGAGGAGAGGAAACGGAGATGTAATCCCTAAACTTTTATTGTACCGTTCCTTTAATATATATGTCCAATCCAATCATTAACTTTATTTACGATCTCAGAGATCCAAAAAAGTACATCACAATACAATATATTTAAAAGCAGCAGTTAAAATTAACCATGTTTAAAAGACTAAAACATATAAAAGAGAGAATCCATCGTAAATTATGGGCTGGACATTATACAGTATTTCATTTCATTTCCGCCTTTCGGCATATTCGCTAAAAAGTAGATCACTTCATTAGGTTCCCCCGCCTTATCCACACAGCATGGAGAAATCTGGAGATGCCAAAGACTATTAGTCTGCTAGTATCGATTGACAGTTGCCTCAGAATTGCTAGGTAATGTCCCGGGCCAATAGCTTTGCATAGGGGTACAATCCATCTTTTTCTCAATAATACATAATAAGGACAGAAAAAGAGTAAAGGAACAATTGATTCCTGGGAAGATTTACACGCAGGACACAGATCATCAGCTGATATACTCGTGCACCACCTTGAACAAAAGAGTTTGGTAGGTAAGGTCTTATATCTAAACTGTAGGAACAGTTTTCGGGCCAATGGTGGTATAATTTCCTCAATTGTTACTTCAAACAATGGGGTACATTTATGAGATAAAAAGACTTTTGTCAATCCTGAGGACTGTTCTGCTCGATCCAGGTTTAGTATTATTTCCCAATACATTTTTTTCAATTCCGCCCTCGAGGTACCAATCATTGTTTCTGGGCTCGACCAAAAGCTTTCCAACCGTACTCTCCCTAATAGATCACGTAGATAAGTAAACCACTTTAATGATTCTGCCTGAGGGAATCTTAATACATTTTTTAAAGCCTCACGATAGGGCTCAAGCTCAGTTACCGTCCAGATCCTATACCAGAATGATAACATTTTAAAATTAACTTTATGTTTTACTTGTTTTTGAGCCAGATCTAAGTAAAAAGGGACCAGGGGTGTGCTAGCCGGGAGGCCAACCAATGATCTGAGAAACCGATTTTCTACTATTGATAGAGTGGCTTGGGAGGAGGAGCCCCACAACTCCGCACCATAGAGTACCCCACACAGGACTTTGGTGTTATAAATCTCAAGGGCGGGAGCAATCTGCCTAGAGACTGTCCTCTTATGGATTTTGCTTATTTGTGCAGACTGATGGATAAGTTGTAATTTTGATTTTTCGACCTGGGGACTCCAGTTAATTGATGGAGTAAGCCGGATACCCAGATAATCAAATGCTTCAACTTGCTCTAAAATTGTACTACCAGCCCACATCGGTCTTGTCTTCACTACTCCTCTGCCTTTATTAAAAACCATAAATTTGTTTTTTGTTTCATTTAAGCTAAGCCCTCTATCCTTACAGAACTTTAAAAAGTCGTTTAAAAGTTGTTGGAGCCCTTGTGGTGATTTTGAAATTAAAAGGGTATTGTCGGCAAAGAGTAATGCCGGAACTCTCCGTGACCCTATTTTTGGTGCATCGCAGCCATCCCTATCTAAACACTCGACTACACCATTTATAAAAAGAGTAAAAAGAGTGGGTGCCAACACACATCCCTGTCTTACTCCGCGTTTAACTGGGAAAGTTTCTGTTACTTGGTTGTTGGGTCCCCATCTCACCTGTGCAGAATTCTCTGAGTGTAAATAAATTAGAATGTTTAAAATATTTATCGGGATGCCCATCTCACAAAGCACTCTCCAAAGTTTTTCTCGTGGAACTAAGTCGAATGCTGTACGCAGGTCGACAAATGCTACATAGAGCTTACCACCCTTCACAGCCACTTCTTTCCAGTAAATACAAATTAGGCGAAACACCTGGTCCAATGTACTAATTTTAGAGTGAAAACCCGCAGGCAGATCGCGCAAAATGTTATCTTCCTTTATCCAATTCTGTATCCTGCCTAAAACCTGCTTACAGAATTTTTTTGGAAGCGAATCAATAAGACTTATGGGCCTATAGCTCAGAGGTGAAGATCTGTCCCCCTTTTTAAAAATAGGAACTATTTCTGCTATCCTCCAAGAGGATGGAATGGGAGCACCTTGCAAAATCAGATTGGACATCAAGTTTATATATTGGCTCCACAACATTCTGTCTTCCCTATACAAATCGTTTGGTATTCTGTCTGGGCCGGGGGCACGAGATGGCACTCAAGATGATATTGCTGTTAATGTTTCTTCAAAAGTAATAACCAGGTTTCCCTCATCGTGAACCCCAGATGGGGCCCACTCCTCCAGGGCCTCCCTAGCTATACAGGAGTCATCTCCATAGAGGGAGCCAAAATGCGCAACCCACTCCTCTGGTTGGACTGTATGTTCGAGGGTGGGGCGTTCCCCCCTAAGCCAACATACAGCATTCTTCCAGAACCCTTTGGGATCTCGATCTGCTAAAGCAGTATGTAGAGAGGTCCAGAGCGAGCCCTCCCACTCCTTTTTAGCACCATCAGTGGCTCTTTTGTACTCCACTCTACAGGTTGAAATTTCTGCTTGAATCCCTCACCTAAGCGCACCAATAAGCGCGCCCTTTGCCTTCCTACAGTGTGAATTAAACCAGGGACTCTTAGTACCATGCTTACTACCACTACATTGGCCCCCTTTACCACTTGAATTTTTGGATTGACTCAGTTGGCCTCTTACCTCACTAAAAAACAACTCATGGGAGGACCCTAGATTTATAATGGCATCATTTGAACAAGAAACGCTCAGATCATTAATAACTTGCCTTGCTTTGGCCTTTACTGTTTTTAGGGATTTTGGATGTCTCTCAACCCATGCCCATCTCAGAGCTTTCTGATCATTAGCACTTGTAAGTATACCTACTTCACGATTTGTCAGAGTGTTTGATTTAAGGTGGCCCTCTATAGACAGGCTAATAGCGAGAGGTTAGTGGTCACTCTCCGATCTTTTCACTACTTCCATGTCAACCAGTAGGGGCCAGAGGTGAGGGGTGATTAAACAATAATCAATTCTACTGGTTTTGCCCGGCCTATTGTAAGTATGTTCTCCATTGGGGTCTGACTTTGACCTACTATTAATAGCTCTAAGCTCATGCTGGAGAGTTAGCGCAAGCACTTGAGCTGCTCTCTTCGACCATCTTATTGTTGGAAGATCTAAGGGGGGATAGACCATCGACGATCCCAATCCTCCGTTAGATCAGGAAGGATTGAGGTAAGGGGTTCAAAGGTACAGTTAAAGTCTCCTGCTACTATGGTTGGAATGTTATCAGAATAATTCGACAAGGCATCATCTAGCTTGTGAATTATGTCTGTGTCGTCATTTAGGACACCTACTCTGTTATAGACATTGAAAATTCTAACCTTCCATATATATTTATATTGAGGGTTTTAAGTTGGATGAAGAAAAATGCGGGTGTCTAAAAGGGGTAGCAGTGTTCAGCACCGGTAAGACCCAGCCCACTTAAAGTCCTGCGTATATTCAGCACAGAGACACACCCTAACAATTTTCATCACTTATAATCACAGTTAGTTTACTAGTGTGAAAAAATTGTACAGAAAATTTACTAAGAACATTTTTAATTGTTTTTTATCTCTCACACATTTATAAAATATCTCTTGTAAAGAAACTCCTCTCTCCACCTTTATTTCGTACGAACAAGCAATAAATAATCCCTTTACCAGCATCTAGTCACTAACTACTAACACTGTGCACTGTACCCAATTGTAAAGCAGAAATAGTGTTTAGATTATGTCTTAAAGTATCATCAAATGATTCAAACCATGAATACATACACAAAGCAACGTGCACGTTTACTTTGTCCATTTACTCTCTATATAATCTGTGCACATTCTGAACGGGTTCGCAGTATATCACCTGTTTTCACTTATACTCAAATGTACCTTACAGTAAAAAATGACATCACAACCTATGCATATGTAATATTTCCTACATAATACAGTGCATTTCTATACCATTGAAACTGATTGCAACATTCTTTATATAGTACAAATTCTACCAATATGCCAATAAACCTATAAGTGGTATTTTTATAATACAAAAAGCTGTATTAGATTATTTTTATAAACAGTACTGCTGCGGGCACAAAATGAAGGTGTAATTCCAAACTTTTATGTATCGTCCCTTTACTATACGTATATTAACAGCTTTAACTGGGATGAAAAAATTGGCGGCTCTCTTAAAGGGGTGGCGGAGCCTACTACTGATAACACCCGGACCACTTAAACGCCTGCGTATATTCAGCAGAGGAACACACCGTGACAATTACTATCACTAATAATCACATTTACTTTACCACTGTGAACAAAATCGTACAGAAAGTATACAAAGAACATTTTCATTTATTTTTTCTCTCACATATGTAAAAAAATGACTTCTGAAGAAACGCTCCCCAACAACTTAGATTTCCTAAGAACACCCAAATGCAAAGCCTCGCAGTACCACACCAGCCTTCACTGACATTGAAATCTACCTCTCAGTGTAAAAAATGAGACCACAAACTGTGCAAATAACCTTTCTTCTTTTTTTCCCATCTCTGTTAAGTTAATAACACATGAATTTTGTACTGTCACCCCTTCTCCACTATTTCCAGACTGAGCATAATTTCCAAACGTGCGACATTCTGTTTATCTCGCCGGAATAGATATACAAATCGAAATTAACGCTACATCGAATTTTCAAAACCATACAGGGCCATATTCACAAGAATGGCGATAACATTATCGCCGCTTTAGCGGCAGGAAACTGTCGCTAAAGCGACGATAATGTTATCGCTGGTCTTGAGAATATGGCCCACAGTCTTTTACATATGACAACTTACACCTTTTCTTTGTGAAAAACTCCTAAACATATATAAAGTACTTGTTTAACAACTAGTTACACATTATGCATATTTTAGAACCAATAAAACACCAGACTTTACTAACACTATGTTTTTTAGAAATAAAAAATACTTTCAAAGTTAAAAATATCGTCTCAAATACTTAACCACTACTACAAAACACATAACACACCTTCTTAATTTCTAATTTACCTTCGTAGTTGGTATGCAGATTTCAAATGTCACAAACGCATGCAATTCTTTTCTTGTCACACAGTACATGTAATGCACCGCTTTCATCAAGAATGGAACCAGTAATGGCACAATTTCCCTGTTGCTCCACACATAAATACATGTAAAGAACAAATCAGAATAGTTCCTTATTTTTTTTAGATTGCAAAACCTTTCTTTATTGGTTATTTTTGAACTTTCCATATAAACAGTTTTTTTAAGGACACATACAGGTGAAAAATTCAGCGTATTGTATCAACACTTTCTAGAACATTCTACGACACATGCAGGTTAAAAGTTCATCATTTTTTTTAAACCTACCGATATTTTTTTTTGCAACATTTTCTCAAGTTTGAACTGCACCTTCCAAATAAAATTAGCAGGTGTAGTTGAGCTGAGCAAATTTCATCCTATAATATGTACTCCACGTATAAACTGCTTTTTTATTAACCAATCACAAAGATGCTTTTCATCAAAACTAATATACACCCTACTTTTTAGGACACAATACATTTAATCTCCCAATCGGTTAACGTTTTGTATGTAAAAAAAAAGTAGTTCCCCATGTTTAAACATATTTCTCATTCTACGAGCAGACTGCATGAGCTACAGACATTTATCCATATCTTCTAGCCATACCTTCAAAATGCTAGTGTGGATTGTAGGACATAGCTATATTTTCTGGTGCAAGAGGTATGCAGAACAGAGCCGTATTGACTTAGACCTAGGTTTACACCCTGATCTCATGATTGTGCACTGTGGTGGTAACGACCTAGGCACATTGACTGGGGTAGGTTTGGAAATGCTTATGAAGGACACCTTTGGAGAATTGATGTTACTTTTGCCTCAAACTGTCTTTGTATATTCCAATATATGCCAAAGACAGAAGTGGAAATGGTCAAACCAATTTTGTCATAAGATTGAAAAATCTAGGAAGAATGTCAACAAAGCTGTGTCTGCATACCTCAGAGACCATAGAATGGGGTCGATCTACAACAACAACATACGTTTTGATATGGCTGATATCTACAGAAGTGAAGGAGTACACTTCACAGATGAGGGAAACCGAGTTTTCCTGATTAACCTGAAGCTGTGCATTCGCACTTACAAGTAGCTCCAACTAATAAACACAAGCTCTCTTTTTAGAGCCGCCTTATATTCCCAATTTCGGCTCGCAGAGTGTCACCTGCGGTTCTGCTAGCAGAGGGACACCTGCGGGCCGTCGGGCAGGCTCGCAGAGGAAGAGCTGCGGCCCGTGGGCCTGGCTCGCAGAGGGAGACCTACGAGCCGTTGGCTCGCAAAAGCACAACACTGTACTGGCTCACAGAGGGAGAGCTGTGGTCTGACTCGCAGAGGGAGACCAACGTGCCAACAGGCCTACTAGCAGACACACAGCTATCAGTTAACGGGCTGGCTCGCAGAGATACAGCTGCGAGCCCTCCGAGCTGCAACCCGACTGGCTAACTCGCAGAGGGAGAGTAACGGGCCGACGGGCCTCCTAGCACAGACACAGCTACGAGCTAACGAGGTGGCTCACAGAGGTAGAGCTGCGAGCCGACGGTCTGGCTTCTAAAGGCATAGCCGCGAGATGATGATGTGGGGAGAGGGAGAGTAAAAGGAGTATCTCGCACAGACAGACCTGCAGGATATTTTCAGTATTGCCTCGCAGAGGTAGAATTACGGATCCGATGCCTTTTAGAGGGAGAGATGCGAGCTGACGGACTGAATCACAAAATGGCTGCCAACACTTCCTAGTTTCAACAGTTCGCAGCCAATGAGCCGCAAGCTCGTGCTCGTAACGCCTCAGCCAATCAGATGTCAGAATTCTCAAATATCGATATCTGGAAAATTTGATATTTCTCAAAAACTACTGAACGGATTTACCCCATTTAAACAAAAGCGTGCTTTCTGGACCAAGACCTTTCTCTCTGCCAAATTTGGCGTAATTCAGTTCAGCAGTTTGACCTGTAGCCTTGCCTAAAGTTTCCTATGGAAATTGCATGGAGAAAACACGTTTTGGGACCCCCTTTTTCTTAGCCCCCTTGACGAATCCCCCAAACTTTTAGGATAGGAGCTGACCTGAAAAGAGGAACTTTTTGGAAAATTTCGTAAAGATTCGTCAAACGACGCCAAAGTTATAAGCACATCAAAAAATGCTTTTCCTATGGAAACGTGGTCCTAACTATAAATAACTACTGGCGACCGCCAGTAGGTAATATATATATATATATATGTATATATATAGTACTGAGCCACCATGGGGTCAATAGTACTGAATATGTATTACTTGCTGTTCTGGTGGCACTGCCATAACATGGTTTGTTCAAATTTGTCCTTTTGAAGTAAGAAACTTTTGGCCAGATCTATAAAGGCTTTTTGCGTTCGCAAACGGGACGATTTGCAGAATCGGCCCATTTGCGAACGCAAAAAGGCCTTTTGATATGTATGTAACTTTTTACGTTCTCAATATAGGTAATCGCAATTTTTTGCGATTACCTAAATTGCGAATGCATTTAGGGAATGGCAATTTGCGATTCCCTAAATGCAATGCATTTAGCATTCGCTAAATGCGTCTTTACATTTAGGAATCGCAAATTACCATCAACTTCAAGTTGATGGTAATTTGTGAATCCTTTGAAAAATGCACAAAAGTGCATTTTTCAAAGTGCCATGTGGCGCACACACATGCCCTTAGGGCATGTGTGTGTGCCATATGTGCGTTCTTACCATTTTTGGGGGTGCATCAGGGGGTCCTGAGGCCCCCTAGCACCCTTGGATTTGCATTCACAAATTGCGATTACCAATATGGTAATTGCAAATTACGAATGCATTCCCATTCATTCCTATGGGCCTATAGGCCCATAGGACTGAATGGGAATGCATTCCCTAATAGCGAATCGCAATTTGCTATTCGCTATTAGGGAATGTTAAGGAATCGTAAAATATTTTGCAATTCCTACCTACATTGCACTTTGCAATTCCAAAATAGCGAATCGGTAAAATTCGCTATTTTAAAATCGCAAATGCATTGCTTGATACATCTGGCCCTTTGTGCTCACTCCACATAAATATCGGCTGCAAACATCCTGAAGTACTAAACACATTTAATAAAAACAAGTGTTTCGGATGAAACTGCAAACTGATATATTTCTGCACTCTCATTTCCATAAGTAAGTACCCTTCCAACCTTAACCTCGTCCCAAAATGTAAAGCTATCACAACGTGTGAAGTTTAAAAAACACTCAAAAGTGCCTTCACAAAAGGTGTAAGGGACATTCCTTCCTCCTGCCTAATTTCAGTAAACTAAATCTTTTAACTCCTCTCATAGCAGTCAGGGCTCGTAATTGCACCTTTATGCATAAATAATATTGCAAAAAAAACTGGACTTATTAAATTTTATTACTGAGAGCTGAAACAAAATTAGAGATCCAGGGGCTGCCAACCAATGACAATAATTAGAGTTGGGGGGGTCCCAGTGAAGAGAGCCCCAATTATAACAACTGGGGTATTTTGTCACTGATGATCTGGGCCCCCAACTGCGAAGCTCTTCTTTGTGATGTGACAGACTTCTTAGTAAGAGAAAATATCATGAACACAAATCACTGTAGAAATGAATAAACAATGGAAGGATGTAAAAACTATTATACAACAATGTCATTGTATTCAGCTTCTGTAATCAGATTGAAGATCGTTGATGTGTAAATGTATGTATATATACCATTTTAGGTACTGTTGAAAATTGTTGAGTCCTTGTGTTTGTCCTGTGGGAGCCCAAATCAACAGGCCAAAACGCGTCAACCAGTACATTATGAGGAGTTCCTAATTCCTTGAAAATATGAAAAACTCAGATTGACTTGAAATGAATTGTGAGGACTGGAAAAGTTTGTAAGAACAGTCCTTGATTTTGGCCTACATAAGCAGTTTGGGGCTACCTCTGGGTGGACTTTAGAAATATTAATTTATAAGGAGGCACCCAAGACTTTTCTACAAATTGATTACAATGACTATCAATGAATTTAAATAAACGTATATGCATCCTTGCATTAAACAATAGAGATGTGGAATGCTGTGATACCTTTAGGAGAAGATGTACAGATTTAGCTATGGAAGAATAAGAATGAATTTAACCAGTAGTGAGCATGGCCACTATTGTCATGCCTTTTATAGGCAGTTTTTGATTTATACTCATAGAGAATCCTTTGGTTTTTATAATTGTGTTATACTCCCCAGACCCAACATTCTCCTGGCTTATTGCAGGGTGCCTGTCTGCCCAGAAAGAGCCAAGAAGTTCCCCTCAATAGGTCACCACCCCGTATTGAACCAGTCTGCCAAAGTTCCAGGGGAACCATTTCCACCAGGGTCCCAAGCAGGGCCACCCTCTAATATTCCCAGGAGCAGGTTAAGAGGCCAGTACCACAGGCTCTAAAGAGACGGATCCATGTTAAAATATCGATGTTAAAAATATCGATGAAAAAAATATCGATGTAAGAATATCGATTACAAAGATATCGACTCCCTATACTCAAACAGGTAAGTACAATAATATCGACACAAAAATATCGATGTAAAAAATATAGAAGTAAAAATGATCGACTTTAAAAAATCACATAACTTAAATAAAATTAATTAAATAATATTAATATTATTAACAAAATAAATTAAATTTAATATATTTTAACTAATTATGACAAATAAACTTAATTTAATAAATATAAACACAAAGAAATGTGTACATATACATATATTTACTTAAATACATTTTATTAACTATTATCTTTATTTAATTTATAAACTTTTTAAATTATATAAAAATAAAATATACACATATATAAATAATTTAAAATAAAATATTCTACATTTAATTAACACATTAAACTATTAAAAAAAGAATAAAACATACATTTAATAACAAAATAAACACAATAGTAGTGAAAACGTTGGATAGCGAGGGGGTAAAAATTACTATTCCCACTCCAGTAAGTGCAACGTTAGGGAAAGCGCCGGATAGCAGAGGGGTAAAAATTACTATTCCCACTCCAGTGAGTGCAACAGTAGGGAAAGCGTTGGATAGCGTAGGGGTAAAAATTACTATTCCCACTCCAGTGAGTGCAACAGTAGGGAAAGCGTTGGATAGCGGAGGGGTAAACATTACTATTCCCACTCCAGTGAGTGCAACAGTAGGGAAAGCGCTGGATAGCGGAGGGGTAAAAATTACTATTCCGACTCCAGTGAATGCAACAGTAGGGAAAGCGCTGGATAGCGAAGGGGTAAAAATTCATATTCCCACTCCAGTGAGTGCAACAGTAGGGAAAGCGTTGGATAGCGGAGGGGTAAAAATTACTATTCCCACTCCAGTGAGTGCAACAGTAGGGAAAGTGCTGGATCCCACAACAATAAAAAACAAAAACATCAAAAATTGTATTCAATTTAATTTCCAATATTAACTTAATTAATATTTAAATTTAAATATATTATTATTAACAAAGATAATAAAAAATCATTAATTACACATTAATTAACACTATAATGTCCACAACACACGCCTAAAATTAATTACACAATTACAACTAATAATTACTAATTAATTAATGGACATTAATGTAAAAATATTTAATAATGAATCAATAAAAAATTAATTACTTACCACCCTTCACACCATTTACACATATAAACACCACAACACACACCTAAAATTAATTAAACAATTAACATAATTAATTATTAGTTGATTAATTGAAATTAATTAACAACTAATTATCAAACAATTATTAATTAATCAATTAACACATTTAACTCTATAAATTCACAATTATACATATTAATTATTCAATAAATTTTATATAATTAAATTACTTCCCACCCTATTCCCCTATAAACCCACAACCCGCTACGGAACTAAAAACGCAAAATTCAATTTAAAAAATAATTATTAACTACTATAAATAATTATTTAAATCTATATAATGAAATTACTTCCCACCCTATTCCCCTATAAACCCACAACCCGCTACAGAACTAAAAACACAAAATTAAACTTAAAATAAATTAATAACTAGTAAAGTTTTAAAACATATAATAAAATGACAAACAATTCTCATTAAAAACACTAAAATACATAACATTATTAATAATTCGATATTTCTGTCAACTATATTTTTGTAAACGATATTTAAGACGTCGATATTTTTGTAATCGATATCACTTACCTGTCAGTCGATATTCTTGTCAACTATATTTTTGTTGTCGATATTTCTTCCCCACGATATTTTTGCGGCAATATTTATGTCTCTCGATATTTTTGGGGCGATATTCCTGCTCTGCACCAAAGAGACAGATCCACAAAATCCAAGATAGTGTAAATGTCAAATGTCTGTCACTCCAGTCAGGAGCTTATGTTTGTGGGGTTCATCCATCCTTGGGTCTTGCAGATACTAATACTTCTCAAAGTCTTTCACTTGAGTATTGGTTTTCAAGTGGAGGTAGAAAATTCAGGAATGTGGCCATTTCTACCCTATCCACAAAGGATATATCATCATTTCACCCCAGTACCAACCCTCTTGCATAGAATCTTGGGACATTTCACAATGGTGAGTACAACTGGTCAATGGTCACAGCTCTCTGACAGCTCTAAACGCTGCCCCTAACTACCACTGCCGAACTGGTTTCTTTCCATGAAAATTAAAAGGGGCCTCCTGGACAGAATGGAGACTTAGGTCCTGCATTTCTCTCATTGTTTCTCTGGCAAGCATGACTAGGCTTGTCAGGCAGTATGAATATAATTAAACTATGCAGATTCAGCCCCACCCTCTTCTTCTTCTTCAAGGAACAGCCTTAATCCATTTCACGTGAGCCTATTGTGTTGGGAAGACTTTGATCTACCTGCTGGTTACCAGAGTAATTCACTTGTCTCAGCAGAGAGGTTCATAACTCAAATCAAATTAAGGGCTGATCAGAAAATATATGACCAAACTCATAGTACATAAAGTTCAAATATGGCTAAATAATATTACATTTGCCCCTTGGAATCTTTGTTTGCCCAGGGAAGTGCATATCAAACTTTTCTTAAGGTACAACCAATGCAAAATTGGAATTTTGGTTCAGCTGTCCCCTACAGTGTGACTATAGTAACACAGTACAGACTTATAGTGAAGCACTACAGACTCAACCCATAGTAAAAAAGAAATGGGAATTGAAAACCATATTAAAATATAAGACCTGCATGGGACAAATAATTTATTAACAGTCTCCTTTGCGACAGGCTACTTTTAAGCAGATGCCGGTGTGAGTGTGACTGAAGTCCCACTTGCTAAGTACGCACACGTGCACATGAGATCTTTTGCAGCCCAGATCCTCTTACCCAAGCTGTGCTGAAGTGATTCTTGTTTTAAGAGGTGGCACTGACATTTAGCACTCAAATCCATTTTAATGGCTGTTACAGTATGTAAAGCTCAGGTGGTGAGATTCACTTTCACAGCAGAGATCAAAAAATCCACTAGACCAAAAGCAAAGAAACGTAATGAGGCTGAATGGGTCAGAAACCATTCTTCACGTTCATGTTAAACTCTATTATCACACACTTCCTAAGGAAACCCACGACTGACAATGATACTGTATTTAACTACATACCAATCTTGCCCGTTTCTGCAAATGTACTAGAAGCAGTTGCTACTTGCCAATTTTCCTCCCAACCTGAGTAAAAAGCCTCCCCAAACAAATTTATATCAGCCATCAAGACTTGTGGACCATGCTATTAAACACCAGAGAAGAATTACTCAACAACTGACACCAGATCATCCCTGTGCCTTGATCCTTTTGCCCTCCTTTGACACCATCATCCACCAAGTGCTCCTTAAAAAATGGCTACTTTAGCAGAAACCTTAATAAAGGGTCGATAGTGTTCACCCAGGTGCTGATGATGCACCCAAGCAAAATCTACAGATATCTCTAAAGAGGGTCTGTGAGTACAGTCTGAATTAAAGAAGTCACAGCCCAAGCAAATCCCATAGAAGTATTGTACTGTATTGTTGAATTTCAATAGTGCTTCATATCCCTGATGCCCCGCACAGTGCTCTGATTTAAATGGGGTCCCAGGTACCCTTTGAAGTATATGGTTGAAAGAGTATTAGCTGAAAGCAAGAATATATGGAATGAGTTTGTAATGGAGCGTGAAGTACTCTAAACACATTGTGGAAAATAGTTTATCATAACTATGAAGCTTTTGAAGGATAATGTGAGAATAAAAGTACCACACATGTAGTTACCTATCCATTTATTTAGGAGTAGACTGTATCATAGTAGTTAAGTGTGTGATAAGAGCCAGTTTTTAATGCTCTGTGCAATTCAAGGGGCTTAGGAATGGTTCTTAATGTAGAAGAGATAGAGATCCATTGTGTAACAAACTGAACCAAGAAGGATTTTCCGCCAGTGCAAAATCTGATTAAAATGTAATTGTCAAGCAGCAGTGTCAAGCTATATGGAAGAACCTTAGTTTAGTGGTAGCTACATAGTTTGTGCTGAAGGAAGAAGAGATGTTACAGGCTGAAGGCCAGGTGAATCTTGAGTTAGAATATGATGATTAATAATTTGTCTCACAGGGCTTTGGGGTCTCTGTAGCTTTTGAAATACATGGATAGAAGCTCTGATATATACCAATGGCCTAGTCTATAATTAAGCATACTAGGTTGATGCTGACATGTACGGTTTGAGGAAAATCTAGCTAATAGAAAATTTTGATAAGCATCTCATCACTTAAAGTGTTTCACATAAGACATAAAATAAATATGACATTCCATAATCACGCCGAGATTTCTTTTTCTGTTTGATGTTTTTATAAGTCAGCTAAGCTTTTTTGCCAGATTGTGAATGAACAGTAAGTGGTTCATGTACCACAAGCAAGTCTCCCAAAATATTACATTTAAGGTCATTCATTAGTATTCAATGGTCAACAACTATAGACTTTGTCTGATGTTATGGTAATGAAGATCAGATCAGGTTTCACATGTTAGTACAATTTGTGTGTCACTATGCAAATGTAGCTTTCAAGGCTGAAAGAGATGAGCCTGAGTTGTAGGCTGTGGTACACATTAAACAGAAGAGGGGTGAGGGTAAGACCTTGAGAAACTCCAATAATAAAGAAGACATGAATAGAAAAAAGTGGGATATGATTGTATGAAGGATCTGTTAGGGTGAAACGCAATGGCTGGGCTGAATGGACTAAGCTTTTTCTGAAATAATGAATAAAATTGGAATTTGAAATCATATACAAGACTCCAGAATAAATTAATTACATTGAATCATCGATACTGGATTTGTTTGAGACAGTACAATTTGGTTGATCAACAGAACGAAACTCTTGTTATTATAATTTATGCTCCTTTTCACTTGTGGAAATTGAATCTCGTCATATTAGTTTGTCTGAGAGAGGACCATTGCATATTTGGGCATAACTCGATAGGTTTATTGAGTAGGTACAAGAGGCATCATGTACAAATAGTTTTAGCGTTCACAAACCCTTTGATTCAATAAATCAGAGGGTCTGCGAACACTAAAACCCTTTTTCAAATGCACGAAGCTCATTTAACAATTCAGAAAGGTTTTCTGAATCATTAATTGGGGTTAGGAAGCCATACTGAATCAGTATTTGGAAGGAGCATGTTCAGAGTGCCCCTTCCAGTACTGATTACTTATGGTCTGTATTATTATTTTGCAACCAAGATCCAGTCTTTAAACATTAATATTTTACTGTCTACACAAAGATAGTAGTAACCCATTTCCAAATGGGGAGGTGTACCTAAGATGCCCTTTCCCTTTTGTGATTATTGAAAGAAACATTTTTTTAGGAGTAGGAAATGGTGCATGGAACCATTGCTTACTACTAAAAATGTTTGTGAAGCTTTCTTTTATTTTTTATACACATGAAGCTTTTCTTTAAGGGAGATAGAAAATAAGCTCCATTAAAAAATGATTGCTGTATTTAAAAGCAATCGCAGAAGTGGTAGTCTGCTGAGACCAGCAGACCACCATCGGTGTGCTGGCAGCAAGTTGCAGTAGGTTGCAATTTGTGACAAACCGCATTAATATTCATGAGGTAGGTTGAACTGTGACCCACTATGATTTGATATTTTGTGAACCAACCTATTAGTACATTGGTTGGTTCACAAAATTCCTTTTCAGTTGGTAAAAGTCAGTGGGGAATTTGTGACCACTTTTACTGAATGCATTCTTTGTACATGGGGCACTTGGAGCCTCATTACGATGGCGTTCGGACGAGCGTTCGACCGCCATCGTATCGGGATGGAGACTGCCTGACATGTACTCAGCACCTCCACCCACCTTATTACGATCCAACCACTGTGAAGGTGGTCGGAAACATGACTATTTCAATTGCAACTTGTGCTGCGGCCTGGAAAATGGCTGCAGCACAAGCCACAATTGAAAAAGGCATGTTTTCAAACATCCATGCGCTGTGTGCCAGGCACCATATGGCACACAGTGCATGGATGTTAGCAGAGGCCCACGGAGGACAGGAGAACTGCTAGTGACCCCAAAAGTTCCTTTCTACCTGCCTTTACATGGCGATTGGACCGCCATGTAAGGGTATAGGCAAAAGATACACCGTAATCCCTACGGCGGTGCCTTCACAGGCGCTGCCCCCATTGTAGTGATTTTGCTCCGACCAACGGGCTCCCTGAGCCTGTTGGAGTCGTCGGTGGTTCCTCCGCCTGCTGCGGGCCAATCGACCACATCGTAATTCAGCAGTCGTACCGCTATTCTGGATGCCTGTGAGCCCGCCACCGATGGCCTGTCGGTGGCAGGTACACCGACATCGGAATGAGGCCCTAAGTTCTTTTAAAATCAGTTTAGTATAGGCAGTTCCGAGTTCATTCAGGAAAAGGCCAGATTCCAGGCAGGGGTTGAGGAGAGCCCTGGTTGGGATGACTGTTGCGTTATTGATGAAGATGTGCTTAAATATCTATTCTGGATAAACACATAATTTTATACTAGAGGGCGAGTGAGTGGAAATGACATCTACGCACAGCCTTCCACCCTTACATAATAAACACAACAGGTACCTAGGTCCTTATTTATGAGAGCCTATCTTTTACGTCTTATAAGCAGATATTGGATGAGAACTCCTCACCCAAACCATTGTGGCATGCTTCATTTTCAGTGTTCTCTCCCCATCAAAGTAGGTATGGACCACCATGAAGAACATGACTAATTATGGTAGTTTCTCATAAAAAGTATTCAAGATAGGAGCTAGGATCCAGTGATTAAAAATACCTTAGGGAATACCTAGAGTGTATTTCCCTTTATTTTTGGATACCAATGATCTAGTTAAAAACTGTTATATTGGAATGTTTGCTGAAAACAATGGTTCATGCGTTCCCATACCATGTCTTAGCCTCTTCAAGTGTCTGATAGGGTCAAAGGCTTCTTCAGGGTTGTGCTGTTTACAGATCTCTAGCTAACTAGCATATATATTATGTGGTTTGTGAATATATATGTATGTTTTGGATGAGGCCTACCGTTCTCATACCTGAGTGATGAAACAAGAACACCCTTCTTAGGGTTGCTACTCCTTCATGGACACCTTCCTCTCTAGAAACATTCCTCAAGGATCAGTGCTTGTGAATTACCTAGTTCTATGCTTTTTGCATGCCAATGGAGCATTTTTGTATGCAGATGTATGAAATATTGTTTTCAGTAAACATAACTGTTTTTAAACATGCCGTTACCCAAAAAAGAGAAATACACTCTTGGTATACTGTAATGGGATTATAGTACTCAATCAAACTTCCTATCCAGAATACTTATATCACTTTTTATCATTTACTAATTATTCTCGATATATACATGCCAATGATTCTGCAAGTTTAGAAATGTCATCTGAAGAGAGATAGTTGAAGCAGATTAATATCGATGGATTGCGAGGTAACCATAAGATTGAATTGATATCAGCAGGGGGCCGGCACAGGTAAGCGTGGTGGGGCGGGGCAGGGTGGGAGGGGGAAAAGTCGACAGAAGACAGAAGACCGAATAGGTATAATTAAATAAATAAATAATACCTATTCCGTCGTCTGTCGACGTTCCTCCCCCGCTGCGCCCCGCCCCACCATGCTTACCTGTGTCGGCTGCTGCTGTTTGATATGTTCGTCCTCATTGGAGTTGGAGATTAACTGGTGCTAGGGACTCACATAGATAGTGGATGGTTTTGGATATAGAATATTCCAGGTACTGGAATTTAGCAATACGTTTGTGAGGTTCCTTCGCACTGACTGGACAATCAAGATATTAATGACTCAATTACAAGTGCCGCAGTATTGGTGCAAAATGTATTGCAGCTGATAAAAAAAATGCTGTTGGGAATGGTATTTATTGGATGTGATAATTATTGCCAATTATAAGTTTCCCTTTATAGTGGGGAATAACATGCAGATTTTGGTGTTTTCCTCACCAAAATCAGAATGTCCCTGTTATTGTGGCTAATCACGGATGGTTGCAAATTGAGACTTGCCTAATGAATATTAATGAGGCGGGTCATTCTGTGACACCCTGCCATTCCATATCTAGTTAACTGAACCAACATATTTGTGCATAGGTCAGTCTGCAAAATCTATTACATTCGAGAAAAGTCATTGCATAATTGTCATCCACTTTTTGCAACTGGACTTCAGAAATGATAGTCCATTTAATGCGTCATTAGTAATGGATGCTTTTCACTTGAAACGCATTACAACTAGAATTGTATATCCCACTCCCCCAAGTGTTTCTTTTTCTGTTTTCCAGGAAACCAATACATTTGTTAAAAAAAGACTCACAATCTCAGATTACCCAGAGGTAAAGAAAAAGTTAGAAAAAACAAAGGTGCTAGAATGTTGGATTGCCAGGTCTAACACTGCCCTTTCAAGAGAGTTTAGTGATGAAAAGTATGACGTGTCCTGTTATTTAGATTGAATTTATGCAACAAGAGAACTTTTTACTCTTCCTCGTTCCTTGCATTTTTCAGGCACCAAATAATTGCCATACTCTTTTCCTTTACACTGCTTTTGCCTCATTCCATCTGTGGCAGATGGCATCAAAGGTGAGCAGGGAATTTGGAAAAGCAACACTTTGCTTTGTGTGGGGGCGAAAGCCCACGCTCAGCAGGACATTATCTCTAAAACAATTCGGTAGTTTTACTTTTGAAAAAAGAAGCTTTGCTAAATTAACAAGCTGCGCAAACTTTACAAAGACCAAATATTTTCAGCTTCACAACAATACATGGATTACATTTACATTTTGCACACTCCTACTTATATTATTAGTGCATGCTCTTGTTTTTAATTTCTTCTCCTTTCGAGGATATTCATCTTATTTCACAAACAAAACATATTTTGATGTGCTGCAAGGTTTCTCAAAGGTTGCCAGAGATAACTAACTAAAACATCAGATGCCTGATTGAACATCATATTCTACAAGTATTATGAACAGGTAATTATTGATTGCCATTTTGATATATATGCCTATACACGCCTGATATTTCAAACTCAATATATCGCTTCTGTCATTCTAGTCAGAATTTCAAATCTTTATCAAGACTTCCACATTTAGAATGCTAATTAAATAAACCCCAATCCCTTCCTTGTTGAGGATAAGCAGATCAGACAATGATATCAGGATGCGTATGATTATACAATTAACTTCAAACTATTTCCCTATTAGAGAAAAAGACAATTAAATGATGCAAACCATGTGTCTTAGCAATGAATGGGATTTAGCTTGTTCATCTTTTCTACATGCTATTCCAATTGTCTCCAGATAAAAATATACCATCCAGTGATCGGTATTCTTAGTGAACTGACCATAAATCCATGAGCCAGGTGCTACTGCATGTGCTCGACTGAAGTTTTGTCAATCTTTGCTCTAAATGAATACATATTTTGTAGCCAAGAACCACATCATATGTTAACACAAAGTAATGATATTGTGGTGTGTGATTTCACAAAAACACAATAGGGCAGATTCTTAAAAATATTTGGAAATCTGTATATTCGCGTTTCCAACCTGTATGGTAGCACACTTCTTTCTGGCTTCTTTGAATTCACAAATCTTTTAGAGGTTCCACATGGACATAATCCTGAAAAAGTTTGCGAATTTTTCTTTTGCGTGCAGAAACATCCACTTGTATATTGTCATATGTGAAAAAAAGGGCAATTGCGAAAACACACAGGATTTTTTTCACTGTGCAGAAACAACTTTACCTATAAATGTAGACATTCTGGGGGTGTTCTGATTCCCTTACCATATTGCAGAGGGAGTAATTCCTGGCCTTGACAAGGAGACATCTCCTTGACTTCCAGGACTGAAAGTGATCCAAAAATTGTCTATGAAATTCCACGGTAGGTTTGTTTCTCAATGATCTACAGCATTCCTATCCTAAAATACCCCATCTCTACCAGAAGGAGGATCATTCCTTTCTGGAAACCTCTGCAAGGGTAGATGCGTTTTTGAGTGCGAAACAGGCTTAAGTGGCATTTTGCACAGCTAGAAAAGGCTATTTTTACTCGGCGGTCACATGCCCACAATTAAATAGCTCTGTGAATTAGACTAATTTTAATTAATAGCTTTCATCTATCCAGGCATCAATCACTTTTCTCTGGTGTGTCTACATATCAAAGTCAAGCCATTTAAAACAAGCATTTGCAATGCAATACGTCTCGCATTCACGCAAGTTTGAGCTATTGGCATTGTAAATGACAATGCCTTTTATTTATGTTTTGGGTTTTAAAACAAAATTCAAAGGCATTGTCATTTACAATACTAATAGCTTAAACTCTCGCAAATGCGAGACCTATTGCATTGCAATAAAGGGCCTTCTCAACTGCTTGTTAGATTGTAAATATCAGAGGAAGAGACCGGCCTGCGACGTCTTCAAAGTAGTGATAAATAGTGCAGTGAAGAAGATGTGTAAGTGTTGTAAATTTCACAGACACAAAGTGTGAAGTGAGAGTTACATATGATCCAAGCTATAAACACTAACAAAGCGCTCCAACACATTTCGCTCTGTGATTACACTGTCGCTGCTCAGGAGGAAGAGCGGGAGGGGGGGGCTAGTTCCTGCCCTCTACGTGATTTGAGTGTGCAGTGTGGCATTGCGTAATGTCATTGCTATCTTTGGCCTAATAAAAAAACACTCCAGCTGTAGTAGGGCCCTGGCTTCACCTCCTGGTGCAGGGCGAGCTGTGCTTTATGGCAGGCATGGAGGGAGGGAAGGATGGTCTCGGCTGCAGCTCTGGCCTCATACAGTGCCCCTGATATTACTAGTGAGCGTGAGGCGCTGAGGTGGTGGTATTGGTATTTCTGGTGGTGGTGGTGGGTATTGGTGGTGGCGGTATTGGTATTGGTGGTGATGGTATTGGTGATGGTGGTATTGGTATTGGTGGTGGTACTGGTATTGGTGGTGGTGGTATTGGTGGTGGCGGTATTGGTATTGGTAGTGGTGGTATTGGTGGTGGTGGTATTGGTGGTTGTAATGGTATTTGGTGGTGGTGGTACTGGTATTGGTGGTGGTATTGGTGGTAGTGGTATTGGTGGTGGTGGTATTGGTGGTGGTGGAGGTATTGGTGGTGGTGGTATTGGTGGTGGTGGTATTGGTGGTGGTATTGGTGGTGGTGGTATTAGTGGTGGTGGTATTGGTGGTGGTGGTATTGGTATTGGTGGTGGTGGTATTGGTTGTGATGGTATTGGAGGTGGTTTTGGTGGTGGTGGTATTGGTATTGGTGGTGGTGGTATTGGATTAGTGGTGGTGCTATAAGTGGTGGTGGTGGTTTTGGTGGTGGTGGTATTGGTGATGGTGGTATTGGTGGTGGTGGTATTGGTGGTGGTGGTATTGGTTGTGGTGGTATTAGTGGTGGTGGTATTGGTGGTGGTGGTATTGGTATTGGTGGTGGTGGTATTGGTTGTGATGGTATTGGAGGTGGTTTTGGTGGTGGTGGTATTGGTCTTGGTATTGGTGGTGGTGGTATTGGATTAGTGGTGGTGCTATAAGTGGTGGTGGTGGTTTTGGTGGTGGTGGTATTGGTGATGGTGGTATTGGTGGTGGTGGTATTGGTGGTGGCATTGGTGGTATTGGTGGCAGTATTGATGGTGTTGGTATTGGTAATGGCCTTGGTGGGGGTGGTATTGGTGGTGGTATTGGTGGTGGTATTGGTGGTGGTGGTGGTGGTAGTATTGGTGGTGGTGGTATTGGTGGTGGTGGAATTGGTGGTGTTGTTGGTGGTGTTGGTGGTGTTGGTGGTGGTAGTGGTGGTATTAGTGGTGGTGGTGGTATTGTTGATGTTGGTGGTATTGGTGGTGGTGGTATTGGTGGTGGTATTGGTGGTGGTGGTGGTGGTATTGGTGGTGGTGGTGGCTTTGGTGGTGGTGGTGGCTTTGGTGGTGGTGGTTTTGGTGGTGGAGTTATTGATGGTGGTGGTGGTATTGATGGTGGTGGTATTGGAGGTAGTGGTGGTGGTATTGGTGGTGGTGTTGGTTTTGGTGGTGGTGTTGGTATTGGTGGTGGTGTTGGTGGTGCTATTAGTGGTGGCAGTGTTATTGGTGGTGGTGATATTGGTGGTGGTATTGGTGGTGGTATTGGTGGTGTTGGTTGTATTGGTGGTGGTGGTATTGGTGGTGGAGGTATTGGTAGCATTGGTGGTGGTGGTGGTATTGGTGGTAGTTGTATTGGTGGTATCGGCAGTGGTGGTGGTATTGGTGCTGGTGATATTGGTGGTGGTAGTATTAGTGGTGGTATTGGTGGTGGTATTGGTGGTGGTATTGGTGGTGGTGGTATTGGTGGTGGTATTGGTGGTGGTGGTATTGGTGATGCTATTGGTTGTGGTGGTATTGGTGGTGGTGGTATTAGTGGTGATGGTGGTATTGGTGGTGGTGGTATTGGTGGTGGTGGTATTGTTGGTGGTGGTGGTATTGTTGGTGGTATTGGCAGTGGTATTGGTGGTGGTATTGGTGGTGTTGGTATTGGTGTTGGTGGTATTGGTGGTGGTGGAGGTATTGGTGGTGGTGGTGGTATTGGTGGTGGTGATATTGGTGGTGGTGGTATTGGTGGCATTGTTGGTGGTGATATTGGTGGTGGTGGTGGTGGTATTGGTGCTGGTGGTATTGGTGGTGGGGGTATTGGCAGTGGTGGTGGTATTGGTGGTGGTACTGGCGGTGGTGGTGGTATTGGTGGCATTGGTGATGGTATTGGTGGAGATGGTGGTATTGATGGTGGTGGTATTGGTGGTGGTGGTATTGGTGGTGGTGTTGTTAATAAAACAGGCTTTTGAAAACAACCCGTCAGGTGGCTTTAATGCAAATGACATGTAACACAGATGTGCTGTTGTCAGCTTCAGCCCATTAGCACAGGATTATGTGCTACCTGGATTTCACATGACCTAATTCGCTAATCATTTCTAAATCCATTTTACTTGGGGAGTTGAAACAGATACAAGATAATGCCGGGTTAAAGTGATTGAAAGCGGGCGCCCGTGTTACGGGGACGGCCGGTGTGCTTAAAAAAACACAAGCGGTTTCAGCTGAAGCAGTGCATGTCCGGCTTGCAGTAAGAGAAACTCAATAAAGTAAATAGTGCTTACAGACAGTTCCCTCGTAACAACCGAAGTAAAGGGGCCAGTAGCCAAGGGAGGTTACGAATGAAGACAAGGATGTACTGAGGAGGGACTAACAAGCCTATTAATGGCTCCAAAGGCAGCATTTACAAAAGACAATGATACAAGCCAATGAAAAATATGGAAGGAGAGTGGGCGCGGCTTCTCCTCTATACTCTACTAGAGCAGTCTCGCAGAGCGAGCAGAGCATGCGTGCTGCCGCTAGGCTCTACCTAAAAAACAAGTACACTCTTCCTGCAGCATTAAACGTCCGCAACTGCTGTGAAAATTTGACATCAAATTTAGATTGCTTAACTTCAACTATCCTTCACAATATCTGACTCTTGTTTTCATTTTGGTCTACTGAAACTGAGAGATAAAGGGTATTTGTGCAGGAAGCTAATGAATGTAAGATTTGTGAGACTGATATGTGACCCATGTCGTGTTTTTTTATGTTGAAAATAGTTTGAGTTTTATAATAAACAAGGACAATACAGAAAAGAGTACCTTAATAAGTACCCTGAAGAATCCTTCTATCAAGAACAATAAATATGAATGAGGTACAATATAGTGAGAAGAATAACAAATTAAAAAGGAAGGGGAAGAAACTGAAAATAGTATCATTATATGACACAATTTTCTTTTGAACAGAGCTACTTATGATAACCACATACGAATTATAATTGAGAAAGAAGATAAAAAATTATAGGTATGAAGTAATATAATCATCAATCGGCTGCCATAATGAATGATAAGAGGGACTATTATGAACAATACAAGACAAAGACAAATTAGCACATCTTCTAGTAAAAATAATCCATGACCACCAAACATGAAATGATAATAAAGACACGACTTTCGAACATGCAGTAATAGACTTTAAAGCAGCCAACAATAAAAAATGTAAAAGTTTACATTTCAAGTCAGACAGTTTTGCAGAAAGAGCAATGGATTTGCAAATCAAAATATTAAATGAAAGCATCTCAGAAAAATTGAATATCTTTTTATGACATCGCAAACTTCTCTCCAAAATGTGTCAACAAAATTACATTAAAAAAGCAGGTGTTTTAACGAGCCTTGAAGTAAATTACAATGCCAACAATTTGAAGTAGGTAAAAGCTTAGCTTGAAATAACTTTAACGGAGTCCATAAGCAGTTAAAAAGAATAAAGGAATTTGTTTGATATAGTGATACAGGTAACCATCCTGAAATATTATTTAACCATATTTTCTTCCATGTATCATATGAGGAAGATGTTGAGAGTTCATTATTCCAAAATGATGAAATCAACTCAATATTGTTTCCTTGAAAATTATTTCGTGTTTTATAAATTAATGATACAGCGTTAGATGAAAAAGATACTGCATGAATATAAGTCATGGAATCTGAATTAATATTTGAAGGAAAATTAATAGTAAAGGAATCTAGAATAGAATTACATAAAAGTTCATATCTAAAACAATCAGAAGGAGATAAGCTACATTTATGACATATTTTATCAAATGATAAAAAAGTATTACTATGGTATATATCCTTTAAATAAAAAATACCAGCTTTAATCCAGGAATGCCAAGATTTTACTGATTGAGTTTTAATTTAGGATTATGCCATAATGACATATCAGAAGTGTGTGAAATAGTCGATTGAAAAAGAGAATCTAAATCATGAAAGATTAACTTTGTAGATTTCGAAATAATAGAGCTCTTAAGTAATATTGATTTATTAAACATCGTTAACAAAGTAGGTAAAGGGAATGGCTTTATCAAATTATTTTCTATAAGAAGCCATGTAGGGGGATTATTAAGATGGGAATGGTTAAACCAAAGAAAACTTTGTTTTAATATAAATGCTTTATGATAGTTAAAATAATCTGGTAATCCAAGCCCTCCATTACATTTATATAGCATGCTACAATGGCTCTGTCGGGGAGCAACAATTACTTTGTTTCACAAGAATAAATCATGAAGAATAACTTTGTAACAGTATGCTCAATGGGTCAAGTAATACTGTAGATAGAACAAATCAGCGCGCGAAAAGGTAAATATGAGAACACCCCAATACAAACAAAAAACACAAAGGTACTTTGCAACAAGGATTTCTGTTATTGAATTGTTCCATCAGATATCACAAATAGACATATTGTAGGGCTGTCCAAGTGAAATTAGAATATAAAAGTGACAAGTGTTTTAAAGTGACATGAGTGCTCAGTGCTGGTGACAAGGTGTATATATACAATTGTGAAGCTATGTACAGGTATATACAATTTCAGGGATGGTCAGAACAAAGATTGACAGAGTCTCTCTGGTAATGGCAAGGTTGCTCTGCATTAGGAACCAGAGGTATGTACTGGCTGAACCAATGTTAAGCGTCAACGTTTCGACCCTAATAACGCCTAAATAATATGTCGTGGCGGGTCTTCTTCAGGACAGGGGACAGCCCCAGATTTGGAAAGGAGTCCCGTGGAGAATGGGGGCTGCCAGAAGGATCTGCAAGAGTCAAGGAAGACGCAAGTAGGCTCAATCACACGAGTAAAAAAGGAGACAGCATCACTGATGCTTGGCAAGAGTCCTGTGGTTTGTATAAATTCAGGATTATTCAAATCAGGTTTGTGGCCAATGCCCTGGGGCTTGAAGACAAAAACGGGGGATAGTTCCAGCACCGATGATACATCCAGGCAAAAAGTCAGTGGAAGGAAACAGCCGCTCTGCAGTCTTGACCACGGACCATGGACTTTTTGCCTGGATGTATAGAGCTCTTTTGCTTGAAATAGAGTTAAACTCATAAAGCAGCTTTTGCAATTTTGTTTTAATTTGGGGATCATTAGATGTTATGAAGTCTTCCAAATGTTGCAATTTGTTTATCTAATTATTTAATTTTAGAATTGAATGATTTGTTTTCATGAGCCATAAGAGAGATGGATGTCCCTCTAATATATGCCTTGAAGGCATCCCATCAAGTTACCAAGGCTGTCGAGCCTTCTGTGTTAAAATTAAAATAATCTTGAAGTGCTCATAACATTTTTGGTTTATTAAATTCATTAAGAATAGTATGAGTATTCATATGCCATCTGGATTGAGCTTGTGATTCTGGCTTAAGTTGTAAAGCCATAGAACTAAGAGCATGGTCAGAAATATCAATATTATGGATATGTGGTGTAGTAACTGAGTGAATTAATTGACATAAAACTAATAAATAATCTAATTTTGAGTGAGAGTTATGAGGGTTTGGAAAAAAGGTCAACCAACTTAGTTGTTTTAAAGAAAGACTTTAGCGTGAAAAAGCTCTAGGTGGTCTGTACTTAGTTTGGGATATTCTGTCTAATAAAGGGTCACATATAAGGTTAAAATCTCCAACAATAAGTGGACCATTGCCTAACTTGAGCACTTCTGTGGTAAGGAGAGACCAAAAATTGTGGTCATCAGTGAACGGATCATATAGATTAATCAAAAACATAACTGTGTCTTGAATTTTGAGTTTCACTATAATATAACGTCATTCTGAGTCTGAAGATTTGCTCAGTATTTGAAAATGTTAACTTTTTGAAAGAAGGATAGCAACATTATTTTTCCTATGAACAGCAGGAGAAGATATAACAGTACCAACCCATTTTTTTGCATATAAGCTAAAACAGTATCATCTTTATGAGCTCTTGCAAGAAACAAATGTCCGCCTTATACCCTGGTAAATAATCTAACATTTTTATACGTTTCACAAGATGTCTTCAACCTTTAGCATTTAAGGATACAATTTTAATATTATTGAAATTAGCCATAATGGAGAAAAGAAAAAGTTTGAGAAGAAGAGATGCAAACATTTAAAGCATAAAGGAATGAAAAGTAGCTCTAGTAATGAACAATAAGGAAAAAGGGAAAGTAAAGATGAGTACAAACATAGATAAGAACAACATTTAAACATTAATAACAATGCTGAAATGCACACACGCTTAGTAAGCATGACCGGACCATTGGTGCCCTGTAAAGAAATTGAACAAATAGGTTAACCGGAAAGAGCAATGAAATTAATTCAGGTAGCAGTTTCATGTGTATCTATGGGAAGCTGTGACTGCTGATCTAAAAAGAGACAAAGGTCTTCAGGGTGCTGAAAGGACTTTGAGAAACCGTCTTTCCAAATTCGCATAGTCGAAGGGTCAAAAAGCCCATATTTGAAGCCAAGACTTCGCAATTGTGGTCGGAGATCAGAAAAATCTTTTGGAATTTTAACAGTTTCTTTGCAAAGTCCTGATGTATGAAGATTTTATTGCCATTAACCATTAAAGAAGGAATTTCACATGCTGCTTTTCTTATCATCACTAAGTGATGATGAAGTAAAACTTTAAAAATCATTTGTCGCAGTTTATTTTGGTGAGGATTACAATGAGGGGGAATCCTGTGAACTTTATCAATTTCAAATTTCTCAGGAAACTTTAGACGTAGGAAGTCAGGTATCAAATTCTCCAAGCATAACCTACAATTGTTACCTTCGACATCTTCTGGTAAATTAAAGATACGTAAATTATACTGTCTCTTACGGTTTTCCGATTCAAGAAGAAGATTAGACATTGTAGGTATTTTTGCCACAAACGGTGAGAAACTATCGATTTTAACTTTATTATCCTGAATTTTAAATGCATTGTCAGATATTTTCATTGATAGACTAGCCATGTCTTTTCGTATATTTTTGATTTCAGACGCAATAGTATCAGTGCTGGAACGCATAGCTTGAATTTCATCCAGTAGTAAAGCCAAAGAAGGTTCATTAGATTCCACTAATTTTGACTTAACTGGAGGTGGAGAAATAGTTTGCTTCCTTTTATTAAGTTGAGCATGTGTGTTTTTGCCCTCCATATTTCCTTAAATTAAAATGGAATATAAATTGCAGAATATAAGAACAGCAAGGAAAACCTGTCAGAATAAGGAGGTGCAGCAGCTAAATCAGACTGTGGGAGTGACTAGGCCACATGATTGCCCTTTCCTGAATATTGCTCTGCCCCCCTGACTGGAAAACTCAGCTGTACCTGCTCCAGAAGACCAGTGGAGAAACAGGAGAGAAAAAGGACACCTTCCATCATGCAGATAAACAAACAAGCACCCTACTGGCATGCAGAGGCTTCAAAGAGCTGCTGTCATCAATTTAAGGTAAAAAAAGGCACCTTAATGTGTGAAATTGTCGAAAAACGGGCAGACGCGATGAGGAGCTCACCAGGGGAGACCATCTTAGCTCGTGCGCTCACGCAAATCCATCCGTGTTTTAAAAGCAGAATTCTGTTTGTTGTACTCCCTGAGATACAGATAGTTAAACGCATTAAAGTAATGAAAATCAACTTTTGGCTTGGTTGTATTCTTGTTATCAAATGTCAAAAATATTTAGTTTCGATGAAACCAGTAACGTGAAAATAAAGCATCTTACACATCAATAGCTTCATTAGGAATCACTTGTTACCCGCTGATTGCCCGTAGTAAACAGGATTATCTGAAAAGGAGTACCTCAATCTGTCCCTCCAGGGACGGGTGCAGATGAAAAAAGAAATCAATTGTTTTTGTGTGTGCAAAAAAATTCATAAGGGAAATACCATTACAGCGTGGTTGCCATTTTACCTCGTGTGGCTATTGCTCCCTATTTTTCAAGTTTTTCAAATCAGAATGTGAAATAATATTCAGCTGTGGTTTTACTTCATGCTGTAGCTGCACGTTTTTCACTTTCTTGGTTCCCACTTTCCTTTCTTCCCCAAGCAAATCCATGAATAAAATAGCTGGAAGGATTTAAAACAGCAAGGACATGAAGTATAAACTCAAATTTTGCTCAACTTCACGTCTAAAAATGAAATACAGTAACTGTCTGCTCCTGATTTCAGAAATAACACAGTACTCAGAAGGGGCCCACGCATGGTTTGCACAGTATAACTATTTAAATGAATTTGTATAGCACTTTATGTTTTTTTCGTGTAAAATGTCAAGGCACATTCAATTTGCACACTGCCAAATCCCCTTTTCGTTCACAAACCTGTCAAAACCTTTTGTAGAAACAATGAATAGTGTTCGGCTTGCTTACTTGCTGGTCTGTTTTTTTAGAAGTGATAATACCCCGAGGGGTGAACGTCTGCACTCTAGAAAATAGAAAATGAACATAACATTGATACTTGAATCTAGCCCTTAACATCCAAAGCACAGCAGGACCTCGTGGTATGTGACTAAGTCAATCTTTGCATCAGGTTATATGAACTTTTCCTGAAAAGGTATTTTTTCACGGTATCTTCAGGTGTGAGACGTGCACTTAGCGAGATAGTTAGGGGTTGAGTTGTGTTTGAGATGGTGTGGTTAATCTTGCTGGATATTTTTTGAGTCTGAGTCTTGGAGGATGTAGGCGTTAGGGGTTTGTGTGGGAGTGTACTTGTAATGGTATATTGGTAAGTCACTGATGGAATCTCACGAAAAAGGGGGTGTCTAAAGGGTGGCTGGTGCTATCTTAGGGTGCGCTTAGCTAGCTTAAAGGAGGCCTAAGAGTGGTTGAAGTTATCTGATTGGGACAATAGAGGTATTAAAGAGTGAAATTTAGTTGTTGAATGAATTCAAGTATCTGATGATGAGCATGGTTGCCTTTATGATTATCTAACAATGTAAATGTCACTGTATGAAAGTGTCAGAGTGAGTGTTGAATCCAGAGAGTGAGAAAGGGGGTTTGCGAAAGTGAGTTTAGTGGTGTAGCTGCATGCCATTTTGCAAGGGTCTGATGGTGTGTGACTAAGTGTACCTGAAGCCATTTTACTGCAGTGTTCACATTCTGAGGGTGGGGCTTTGTCTAAGTTGATGTGTGGGGCATGACAGTTTGTGGAGCCTTGTGGTTGAATTTAACGACGGTAATGTGAGAGATAGTGTGAGTTGTGAGTCTCAGAGCATATGTTTTTGGATCTTGGCAGTGTAGGTATACTTGTCAAAGTGAGCACAGATGTATGGCAGCATAAGTGGTTCGTGTATCAGCCTAAAATCAATGGAAATTACTACGATTCAAGAATCAGAGAAAGACAACATTGTTCCAAGCTCTTTGTTACGCCCTTCCACTGCTGATGGAAGCTGATGCTGACTGGTGCTGTTAGCGGAGTCTGATGCCTGCAGCTGCTGCCCGCAGTTCGGGTCTCCATCCTCCCCTGCTGAAACCTTGTGGGACCGCAAGCATAAGTGAATACAAACCAGCATTGGTGTGCTCGTGCCTCCTGCGACACAACCCCATGCCTCGGGGGAGCGTGAGGACCACAATAGACAGCACTGAAAAGTCCACCTGGGGAGCCTGTGAGTGAAGGCTAGTCCCCTCCATAGCAATTGCTGGTGAACTAGCGAGTCCTGGTCAAGCAGGGGGAACGTTCGTTAAAGGGACCGAGCAGTGTTTTAGTCTTCACTGCTAAAGGTACAGCCCGAGTGCACAGAAGTGGCTCAGCTAGGCTGAGTGCATCTTCCGTCCGGCAGAGCTCCCACATACCTATAATTTGGCATTTAGCCCTTGGAAGGAGGAAGAAACAGCCACAGCGTAGAGTCTTTCTCTAAGAAATTAAGCTCAGCACAGCACAGTAAACTCTAATAATAATTATCGTTGCTACTTACATTGTGACCGCTTGAAGCAGCCACCTGCCCCTTAGGCAATATTCTTCTCCTTTCTATCTGATATCTGATTTAGGGGTGTTGTCCTAAACCAAAAGAGTGGCCTGCTTAGTCTGGGCCCAGTAATTTCAATGATACCCTGTTCAAAGAGAAATGAGTTGACTGTTTGATTTTTTAGTGCAGGACCTGTAAAACTCAACACCTTGCACCAAACTTCAAAAACAGGTTGCCAGCACATGGCTAACAGTACCAGGGGGTGCCCCTCTGACCTCCTCCTACAAAAATCCTTCTGGTGCCACAGGACAAGTGGAAGCATCCAATATAGACTTTAGAAGGCTTTAGAGAGACTTAGAAGGATCTAGAATGATTATAAACAGTGCATCATGCAATCAGGGTGAAAAAGGATGCTGCAGACGCTGACAAAGAGGAAGAAAAGGCTTCAACCTCTAATAACAGCGAACAGTGCTAAGGCTTAACCAACAAGGGAAAATCAGCCATTAATTTCACCAGTAGCCCGCATGTTAAAGAAATCAATAAGAATCTCACAAAAATTAAATTTCCTAAAAGACCCAGTCAGGTTCATTTTTTCCACTCCAGGTGATTCTAACTCTCTTCCAGATCTCATTTCACCAAATAAAAACAACAGTAGCCTATTACAAACTTCCAAAACAAACTTAGAGTCTCAGGAAAAACCCTTTGTTGTTATTTCTAAGGCTGAGCTTGAGGATAGCAAAGAGTCAGTGTGGAGTCCTGTAAGTGACTTGGAGCTTCTTTCATTAAGATCTTTGTCACCACGATCCCCCCCTGAACAAAAGTTACCACACGCATCTCCTAGACCGCTATTATTGAATGGAGATCCACTTCCAATTGAAGTAATAGTGGAAGTCAACAAAGGACAAAGCAGCCTGGGTCCAAATTTAGTAGACCACAAAGGACCAGGTCTTGTGGAACTCGATCAATTCAGAGCACTCAAAATAGTCAAAGAGAGCAGGAGTAACAACATGTAGACCTTTCTCTAAAGCAAGGCCCCCTGCAACAGCAGACCCTGGTCCAGTATTGTACATTTTGTTTAAAACATCTCAGCTGACTCTCAATGCTATAACGTTTATCAGTCAAATAAAATGGAATTGCAAGTAAATCTATTGAACCTAATGGCCATCTCAGTCTCAGGAATCGATCAGAAGTTGGCTGAACTAAATAATCTGATTATCCGTGCACAAACATACGCAGCATCTACCAGCATGGACTGTACATGCGCTCTGGTAGTCAACAAACTTGTGACAATACCTGAAGCACTGTCCACACTGATAGAAGACATAAAAACAAGTCTAAAGTCCCCCTAGCATAGTAAAGACCTGCAATGGGATATGCAAAAGCCTCCTGCAATGGGTGGCTGTAGGAACCCTAAAGAAACAAGTGGACATGATGAGCTAAAAAAGAAGGATGGTCCCCAAAAAATGAGCCATTACCCAGAAATGCAGCTTCTATGAAAGCTAAAGACTTTCCTGTCTCAGCCTTGGTCACACAATGTGAGTTGTATGTCAGCGAGTCTCAAATTGTCTGTCTAGCACCTCCAGACCTTATAATGTCAAAAAAACTGAGGAAGAAATTATGGAAAGCAAGAAACAAAAAAAGAGCAAGCTTAATAATGGGACTGGGAGGAACCACAACAAAGCTGAGGAACAACAAAACTACTATTTCACATGAGGCAGAATTAAATAAGACCAACAAGAGTCCAGCAAAAAACATCAAACTCCTCCCGTTGTTTAATAAAACACTACAAGCATCAACTAGGGAATAACCAAAGTTGAAACGGCTATCTCTGTGGATGTTCCAGCCAAGTCTCCCCGCATTAAGATGCCAGCATCACATTGGAGCAAACTAGGAGAGATATGGAGTACAGGGAGATAGTTCAATTACATCAGGCCCTCCTGTCCAAAGAGGCTGACGGCCGAGAGCACGCAAAACTCAATAGCAGTGAGGACCAATATAATCTAGAAATCTGCTCTTTAAATACTTATTCTGGAGCAATATGACACCCAACAGATTCTTCCAGTAACTGGTCACTAAGACCTAGTGAAACATGAGACACCAAGATAGCCAGGGTACCATCTGATTATTCTCTTAAATTTTTCAGCTTCTCCCTTAAAAAAAACTTTACTCCGAAATATATCAGTCAAGAGTGAGACATGACATTCTCAACCGGGGCAACATCCTAAAGTTACTACAGGCGGTCCCCTCCATTGCAAAGATAACCACGGCAGACATAGAATCAATTGCATTTCTAGGATCAACAGACAGTAAAAGTCAACAATCTACTCTTGTGACTTAGACAGGAAGCATGACTGCAAAGATGGTCTTTCAGGAAAAAGACTGTTTCCTGGCTTGGGGGATCAAAATTATTATGCCCCTTCCCGTAGCCTATCCAGCACAGTTTGCTTCTCCATAGTCGAACTTAACATCAAACGACTTAGAAGATATCAAACAAATGTATTCAATTCATAGAAATCCTATTGTGAAAACACTCATAACAGCACCTCCATCTCACAACATCAAGTCTGCTTCAGACCAAAATGGGAAGCTAAAGCTAAATATAGGCTGACTTACTGCAGCCCTACATGGTGATAATTGCACATGACACCATAAGATTCACAACATTTTAAAACTCACTCACCTAATCAACTGGAAAGTCTAAACATTTATTCTTGGAACATTAATGGTGCCCAAACCAAAATTCAGGAAAAGAACCTCTCAGATCTTTTGAAAGAAAATCACATAATTTGCTTGCAAGAGACATGGGCTTTTCAACATTTCTCAATAAACGGCTTTGCTGGAGTTTTTAGCACTGCAATCAAAACAAAAGATTCGGACACCCAAAGGAAGGCTTGCCTACATTTATAGCGGTAGCATTGCAGTCTGAAAGCGAATTGGTGGAGTCAGATGACAGAAACATCTCCTACTGATAAATCTCTATATACATCCAAATTCAAGTACCAGGTCCTTGAGTGTATCTAAACATACTACTAGCCAGCTTGCAAGAACAACTATCTCCTGATATTAGTCACAAGGGATTTCAAAATGAATCTACTGAGCCTATTTACTCGAGACGACCAAATAAGCCAGCAGGACCATTTATGGTCCATCCATGTTCAGTTTATGAGGGACATAAGTAGGAGACTACGGGATGCCAAGGTGATTACATTAATAAAAGACTTAGAATGCCTAGGCCTCAGAGTATTGAATGGCAGATACCAGCAAGACACTCCACCAGAGTGGTCCTATTATTCCACTGTCTCAAACTCCACACTAGACGACACAGCTGCCACTCTCCACCTACTTCGCCTAGTTGCATCATTTAAGATTGTTAAAATGGCCAACAGTGACCAGGGGCAACAAAAATAGAAATCAATGGAAAAAACCAGCTCCATCATCAGGCATCTACCCTACCAGGAGAACTTGGAACATAGAAACTATCGGAAGCTCCACTGGTCAGAAAATATGATAGAACGCTTTGGGGGTACAGCCCTAACTAGGAAATCACTGCTTTAGCAAGAACCTACTTAATCCAATCGTCAAATGTTTCCTTTTTAATGAAAAAATAATGGACAACCAACATCTCATAGGCGACCCATTGCCGCTGCGAAACAAAAAATACACATAAGATCAAAAAAAGATTAAAGTATCTGCTTATTGTCGTGCAGTCAGGAAGGAGTGCAATCCGAATCAGGAATTGGTAAAAAAATATCCAGGGAACCTAGAAATACGTAGGTTCTTGAACAGTTTCTATTAAACTTATCGGAAATAATATGGGATGAAAAAGTGATTGTAAAACAAAACTTTTGGGTAAAGACTTTCTATCTTTTCAAAAAGAAAAATTTAAAAGATTTTTGGAAACTAGTGAATGGTCTGAATCTGGCACCTGCAGCAGTTACCAGCTCTAATCTATATGAGGCTAGTTGGCTCAAGTTTTTGACGGCTCATTTTAAATACTCTCCTGAAGTGACTGTACCTTACCTTCATGTACAGTCTCATGCTACACGATCTCCACCATATAGCCAGGAAGTCATTCCGTATACTTTCTCGGAAATAACAAACATGCCAACCCAATGTTAAGAGCTGCTACTTTAACAACAGTATTTAACTATGCATTGCAACAACAGATATCCCAGATTTGTGTAGGGGCTCTATATTCAATCCAATTTTCAAGAATAGTAAAATGCACCAACCTGAGAATTATCACTTGATCACCCTTCAAGACATTGAGGCAAAACATTTTGCTAGTCTGTTACTTGCAGATTCACTGAGGAAGGGGACCATGTAAAGACTTGGAAAAGAATTAGGTCCGCCTCAGGAAGTCAACTGTGCCAAGCTCTTTGGCAGAAATTGAAAATGAATGAAAATGCACCTGTCCTCTGTTACCTCGACCTGGCCATTAAAGATCTAGGGATTTACTATCCCCATCTCCAGCTGCCTCTAAAAAGTTGGTCAATGTCACTATGAAGAAAACATCTGTGTTTAAAGACAAAGATACTTAGATTGCATGCCTGGACAGTACTTAATGACTATAAGATACTTAAGCGCCAACTTTATTTAGAGGCTGGGTGGTCAAGGCATTAAAAAATGTATTTCATGTGTTATCGCTTTGGCCTTCTTCTAGGAGAAATCAATAGAAAATTGTGGAAAAGGTCGACTGCAAAGGAACGTTGCAGATCGTGTAACTCCAGGGAAGAAATAGTATACACATCACATGTTTATGCTGAGCCTTACGACAAGAAAGAAAATTATTGCTTAAAGTCCCATTTAATCCACGTGGGATTCAGACCTGCAGGCAGACAGTTATTGCAAGCCTAAAATCTATGGACCCCATGTTGAGCTGTCGGTATACAACATTTTTAAGGTTTGCTGGAAAAAACGAATTGCCATCAATGCTTTGCAGTCTTAAAATACACATCCCCACTGCCACTCGGCATTTGCCCGTCCTTCTGATGCACTTTTTTTTGTACAAATTTTATCTAAATGCACATTATGCACTTTGCTAGATGCACTTTGCTTTAAATTATTGGGCTATATAAAAAAGTTGCAGCACTTGATATCATAATGTGCCACTAATAGGCGTTGGTAATCATCTGTCTTTTATATAAATTTGCTTCCTTTTCTATTTTTACTGAATGGTTATGAAATTGACATTTTTATCGGTACTGTATGATCTTAAAAGGAGATTCTCTGCACTTGCACTTTTTTACAATGCATTTTTCTGATGCCAATGGACTAACATAAGTATGAAAATATGCATTACACTCTTTTGTTAGAAGTACCTTTCTTTACATCTTAGGGCCATATAAAAAGATGCAGCATTTGATATTGCAATGTGCCAGTAATATGTGTGGGTTATCACCTGTGTTTTATATGAACTTGCTTTGATTACTATTTTTTACAAATCGTTATTATATTGATATTTTATCTGTATTGTATGATTTTAAAGGATAACGCTCTACAAATGTTTTCTTTTAATGAACTAACTGTAAAGAATTTAATTTACCGTACGATAAAAATGAACTTTGACCATATGTCCTGTTATGTCCCGTATAGAGGCCCTAATGTAGACCCGTTCATAACATGCCCTAAAATGGACGTATTCGTATTTGCCCTAATACGGTCATATTCGTACTTGCCCTATTAAGGTCAAAGCCGCATATGCCCTATTACGGTCATAACTGTACATGTCCTATTATAGTCATGATTCCTTATATAGGCATGATCTTTCACCTACATTGGTCCTCGCTAGTACACAACGAGCTCTGAGGGCTGAACGTTATCTAGTCTGTGGTAAGTACAGCAGGGTTTTTCCCAAACACAGGCCCACACTGTACTCATCAATTATGCATGGCTCTCTAGGAATACACCACCTGCATAATATGTATGTACAAAGTTCACCCCTGACGTCTTCCTCAAGTCTAACAAGGGCCAATTCAAGCCATACGAAGCAACTAGAGTCTTCAGGGTATAAATACACCACATCTTACCCCGGTAAGAGAGAGGGAACCGAGACATCCATGCTGACACACTGACCAGAGATGCTGAAGCTCCTGCATGCAGTCGCTCCAGCTGACAGAGGTCTGACACAGCCCTTGCGGGGCGTGCAACTCGAGACCAGGACGAGGTCCCACACTCTCTCTATTCAGGTATGGGGGTTCGACTAAATCCTAGAAGGATTCTTGGCTCTCAGGCTTTTCGACCTACACATATGCTAGGTACACTCAGGTACATCTAGTTAGGCATCGTAGGAGTACGCGCACTTTTCATAATGCTTTTTATATTCATGTATGTATTCCTGTTTATTGCAATATGGTAGAACTGTTCTATCCCTTTGCTTTTATCGTACTGCTGATAATATATCTCTGCTATTGTCTGCTGGTTGCCGCAGCACATATATTTTACACTAGAATAACAACTGTTCAATAAATACTTATTGAAACGCCCCGACTGTTTATTATGTGTAACTCTCTGAGACAAACCGAATAAGTAAGCACGAGTGACTGAGCGAAAAGTAGTACATTGTTTCCACGATTCTGAGGAATTTGGGTTGTCATGATCTAAGGTTGCCAGAAACTAATCTCTCCCCGATAAGAGGAGATTCTAGTGGCACTGTGAGCTGGCTAATGCAAATCCAGCTAACATACACGGTGGGGGTGCACAGAGTCAGTCTAACACCAAGCCCGCAGTTTATGTTATCCAAACGCGCAGGTCCTGCATGGGTACTATAGGAACTACACGACAGTCCCTTCAAATAACCATTGAATCATTACCACTCTTTTGCCCATCATACACTCACACATACACACATACACACTCACCATCAATGAAGCAGCAATTTCACTTATATACTAATGCTTCTGTCTTTGCTTAGTCCTATTATGGCTCCAGTTGCCACCCGTAAATATAAAACGTTCATGACTAGGGACCTCTCTGTTTCAAAGAGTGATCGCTTTTAGCCCATCTCGTTGTTGTGTAATGTTTTCTGGTTCTTGATAGTTTTAAACCCATCCTATGTATAAAATGGGGGCATATGAGAAGGAATTGTGGCTGGATGCTTCTGAAAGGGCCAGGCCCATAAGTTCTAGGCCGTTCTAGAGTCTCACTCCAATGGTTCTTTTTAGCAGCATGAAAGTGTAAGGGGGAGGAAAATCATTAGAGAAAAAATCAATTAGCCAATAACTCTCCTAGATACATAATAACCCATGGGCACATACTTAAGGTTAGTTCATTTATTATAAAGCCAAGAATAACTGAACAAAGAGACACCTCAACGTAAAAGTACAGAAATACATAGGAATTAGCATTAAGCCAAATCTGCGTATCCAGTTTAGACGATGCAGTATAAACAACACAATTAATTCAAGAAGTAGAATACAGAAGATCAGGAAGCATGAGTCCAAATTTCCCTTCATCAAGGGTTGGTGAATGAAAAGCATAAATCTGTCCGTACTCTAGCACTAAAGTGACATCCCTAAATAAGCATTTCCAGGAAGAAAGGTAAAAAGGTGTCAGCATGTGGAGCCTCCCTAAGAAGTCTCTCCACAGTCAAATAGGTCAAGTAGCATGAAGCTTCAAAGACAGAGTTTGTTCTAGGATGCTTTCTCTCTGAAGGCAAGAAAAGGTGGTGCGCTATCCCTAGTTCCAACACCCAGTTATTCAGGGGTAACCTTTCCATGGTGCAGTTCAGATCACACCATCCATCCTGGGTGCAGTCATGAAGGTAATTTTCCACTATGTCAACGGTGTACCTTTCTCGATCCAATTTGTCCTTGGTTCCCATGTCTTCTCCTGTGTGAAGCACAATGACCTCTTCCTTTATTGACTCAAGCCACGCACAATTGTACCATCTTCTCTCCTTGCCTAGCTTGCTAAAAGAAAAACATTACTTTTCCTAAAGAATGAATCCTCCACCTGTAAAGAAAACGTGAGAAAGAACAGCACCTGCAATGCACTCAGAATCAATTATTAGTTTAAAGCTAGAGTTTCCAGGGACTAGAATTTCATTCTAGCTAACATCAGAGAACCAGCATATAAGTTTTATGACTTCACATAACATTAATGCAATTTCAACTAAATTACACAATTAATAAGCACATTTAATATACGTATAAGTGTCAGTTGCACATGAGTTCTTCATGTTTACGTATTCGCCTAGTTACATTTATTTTCTATGTCGATTCTCCATGACATTTACTGAAAAACTAAAGCACGCCACATAATTAATATGTTTCACAATTCTAATATCTCATGTTAACCATACATTCATGATTATATATGGATGCGTTTTACACGTGGTTATAATGCACCCCTACAATTAGATGAGATCTCCGCTACATCACATCCAGTTCACATCTTGAATTTTCGTTCCTCTAAAAAATACAAAAGAAAATGCATCCACAAAACGGTCATGTCTGGGCCCCTGGGAGAAAAAAAATAAACGGACTACAACCAGGTTAATCATTTGATGTTCTTTATGAACACCCACAGCTAAGAATATATATTGTTGTTTGGGTATAATTCCACTTCCATTCCTGTTGTATTTCGACCTGTCCTGACTGTCTTAGAAGCACAACTATCCTTACCCCCAAATCTGTAGTAAACCACCAAACAAGCGCAAGAGAAGTAGTTGCAGGGCCTTGATATTGCAGCAACACAATTTCTAATTCAGGGAAACGTCGACCTTCTCTGACAGCGCCGGCTTCAAACAAGTGAAGCAGATCTGTAACAATTCTAATTGTAAAAAAGATGAAAATAGGCAGGCACTGTCGGGAAATAATAACACACTTTGAAGAAGATTACTTCTGACTTTGAATTCATTACAGCTGCAGTGTCTGATGTCATTCAAAAGTTTTCAGTGTTTTATAATAATAGGTAATTATTTTCTTCTGGTTGGCTAGAAACAGCATATTTTTATGCCATCCATTTACAGCCATACCTCTTCTCTACGAATCTTAGAATAAGTATCTGCATTTGAATTCCTTGCTCGAATAAAAGAGGCATTTTCCTACTTTCTAGGGATTCGACTATAGTTTTTCTAAATTAAATCTTCAAAGGAGAAATAGCGCAGTGTATATACAGTACAAAATGAAAATTGTTATCTAAAAATTGAATAGTTAACAAAAGATATAGATATAGAGAAGAATTTAGCTGCAAAACTATTTGCAAACCGTTAATACACAATTCCTTTAATGCATCATTGCATGACAAAATGTAGATCTATATTACAAAGATTAATGAAAATCATAGCAAAAAATATAGGCACTGTGAATCAACAAATCCGAATTAAAATAGGAAAAAAAAAAATATTACAAAAACTCAATACTAACATTCAAAGTCCTCTTAGACGAAAATCATTATATGACTGTTAGAAATTGGGTTACTGGTTGTCTAGGGTTTGAGCCCTGGTCAAGCCGCAACCACAATCCTAGTCAGGGAAACGCACAAGCAAACCCCAAATTAACTTGTGCTCACCCCCTGATAGCTTGGCACAGAGCTGTCAGGCTTAACTTAGAGGCAATGTGTAAAGTATTTGTGCAGCACTTCAAAGAGTAAAATAGTGAAAACACCAAACAAAAAGATCCCACACCAGGTTAGAAAAATAGAGCACAATTTAATAAATAAAAAAGACCAAAATTACAAAAATCCAATAAGTAGAACTGGTGTTATGAATTTTTAAAGAGTAAACTGTAAAATAGCGCCTAAAAGCAGAAACCGCCAACCCCAGCCATCTGGTTGCACTGGACTGGGTCAAAGTCAAACGTTCAGCACGACCACGATGGAGTGCAGGTTAGAAACAGTCCCAGATTAGTCATGCTGATGGCTTGCCTTCTTATATTTTGAGACAAGAGTCCCAGTCACGTTTGAGAGGGTCACAGACAAAGAAGAGTGTTGCGGGTGGTGGTCGGAATGGTGTGAAGAGCAGGCAGGGCATGGCGGACGGGTGAGCTATTGCTTCACGTTCGCAGTCCTCCATGGGCGATCGATGCTCGCTGTGTGAAGAGATGGGCTGACAGCGGCTAGCAATGAATTTCTGTGCGAATGTCACAGTTCTAGCCTGAACGGGCCTGTGTGGGGTCATGAAGAGCCCAAAACCTTGATTTCAAGAGCCCATAGGCAACACCAAGAGCTCAGGACCTGGGAGGCACCACTTAGGGGTCAGGAACTCACTGCAGCTGGGCCCAGGAGCTGGCTGGTGAGCATTTTATGTCCCTGAGGTGTAGATCAGGAGGACGGCAGACTAGCCCTTTGAGTCACTCTAGAGTCCAGGGTTCAAGATGAGGTTGCAGGTCCAGTTCTCCTTCCCCAAGCAGGAGGACAGCAGGTTAGCACAGTAGAGCAGCAGTTCCTTTAGAACAGCAGTCCAGCAGTGTGACAGTCCTTGTAGAAGCATGGCAGTCCTTCTTTCTGGCAGAGTATCCACAGGTCCAGAAGAGTACTAAAGAGTTGGTGTCTGAGGTCCTTCTTTTATACCCTGGTGCCCTGGTTCTGTAAGGTGGGAGAAGCTTCTAGACAGTGGCTTGAAAGTCCATGGAATTTCCTGCCTCTCCTGCCCTGGCTCCAAGCTGGCTGAAGTGATAATATAGGGTTGTTAGGCCCTTTGTGTGAAGGCAGAGCAGATGACCCACTCAGACTCGCCCAATCCCTCTATTGTGTGACTGTCTGGGCGGAATTTGCAAAGTCTATCTGTCAGCTACACCCAGTCATGTGACCCAAGACAGGCTACAGGCACAAAAGAGCTAAGGACAAGAAAATGCCAATTGTTCCTGTTTCAAAAAATAAGCCGCATTTGATGAACACGCTCTCTCTATGTTTCCACTTTTTTTCGACACAGCACATCAGCAGCCAGCAAGTAACTAGCAGCTACACAATAAGCCGAAACACTCAAGAAGCACAAGCAAGCTTGAATTCATGCGGATTACAATTCTTATACATCGTAGACCCGGTTGCGTTCTTCTTTTTAACTGCATCCATTTGTTGCCCACAGTATGTCCCTGAACTGATGCATTATTGATTCGCCAGCAATCCGTTCAAAGTAAAAACAAAGCGCCAGCAAGCTTGGTGCAAAAAATCTTGAATAGAAGTAAGTGCCACATTTGTGCGCCCTGCAATTACTTTACTTCAGTACAATCTGTGCATATTGAAATATACTTTATTGTATTCCAGACTGAGCCTCTCACAAGCTTCTTTGGCTCTTTGGAAGCGTACCCTAGGGATTTATGCCTCTCATACTACCAGGTATTTACATGAGAATATAAGCTTGAACGCATATCGTTCAGGAGATATAGAGATCAATTTCTTCCTAACAATGCACAATCCTTTTTTTCTAGATATTCCAGTCCTCGCCCTGAAGAGAATCCCCTAAATTATTGTGGGAATCGAAACGCGTCGGCACCACACAACGTGGGGCTTCTTCATTCAATTAAGTTGGACTTAGTAGAAATGCTGTAAAAGTTCTCAACTACTAGGCGTAATTACTTTTCCCCGGGTGTAGCAGCACCATTAACATTTTAGACAACCTGACTGTTAAAGATTGTCAAGTTGCTGCTCTTGTTTTTCAAATCTAGACTGGTTTTTAAATCTAGACTGGCTTTATTGTACACAATCACTGTTGTTTATTGTTGTTTGCAATTTTTATGTTTCTTTGTCAAATCACATTGTTGATTTATGTCTTCTTGTTTATTTACGTTTTGTAACATGCATTTCCATAATGTGCACTAATTTACACATATCCACTTGTGCCTGACTCAAGTATTATTGTGGATCTAAGTCTTTTAAAAAAAAAGTGAATGACATAGCAAATAAATGCTTAAAGTCCAGACTAATAGAGTTAATGGGCTGCAGTCTGTTAAACTACTTTAACAGCATTTGAATGTGACTGCTTGGACACTCTTTTTCTGTACTATTATTAGGCGCTGTCCTGCCGCCTTGGTCCAAACCCCTTCTTTGCTATAACGCTTACGAGTGGGTCTTTACCCGCAAGGGTAGCTTTTGGATTAATTTCATCAACCATCTCACACTAAGAGGGATGGTGGTGCAATCCCGAGGGATTAGACATCACGTTAACAGTATGTCCGAGAGGGATACGCTTTCATATACAGAAGAACATATTCAAAAATTGATCTCTACTCCTTCTCCTTTTTCCACAATATCTCTAAGTACCTCAGCAAAACAGCAGAATGAATCGGAGAAACTAATTCGCCTTCACAAAAAACACATCAGGACAGAACTACATGGTTTCTTCCTTTGAGAAAACCTTACAACTGGCATAATTCCCTGGGGCCTACAAGTTAAAAATATCCCAGTGATTTTTACAGATGACCCAGAATACAAGAAGGGCTTTAGTTGCATTAGCACAAAATGTAGCCGGGACCTAATGGTCCATACCATCGAAACGGCACAACGCATTTGCAAGAAAGAAGCTGAAGAATTGGAAGAACTCACCCAAGCGATCCAAGATAACCACACTGTTAGCGAAGCCAAGACTTTACTGGAAAAAATAGAAAAGGAACTAACAACTTTCAAAGACGATACAATCAACTTTAAATCGGCAAAACTGGAGAAGGTCATTAAAACCTTTAGTCTTGAATCCGTCTACCCGTACTTGAAGGAGGATTTTTACACCACAGCTGAGTCCCGGAGAGCCCTCACGGAATATCAAGGCAGAGCCAGGAACAGATTTCAAACATTTTCCGAGATATCTTCTTCAGAGTCGACAAGCGAATCAGAACTGGGCGAGGGTCCATCGAACAGAAACCAAGCTAGACAAAATTCTTTTTTAGAAAAAGGCCAGACTCAGAAAAAGGTTTGATTCAAGCCACAACCTTGGGAAATGCGCACACGACGCCAATTCTACAAAACCTAACAACATCTATTATTGTGAATTTGTCCAACAAACAGCTCACTAAAGACGAAGAACAAGTCCTCCTACTGGGATTAAAATTTGTTTCAACATCTCACACAGACCTTGCCAGACTAAAGACGGAAGCAATGGAATTTTTCCGTAAAATTATACTCAAAGCCCTTTTTTCTACAAGAGATACTCCAACTGTCCATGAACCATCTGGATTGGCCAATAAATCCAACTTCATACCACCATCACACACCATCCCCGAAGAGATTCTAGCATTCGAGCAGGTCGTTCTTTCCTCCATTCAACAATCGGAACAGAAAAAATCTCACAGCAAAAACAATTTGACCAGTGCACTGCAAAGAGCGATACAATCCCTAAAGGAAAATAATTCTATAGTACATAAAGCAGCCGATAAAGGGGGAGCGGTGGTAGTCTGGCCAAATGAGATGTACCTGAGGGAAGGTAGGAAGCAGGTCCACAACCTTATGTGGTACAGACCATCCAAAGAAGACCCTTCTCACGAACTCAAGCAACAAATAAGCCAAATAGTCAATGTCGGCCTCAAACAAGGAATCCTAGGTACAAAGGAGCATGAATTTCTCATCAAAAAACATCCAAGGACTCCAGTGATTTACTTCCTCCCCAAGATTCATAAGCATCTACAAGAACCTCCCGGCAGGCCGATAGTATCGGGATGCAAATCGATCATGGAACCCATCTCCAAGTACGTTGATACATTCCTCAAGCAGTTTCTCATGGAGGTGCCCTCGTACTTAAGGGACACCACTGATTTCATCAACAAGGTAGAAGGTTCCCCATTTGATCAATTTCAGCATTGGCTAGTGTCCTTCGACGTCGTTTCATTATATACTCAGATCCCACAGGATGAAGCATTAGAAGCAATGGAATTCTATTTGGACTCCAGAACACGACCACACCAGGTCCCCACTGGATTTATTCTACAACTGGCTGAAGTGGCATTAAAAAAAGAATTTTTTCAGGTTTGAAGAGGAGTTTTGCTGGCAAATTAAGGGGACGGCCATGGGTTGTCCCTTCGCCCCAGAAATGGCCATACTGTATATGGCGAGATTCGAGGACAAGTACATTCATAACAATAATCCTTTTGCTCACAACCTTACCCAATGGTATCATTACATTGATGATGTTTGGTGCCTGTGGAGTGGCACTGAAGCTGAAATAGATACATTTCATGAATGGCTTAATCATCGACACCCAGATATTCAATTCACCTTGACCAAAAGCCAGACCACATTAACATTTCTGGACGTTGAGGTCATACCCCACCAAAATATACTCATTACAATGCTACATTAGAAATCGACAGATAAGAATGCCATCTTGCATTACAACAGTTTTCATCCTAGGAATCTCAAAGATAATTTACCGTATCGACAACTACTCCGGATCAGAAGGAACTGCTCTCGTAAGGATGACTTCGAAATTCACGGGAACGCCTTTTGTGAACAGATGAAAGACCGGGGTTACCCCAAAAAGTTGTTTAAGCATGCACGCAAAAGAGCTTGGTGCACACCAAGAGAGTGTTTACTTTGCAAAAAAGAGAGACCCAGGTTGGAGAGAATCATGTGCGTTTCAACATATGGACCGCACACCAATAAATTCCATTCCATCATTTTGAAGAATTGGCATTTAGTGAAAAACCTGGACCCTGGACTGGACGCACCTCTTTTTGCCATGAAGAAAAACATGAGAATTGGTCAGCGGATAGTAAGAGCTGAGCTAGCCCCTTCCAACCAAAACAAGGATCTCAGAACATTTTTCTAAATGAAAGCACTGCAGAGCCATCATAAATGTGGCAATTGCACGAGTTGCAATACTACATTGATTGGCATGGAATTTGTACATGACAACATCAAGTGGACGAGAAAGCAGTTCTCTAACTGCAAGACTAAAAACGTCATATATGCAATAATTTGTCCTGGTCCCAAAATCTATATAGGGAAAACCACACAGGAGATACAACGTATTGTCCAACATCGATCCAGGAACAAAAACAATGGTCAATCACTTAATTGATCTAAAACATAAGGATCTGGACTTTAAATGGACAGTGTTATCGGTCATTAAACATTCACCGCGGGGCGGCAACACCTAATCATTACTACTAAGGAAAGATGCTTACATGATAGCAAGATTTAATAGCATCACCAAAGGGCTCAACGAAATGTCAGAATTGGGCAGCTATTAAGGGGACAGTGCCTTCCTTATATTGATGCTGCTCGTCTAAACTCTAATGCCCAGAATGCAGCTTGCCGGTAATCAGGTATCCCCTTGATACAAACTCGGATTTTGACCGCATTCCCTACAAAAATGTCACTGAGGACACCCCACCCTCTCCTTTAAAGAAATATGTTGGTGCACTTTCAAAACCAAATGCCAAACTAACTGGTCCTGGTAGTACGTAATTCACTGAACTCAAATATCCAGAAGGCACTCCGTGGGGGAAGGTGTTTTAATGTCAGACGCCCGGAAGTTAATTGCAATTCCGACAAGAGAACGAGACCGGGTACAATGCTCCTATCCTTTCGAAATGAAGTAAGCCTGTGCGGAGCCTTGACCAAACGCTACTTTAATTGTTCCTGTTTCAAAAAATAAGCCGCGTTTGATGAACACGCTCTCTCTATGTTTCCCCTTTTTCGACACAGCGCGTCAGCAGCCTGCAAGTAACTAGCAGCTACACAATAAGCCGAAACACTCAAGAAGCACAAGTAAGCTTGAATTCATGCGGATTACAATTCTTATACATCGTAGACCCGGTTGGGTTCTTCTTTTTAACCGCATCCAATTGTTGCCCACAGTATGTCCCTGAACTGATGCATTATTGATTCGCCAGCAATCCGTTCAAAGTAACAACAAAGCTCCAGCAAGCTTGGTGCAAAAAATCTTGAATAGAAGTAAGTGCCACATTACTTCAGTACAATCTGTGCATATATTGAAATATACTTTATTGTATTCAGACTGAGCCTCTCACAAGCTTCTTTGGCCCTTTAGAAGCATACCCTAGGGATCTATGCCTCTCACACTACTTGGTATTTACATGAGAATATAAGCTTGAACGCATATTGTTCAGGAGATAAAGAGATCAATTTCTTCCTAACAATACACAATCCTTTTTCTCTAAATAATCCAGTCCACGCCCTGAAGAGAATTCCCTAAATTATTGTGGGAATCGAAATGCGTTGGCACCACACAACGCGGGGACTTCTTCATTCAATTAAGTTGGCCTTAGTAGAAATGCTGTAAAAATTCTCAACTACTAGGCGTAATTACTTTCCCCGGGTGTAGCAGCACCATTAATATTTTAGACAACCTGACTGTTAAAGATTGTCAAGTTGCTGCTCTTGGTTTTCAAATCTAGACTGGTTTTCAAATCTAGACTGGCTTTATTGTACACAATCACTGTTGTTTATTGTTGTTTGCAATTTTTAAGTTTCTTTGTCAAATCACATTGTTGATTTATATCTTCTTGTTTATTTACGTTTTGTAACATGCATTTCCATAATGTGCACTAATTTACACATATCCACTCGTGCCTGACTCAAGTATTATTGTGGATCTAAGTCTTTTAAAAAAAAAGTGAATGACATAGCAAATAAATGCTTAAAGTCCAGACTAATTGAGTTAATGGGCTGCAGTCTGTTAAACTACTTTAACGGCATTTGAATGTGACTGCTTGGACACTCTTTTTCTGTACTATTATTAGGCGCTGTCCAGCCGCCTTGGGCCAAACCCCTTCTTTGCTATAACGCTTACGAGTGGGTCTTTACTCCTCCTTTTTCCACAATATCTCTAAGTACCTCAGCAAAACAGCAGAATGAATCGGAGAAACTAATTCGCCTTCACAAAAAACACATCAGGACAGAACTACATGGTTTCTTCCTTTTAGAAAACCTTAAAGCTGTCATAATTCCCTGGGGCCTACAAGTTACAAAAATCCCAGTGATTTTTACAGATGACCCAGAATACAAGAAGGGCTTTAGTTGCATTAGCACAAAATGTAGCCGGGACCTAATGGTTCATAACATCGAAACGGCACAACGCATTTGCAAGAAATGGAAGAACTCACCCAAGCGATCAAAGATAACCACACTGTTAGCAAAGCCAAGACTTTACTGGAAAAAATAGAAAAGGAACTAACAACTTTCAAAGACGATACAATCAACTTTAAATCGGCAAAACTGGATAAGGTCATTAAAACCTTTAGTCTTGAATCCGTCTACCCGTACTTGAAGGAGGATTTTTACACCACAGCTGAGTCCCGGAGAGTCCTCACGGAATATCAAGGCAGAGCCAGGAACAGATTTCAAACATTTTCCGAGATATCTTCTTCAGAGTCGATAAGCGAATCAGAACTGGGCGAGGGTCCATCGAACAGAAACCAAGCTAGACAAAATTATTTTTTAGAAAAAGGCCAGACTCAGAAAAAGGTTCGATTCAAGCCACAACTTTGGGAAATGCGCACACGACGCCAATTCTACAAAACCTAACAACATCTATTATTGTGAATTTGTCCAACAAACAGCTCACTAAAGACGAAGAACAAGTCCCCCAACTGGGGTTAAAATTTGTGCCAACATCTCGCACAGACCTTGCCAGACTAAAGACGGAAGCAATGGAATTTTTCTGTAAAATTATACTCAAAGCCTTTTTTTCTACAAGAGATACTCCAACTGTCCATGAACCATCTGGATTGGCTAATAAATCCAACTTCATACCACCATCACACACCATCCCCGAAGAGATTCTAGCATTCGAGCAGGTCGTTCTTTCCTCCATTCAACAATCGGAACAGAAAAAATCTCACAGCAAAAACAAGTTGACCAGTGCACAGCAAAGAGCGATACAATCCCTAAAGGAAAAGGATTCTATAGTAATTAAAGCAGCCGATAAAGGGGGAGCGGTGGTTGTCTGGCAAAAGAAATGTACCTGAGGGAAGGTAGGAAGCAGGTCCATAACCTTATGTGGTACAGACCATCCAAAGAAGACCCTTCTCGCGAACTCAAGCAACAAATAAGCCAAATAGTCAATGTCGGCCTCAAACAAGGAATCCTAGGTACAAAGGAGCACAAATTTCTCATCAAAAAACATCCAAGGACTCCAGTGATTTACTTCCTCCCCAAGATTCATATGCAACTACAAGAACCTCCCGGCAGGCCGATAGTATCAGGATGCAATTCGATCATGGAACCCATCTCCAAGTACGTTGATACATTTCTCAAACAGTTTCTCATGGAGGTGCCCTCGTACTTAAGGGACACCACTGATTTCATCAACAAGGTAGAAGGTACCCCATTTGATCAATTTCAGCATTGGCTAGTGTCCTTCGACGTTGTTTCATTATATACTCAGATCCCACAGGATGAAGCCTTAGAAGCAATGGAATTCTATTTGGACTCCAGAACACGACCACACCAGGTCCCCACTGGATTTATTCTACAACTGGCTGAAGTGGCATTAAAAAAAGAATTTTTCCAGGTTTGAAGAGGAGTTTTACTGGCAAATTAAGGGGACGGCCATGGGTTGTCCCTGCGCCCCAGAAATGGCCATACTGTATATGGCGAGATTCGAGGACAAGTACATTCATAACAATAATCCTTTTGCTCAAAACCTTACCCAATGGTATCATTACATTGATGATGTTTGGTGCCTGTGGAGTGGCACTGAAGCTGAAATAGATACATTTCATGAATGGCTTAATCATCGACACCCAGATATTCAATTCACCTTGACCAAAAGCCAGACCACATTAACATTTCTGGACGTTGAGGTCATACCCCACCAAAATAAACTCATTAAAATGCTACATAAGAAATCGACATATAAGAATCCCATCTTGCATTACAACAGTTTTCATCCTAGGAATCTCAAAGATAATTTACCATATCGACAACTACTCCGGATCAGAAGGAACTGCTCTCGGAAGGATGACTTCGAAATTCACTGGAATGCCTTTTGTGAACAGATGAAAGACCGGGGTTACCCCAAAAAGTTGTTGAAGCATGCACTCGAAAGAGCTTGGTGCACACCAAAAGAGTGTTTACTTACCAGAAAAGAGAGACCCAGGTTGGAGAGAATCGTGTGCGTTTCAACATATGGACCGCACACCAATAAATTCCATTCCATCATTTTAAAGAATTGACATTTAGTGAAAAACCTGGACCCTGGACTGGACGCACCTCTTTTTGCCATTAAGAAAAACATGAGCATTGGTCAGCGGATAGTAAGAGCTGAGCTAGCCCCTTCCAACCAAAACAAGGATCTCAGAAACTTTTTCTAAATGAAAGCACTGCAGAGCCATCATAAATGTGGCAATTGCACGAGTTGCAGTACTACATTGATTGGCATGGAATTTGTACATGACAACATCAAGTGGACGAGAAAGCAGTTCTCTAACTGCAAGACTAAAAACATCATATATGCAATAATTTGTCCTGGTCCCAAAATCTATATAGGGAAAACCACACAGGAGATACAACGTATTGTCCAACATCGATCCAGGAACAAAAACAATGGTCAATCACTTAATTGATCTAAAACATAAGGATCTGGACTTTAAAGGGACAGTGTTATCGGTCATTAAACATTCACCGCGGGGCGGCGACACCTAATCATTACTACTAAGGAAAGATGCTTACATGATAGCAAGATTTAATAGCATCACCAAAGGGCTCAACGAAATGTCAGAATTGGGCAGCTATTAAGGGGACAGTGCCTTCCTTATATTGATGCTGCTCATCTAAACTCTAATGCCCAGAATTCAGCTTGCCGGTTATCAGGTATCCCCTTGATACAAACTCGGATTTTGACCGCATTCCCTACGGAAATGTCACTTTTGGACACCCCATCCTCTCCTTTAAAGAAATATGTTGGTGCACTTTCAAAACCAAATGCCAAACTAACTGGTCCTGGGAGTACGTAATTCACTGAACTCAAATATCCAGAAGGCACTCCGTGGGGGAAGGTGTTTTAATGTCAGACGCCCGGAAGTTAATTGCAATTCCGACAAGAGAACGAGACCGGGTACAATGCTCCTATCCTTTCGAAATGAAGTAAGCCTGTGCGGAGCCTTGACCAAATGCTACTTTAATTGTTCCTGTTTCAAAAAATAAGCCGCGTTTGATGAACACGCTCTCTCTATGTTTCCCCTTTTTCGACACAGCGCGTCAGCAGCCTGCAAGTAACTAGCAGCTACACAATAAGCCGAAACACTCAAGAAGCACAAGTAAGCTTGAATTCATGCGGATTACAATTCTTATACATCGTAGACCCGGTTGGGTTCTTCTTTTTAACCGCATCCATTTGTTGCCCACAGTATGTCCCTGAACTGATGCATTATTGATTCGCCAGCAATCCGTTCAAAGTAACAACAAAGCTCCAGCAAGCTTGGTGCAAAAAATCTTGAATAGAAGTAAGTGCCACATTTGTGCGCCCTGCATTGACTTTACTTCAGTACAATCTGTGCATATATTGAAATATACTTTATTGTATTCCAGACTGAGCCTCTCACAAGCTTCTTTGGCCCTTTAGAAGCATACCCTAGGGATTTATGCCTCTCACACTACTTGGTATTTACATGAGAATATAAGCTTGAACGCGTATTGTTCAGGAGATAAAGAGATCAATTTCTTCCTAACAATACACAATCCTTTTTCTCTAAATAATCCAGTCCACGCCCTGAAGAGAATTCCCTAAATTATTGTGGGAATAGAAATGCGTCGGCACCACACAACGCGGGGACTTCTTCATACAATTAAGTTGGCCTTAGTAGAAATGCTGTAAAAATTCTCAACTACTAGGCGTAATTACTTTCCCCGGGTGTAGCAGCACCATTAATATTTTAGACAACCTGACTGTTAAAGATTGTCAAGTTGCTGCTCTTGGTTTTCAAATCTAGACTGGTTTTCAAATCTAGACTGGCTTTATTGTACACAATCACTGTTGTTTATTGTTGTTTGCAATTTTTATGTTTCTTTGTCAAATCACATTGTTGATTTATGTCTTCTTGTTTATTTACGTTTTGTAACATGCATTTCCATAATGTGCACTAATTTACACATATCCACTTGTGCCTGACTCAAGTATTAATGTGGATCTAAGTCTTTTAAAAAAAAAGTGAATGACATAGCAAGTAAATGCTTAAAGTCCAGACTAATTGAGTTAATGCCATCAGCATTTGAATGTGATGGCTTGGACACTCTTTTTCTGTACTATTATTAGGCCCTGTCCAGCCACCTTGGGCCAAGCCTCTTCTTTGCTATAACAACTTTCTCAAAATGGCATTTTCAATATTGCTATAAAAATATGACTTCATCATTAAAGAGGGTTTATTATTACAATTTCATAGACACCAAAAAGGACATAGCCACCAGCTCCCATTTGGGAATTATAGCCTAATAAATGTATTAAGGGATCCCCAACGTTATCTTATGGGAGGGATAGGCCTCACAGTAGTAAAAAACAAATTTAGGAGGTTTTCACTACCAGGATACGTAAATCATAAGAGTACATGTCCAACCTTTAAATTACGCAGCACCCTGCTCTATCGGGCTATCCAGGCCCTACCTTAGGGGTGACTTATATCTAATAAAAGAGGAGTTTAAGGCTTGGCCAGTGGAATTAAATGCCAAGTCGACATGGCAGTTTAAAATTGCATTCAAGCTGAAATGGCATGCCTGGGTCTTGTTTTACAGTGCTAACTTAAGTGGGAGGCACAATAGGTGCTGCAAGCCCACTGGTAGCATTTAATGTACAGGCCCTGGGTATATGGTATACCACACTACAATGGATTTATAAGTAAATTAATTAAATATGCCAATTTGGTATAAGACAATTTATCCATGTTATTGGGGAGGGGGCACAAGCACATTAGCACTGGTTAGCAGTGGTATGGTGCCCAGAGTCCTAAGGCCAACAAAAATAAGTTCAGCAAAATGGAGGAGGAGAGGTAAAACATTTGGGGAATAACCACCCTAAGGCCGACAGGTCTAACATTGACAAAGAGGACTGAAAGTGCTATCTTGCAATGAAATACATAATGTTCATTACAAGATGCTATCACAGATAAAATTCATTATATCATCTGAGTAAGACTAATGGCAGAAAGTACAATTGTGCCATCACTTACATAATATGTCCTGAAAAAGCTAACATTGGCTAAAGTTTTTATGTGAAAGGGATGGTTAGTTTGGCCCAAAGACACAAACAGATGTCAATCAATATTCAAGGGTACAACTGAAGGGTTTAGAGTCCATAGGCCAGACCAACGCTATGTGCAAAGAGAACATCCGGGGGTAGTGATATCATACAGTGTTGGGAAGTTGTGCCTCGATTGGCTAAACACCTCGACACTGTCCCAGGTGAAACAGCACTTATCCTTACTCTCAGATCAGGTGGATCTAAGGGATTTTTTATTAGGTCCCCGAAAGCCACTTTAGAAATGTTTCCATTACGCTGTTTATAATGAAATCTTGAAAATTTCTCAGCAAGAAGCTGCGGAGAGACTTCTTGAAATAGATAAAATGAACCTAGAAAAGGCGTTAGCTGTAGTTGACAATGGTATGACTACATTAACATCCAGGATTTATTCACTGGGCAACATTGTATCTTCTGCTACAGATATACTAGAACAAGACTTGTCCATACTACAGCACGGACAATCCCAGTTACGTTCTACTATGCTATTAAGCTGGACGCTGCAATCATTGCACGCTGGTTATGTGCCTTGGTGGTTTATCAACAGTACGTCACTCTTTTCTGCATATAATCTAACTGAAAAACAAATAACAATGGCACAAAGGGGAGCAAAATATACAATGCTACGTATTGAAAAACTGGACAAGTTACCTTTTACTGTGGCAGAGTCACCATCCACAGAATGGTTAATCCATGGCCATATAACACTACCGGTCACAACTTTCCAGTTTCAGTACTGCCTTGAACAACAACAGGCAGGCAGATATGAAGCGATGGGTAGGGAAATCATGAAGAAATCTTGACAATTACCATACATATTTTGATGTAGGAATGGGGACATGGAAGTGTTTGTTAGCGGTGCCGACTGTGAGAACTCCTTAAGTGGATCTCTCATATGCCAGGATATCATGCTGCACGGGGCCTGTAATGGTTTGGTTGCTAACTTATCCTGTCACTTGAAAGGTTCCCCGGCTGCCGTGATTAATCTAGTGTTCAAGTTGCTTTCAAATGGGAGTTACTTGATGCTGAATGATCAAGGTTGTTGCGGGATGCTCCCGGGCATCGCTTCTCTTGTCGCTGTAAGCTCCAGGGTTACTTGCTGTATGCAAGTATTGTTTCCACCGACCCATACAGTCAGGGAGGCACCGTTATGGCCTTCGTTGAATGTTTCCTTTATACGGTTTGATTCTCTGAGCCGAATGAAAGCCATGCTTTTACAGAAAACCGTGCCCTTAACCTCCGCCCGAGAAACTTATGATCTCCAGGTTGCAAGGTCTTCGGCTGAGATACAGGCACTAGTACGGACAAACTGCCCTTTCCATTTTACAGAAATGGTACAACGTATCTTTAACATGTCTGATACAATGGGTATAGTCCACCTATTTAAGACCATAGGTTCTGGACTGTTAAGCACCTTTCAGATAATCCTCGGAGTGATTCCCAACCTCATACACTCCGTATTTGGAAGCATTTTTGGAGGGCTTCCTCTGATCCTGTTCCTAATAGCAGGTATCCTTATTGTCATTTTTCTGCTACGCAATGGATGTCCCAGTCACCAAGGAAATGGAAAGAATGCTCGTGGAGCGCTGATACCATGATCGCATGGTAATCCATCTGAGCATACCTCGTCTTCGAGAACTAAGCGAGTCTTAGTTCCTGTCATTTAGACCAGTCTGGATCGACTGTGTTCTGCCTGTCCTTCGATGCCTGTTCTGTGGACAAGAATGCCTGTTAGATCTCTGTCTAACAACTCCATCGGTTGCACCAGGGTATGTTGATGCTTTACTGGACCCGATAATGGCACATGTTCTGCTGTGTCCTCAGCTTATTCCCATGTTGATGTCTGCAATTCTTAGATGCAAAAAGAACAATTGATGGACAGAATGCAGAACAATGTCATACATTCACCCCAGTACAGAGATCTGGGCCTAAATCCATCGTTTTTTTGCTCACCATGCCATTCCAGTTTGGACCCAGCCATATGCAAATCAGTCTTGACCCAGCGCCCAATGGGAACAGTCCAGCCCGAATTGCCAAGCCAGGTCCTCCTTGGACTGGAAACAAGCATCCTAGGACCAGTTTCGGGCTTTCAGCCCTCATCAGCCAGGATAGATTGACTCCAGTGGCATGGAGAGCACGGGACCCACATCTGGGAATACCCGTCCCACTCGGGGTGACAAATGCAAAAAGAACAATTGATGGACAGAATGCAGAACAATGTCATACATTCACCTCAGTACAGAGATCTGGGCCTAAATCCATCGTTTTTTTGCTCACCATGCCATTCCAGTTTGGATCCAGCCATATGCAAATCAGTCTTGACCCTGCGCCCAATGGGAACAGTCCAGCCCGAACTGCCAGGCCAGTTCCTCCTTGGACTGGACTGTTCCCATTGGGCACAGGGTCAAAACTGATTTGCATAGGGTGGGTCCAAACTGGAATGGCATGGTGAGCAAAAAAACGATGGATTTAGGCCCAGATCTCTGTACTGGGGTGAATGTATGACATTGTTCTGTATTCTGTCCATCAATTGTTCTTTTTGCATTTGTCACCCCGAGTGGGACGTGTATGCCCAGACGTGGGTCCCGTGCTCTCCATGCCACTGGAGTCAAGCTATCCTGGCTGATGAGCAAAAGACACACAATTGATGGACGGAATGCAGAACAAATCAAAATATTCACCCCCAGTCAAGAGATCTGGGTTAAATCCATCATTCTTTTGCTCACCATGCCACCCCAGTTTAGACCTGGCCATATGCAAATCAGTCTTGACCCTGTGCCTCATGGGAACAGTCCAGCCCGTACTGCCAAGCCAGGTCCTCTCTGGACCAGAAACAAGCATCCTAGGACCGGTTTCGGGGTTTCACCCCTCTTCAGCCAGGATAGCTTGATTCCAGTGGCACAGTGAGCCCAGGACCCACGTCTGGGCATACCTGGCGCACTTAGGGCGAGAAAGCAAAAGACACACAATTGATGGATGGAATGCAGAACAAATCAAAACATTCACCCCCAGTCAAGAGATCTGGGTTAAATCCATCATTCTTTTGCTCACCATGCCACCCCAGTTTAGACCTGGCCATATGCAAATCAGTCTTGACCCTGTGCCTCATGGGAACAGTCCAGCCCGAACTGCCAAGCCAGGTCCTCTCTGGACCGGAAACAAGCATCCTAGGACCAGTTTCGGGGTTTCACCCCTCTTCAGCCAGGATAGCTTGATTCCAGTGGCACAGTGAGCCCAGGACCCACGTCTGGGCATACCTGGCACACTTAGGGCGAGAAGCAAAAGACACACAATTGATCGACGGAATGCAGAATAAATCAAAACATTCACCCCCAGTCAAGAGATCTGGGTTAAATCCATCATTCTTTTGCTCACCATGCCACCCCAGTTTAGACCTGGCCATATGCAAATCAGTCTTGACCCTGTGCCTCATGGGAACAGTCCAGCCCGAACTGCCAAGCCAGGTCCTCTCTGGACCGGAAACAAGCATCCTAGGACCGGTTTCGGGGTTTCACCCCTCTTCAGCCAGGATAGCTTGATTCCAGTGGCACAGTGAGCCCAGGACCCACGTCTGGGCATACCTGGCGCACTTAGGCTGAGAAAGCAAAAGACACACAATTGATGGACGGAATGCAGAACAAATCAAAATATTCACCCCCAGTCAAGAGATCTGGGTTAAATCCATCATTCTTTTGCTCACCATGCCACCCCAGTTTAGACCTGTCCATATGCAAATCAGTCTTGACCCTGTGCCTCATGGGAACAATCCACCCCGAACTGCCAAGCCAGGTCCTCTCTGGACCGGAAACAAGCATCCTAGGACCGGTTTCGGGGTTTCACCCCTCTTCAGCCAGGATAGCTTGATTCCAGTGGCACAGTGAGCCCAGGACCCACGTCTGGGCATACCTGGCGCATTTGTCACCCCGAGTGGGACGGGTATGCCCAGACGTGGGTCCCGTGCTCTCCATGCCACTGGAATCAAGCTATCCTGGCTGAAGAGGGGTGAAACCCCGAAACCGGTCCTAGGATGCTTGTTTCCAGTCCAGGGAGGACCTGGCTTGGCAGTTCGGGCTGGACTGTTCCCATGAAGCACAGGGTCAAGACTGATTTGCATATGGCTGGGTTCAAACTGGAATGGTATGGTGAGCAAAAAAACGATGGATTTAGGCCCAGATCTCTGTACTGGGGTGAATGTATGACATTGTTCTGCATTCTGTCCATCAACTGTTGTTTTTGCATCCTGGCTGATGAGGGCTGAAAGCCCGAAACCTGTCCTAGGATGCTTGTTTCCAGTCCAGGGAGGACCTGGCCTGGCAGTTCGGGCTGGACTGTTCCCATTGGGCACAGGGACAAGATTGATTTGCATATGGCTGGGTCCAAACTGGAATGGCATGGTGATCAAAAAAACGATGGATTTAGGCCCAGATCTCTGTACTTGGGTGAATGTATGACATTGTTCTGCATTCTGTCCATCAATTGTGCTTTTTGCATTTGTCACCCCAAGTGGGACGGGTGTGCCCAGACGTGGGTCCCGTGCTCTCCATGCCACTGGAGTCAAGCTATCCTGGCTGATGAGGGCTGAAAGCCCGAAACCGGTCCTAGGATGCTTGTTTCCAGTCCAGGGAGGACCTGGTCTGGCAGTTCGGGCTGGACTGTTCCTATTGGGCACAGGGTCAAGACTGATTTGCATATGGCTGGGTCCAAACTGGAATGGCATGGTGAGCAAAAAACCGATTGATTTAGTCCCTGATCTCTGTACTGGGGTGAATTTATGACATTGTTCTGCATTCTGTCCATCAATTGTTCTTTTTGCATTCTTAGAGCCACCACAGGATTCTTCAGCTTCTGTTGGAACAGATACCGGCTCCTCAACAACTACTCAGGCCTTGGATGGCACTCAGGCTACCCCAGCATCGGCTGTGGATAGTGCAGAAGAACATCTGTGCTCGATTGACCTAATCTGCGAGGTGTTGCAGGGATTGTCGTCTGTGATGGCAAGCAACAGTGATGTTGCGTCTCCTAGCCAGGACATATAAACATTTGACTCATCTTGTGCTGGGAAATATTTGTCCTTTTTCTAAACAACCTAATTTGGAACTTTAAACAAGACATTTTTTTGAAACTGCATGTCTTTCAGTCACTCTTTCTTCGGACTATACATAAGAACATATTTAGTACAGACTTCTATCGCAAGCAATTTATTTTTCTCTTTTTTCGCATTTTTTGAAATTTTACGTTTTTTAAGTACTATTTTTAATGGACTGATTAATAGTTTGCGTACAACATTCAGCCGTACGTTAAAATTTTTAGTATGTCATCCAGTCGGATGAGGAGTGGGTGTTATGTTTCATATAGGTACCCCAATATAGGCTCAGGTAGCAACTTAACCTTTCACCTATATTCTCCCCTACCATTACACTACATAACGGTTCTTGGGACTGACCTTTTGCCTACTTACGGTACTGCATACAGGACGTGGGGTTTTCCCTGAAAACTGGCCTCATCCATTATGCATGAGGATTCTTAGAACTCAGCAGGACTACCATCTCCTACATAATAACTATGTACAAGGGTCATTCCTTCCGTCATCCTAAGTCCAATATGACACAGCAAGGTAAAACCCCTGAAGGTACCACTTTGGGTATATAAACACCATATCTTGCTGAGGTAGTCTGAGGAGAAAAGGACTTCCATGCCGACAGACTGACGCGAGACGCTGAGGTTCCTGCACGCAGACACTCCAGCTCGCAGTGGTCTGACATCCCTTGCGGGGTGTCCATATCGAGACCAAGACAGAGTCCCAAAGTCTCTCACTTCAGGTAATGTGGGTGACTTTATCCTAAAGGGATTCTTGGCTTTTACACCTACATACATGCTAGGTACACTTAGGTACATCTAGTTAGGGTCACATCGAAGGAGTACGCATTTTACCATCATGTATTTATATACTTGCCTGTATTCATTGTTTAGCATGATGGTAGAAATCTACCATCCTTTTACTCTGTTAGTGCTTCTTATCATTTATATCTGTTTCTGTCCAATGGTTGTTTCAGCAAACCTATTTTACACTAGAATGACGCTGGTTCAATAAATCCTTATTGAAAAACGTCCCCATTGTTTATTCTGTGTATCTCTCTGAGACAAAGTGAGCACGAGTGACTAGGCAAAAAGTATTGCACTGTTTCCACAATCCTGGGGGATCAGAGTTGTCATGTTTGATAGTTGCCAAGAACTATTCTCTCCTTGGTAAGAGGGGTTTCTAGTGGCACTGTGAGCAAGCTGGTATACAGGCGACCATACCCGGTGGGGGTGTCTAGAATCAGCCTGGACACCAATCCCACAGTGTATATTATCTAAACATACAGGTCCTATATAGGTTTATAGGAACTACACGACACACTCACCCATACAGCCACTCACACCAAGTCACTCACCCATACAGCCACTCACACAACCACTCATTCACTGATACAGATACTCTCACACACACTTGCTCTGTTATACAGTCACTGACACACCCACTCACTCACCCATACAGCTAAAACACACACACACTCACTCACCCATACAGGCACTCACACAGTCACTCTCTCACCAATACAGACACACACTGAATCACTTAAGAAAAAAGCCACTCATATACCCACTCACCCATACAGCCACTCATGCACCCTCTCACTCATCAATACAGCCACTAAAACACCCACTAACTCATCCACACATCTACTAACTCACCCATACAGGCACTTACAGTGACTCACCTACCCATATACCCACTTGCATACCCACTCACTCAGCCATACAAACACTCACAGTTACTCACTCACCCATACAGGCACTCACATAGTCACTAACCTACCCATACACCCACTCACACACCCACTAACTCACTCATGCAGCCACTCACACACCCACTCACTCACCCATACAATCACTTGCACACCCATTCACTCACCCATACAGGCACTTACAGTCACTCGCCTACCCATACACCCACTCACATACCTGTTCACTCAGCCATGCAGCCACTCACATAGTCACTCACTCACCTATACAGGCACCCACACAGTCACTCATTCAGCCATACGACCAGTCAAACAGTCACTCATTCATTCATACAACCATTTACACAGTCACTCATTCACCCATACAGACACTCACACACTGATTCAATCACCCATCCAGCCACTCATGCACCCACTCACTCACCCATACAGCCACTCACACTCTCTCACTCACCCATTCAGATACACACAGCCTCTCGCTCAACCACAGAAGCCCCTCACACACCAACTTACTCACCCATACAGACACTCATATATCCACTCAGTCACCCATATAGGCACTCACACAGTCACTTACTCACCCACCCAAACATCCACTCTCTCAGCCATACAGCCAATCACATAGTCACTCACCTGCTCATATAACCACTCACACAGCCACTCACTCACCCATACAGATACTCATAGACCATACAGCCATTCATGCACCCACTCACTCACCTATATAGCCACTCACACACCCTTTCACTCACCTATTCAGCCTCTTACACACCCACTCACTCACCCATATAGCCACACATGCGCCCACTCATTCGCCTATAAAGCCACTCACACACTCATTCACCCACCTATACACACACTCAGACACCCACTCACTAAGCCATACCGCCCCACACATGCCCTCTCACTCACCCATACACATTGACTCAAACACCCATTTAAACTAACATATACTTATACATATACTGACAGGTGTTTACAATGAAATACCAACAAAAACATATAGTTATTCTTTCTATAAAACAGATAAGGCAGTTCTAAAAAAAAGAACTTGTTTTTTAGCCTTCTGATTTTTTTGGTGTATTTTTCCAATTTTAAAACCAGCAACTAAAAAATAGAACTAAAACAAACCACATGCCAAAATTTGTGCCTGAGGTTCAAAGAAACAAAATAACCTCTGTGGAACTTTTGCTTCCAGAATTTCAGGAAGATAGTGCTTACCCATAGACAACACCTTGTTATACTTCCTGCAAAATGTCCCCATATACTTAAATTCAGGAATAACTGCTGGAAAGACTTCAGTTCCAGACAGGGCAATGGTGTCGCCAATTGGTAGTTGCCCCGTAGCAGGTGCTGATGCTGTCTCATTTTCCTTCTCAGTTCTGAAGATGTGGCTGGGCTGAAATGTTTGGAGGTGCTTCAGCATCAAGGTGGTACCAAGGATTTATTTTTTAGCCATGCCTATTGAAAGTATTTTGGAGCAGAGGCTGCACTGCACCTGTCATGACATACCCTTTTTTCACCAGAAGGGATAGTAAAGATCTTCTAGGTGATACTTTTATTCCTTTTTGGGAGCTCTTCCTCCTCTGGTGATGATCTCTGCTCCTCTGTGTCTGAAGCCAGACGGGATGTAGAGGCTACCATTGTTTGAATGTAAAAATGCACCCAAAAATGTCAGGATCCTGCAGATGTGAAGGGAGGTATGAAAACAGACAGCTACACCCAAAAGTAAAGAAAAGTGGGAGGGCACTTCCTCTGTTGAGGCATGAAAACTGTTTTAGCCAATCAAATCTCTTTATTCATGTGTCACATGGGTTTCGCAGAGATGTTGCGATGGCGTTGCGACGTCACCGTAAATACTAAAATATATATAAAAAACATTCGTGTAACATTAAATCACTTATGGGTACATACATCAATACAAAATAGAAGTAAATCACTTCTCTCATAAAGAAAGTTTGGACTGTCTACATATCCTTTGAATTTTTTTTTTAAATCACGCTGGTTTCGCGAATTTCCCATAGTACCAGAAAGTATGTTTTGGAACAGTTTAAAAAGGATTCTAGTATATCAAAAACATATATATAAATTCAGTGAATCCTGCTAATTTCAAGCAACTGCACCAACAAATTTAGGTAACATGTTGTGGTGCAAAAACAAAAGTATCTAAAACACCCTTTATAGGCATTGTAAGGCCATATAATGTGCACACACATGTGATATGACATGAGAGGCCTGAGTTAGAAAAAGGAGCTGCAATATCAGGTGTGACTTTTTTACAGTATATATTTTAAAACATCTTGCTGTGAATATATCAATTTTTAGTGTTTACTCATCTTGTGTATTTATCCATCAAATTTTTTTTAAAAAGCAGCAGGTGAGGTTCTCTTCAGACCCAGTTAATCACACAGCTACTGCCACACACACACATACACTGAGACACCCACTCACATACCCATTCAGCCACTCTCACATCCACCCAGAGACCCTCACAGTCACTTATACACCCATTCACACACCTATACAGTCACCCACATACCCACTCTCACGCCCATAAAACCACTCACATACCTACACACAGACCCATACACCTACTCACATACCCACATAGCCACTCACATAATGACTCACACACCCATACAGTCAATCACATACCTATTCACAGACCCATACTACCACACATACAGCTACTCACTCATCCTTATAGCTGCTCACACACCCACTCAATCATCCATACAGTCACTCACACAGAGCCTCACCCATGCAGTGACATCCACAGCAACTCACACACCCATACAGTCAATCACATACCCATTCACGGACCTATACAACGACTCATATAGCTACTCACTCATCCTTATAGCCACTCACTCACCAACACTCACCCATACAGCCACTCACTCACCCATACAGTCACTTATAGAGCCACTCGCCCATACAGTGATACAGTCATTCATACAGCGATTTACACACCCACACAACCACTTACATACCCATTCATACATCCATATACCTTATCACTCACCCACTCACCCATACAGCCACTCACAAACACTCACATTCCAATACAGCCATTCATACATCTACTCACTTACTTATGCACACTCAAACAGCTACTCACTCACCCATACAGTCACTTACACACTCAGTCACTCTCAAATACAACCACTCACACACCTACTAATACAACAAAACAGCCACTCACATTGTTATGTTCCTGCGTTACACCCATGCAGCTACGCTGCACATTTTCTTACATTGTCCTCTTTCTGCACAATAACATTTTACTGTGACATTTTGCACATATTTGCATGCGTGACATTGGTAGGTTAGTTTATCTGAAACTGCTTTGCTTACACATCTGGCTTCATGCAATATTATCATGATGCCTCGAACACTGAGTAGAAGGCCTTTGCACATGCTGTGAAAATGCCATTATATCTGCATACACCTAACAATGCTAATCTGCATATACATCACAAGGATGCTTTTTTTTTAAATAAATAACTAAGCATTTCCTGGGGTTAGGCAGAGGAGACACTTCAACTGACATCGAGAGGTCCCTGCATTCTGAGGCTTGACCAAGCAGCTGCCTAATATCTCCATGAGGGGAGTCCAGTTCGTAACCAAGATGGGGTCCTGCATTCTGTCCCGCCAGGTAATGGGGTTGGATCCTCCCGTGGGGGGGATACTTGGCTCTAGATATACACACCTACATATTCTCCAGATGCACATAGAATAGGGAATGCATAGTAGGAGTATGCCTGATTTCCATCTTGTTTTATATGCCTGCATATATACACTGTTCTCAGCACCATGGTGGAACTATAACTGCTATTTACTATATTGGTAGTTGTAATCACTTTCATATGGTTCTGTCTACTGATTATCACAGCACATGTATTCTATACATGTGCAGGAATAACGTTGGTTTAATAAATATATTGAAGAACACCCCTTGTGTATTTGTTGTATATTTCTCTGAGAACAAGGGTGCATGAGTGACTAGGCGAAAGGGTTCTGTATCTGTTACCACGATCCCTGAGGGGTCAGGGGTGTCATGCTCAGTGGTTTCTAGAAACCATTTGCTCCCTGTTTAGGTTAGGAGGGCTTATCGTGCACTGAGTGCTAGTTGGTCTCTAGGCCAACATATTGTACAGGGGTGCATGGAATCAGTTTAAGCACCTCACCCTAGGTTTGTGTTGTTCAAAAAGACGCAGATCCAATGGATTAGTTGGAACTACACGACAACACACCCACTTATTCGACCATACAGCCACTCACTCACCCAGTCGCTCAACCATACAGCCACTCACTCACCCATACACCAACTCACACACCCACTCACACACTGATACAGAGAGACACACAGCCACTCAGATGACATATATTAGAAATAGTTTAACTAATTGCTAGTACAGAAACAATAGTAATTTAACTTATTCAGTAGCTTAGCATATATATTTAAGTCTTAAAATATTTTATGAAACACTAACACTCAATGGATGATGTCATCAGTGATGCCATTTGAAATGTCATCAGTGACATCACTGGCCATATCATGAGTGATGTACTATGTGCGGTCATAAGTAGTGCATTATGGGGGCATAAGTTAAAGTTAGTTCAGGTAACTATAACTGCTGAATTTCAATGGTTTTGTACTAGTGAAATCTGAGACTAACTATAACATCCCCATAACCCCTGGTTTTTTCAGTGAATATATATTTATTTTTTCAGTGAAAAAAACAAATGTTAAGGTGAGGCTATAGTTATGTGAAAATGTTAGTTTAAACGTAACATTTTAAACTATAAAAATCACTGACATTCAGTTCTTGTCCCGGGGGAGGGGGGTACTCTGGCACAACTCCGCAAGGACTAGGGTGTCAAGGTATCCTTTTATTTTTAGAGTATAGGGACTGAGTCCCCAAGTCCTAAAATGGATGCCAAACATCTTTGGTGATGTGAGACAGACAATCAAATCTTATGTTTTGACCTTCCGGTCCTACAGCACTCCTGTGTCTCTAGAGTTCAAGGGCTTTTGTAACTTTTTATACCAACCCTGCAGCACGCAGAGCCATTTGCTGCACCGAACCCTCCGTAGGCAGCCAACCCCCATGGTTGAGCAATGCCACAGCCTGGCATATCTTAAAATTATGTAGATGTGTGGAATTCAGAATATTACATCAATGTATATCTGTATGCGCTTACCTCCTCAACATTTTAGTCCTCAATAGGTAAGGTTACCATAGTTTAGGTTATGATATTCTTCTAACATGATATTCAGTACACACTATTCTGGGCTACAACATGTGCAGTCTGTGTAAACTTTCACACACGAGGAATATGAGACTTTTGTAAGTCATCTGACATCCCCAGTAGTGCACTATTGAAACCTATACGTAGTGAGGCTTTACACGTGTGCAACTAGGCATGTTAGGGATTAGCAAATAAATGTAAGAATACACTTTAGTGGGAGTGTACATCTCTGCCCATCTTATTTAATTAATATTTGCTAATTGGCCCCAGTATCCACTCACCAGCTAACTGAGTGATGCTAAACTTAAATATTAGGTGTGAATCGACTTATCATATTATAGGTTCTCCATTTCAAAAGATTCAATATTTAAGCATCACATTTTTCAATAAACACCAGCCATCTCTTGATACATTTATGTGAAATATTTTTCTCAATTCATCTTTATTTGGGTACAAAAAGTACCCACAAACGTTCAGACAAACACAATAAAAAACATAAAAAGTATTCAATAAAATGTATAAATAATTAAGACAGATCCTAAAATATGTGATTAATTACCATGTCATGTCAACCATACAAGAAATAATACTGCATGATTATATATTCAGATTCAGTCACTGTTATTAGAAATACAGGCTCAGACAGCAGTGCTCAAAACAACACCTGTGTGAGCAATTGGCTCATCATCATTGAGTTGAAGCAGCATACTAAATGCTGCCCTAAAGTCTGGAATATTGCGCCTCTTTATCAGAAGGAGCAAAAAGAGCTTTTTGTACATAGAATAAAAACCACAAAAGAATAGAAAGTACAATACGGATTGACCTAAGCTCCCATTACATGGGCAGGGCAAGGAGTCAAGGTTGAAAGCCTAAGGGGAAGCATAGCAATTACTTGATGGTGCCAGCCCTAAAGCAGAACAGGAAACTGTGATCCCAGCTGCCCAAAGATTTAGTCAGGTACCATGCAATTAAGTCCCTGTTCTAAGGTTCCAATATACCACCACACTCGCCTTCCTAATCTCTGTGGTCATTTTTCCATCAAGGAACAATTTGTACAGAGCTATCTGTGACTGCTTTTTACTGGTAGCATGATTGCCCTCAGGGTGGTCAAAAAGATGTTGGTAACCAATCTTACGCAAACAAGACTCCGCCCCAGCTAGCCATGGGATATTCATGCCTTTATCACATCTAAGGCAATCTGTCATAATATCTCTTGTAAGGCTCGCCTCCTTGTTTTTCCATACTGGTAACCATGGCAGGAGAGGACGGGCACTAATGCAATCTTCTGTAAAGGGTAAATTCAAATAACTGTGACAGATAAAGTGGGGATAGGAAATGAGAGCCGTCAAAACCCTATGGCAAAATCTATTTTCTTCTGCCTGAATAGTATTGCATTTGTTAATACCCATACCTTGGCCTCGTTTGTAGCTATCAGAAGACATTGCAGTGTTAAAATTTGCAAGAACGTTATGAGAGCTCTCCCCCTCCTGGACTGCGGTAGACTAAACAATGAGCCGATCGCCTTGGAAAATGTATTTTTACAATGAGCATTATGCACCGTCCAAGATCCGGTGGCAGCGAAAACTAAACCCAGGTAAGAGAAAGTGCTAGTGTATTTTTAACTATGGTTGCCAACAGCAAGTGAGGACAAATTATACTTCCTTGGGCCATAAGCCATAATATAGCATTTTGCAAAATTGGTACATATGTCGAGCATGGCCATAAAATCCACAAATCCTTGGACTAAAAGATGCAGAGCCCTAGGTGTGCGAGCCATCAACACAGCATCGTCCGCATACAGCAAGGATGCTAACAAGGAGCCTTTTACTTTAGGAACATCAGGGATGATAGTTATTAAAAACGGCGGAGGTTGTTAATATATAAAATAAATAAAAGAGGAGCTAAAATGCACCCTTGTCGCATACCCTGAAAAATGCCAATATCTTTAGAACCCTCCCCCTGAATATTTATTCTAATTCTGGCCTTCATGTCCCTGTGCAAAAACGCTAAAAAGTGCACCTATGCTTCATCCATCCCACATGCTAAAAGGTTTAATAACATCTTTGAGCGATTGAAGCAGTCAAAAGGTGAGTTTAAATCCAGTAATGCTAAATATAGCCAGGACTGATGGGCTACAGTGTATTTCCCAATAATCAGATTGAGATTAAAGCACTGCTCGACTGTGCCAAAATTGTTCCTAGAACCGTATTGACAAGGGTTTAGGATGGATTTCTCCTCAACCCCTTACATTATGCTATTGTATAGGACTGTTCCCATAATTTTCAATGTAGTATCTATTAAGGAAATGGGCCAATAGCAGCCAGTTTGCCAGCGGTCTCCTTTTTTTAAAAAGGGGCTATAACAGAGGTTGACCATGTGCTAGGTAAAGGAGAATGGGCCAGACTGTTGAAAACGTTCAGTAATAACGGAGCCCAGAATTAAGGTTTATGCTTAATAAGATCTATTGATACCCAGTCTGGGCCAGGGGTCTTGCCCCCAATACTCTAAGCTATAGCATTTTCATCCTCACCCAAGGTCAGGTGCACAGCCTTATGGGCAGAAGCCACATGGAGTTTGCTTTATGCTGAAATGGCTGCATAGGTGTTAGTGAAGTGTGCCTCCCAAGCCTCATTAAATGATTTTCTCATGTGACTGGTGTAGGGAAATTTGTTTTACTGTAGGTCTTGGGATGCAACTTCATCATGGCACTTGGTACAATGTCATAGCCCACATTTGTTGTGGTGAGTCACACAGTTTATGTTGGGGGCCCTGGCATTGTTTTACACATTGGGGCTCATTACAATCTCAGGCGGAAAGTCTCTGCCTGACACCAATTGGATTCATGACCGACCGACTTGCAGTAGGGGGTTCTGACCGCCCTATTACGATGCGACCGAACACTGTTCGGTCGGGTTGGATTCCCATTGTTTCCTATGGGAGATCATGTTCTGCCTGACAACTGGCTGTAACACAGGCTCCTATGGGGAAATGGGATGTGTGCAGAAAACCCTACACCCTGTCGCAGGCATCCTACGGTGCCTGCCACACATTGCAGGGTTTTACAGGAGGGTCCCTTAGGTACCCCCTCAGCCATTAACCGTAGGCCGCTGGGGCTAGTGGGCCCTGCCAGGGGCCCCCAAGGTCACTTTCCAACAGCCTTTCCATGTTGGACAGCCCGACGCAGAAAGGCTGTTGGAAATCAACATTATAATCCCGGCGGTGGAAACGCTGTCCATAGGGGTGTACAATGCAGTTCCGACTGACAGGAATACTCCGCGAGTCGGTCGGAACTGAGTTGGAATGACCACTTGGTTTACGTTCTGACTGTGAACATCTTAATCAGGCAGTCGGAATGTAAACCGACGAGTTGGTCGGAAGGGATCCGACACGGTCGGGAAGATTCCAACTGTCGGAGGAGGCTTTCCGCCCGACATCATAATGACCCACATTGTGTTCTAGTGGCTCAATTGGCAATTGCACCCTCATCTGGAACCCCCAAAAGCATTTTGCTATTACTGGTCAAGTCAAGTATGTTGTTTTCAATAAATATAAATCATAAAATTAACAGTAAGCAGATAAAATATAAGATGGAATCACATAGCAATACTGTTAAATTATCATTTGGAAAAATCTAGAAACCTAAATGAAGAAAAAATTGTGAAATTTAGTCTGGCTTACATGCTGGTCATTAAGCCCTAAGCACACTGTAGCATAGATAAAGTGCATAGTTAATAATATTCTCTCTATATCAGTGAACCATCCCATGGAGAGCCACATTTAACAGCATATCAACTAAAACAATAAAACACTTTTTAGTACATAATAGCAAAAGTGCTCAAAACTAATTTTGACGGCACATCGAAAGTAGAAGACTTGAAGGCAAAAGCATTTTTTAGATCCTAAGTAACAGCACGCTAGTGATGGTAAAATTAAAGCAGACCTATAGACCTAGATGCTAGACTTAAAACTGAAACAACAGCATGACACTCCAGTGAAAGTAAAACTAAAACAACCCTATAGGATTAGATGCTGACCATGAGGCCATAGCCATTCTGCGATTATACATAAAATGCATTGTTGCTAAAGTGCTCTCTATATCACTAAGCTGGCCTATAAAGAAAATGTATAATGACACATCAATAAATAATACAGCAATTTGGGTGAGTAATAGCTGAAAAAAGTACAAATCTAATAATTCAATTTTTTTAAATCACACTTGATAACTCATCAGAATTAAGAGACATTTTAATACGAACACTTTAGACTGAAGCTCTGGCAACAAATTACGTTGCCATTAAACCTGAGCTTAAGAAAATCAAAACAATCACTGCCACAGTGGTAATGCTGCCTGAGTTCAAGGCTTATCATCGTAGGAGGTACAGGCATCCTCTGTGGCAAGCCCTGGCAAAGGTTGTCTTCTTAAAAGTCACTGCCTTGCCCACAAATTTAACAAACCTAACGGTAACCATTGGGAGATTCCTCCTCATGAGGAAATAATAGTTGTCAGCAGATTCTGATGTCAAATTGGACAAGCACCAGATGATGTCAGTATCCAATCCAATCCAATCCAATTTGATTTATAAAGATCAGCTTATCACCCAAGAGGGTATCCAGGCGTTGAGGGAAGGGGGATATCATTCCAGGATTTCGCCGTGAGGTAGGAAAAGGAGCATCCTCCACTGTTGCCTCAGCGAAAGTGGAGGGTGTGAGCGAGGGAAAGGTAAGTGCAGTGCAGGTGTCTGGAGGGCTGATGGAAGATGAGGTGATGGTTGATGTAAGCTGGTCCTTGGTTGTGCAGGACCTTGCAGGCATGGATCAGCAGCTTGAATTGGCATTTCTTCTGTATAGGGAGCCAGTGGAGTTTCCTGAGGTGATTGGAGATGTGTGACTGTTTGGGGAGGTCGAGGTTGAGTCTATCTGTGGAGTTCTGTATGGTTTGATGTCTCTTCAGGAGGTGTGAGTTGATTCCTGCGTAAAGTGCATTGCCATAGTCCACACCTGTTGACTAGGGATTGAATGACACTGTGTCTGGTCGTGTTGATGGGAAGCCATTTGAATATTTCCTGAAGCATGCGAAGTGTGAAAAAGCAGGCAGATGAGACCTCGTTGAGCTGGGCTTTCATGGTGGGTTTGTTGTCCAGGATAATGCTGAGGTTTCTGGCATGGTCAGTTGGTGTGGGTGAGGGTCCTAATTCTAAGGGCTACCAGGAGTTGTTCCATGGTGATGTGTTGTGTCCAAAGATCAGCCCCTCCGTTTTATACATGTTGAGTTTGAGGCAATTGTTCTTCATCCAGTTGACGATGCTTGTCATACATCTGCAGAAGTTGGATCTCATGGTAAGAGGGTCTTCTGATAGCGAGAGGATGAGTTGCATTTCATCTCCGCAGTAAATAATTATTTTATGTCGGTGGGCTCTGACGATATTAGCCAGGGGGATAATGTCTGTGTTGAACAGAGTGGGGATGACCGACGTGCCTTGGGGGATGCCGCAGATGATGTCCTTGGGCTCTGAGGTGAACAGTGGTAGAAGGATTCTCTGGGTCCTTCCGGTGAGGAAGGAGGTGATCCACTTGAGGGAGTTTCCTTGGATTCCGATGTGAAGAAGCCTATTGATCAAGTTGTGAACGCTGCTGAGAGGTGAAAGAGGATCAGCGCTGCCATTTCTCCACGATCGAGGAGGGTTCTGATGTCATCTGTGGCAGCAATCAAAACAGTTTTGGAGCTGTAGTTGTCACAGAATCCAGATTGGGAGGTTTCTAGAAGAAGGTTATTTTCCAAGTGTTACATGAGTTGTAGATGGATGGCATTTTTGAGGACTTTGGCTGGGAAGGGAAGAAGAGGGATTGGATAGTAGTTTTTGAGTTCGCTGGGGTCTGCTGATGGTTTCTTGAGAAGAGGTTTGACTTCTGCGTGTTTCCATTCCTAGGGAAAGGTGGGCATGGTGAAGAAGGTGTTGCAGAGGGTCGATGAGCTTGCTGCTGATTTTGTTGCTTCCAAGTTTGAAAATGTGATGCGAGCAGGGGTCCATGGGGGGCTTCAGAGTGGACGGACTTCAGAAAGGCTTTGGTACCCTGGGGGGTGAGCTGATTCCAGGTGGGGAGTCTTTGGTCAGGGCAAGCTTCATCTAGGGTGTGGTGGGCAGAAAAGGGGGGATTCACGTAGTTACTGGTATGCATTGTACCTATAACTTATTAGGAATTTGTTGTGACCCGGGTCATGGTAAGCAGCTTCAGCTACGATGCACTGTGAGCAGCACGGAGTGAGCGCTTACCGATACCCGAAGGAGCCACAACAGACTCCTAATGAGTTATAGGTACAATGCATACCAGTAACTACATCTAGAAATTAGTTAATACACTCATTCATGAAGAAGGGTGAGTGAAACTACTTACCTGTCACGAGCGACCCACACACCTTTTCTCTCCTTTCCTGGTCCTGAAGAAGGCCCACCGACCCTTAGAGGCAATAAAGGGCTGAAACATGTCGACCTTTCACAATTGAATATTAGTCCTTTCACGATTGAATATTAGGTGCGGTGTATCACTTACACATCCACCTGAGCACCGCCCCTGTTTTTAAATTCTACCCCTTCCTGCCTAATTAAATTCAACAAAAAGGAAAGGAGGTATTTTTAATTCTCACTACATCCTACATCCTCTTCACGACTGTCAAAAAAACCAGATGGCCTCCCTCCGGGTGGAGGAGGTTACACTGCCTGGAGAACTGGAAACTCAGATGGTTCAGACTCGATGATGATGCTACTCACCTAACTCACAAGGCGGAGAATGCGAAATATACCGCCCACCAAAAGCTAGAGTGAATGAGGGTTTTTAAGGACCTATAGACCCTGGTACTATTACACAAGTGATTCATTCTCCTTTGATTGATATGATTACCCATGGAAGCCAAATGGATCTCAGCTTCTCCCTCCCTCTGTATGATATATGAATATTAAATGGTAAACTGGCAGTATCTCACAAAGAAATTGTTAATGAATTTTTGACCTACTATTCCAAGTTATTTAGTAATCCCCCAGTCAATTGATAATTTTTTGCTAAACTGTGGCTTACCTAAAATTACCCAGTCAGTGAGAGAAAAATTGGATGTACCGATCACATTATAAGAAATAATTTAGATATACTGGGGCATATTTACGTTCCCTGGCGCAACCCTGCAAATCAGCAGGGATGCGCCTGGGAAGATGTGTCACGCAAGTTTGCCCTTGCGCCACCGCAGATGCGCCGCATTTACAATGCGGTGCATCGTGGCGCAAGGATAAGCAGATGCGTGACGCATCTGCCGGCGTAAGGTTGGCGCAGTGCTGAAGTTGTGTCACAAGCGCGACGCAACTCCAGCACTGTTCCAACCTGCCCTATCCCTAACATGGTGCGTCAATCCTTACGCCTGCTTCAAGCAGGCGCAGGGTTTTGACGCAGCATGGGCGTAAAAGTGACTCAGTGAAATCTTGTAGATTTCACTGCGTCACTTTTACGAAGCGTACCTGCGAGGGAACGCCCACCCTGCGCCGGAACGCCCACATGAAACCTGACGCAGGTTTCATGTGGCGCAGGGGTTTACAACGTGACGCATCTCCCTAGATGCGTCACGTTGTAAATATTGCGCAACATGGCGCATGTCTTGCGTCGCCGCTGCGTCACAAAAGTGACGCAACAGCGGCGCAAAAGTGGCGCAAGGGGCTTGTAAATATGCCCCTAAATCTCTTAAACCGGGTAAATCACCAGGACCGGATGGTATACCTGCAGACTTTTATAAATAATTCTCTCCTTACCTGCTACCTCATTTACTTAAGTTATTTTCTCACTTTAGTATTTCAGGTTCTACTGTAGGATCCTTTACTGAAGCTTTGATTATTGTTCTTCCAAAACCTAACTAAGATCCCACAGTTGTTTCAAATTACCGACCTATCTCTTTAATTAATCAAGATTGTAAACTTTACGCACAAATTCCTGCAACCAGATTGGCTTCTAATCTTGATACTATTGTTTACATTGATCAAACAGGTTTTCATGAAACATAGGCATTCTGTAAACAACACTAGATTATTATTTCATGTAAATGAAGCTGTGTCATCTTTGCATTTTTCCACTGGTGTCCTTGCATTAGATGCTGCAAGCGTTAAGTTCATTGGCAGTATTTATTTCGTACTTTATCTGCATTTAATTTTGGCAATTTCTTCATCCGCATGGTTTTAGCACACTATTCCTTTTCTTCTGCTAAACTTTTCATCAATGGCCAACTCTCCAATAATTTTTTCCTTTTTAGTGGCACTCATCAAGGATGTCCTTTGTCACCTTTGCTTTTTCTCCTTGCTATTGAACCTTTGCTCATTGCCATCAGACACTGCATAGAAATAAAGGGTATTACTATCAATAATGTTGCTATTAAAACTTTAGCCTATGCTGATGATGTTTTGTTGTTTATTAGCTATCCTGATTCTTATATTCCCCCTATTAAATCTAATTCAAACAAATTTCCAGATTTCAGGTTATACTTCTAACACTAGTAGGACTGAATTCTTTCCTTTAAATGTGCAGTGTACCCCTGATATGCTTCCCAATAATGGAATAATATGGCAAAAGGGAAAACTCAAATATCTTGGTATCTTATTCTCTCACACCATTAAACAATCAATTAATTTGGACTGTGAATATATTCTAAGTCATATCAAAAACAAAATTCATAAGTGGTCTGCTTTACACTTATCTTGGTGGGGGGAATTGAATCTGTTAAAATGGTTATTGTTCCAAAAATATTTTATCTTTTGTCTATGATACCTATTCTTTTTCCCTTAAGTTCTACAAGTCTTTAGACACTTTACTATCAACATTTATTTGGAATAATAAAACGCCTCATATAAGATATAAAAAATTGAAAATTGCAAAATGTAATGGTGGTTTTGGTTAACCAGATTTCTTTAATTATCATAAAGCGTTTATTTCAAAACAAAGCACCTTGTGGTTCACCAATACAGAGATTAACTGTATAACTTCTTGGCTTTTCATTGAGAAAAGTTTGAATTCACCATTTCCGCTATCTACATTACTTATTATGTCTTCTTCTAACTCCTAATTACGTCGATCAGCATTACTAAAATCTGCAAAATTAATATTGCAGGATTTAGATTCTCTCTTTCAAACATCTATCTCTCACACCATGAACATGTCCTTATGGTATAATCCTGTTATAAAACTTAATCGAAACTTACAATTTTGGAAATCTTGGAAAAATGCAGGTATTTTTTATTTAAAAGATATATACCATAATAAAGATATTTCTAAGTACGAAATTTTATGTGACTCCATTCTAGACTAATTTCCCAACAATTTTCCAATGGTAAACATATCTGATTTAGAAATGTATATTCAAACGATAGCCACTTCATCTCGTACTGTGTAGATGTACTAAAAAAATTGAATAATTCTGACAAGCATAACATTAATTTTATCTCTTCCTTTTGGAATAATGAACTCAATTTATCTTTTTCTCAAGACGTATGGAAGAAAATAGGGATACATTGTGTTTTTGGATGGTTACATTTGTCTTTATATCAAACTAATTCTTTCATACTATTTAATTGTCTATGGTCTCCATTAAAAATGTTCAATGCAAGACTACTAAATTCACCTAATTGTTGGCATTGTAAGTTGGTTCCAGGTTCATTAAGACACATGCTTTTCAAATGTAATATTGTTTTGGGAAGAGGTTTGGGATATTATTATAAAAAAATGTCATTTTCAGATAAGCTTTCATATAATATGTTGATTTGCAAATCAATATTACTTTCAATAAAACTTTCAGATTCAAATAACAAGCTCTTAGACTTCTTGCTATCTACTGCTCTAAAATCAATTACTGCCAATTGGAAAAACGCTTCATTATTGTCAATTCATTCATGGTGGTCATGGATAATTTTTACCAGAAAAGGAGCTGATCTAACTATGGGGGCCATTATGATGTCGGGCGGATCGCCACCGCCCGACCGGCGGTGGCGATCCACCCGACATCTTTCCCCGCCCGCCGTCCATTTACCCCCCGCCACATTACAATGGCGGGGGTACATCGGCGGACGGAATGACCGTCCGCCGTTTTTCCGCAGGCAGGCAATCATTACGATTGCCTGCCGTGCGGTCCTGGGCCATAATATGGTGGCGGTGCCTAGCAGGCACCGCCCGCCATATTACGATGTGTGCGTATTTGTGCCTTTCCATGGCAGCGATGCCGCCATGGAAAGGCATGCAGTCTTTGGCTTTGGGGGCCTGTTGCGGGCCCCGGGGTGTTGGGGGGTGCACTTGGGGGGGTACCCATGGTACCCCCTTCATTGTAGTGTAGTTCCTATTGCCCTAATAGGCTCTGCGCACTGGAATAATATACCCTATAGGTTTGGCATAGGACTGAGGTCAGTATGCCCCTATCGAGTATATTAAACTTAATTACTTTGTGCCAGCTAACTCAGAGGCCACTAGAAACTCCTTGTAAACAAGCAGGGAGTAGTTTCTGGCAACCGCATAAACATGACAACTTTGTTTCCCTTTAGAATCGGAACACTGTCAGAATCGTGGAAACAACAGATAACAGTTTCACTCAGCTAATTGTGCATGCTTAGTTTCTTCAGAGTAACACAGAAGAAATAGACGGGCGTTTCAATAAGAGGATTTATTAAACAGTCTTGTTTCTCGTGTAAGAGATATGAGCTGTTACAATCGTAAGACAGTATGCAAGATATATTATGTACAGCGTAAGCAGTAGAAAGAAATAATACTGCACTAGCATTATCTTTTAGCTATGACACATATATTCATATATATAAATAACATAAGCTAAAAATGCGAGTACTCATAAGATGCTTCTCTAACTAGTTCTACCCCAGTGTACCTAACCTAAGTATAGTGCAAGGTAAGAAGTAGGTGATGTATTCTATAGTATGTGGAGAAGTGTGGCTCAATGGTTAGAGCGGCAGACCCTGATGCAGAAATCTGGCCCGGGACCACGGTTCAATTCCCGCCTCGGCGGGTCTTGGGCTCAATTTCCTCGGACCTGATAATTCTCGCCTCGGTGCCTATTCTAATCATGGGTCACACTCTGCAACTCTGGGCAATAGCTTGCTTAATCTCCACAACGGCCCCACCAGCGCTGGGATGCCTGGCTTCACCTTGGGGGTGCCCAGGAGTGGACATTTCACAGGGAAAAGCCAGGAAGGGTTCCACAGCGGTATGCGTACAGCGCCACGACGCCCCAGCTGGGGTAGCAGTGCGCTTTACAAGTACAAATTTCATTTTGGTATGCCAAGTCTGGTATGCCAAGAGTCCCTCTAGGTTCTAGTCAGCTCCATACCTTGAGAATGAGAGACGTGGGAATCTCTTTCTGAGTCTCGAACTCTAACACCCCGCGAAGGGAGTCAGAACACTGGAAGCTGGATTCTCTATGAGCAGGGATGACAGCGTCTCTTGTCAGTGCGTCAGGCAGGGACATGGGCTTCTCTAAAGTCGAGGTCTCCTCCTACTTGCTTGCGCAAGGGAAGGTATATTTATACCCCGTAGGTGCCTTGGAATATTAGCATTGACGTAAAGTCGGGCAGAGGAAGACATCAGGAATGAACCCTTAAGGAATAGCGGTTCATGCATAATAAATTGGTTCTTGGAGAAATCAATAATCCTGTGCTAGGGGAACTCCCAAGAGCTTAAGGGTCTGGTTCCTAAGAACTCGTTGTGACGTTGGGGTGGACGGATGTAGGTGACCATGCCTGTATTTGGATAGCATGGCTAATGCCTAAATAAGGACTGGGATCTCATGCCTATATAAGGGAAATGCGAATTGTGCCTATATAAGGACATGTATCAGGAAACCCTATATACGGACACCTAAAGCAGAATACAACACCCACTCCACTTTCGAATGAACGATAATACTAAATGCTTAAACATTAAATGCTAAACATTAAACTGAGTACCACATGTTGCTAAAAACATTTCTAAAAGCATCCTAAAAGAAGTTTAAAAAAAACTGTTGCTAAACATGTAATACAATAGGTACTGTACATTTCAAAGCATTTTTTCATTCTAAGCATATATTGGAAATAAATGCAACATGAATGATAAAACAGAAATATATACATATGATGAAATGGTTGACAAGTATTCAAAAATCAAAGCCATTTCATATCATGGTACTAAATGAAATTGTGGTAAATAAGGTGACAATGTGTCCCTGGAAGTATTCAAAGAAGTCAGTTCTATATGAATAGTTCTACTGTAAGCAGTTTGAATTGCCATGTATTTTCAAAAATAGAAAAAGAAAAAAATTCAATTTTTTAGGAAGAGTTCCAAGTTTTGGTCTGTTTTGAAAATATGGAGGCCAAATTTATTGCTTCCCCGGTACACTGTGAGCCGAATCAAAGTCAGTGTATGGGTCTGGTGTAAACACGAAATCATCTATTCCTGTAGACAAAAGATCGTCTACCGATGTCGGTGACAGTTGGAACACCTCGTTTAGAAGGTTAACTGCACAGAGATGTGAAGCATCGCCTTCAGCATAGGATGCTGCAGCAATGTTCGCGTCCATTGTTACGGTTGATAGGCTTGCCATAGCGTAGTAGTAGGAATAAAAACAGGATTCCTGCAACGAGTGCTAGAATTAATGGCACACCAGCAAACACCGAATGTGCAAAGTTTGGAATGATTCCGAGGACTGCCTGAAAAGGTGTTAACAGTCCTGAACAGATGGTCTTAAATACATGTTTAAGATACGTCCCATCATTTCTACGAAATGTATAGGGCAGTTTGTACGAATTAGAGCCTGTATCTCAGCCGAAGTCCTTGCAATTTGTAAATCATAGATTTCTTTGGCCGAGGTCAAAGGCACTGTTTGTTGTAAAAGCATGGCTTTCATTCTGCTTAAAGTATCAAAACGTATAAAAGAAACATGCAATGAAGGCCATAGAGGCGACTCTCTGACTGTGTCTATTTGGGGGAACAATACTTGCATACAACAAGTAACCCTGGAGCCAACCGTTACCAGATATGGGATTCCTGGCAACATGCCACAGCAACTCTGATCATTCAACATGAGGTAACTCCCGTTAGAAAGTTGGCCAAACGTTGGATTAATCACAGCAGCTGATGTACCCTGCAGGTGGCAGGACAAGTTTGCCACAGAACCATTACAAGCCCCGTGTAAAGAAATGTCCTGACATATGAGAGATCTGCTCAGTGCATTTTCACAGTGTGTATCGCTTAGAAACACTTCACGATCCCCACTCCAACATCTGTATTCGTAAGGTAAATCCCAGGATGTCTTAATGTATTCTTTACCCAACCTTTCATATGTGCCTGCTTGCATTTGTTTGAGGCAATACTGAAAATGAAAAGTAGTGACAGGCAGAGTTATTTTGCCATGGATAAGCCATTCTGTAGCTGGTTTTTCTGCTACCGTAAATGGTAATTTTTCCAGTTTTTAAATGCTCAGCACTGTATACTTTGCTCCCCTTTGTGCTAGTTCAACCTGTTTATCCGTGAGATTGTATTCTGAAAACAGAGATGACATGTTGATAAAACGCCAAGGCACATAGCCTGCACGCAAGGATTGCAGCATCCAGCCTAATAACATAATAGAACGTAACTGAGATTGGCCTTGTTGTAACATGGCTAAATCTTGTTCCAGTATGTCAATAGCAGAGGATACAATGTTGTCCAGTGAATAAATTCTGGATGACAAAGTTGTTAACCCATTGTCAACCAAAGTGAGAGATTTCTCTAAGTTAATACGATCAAGCTCACGTATTCTTTCTGCGGCCTCTACCTGTGAAACCTTCCATACTTCATTATAGGCAGCATAAATGCTGGCATATATGAAACGTTTTTGACGAGGTTTTCTTGGTCCTAGCAAGAATTCCCTAAGGTCTGCGTCTTCTTTAAGTAAAGATAAGTGTTGTTTCACATCCTCGAGTGTAGATTTTTGTAACCATTCGAGGCACAATTTTCCTACACTATATGTTGTTACTACCCCCGGATGTTGTCGTTGAACATAACGTGGGTCTGGCCTATGGATAGTAAAGCCCTGTTTTCTATTCAGGAATCTTTCTTGACAGATGTTTGTGTCTGTGGGCCAGAGTAACCATTTTTCCCAATCAGGATCTGATCTATTGTTTTGTAGTATTGTGTCTACTGTGACAGCTCCCTGTGTAGTGCTATTACTTGCAGGTGTTGGTACAGAAGGTGTGTTCATGTCTTTGATCTTGGCTAAACCAAGGCAAGACGTTTGTTGCACAGTGTCATTCAAAAACATTATTTGCTGTGGGATGATGCAGGATCTAAACAAAGCTTCTATCCCCTGCACTTGCCAATCTTTAGAACCCCAGACAGATTTTGTGTCGATTGTGTCTTTCCAAAAGTCAAATCCTTGTCTAGACAGCTGGGTAATAAAGGCTGCAGAATAAATCTGTTTTGTATTAGTTAACATAATTTTCTGTCCTGTTTTGTTTACATTCTTATACTAAAATGTTTCTGGATCAGATATGTTGTACCCTGAAAAATATGGAAACGTTTTTGCAAACGTTTTTGAACTACCCCTTGGTGGTGTAGGACAATGTTCCCATTGGTTAAACATAAACACATTTCTAGGTGTTGCAGATTTATGCAAAAAATGATGACCATAGTGGTTGTAACAATAAAGCTGTTCGTAGTCTGATGAGCCCTCCAAGTATTCATTGTTAGAGAACACAGCAGACCTTTCTAGATCAGACATCATGTCATTAACAGTCTCAAATCCCAATCATCAGAATAGGTACTGGAGGTAATAAAGTCACTTAATGAAATTTTAAATAAATGTGGAATCTTCAAAAGTTCCGTCGGGCCGAATATGTCGAAATCGGTTTTGTCCCAAACTATACCATCCTGTATAGGAACGGCTGTGATGTTCACTGCTGACAAGTCTCTTGCTTCACGATGGGATGATTTGTGTGGTTTTTAAAGTAAGTTCACATTTTTACTTTCAGTGTCCATACGAATGTATCTGCCATTTATAAGCACGCTAAGAGTCATCACCAAAGCTAGCCAAAGCAGAAAGAAAAATATTCCAGAAATAATCCATAGTTCAATCCATGGTGAAACCAGATAAGTCTCTTTCAGAAAATGAAAAAGGTCTTGTACTTGTTGTTTGAAAGTTTGTAGGGCTGGCGTCATTTCAGGCTCACTTGGAGCAAGCCCAAGCCAACTGTTAGTGGGTTTTTTGTTTCCTTCGCCCTGCGTGGCGACATTTATTTGTCTTTCTATGAAATCCAATAAAGAAAGTTTAAAAAAAAAAAAAAAAAAAAGATGTTTGACCCACCCATCATCCGAACCTAATACTCTAGCTGTTATAGACTGCTTTATGTCCCAGTTTTTCCTTTCCACAACAGAATTTCCCTCAGGATGAAACGGAGAGGAGTACCGCAATACTACGCAGGGCCCTGGTCAGAATGTAGTGTGCCAATTGCGTATGTGCCTATAAAGACTTGCAAATCTTTTATAACAGTTTGAGCGTCAGCCGAGCTCTGAGGCCATATCCATAGGAACCTTGACTTAGTGTTTGTGGGATTGCATTTGTCATAAAACACGCATGCGCGTAGATAGTCTAATGCTGTCTAACAATGGTGTCTGTACTGGGCAGGCTACTTCGTAGTCTGGTGTCTGATGGCGTTCTGCACCACGCTGTCTATTGCAGTCTCTGCAGTCATCGATGAAGATGTGAATCTGTGTATTCATTCCAGGCCACCAGTACATCTCTTTTAATGTTAATATTGTTTTAGAGATCCCTTGATGTGACAGACCCTCCCCCAGATGTGCTTCATAAATCAAAGCTGCTCTATGTTCCATGTTTGGAATTACCCTATCCCCCACTCCAGGGATTCGAGCAAAAGGAACGTTGCTCGCATCAATTACATAAGAGTACTTGAGTGGAAATTTCTTTGGTAACGCTGCACCACTGCCTTTACTTGAAGCATTGACAGCCAACAATATCTCACTGTCTATTCTCGTTTTTGAACAAGTGATCGCAGCTACGGAAGCCGTCTGAACAGCCCCCTTTGCGGCTTCATCAGCCAATGAATTCCCTGTAAAGTGAACGCCATCACGTTGATGACTCAGCGTGTGTATCACGTGAGCTTTTGGTAGTTCGTTTTTCAACTGAACTACTTGTTCCCAAAGCGTTTTATACTTTATTGTGCCACCTTTTGCATCTTTGAATCCATTTTGAAGCCAATTCTGTATATATTCATTATATGACTGAACACAGTAAAAGGAATCGCACACTATAAGTGTGGGGAATTCGCGATCTGTATTTTCAAGTGCCAGTTTGAATGCTTGTAGTTCAGCTCGCTGAGCTGTACAATCTCCCAGAGATTGAGTTTGAGTGACCATTGGTCTGAAGTTACCATCGCGCATGCGACCATTAACGATTGCGCACGCTGCACTGTAAGCTTGCTTACTCCCTGTAGCGGGTTGTGCTGATCCGTCAGTATAAATTATAAATTCATACTGATCGAGAGGCAGAATTTCAGTGGGCAGAGGACATTCATGTTCATATTGCAGGAACGCTTGTGTTTTTAAATCAGGATCAAAAACATATTCAACATCTGTTGCAGCAAGAGAATTTACCCATTGTATCCATCTAGGATGTAAAGCTTTTGCATTTGGAATGCTCGCTTTTGTGACCGCCTCTAAGGCTGGTACTGGGGTTACGACAATAATGCGTCTCCCTTGAGCTAGAGCTCTTTCTTTTGCTACAGCGGTTTGAACTGCTGTCAGTATTTTTTCTGCTGAAGTGAAGCGCATTTCTGCTTGTGTATACAAATGTGATTTGTATGCTATTGGTACTTTTTCACCCTCATTAAATGTTAAATAGGTGAATCCGCATTGAGCCGAAATTATTTGGATCACTAAATTGCGTTTATTTACGCGTGTTTGTAAGTGATTTGTTGCTAACATGTTAGCTTGGAGTGAACGTAGGATTTCTGTGTGTTCTTGTGTCCAATGTTTAGTTGAAAAATCAGGTTTGATTAATTCGTAGAGAGGTTTAACCCTTTCTGCGTAATTTAGAATGTAAGTTCTTCCAAAATTTAGGAAACCCAAGATCGATTGTAAATTTGTCAGCGTTTTTGGAGGTTGGAGCAGCGCGCACTTTTCTAAAAAGTTAGCTGCCAGGATCTTGCCTTCACTTGAAAGCTCATATCCTAGGAAAAGGACATTGAGATGGGCAATTCTGGATTTTTTAAAGTTGAATTTATAGCCCTCAGAGGCGAAGCCCAATATAATGGTACTCACCCTATTCAAGTGCCTATCTAGGTCATTGTCTGTCAGATAGATGTCATCGACATATGGCAATGCCTCATTATCATAAATTTGTAGTAACTCTGTTACTCTTGCTGAGAATAACCCTGGGCTGTTTTTGAACCCCTGTGGGAGTCTACAAAATTGACGCTGGGTCCCCATTATTGAGAAAGCTGTTAAGTACCTGCTTTCAGGTACTATGTTTTGACAAAAGAAACCATTTGAAATGTCCAATGTGGTTTTATATTTTTTACGTACAATGTTATTCATTAATGCTGTACTATGTGCATTTTGCACTGAAAATGTTTTGGAACAAGTGTTCAAGTGTCTGTAATCCAAAACTAGACGATATGTATTGTCTGGTTTGTATACAGGAAACAAAGGATTGTTCATTGAGGAGGTGCATGTTTCAATCACCCCTTGGTATTCAAGTTGATCTAAGATCTCCCTGACCTGTTTTTTAGCTTCTTGCTTTATTGGGTACTGCCTTTGTGCAGTAGGTTCATTTTTTAGCTGTATTTTGTGGTGAGGTGAGTCCTCATCCCATCCTACATGATTTTTGTATAATGCTGGGGCCTGGGCAACTGCCCATTTCCTGGCATAAGTATATTTTAGGTGAATTGGAATAAGGTTGGAGAAGGCTGGCATAATGATGTCCTCACCATGCGGGCACTCCCTGACAAAGTTTGGTGGCCAGTCCTTTTCTGCTAGAAGTATATCATAACCCCTTGAAAGTTTCTCCCAAAAGAGTACTTTCACTTTTCTTGGTATGTCTCCCTCCATTCGGAGTGTTATTTCATATAACGTTTGTGGAGTACTAACCCTGGTGTCTACAGTCTCTACTGTGATGTACTCATTCAAGTCCAGTATCTCCAGAAGTTCCTTCAGGTTCTGGCGAGCTATTGTTACTTCTGCTGCACTGTCCAGCATTGTCTGAGCCCATTCTCCGTTCATGAGCTGTGTTCTCAGTATTCTCGGCATGTCTGATCTTCAGACCTGCTACCTTCTTTTGTGAATTGAGGTTTTGATTTATTTTTCTGAACGTGTTTATCGTCTTTGGATTTCACGCGTTCTTCTTTGTGATCTGACCGTCCTCTTCTTTCTGATGTCTGTGACGATATCTGAAAGGTACGAGAGGAACGTGTATCAGTATCTTGATATCTGTCAGGTTTTCTTAAATTATCCCTATTCCTGAGGTTATACCTCCTTTCAGAGGGCTCCTTTTGAGGAGACCTACCTCGAGATTGAGAACGTGTCTCGTTTGAATTTTGTTTATTAGTTTCCCACTTCTTTTTAGAAGATGTAGGATTTTGTTTAATAGAGTCCTTCTCAGGACTTTCAGATAGTTTTGGCTTCAAAGGTTTTCCACCCAAACTATCTCTGCCTAATTCTGCATAAGATTGTTCTATTATTCTGGGTAGTTCATGTTGATGTTCTGTTACATCAAATTCCCGTAAGCGTTGGCGGATCGCCACTGATGCTGCCTCCCCTTTAATATTAGATAATATTATTGTTGAGACCTGGTCGAAGTTTTTCAGTAATTTCATACCTAAATTCAGAGCAGGTTCTGCCCCGTATTCATTTTGAATTTGTTTCAGGACATCTGGTATTACTGCAATTGACGGAACACCATGTGTTTTAGTATAGATGGCAGCAAAGACTGTGCCCCAAGTGGTGCAGTCTTCCAGTTGTGGTGTGATCCCCATTGGTAAACAGATTGTTAGTATTCTGTGTTTTTCATAAGGGCTAGTATTTGGAAATACTGCTTCGATTTGAGTAATTTTTTGAGCTATCCAGAATGGAATTTGTTCACGTTTTGTGGGCATTTTACCCATGACTGCGTGCAAAGTCTGTGGAGTAATTTTTAGTGTATACCCCTGTTGGGGTGTTTGATTTTGAATTGTTATAGGTGGTTGGACTGTGAAAGTCTGCATGACATATTGGACTAATTGTCTGTAAATTTTTATTAACTCTTGTAGTTGAGTAAGTAATTCCTCGTTTGATATCTCTTCAATGTCAGGATGAGGTATGTAGCCGTCTAGAATCAACCATGTTGCTCCTGGTCTACCTAGTGGACCGAGCCTGGTAATATTTTTGTGATGTTTTAGGGCGCCTTTAAACCAGAGATTATGCTCCTGGTATGTGAGTGGAATTTCAATATCCTCGAAAGGAATATATTCCTCTGGTGGTTCATCTTCTTTAAAGAAGTGAAATACTTTTGTTATTGGATTTGATTCTGGGAATACAATCCATTAATAGAATACCTCTGTCTGAAAGGATTCGTGTGCCTCTATCACGAAAACTGCTCTACCACCTCTTGGTGTTAGGCCGTGTTTTATAAGTTTTAGAGTGATGGCTCTCCTTAAGTTTGGAGGGATGTGTATAACACCCTCATCGGTTTCATTTAAACCTGTAAAATTAAAAGCTGTTACGACTGGGTCAGCCGCAGCTACACCGTTCTCGGTGATAGTATCCCTGTTCAGGGACATTTTTGGAAAAAATGCAGAACAAGTTTCAAGGAAACAAAGATAAGGTGCACAATATTTTGGAACACTGTATCCTTCAACGTTGAACAAACCATACAGCTAATATATAGGATTTTTGTCCTATTCAGCTTTGGCGGATACTTAACCCTACCCACTCCAGACGTCTTATGGAGTATGTGAGTAGGGGTCTCTGAGAAAAGCACGACTGAGTTACTCAGTATCTAGCGTTAAATTAGTGCCTTACCAAACGTTGGGCGCCATGTGGTGTAGTTCCTATTTCCCTAATAGGCTCTGCGCATTGGAATAATAAACCCTATAGGTTTGGCATAGGACTGAGGTCAGTATGCCCCTATTGAGTATATTAAACTTAATTACTTTGTGCCAGCTAACTCAGAGGCCACTAGAAACTCCTTGTAAACAAGAAGGAAGTAGTTTCTGGCAATCGCATAAACATGACAACTTTGTTTCCCTTTAGAATCGGCACACTCTCAGAATCGTGGAAACAACAGATAACAGTTTCACTCAGCTAATCGTGCATGCTTAGTTTCTTCAGAGTTACACAGAAGAAATAGACGGGCGTTTCAATAAAAGGATTTATTGAACAGTCTTGTTTCTCGTGTAAGAGATATGAGCTGTTACAATCGTAAGACAGTATGCAAGATATATTATGTACAGCGTAAGCAGTAGAAAGAAATAATACTGCGCTAGCATTATCTTTTAGCTATGACACATATATTCATATACATAAATAACATAAGCTAAAAATGCGAGTACTCATAAGATGCTTCTCTAACTAGTTCTACCCCAGTGTACCTAACCTAAGTATAGTGCAAGGTAAGAAGTAGGTGATGTATTCTATAGTATGGTATGCTATGTCTGGTATGCCAAGTCTGGTATGCCAAGAGTCCCTCTAGGTTCTAGTCAGCTCCATACCTTGAGAATGAGAGAGGTGGGAATCTCTTTCCGAGTCTCGAACTCTAACACCCCGCGAAGGGAGTCAGAACACTGGAAGCTGGATTCTCTGCGAGCAGGGATGACAGCGTCTCTTGTCAGTGCGTCAGGCCGGGACACAGGCTCCTCTAAAGTCGAGGTCTCCTCCTACTTGCTTGGGCAAGGGAAGGTATATTTATAACCGGTAGGTGCCTTGGAATGTTAGCATTGACGTAAAGTTGGGCAGAGGAAGACGTCAGGAATGAACCCTTAAGGAATAGCGGTTCATGCATAATAAATGAGTTCTTGGAGAAATCAATAATCCTGTGCTAGGGGAACTCCCAAGAGCTTAAGGGTCTGGTTTCTAAGAACTCGTTGTGACGTTGGGGTGGACGGATGTAGGTGACCATGCCTGTATTTGGATAGCATGGCTAATGCCTAAATAAGGACTGGGATCTCATGCCTATATAAGGGCAATGCGAATTGTGCCTATATAAGGACATGTATCAGGAAACCCTATATAGGGACACCTAAAGCGGAATACAACATCATTGGCATGCACAAGGTGACAGGCACAGCGCAGTGCCTGTCACGTTGTGCATGTCAATGCACAACATGCAACTTTTACATTGCGGCGGGTGCTGCTTCCAGCACCGCCCGCCGCAATGTAAAATATGTGGGATGCGACCGCCAGGGTGGCGGTCACATCCTAATGGGCCTAGCGGGACCGCCGCACCTCTGGCGGTCAGTCCCGTTTACCGTTACAGTGGTGGGCGGACTTTGTCCGCCCGCCATCGTAATGGGGCCCCATGTTGGGTGTTGTTCATAACACAACTACTTATCAGTCTTTATCGGAAACCAATTAATAATTATATAGCATTATATCATTAAGGGTTTATATTATATAATGAGCATAGTTTGTTGTATTTTACTATGTGGCTCTGTTATTATATACTTGTTAAAACTGCTATTGATTTCCCCCTCTTTTATTTTCTAATATTTTTAAGTTCATATTATACTGCAATTTTCACTGTATAGGTACAGGTATTATTATAATGGAATATTGTACATTTCAATGTCCCTCATTGGTGCTCGTTTTTGTTTGGCCTATTGCTTTATCATAAATTCAATACAATATTTTGAACACGAGATGATTCAAATGTTTGTACTTTATTCGCTATGAAGTAAATAATACTTACAAATGTACAAATGAGGGAATGGTGAAAGAAGAAAGACTGCCATATTTTAGAAGTAGCACTTTATTTTCTATAATTTGCACTTCAGTACTTTAGACTTTTTTGCATAAATGTTACTAGAGCCGAGATGGTAACTTTGGTGAAAAAAGACTTCCTTGCAGAATTGAAACGCATTGGATTTGCTTATTTCACTCATAGAATAAAGATACTTATTAAAATACTGACCCACATGTGCATGCGTTTTATCATTCCGGAGCTGCAATTTGCTTGTGGCTATAGAGCTATAGCTATATATGTCATATGCACCACATCTTGCTTGGCTGAGGTAAACGGTTGCGGGAACATTTATCCTGATTATGATGTAAATTTAAACAGGAGCCTCTATCATGACTGGATTACACTTAGAGAATGAGCTAAGTGGGAACTGAATATTTGAGGACTGAAAAAACAAAACAGACCCTGCATCTTGAAAGTGAAATCGGTGTCTGTGGAAATGGCAGAAACAGCAGAAATAAAATTCCAATGTGAAACCAAGAGTTGTAGCGCCAAAGGGGAAGAACTGGAGAATCCCACTGAGAAGAGAGTCTCTCTCATGGGAAGAAACGTGCATGCATTTACATAAAACAAGCAAGACAAGGGAGCTTATTTACAATCCCCTTGCGCCGCCGGTGCATAACTTTTAATATGGGAAAAAATGATGTACCGAGGTGCAAGGGGCTTGTAAATAAGCCTCAAGGTGTTTTGCCATACAGAACAGAACACCGACAAACAGGAAATATCAAAACCATTTTTAAAAAAAATATGGTGTGTATTAGAAAGTAACTTAGAAAATATATGGGGAAAAAAATACATATATATATATATATATATATATATATATATCACGCTTCAAAGTCCACATAAAAGCAGTATACGCACTCTAACTGACGGGTGCAGCAAATGTGGAAAGTGGATCCACACAAAATACACGCTCCGGTTTCAACACAAGAAACACGCTGCACTCACGGGACCCCTTAGAAGATTCTTTATTACAAGGACGCATTTCGGCGTTGTGCCTTCCTCAGCTTGTTAAAGATAGCGCCACCTGTCCTGAAGATCTTTTAAACAGGTAAGTACGATTCTATTGGTTGTGGCAACTGGACATGAAAGGGGACTTGTGTATTCTCGGAGCAATGTTCCTTCCACTTAGATGTATTCTGGGAGTTGCAGTCCGATAGTTATCATGGGGAATCAATCAGGTCTCATATATCCTGCCTTCGTATAGGCATATCCCACAGATAACAGTTCTTTCAATAATTTAAGGCAAAAATTGCCCCGTTCCCTTTATCTTTCCTCCTTCCGAAGCACATTTTTGCAACTTCCAGGTGCCAAAACAGGGTGCGCTGATGTTCAAATCTCCCTTGGGGGGCCCCTCGTCACACCCCAGAGTCCTTCGGCACTTGACGCAGGAGCCGGTCATATGGCCGTCACTCCAACAGTAATAATGACTGTCGACTTCGTCGGCGACTGTGCTTAGTTTCTCCGTTGGCGGTGCGAACTGCTTGTATAAATCACGCTTCAAAGTCCACTTAAAAGCAGTATACGCACTCTTACTGACGGGTGCAGCAAATGTGGAAAGTGGATCCACACAAAATACACGCTCCGGTTTCAACACAAGAAACACGCTGCACTCACGGGACCCGTTAGAAGATTTTTTATTACAAGGACGCGTTTCGGCGTTGTGCCTTCCTCAGCTTGTTAAAGATAGCGCCACCTGTCCTGAAGATCTTTTAAACAGGTAAGTACGATTCTATTGGTTGTGGCAACTGGACATGAAAAGGGGACTTGTGTATTCTCGGAGCAATGTTCCTTCCACTCAGATGTATTCTGGGAGTTGCAGTCCGATAGTTATCATGGGGAATCAATCAGGTCTCATATATCCTGCCTTCGTATAGGCATATCCCACAGATAACAGTTCTTTCAATAATTTAAGGCAAAAATTGCCCCGTTCCCTTTATCTTTCCTCCTTCCGAAGCACATTTTTGCAACTTCCAGGTGCCAAAACAGGGTGCGCTGATGTTCAAATCTCCCTTGGGGGGCCCCTCGTCACACCCCAGAGTCCTTCGGCACTTGACGCAGGAGCCGGTCATATGGCCGTCACTCCAACAGTAATAATGACTGTCGACTTCGTCGGTGACTGTGCTTAGTTTCTCCGTTGGCGGTGTGAACTGCTTGTATAAATCACGCTTCAAAGTCCACTTAAAAGCAGTATACGCACTCTTACTGACGGGTGCAGCAAATGTGGAAAGTGGATCCACACAAAATACATGCTCCGGTTTCAACACAAGAAACACGCTGCACTCACGGGACCCCTTAGAAGATTCTTTATTACAAGGACGCGTTTCGGCGTTGTGCCTTCCTCAGCTTGTTAAAGATAGTGCCACCTGGACATGAAAAGGGGACTTGTGTATTCTCGGAGCAATGTTCCTTCCACTCAGATGTATTCTGGGAGTTGCAGTCCGATAGTTATCTGTGGGATATGCCTATACGAAGGCAGGATATATGAGACCTGATTGATTCCCCATGATAACTATCGGACTGCAACTCCCAGAATACATCTGAGTGGAAGGAACATTGCTCCGAGAATACACAAGTCCCCTTTTCATGTCCAGTTGCCACAACCAATAGAATCGTACTTACCTGTTTAAAAGATCTTCAGGACAGGTGGCGCTATCTTTAACAAGCTGAGGAAGGCACAACGCCGAAACGCGTCCTTGTAATAAAGAATCTTCTAACGGGTCCTGTGAGTGCAGCGTGTTTCTTGTGTTGAAACCGGAGCGTGTATTTTGTGTGGATCCACTTTCCACATTTGCTGCACCCGTCAGTAAGAGTGCATATACTGCTTTTAAGTGGACTTTGAAGCGTGATTTATACAAGCAGTTTGCACCGCCAACGGAGAAACTAAGCACAGTCGCCGATGAAGTCAACAGTCATTATTACTGTTGGAGTGACGGCCATATGACCGGCTCCTGCGTCAAGTGCCGAAGGACTCTGGGGTGTGACGAGGGGCCCCCCAAGGGAGATTTGAACATCAGCGCACCCTGTTTTGGCACCTGGAAGTTCCAAAAATGTGCTTCGGAAGGAGGAAAGATAAAGGGAACGGGGCAATTTTTGCCTTAAATTATTGAAAGAACTGTTATCTGTGGGATATGCCTATACGAAGGCAGGATATATGAGACCTGATTGATTCCCCATGATAACTATCGGACTGCAACTCCCAGAATACATCTGAGTGGAAGGAACATTGCTCCGAGAATACACAAGTCCCCTTTTCATGTCCAGTTGCCACAACCAATAGAATCGTACTTACCTGTTTAAAAGATCTTCAGGACAGGTGGCGCTATCTTTAACAAGCTGAGGAAGGCACAACGCCGAAACGCGTCCTTGTAATAAAGAATCTTCTAAGGGGTCCCGTGAGTGCAGCGTGTTTCTTGTGTTGAAACCGGAGCGTGTATATATATATATATATATATAAAATATATATATCTTACATTCATAACTGAAATTCGTTTTCAAATATTGAATTTTATATCAATATTTTAAATTGTAATCAATAACTAAACAGCTTACTATGTTTTATGCATGCATTTCCACACACCTCCCTTTTTTGTCCTCTGGTGTGGCAGCAGAGTATGCGAGGGATCTGTGCAAGGGCAAGGTGTGTTGCCATAGTCCAGGCGGCTGGTAATGAAGGCATGCGTTGCCTTCTTCCTGGTGCTGGTAGGGAGCCACTTGAAGATTTTGCATAGCATGTGGAGTGTGTGGAAGCAGGCTGAGGAGACAACGGTGACCTGGTGTTTCATGGAGAGTTCGCTGTCTAAGATGATGCCGAGGTTGCGGGTGTGGTCTTTCAGCGTGGGAGTGGGTCCAAGTTCCGACAGCCACCGGGAGTCATTCCAGGGGGGGTGTTTACCAAAGATGAGGGCTGCCATCTTGTCAGTGTTGAGTTTTAGGCAGTTGTCCATCATCCATGCTGAGACATTCTTCATGCAGTTGTGAAAGTTTTTCTTCACTGAGTGGGGTCAGCAGAGAGCGATAAGACGAACTGTGTGGCAAAGGAGGCAGAGAGGCCAAGCAGGATTGGGGCGGCTGAGTCTCCTCTGTTGAGTAGGGTGCAAAAGTCATCTGTTGTGGCAATTAGAGCTGTCTCAGTGCTGTGGTTGATTCTGAATCCTGATTGGTCGGGGTCTAGGAGGTTATTTCTCTCCAGGTGTTCAATGAGTTGGAGGTTGAATGCCTTTACCCGGGCCTTTGGCAGGGAACAGTAGCATTGAGATGGGACGGTAGTTCTGGAATTCTTTAGGGTCTGCTGAGGGCTTCATGAGTAAGGGTCTGATCTCGGCGTGATTCCAGGCATCAGGAAAGGTGGCCCTGATTAGCCTGGCATTGATGATTGTGGTGAGTTGGCAGCTGATCTAGTCTCTTCTGAGTTTGAATAGTCGGAGGGTGCCCCCTAAGTTGTGTCCCCCCTCAGGACCTGCGCGTTTTGGATGACATGGGGTCTGAAGTATTGTACTGCATGATGTCATCTATTGTATTCACTCCACATGATGTAAAATTGATGTGTGAAGGTGTGGGAATCTGAGGTGTGTTCAAATCCTTGTTCTTGGCTAGTCCAAGACAGGAAGTCTGTTGCACAGTTTTATTCAGAAATATTATCTGTTGCGGAATGAGGCACGCTCTAAATAGTGCTTCTGTTCCCTGAACTTGCCATTCCTTAGAACTCCAGACTGATTTTGTGTCTATAGTGTCCTTCCATAAGTCAAAACCCTGTTCAGACAGTTGGGAAATAAAGGATGCAGAATAAATCTGTTTGGTGTTAGTCAGCATATTTTTCTGTGCAGGGGTAGGTGCAACCTTATAGTAATATGAGGTTGGGTCAGAAGTGTTAAACCCTGAAAAATATGAAAATTTCTGTGCAAATGTCTTCGAACTACCTTTTGGTGGTGTTGGGTAATGTTCCCATTGGTGGTATGTGAAGATATTTCGTGGGATACTGGATTGTGGTTAAAAAGTGATGGCCATAATGATGATAACAGTACATATTGTCAAAATCAGATGTGTCCTTTAACATTTCATTGCTTGAAAACGTAGCAGATTTTTCTAAATCAGACAACATATTATTTACAGTTTCAAAATCCCAATCATCAGAAAATGTACTGGAGGTAATGATATAATTTAGAAAATTATTAAAACAAATGTGGTATTTTCAAAAGTTCAGTGGGGCCAAATACATCATAATCAACTTTGTCCCAAACTATACCATCAGGAATTGGAACAGCTGTAATGTTCACGGAAAACAGGTCTCTTTGTTCACGATGAGATGATGTATGAGGTTTCAGAACCAAGTTCACATTTGATACTGCAGAGCATTCTTGGAGATATTTTCTATTCATGAGTAAGCAAAAGACAGTCACTAGGCCAATCCAGAACAGAAAAAAAACAATATTCCAGTTATGATCCAGAGCTGGAGCCAAGGTGAAACTAAGTAAGTCTTTTTCTGAAAAGTGTAGAATTCACGAATTTGTTGCTTACAGGAAACTGGAGCTGGCGTTGTCTCAGGTTCACTGGGATCAAGAGAGAAAGTATCAAAATCGATGAAGTAGCTAGATGCAGTTCGATCTATTTTTGGTAGCTCAGCAGGTTTTGTTGAACTGGCAGGTGTCTCTTGTCGAGGCACATTGATGTAGACATCGGTGTTAAGCCGATTTGAAATTTGTCTTTCATTAGTGTTTTGAAGTTCTGTTTCAAGAGGAACGAGTTCCATTTCATTGTTTCAAATTCCATTACTTTATATTGGTGACTCTTCAAATGTTATGAGTCTTTCTGTATGAACTTCCTGTACGGTAGCGAGAGGAGAGCGTCGTCTACCCAGGAGCCCATGAGGCCTACTATTCAGTATTGGCCACATAGTGTGGTTTGATCAGATCAATGGGGACGAATCTCTTTTCCTTTTTACCAGCAAGAGGCGGAAGAAGTACTGTTCTTGTTCCTTTGACTACTAGGACAGGTACAGGCTTTCTGTATGATGGCCCAAATTCTTTCTTGCCCACGATCTTTTCTCTGTCCAGATCCCCAACTTTTGGGATCTAGACAGGTCTTGCCGTGACTGATTTGACTTCCCCAGTGGCTGTGCATTTTACTTGTTCGTTGCGTAGTAGTGCCCGGGATTCATTCAGATCCTGTAAAACAGCCAAACGTTTATTGATATCAAATGGTTTTTCATCCACCACTGTGCTTTCATAATCGAGATCAGGTACCCACATTCTCGTTCTAAATAGGACCTCGTTAGGAGTGACACCCCCAAGAGAACTTCTTGGCATGTTATTGAGGGCTCGTTGGACCTCGTATAAGTGATTGACCCAACTACCACCCGAACCTAATACCCTCGCTGTTAAAGATTGCTTTAAGTCTCGTTTTTTTCTCTCCACAACCGAATTTCCCTCAGGATGGTATGGAGAGGACTACCACAATGCTACACCCAAACCTTCCATGGCTTCCTTGTAAGCCCTAGAGCTAAACGCGGAGCCACGGTCAGAATGTAATGTGCCAACTGCGTATGTCCCTATGAAGACTCGCAAATCTTTTATAACAGTTCGAGCGTCAGCCGAGCGCTGAGGCCATACCCATAGGAATCTGGAGCATGAATCCACTGCCACCAATATGTACTTGTAAGCCCCATCCAATTGTAGGGTGCCACAGTGGTCCAAATAGACACACGCGAGTGGTCTGTCTGATATTAGTAGTGGTGTCTGTGCTGGACGTGCCACGGTAGAACCCATCATCTGCTGGCAGATGTTGCAATTAAGGAGAAAATTATTTGTCTGTTTTGTTAAACCAGGCCACCCATAGCGTTGTTTCAGTAAAGAAACCGTTGCAGAACTTAGGCACTCGTGTGCAGCTAGTATTAAGCCTAATCTGCGAACCATGTTTGGTATTACTCTATCCCCCACTCCTGGAATCTGAGCATACGGAATGTTCTTTGCATCTAACTTGTAGGAGTACTTGAGTGGAAAACTTTCAGTAAGGCTGTGCTGTTTTTGCATGAAGCAATGACAGCTACCATTATCTGTCCATCTATTCTCATTTTTGAACGAGTGATTGCAGCTATGGCAGCAGTATGTACTGCCCCCTTTGCAGCTTCATCAGCCAATGAATTCCCTTCAACGTGAACGCCATCACGTTGATGACTCAGCGTGTGTATCACGTGAGCTCTCAGTAGTTTGTTTTTCAACTCAGCTACCTGTTCCCAAAACATTTTATGCTTAATTGTGCAACCTTTGGAGTCTTTATACCCATTTTGACCCCAGTAGTGAAGATATTTATTGTATGACTGGACACAGTAAAATGAATCGCACACTATGAGTGTGGGGAATTCTCGATCCGTTTTTATCAGTGCTAGTAGTAGGGCTTTTAATTCTGCCAGCTGAGCCGTGCAGTCTCCAAGAGACTGTGTCTTCGTATCGCTGGGACAGAACTTGCCATCCCGCATACGACCTTTTACAATCGCACAAGCGGTGCTGTATTGTCGTTTACTTCCAACAGCTGGTTGAGAAGATCCGTCAGTGTAAATGATATATTCATACTGATCTAGAGGCATTATTTCATTTGGTAGAGGATATTCTTGTTCATATTGCAGGAATGCTTGTGTCTTTAGACTAGGGTCATATCTGTATTCTACATCCGTTGCAGTGAGAGAATTAGCCCATTGTATCCATCTTGGATGTAAGGCTTTAACATTAGGAATGCTTACCTTTGTAGCAGCCTCTAAGGCTGGTACCGGAGTTATGACAATTAATTATTTTCCCTGAGCCAGTGCTCTTTCTCTTACTACAGCTGTCTGTACTGCTGTCAGGATTTTTTCTGTAGAAGCAAAGCGCATTTCAGTGTTTGTGTACAAGTGTGATTTGTATGCTATGGGTACTGTTTCTCCTTCATTGAAGGTTAGGTAAGTGTACCCGGATTGACCCGCTATAACACGGATCACCAGGTTGCGGATGTTTACACGAGTCTGCAGGATTTTTGATGCTAACATGTCAGCTTGAAGGGAATGAAGGATATCTGTGTGTTCCTGTGTCCATTGTCTAACTGAAAAATCAGGTCTTATCAAGTCGTAGAAAGGTTTTACCTTTTCTGCGTAATCCAAAATGTATGTTCTGCCAAAATTTAGAAATCCCAATATGGATTGTAAGTTTTTCAGCGATTTAGGAGGTTGGAGCAGCGCACACTTTTCTAAAAAATTAGCTGCCAGGCTTTTTCCTTCACTTGATAGCTCATATCCCAAAAATAGGACATTGAGGTGGGTTATTTTTGATTTTTTTAAATTAAATTTGTTGCTCTCAGAGGTGAACCCCAAAATTATGTTGCTCACCCTGGCCAAGTGATCCTTTAAATCATCATCTGTCAGATTAATATCATCTACATAGGACAATGCTTCTTCATCCAAATTTTGAAGTAACTCTGTTACCCTTCCGGAGAACAACCCAGGGCTATTCCTATACCCTTGGGGGAGTCGACAAAATTGACCCTGGGAGCCTAGCGTGGAAAATGCTGTTAAATACCTGCTTTCAGGTGCTATATTTTGGCAGAAAAATCCATTTGAGATATCTAGTGTTGTTTTCTATTTTTTCCGCACAATGTTATTCATCAATGCGGCACTGTGTGCATTCTGTACTGCAAATGTTTTAGTGCATGTGTTCAGATGTATGTAGTCTAAAACTAGACGGTATGAATTATCTGGTTTCATTACAGGAAACAAAGGATTGATCATGGAGGAGGTGCAAGTTTCAATTACACCTTGGTATTCAAGTTGATCTAAGATCTCCCTGTCTTGTTTTTTCGCATCTTGTTTTATTGGGTACTGTCTCTGTGGAGTTGGAGTAGTTTTTACTGGGATTACATGGTGTGGTGACTCAGCATCCCACCCAACATGGTTGCGATATAGTGCTGGAGCAAGGGCTACCGCCCACTCCTGCGAGTATGTATGTTTTAGGTAGATTGGAACCAGTTCGGAAAAGGACGGTAAGATTACCGTTTCTCCCTTTGGGCAACCCATAACAATTTCGGGCGGCCAATATTTTTCAGCTAAAAGGATGTCATAGCCAAAAGTCAGGTTCTCCCAAAAGAGACCTTTAATTTTACTGGGTTTTTCCCCCTCCATTTGGAATGTTATCTCATGTAACCTATATGGGACACTCACCCTTTTATCAGGTGTTTCCACTGTGATATGCTCCTTCAACTCCACTTTCACCAGAAATTCCATCAGGTTCTGGCAAGCTACTGTTACTTCTGCTGAGCTGTCTAGCATCGTCAGAGCCCATTCCCCGTTCAGAAGTTGAGTCCTCCGAATTCTGGGCATGTCTAACTTTAAGACCTGTTACTTTCTTCTTTTTAAATTGAGGTTTTGATTTTGGCTTCTCTTCTTTTTTGGAAGTATAATCCGAAGCGTGTTGCGTGTCTCTGAACTTAGTACACTCTTCTTGTCTGTGTTCTGAACGTCCTTCCCTCTCGGAGTTTCTTGGTGAACCCTGAAAGGAACGAGAGGAATGTGTATCAGTTTCCTGATACCTGTCAGGTTTTCTAATGTTATCTCTATTCCTAAGATTGTATCTCCTTTCGGAGGGCTCCTATTGAGGAGTCCCACTCCTGGATTGAGATCTATTCTTTTGTTTTTTATTGTTATCCAATTTCTTCTTGGAAGAATCAGGTGCTTGCCTGGTGTTATCTTTTTCAGGACCACCCGTGAGTTGAGGTTTTGTTGCTCTAGCTCCCAAACTATCTCTACCTCTACCTCTCTTCTATGGGCCTGATTCACAGAACTAACTTACGTCAAAATCCTAAACTTACAACAATTTTGGTATTCACAGAATGAACTTACACATTTGGGTATTCACAGAATGAACTTACACATTTGGGTATTCACAGAATGAACTTACAACAATTTTGGTATTCACAGAATGAACTTACACATTTGGGTATTCACAGAATGAACTTACAACAATTTTGGTATTCACAGAATGAACTTACACATTTGGGTATTCACAGAAGGCACTTACTCATCAATGAGTAAGTGCCTTCTGTGAATACCAAAATGTGTAAGTTACACAAAATGTGTAAGTTACACAAAATGTGTAAGTTACACAAAATGAGTAAGTTACACAAAATGAGTAAGTTACACAAAATGTGTAAGTTACACAAAATGTGTAAGTGTCTTCTGTGAATACCAAAATGAGTAAGTTTATTCTGTGAATACCAAAATGAGTAAGTTTATTCTGTGAATACCAAAATGGTAGTAAATTTAGGATTTTGTCGTAAGTTAGTTCTGTGAATCGGGCCCTAAATCTACCTTTTCATTGGAAACATTATCTGTTTTTCATAAATGGGATAATGTCCTAAATGAGGAGCATATACACTTTTCAACCAATTGTACTCTTTTACACAACTTGCATTAGCACTAACTTTGATGTCATCAAATGTAACCCAAAACAAACCTGACAATGTTCTTACTCGAGATAACACTACATATGACATACCTTCTTTAAATACAGCACTAATGCGTCTACACTAAAACCTTGAGATTTATGTATCGTGACAGCGTATCCTAGAGAAACTGGAAACTTCCGCCGCCGAACATAAAAGTCTTTTACAAGCAAAAAACATACAGTGCACCTACCAATCTGCTTTATGCCATCAATCTGATCAAATGTTATTGCTAAGTATTCAGCCTCATTCCTATTTGGAAAGTTAATGAAATCAATCACTTTACCCACAGCACCATTCACTAATCCTTCTACAACATTTAAATCTCTACGCAAATTTACTCTTCAATTCTTGCAAAGACTTTGGGGCATATTCACAAGGACCTACCGCCGATTTATCTCCACCTTAACCCATCAAAAGTGGAGATAGATTTAACACCCCATTCACAAGCGGGTGCAAACTGCAGACATCGCCAATATTCCCGCGACAACTGCCCCAAAACTTATCCCCACAGAGGACGCCACCAACTAACCCTAATGGGATGCAGAGTAGGCGTTCCCGTGCAAAAACACACGAAAACACCACAACACCACTTTCACAACGAACTGCCAGATCTGCGATGCGAGTCAAAACCACGCGATAAGCTGTGGTAGCAGCAAGTATTTAACACCTGCCTCCTGCTGGTGTAAAGCCGGACGACTACCTGCAGTAGGCAACGGAGCCCCGCACACAGCCACACCCGAAGAACAAACGACGCCATGGAGCTACTCATCATGCAGCTCAGAGCCCCAACAGGGCCACAACACCCACCGCCACCACCCCCCAGGACCGCCACCCCCCCAGGACCCGGACCCGCACCCCCCCCGGACCACCACAGAGGCAGCGCAGAGTAAGACAGCGGACCTACCGAAAAAGCACCAGTCTCACAGACCTAACGCCCGAGGAAGTCATTGCCCACTACAGGCTCAAAAGGACAACCATCATCCGCATCATGACCCACATCGCCCACAGGTTGATGGACCCAACCCAGTGGAGAACCAACATCCCTCCGCAGACAAAGCTGCTGGCTGTGCTGCACTTGTTGGCCTCTGGTACCTTCCAACCAACAACTGCCAGAGTTGGAGGAGTCTCACAGCCAGCCCTATCAAAGTTCATCACACCTGTCCTGGATGCCATCATCAGCTTCATACCCCAGTACCTTCACTTCCCCCACACTGCGCAGGAACAGCTGGAGACAAAGCAAGGCTTTTACGCCTTTGCTAGCTTCCCACACGTGTCCCACTTGTGCCCCCTACGGATACTGTACACCACTACCGCAACAGAAAGCACAGGCATACCATCAATGTGCAGGCAATAGTGGACCACCGGGGAATGTTCACCAATGTCGTCACAAACTACCCCGGCAGTGTGCACGATTCCTACATCTTCCGACAGTCCATCATCAACCAGCGCTTCCAGGATGGCATCTATGGAACTGGACTGCTCGTTGGTAAGTGCCAAATCAACACACCACACACCTCAAAGCCACCATCACACAACGCACAACTGTGGGAATGCACACGTGACCAAACCACATACAACATGTCAATCAACATGCCCACCTACCAGACACGACAACACAACTCCATGGTGAGCCTGGGCTTCCCCTGCACACAATACAGCTATATCATGGCACCACAGCCACACAACAGCTGAACGTGTGGAGATGCGGAATGCAGCCATGTGCGAAGGATGCAAGTGACCCGTGAATGGGAATGTACACAATGACAAGTGAGGCGTGGATGTGCTGGACAGACATGGGTATGCAAACCACAGATATGTCCATGCAGACATCAACTGCTGGTGACTGGAGAGTAGTGAACAGTGGACGCAACCATGTCACCCCAGGCCGTGGGTCAGATCGCAGAAATGTCGCTCGCTGCGTCCCCCCCTGTGTGCATGAGCGAAGTGGGTTGGCCCGGAGTACGCCAGGCCTGCGCAGGGGTGTGGGCAAAAACCCTGAGTTGGTTCTCTCCCGGAAAGGCCAACGTCACTGCCATGGCGGCGCCTCGCAGTCTGCCACGATGCCGTGAGCAGCGGGGCCTGCGAGCCAGTGCGCCTGCTGCACCCCAGGATGCTGATACCCAGACCAGGCCTGCCCGCCCCAGCGCTCCAAGGCCGCACTGCTCACCTGCCGACACCGTTGTGTGTCAAAGAGGGCCCACCACGTGTCGGTGCTAGCTCCAAGACCCATGCCCGTGACCTTGGCGGCCTCCTCAGGCCATCGCTGTCCTCCGTGACACAGGCCCCCAGGGGTCCCCATTCGTTGACATACTCCACCGCTGCAGCTGGGCTACACTGCAGTCCAGCATATCCCACATCTTGAACTGAGTCATCATTAATCAATGGCAGGGTCCATGCCAGTGTACGCAGGGGGAGGACTGAGAGGGAGATGCGTCACAGTCCGGTGGAAACACGGATCACGCTTACGGAGGAGATCATCCAGTAGCAAGGACTGACCTGGTGCCACTAACCCTGTGCGCCGTGAGTGACCGTCAGCCTCCGGCGGAACATCGTTGGTGTCTGAGTCTGTGGCCTGGAGGTTGTCATCAGCAACGGGCAGGTACGGACTTGGTGTCTGGCATGAGTCTGTGGCATTCATATCCGCCATGTTGCCGGACACAGCTGGCATGTGCCCTCTGCATCATGCCCTGGGTGTACACCTCCCATTCTCCCCCGAGACACTCCGTGGAAGGCACCTCTGAGACATACGAGACCCTGCTCTGCCCTCATGACCCTACCCCAGTCTCCCACAGGTCAGCGTCCCGTGTCGGCTGCTGTGCATCCGGGGCCACTAACCCTGTGCGACTCAAGTCATGCTCCCTTGTTGTTCTGGCATTGCATTTCTGAGTGTCTGATGACTGTTGGAGTTATTGCCAGCACCAGCTACTCCCTGAGGGCTGGCTTACACTCACCCTACACACAGCCAGCACAGGCGTCGCTGGATTAGTGGGCCTGCCATCACATCATGCTGAACCAAGTATTGACTCTTTTCTCTCTGCACTGTCCCAGGTGATCAAGGATATGCACTCTGCCCTTGGATGATGACACCCCTCCGAGACCCGAACACACCCGCCCAGAGGCAATACAGTGCGGCCCACATACGCACCAGGGGCATCGTTGAATGCACATTTGGCATGTTGAAGTCACGTTTCAGGTGCCTGGACGGCACAGGTGGAAAGCTCCTGTACAGCCCGGACATCGTGTGCAAGATGATCGTTGCATGTTGTGTGTTGCACAACATCTGTGTACGCACCAATGCCCCATGGATCCCAGTTCCAGAAGTACCAGACGATGATGGGGACGATGGGGCAGGTGGCCCACATCCCACTGCAGCTGCGGCAGGAATGGCCCGTAGGAACACCATCATTGCCAATTTCTTCTCATGAGAACGTCACATTGTGGTCGTCCCTGGCAATCATGGGACAGTACAAAATGCCCACAAGCACAGCATGTGTGAATAAAACATATTTGCAGGTTACAGGTTGTACTTGTACATTGTCATGTCACAGTTTCCTCTTGTGCCAGATGTGATTTTCCATGTTGTGCACATTTGCGGCACCAGTTGTGTCCTGTGTTCTGTTGTGGAGGTGTTGCTGTTTGTACCGGGATGTTGTCAATGTCGAGGTGCACTTATACCTATGTGCGTATGCTGCACGGTGGGTGATTCGCTCCAGCGGCTCTGATTTGTCTGCCACTGATCCTTTTCATGCGGTGTGCCTGTCAGTTCTGTGCTTCCACGGTGCTGAGATGTTACCGACTTAGGTAACTTGTGCACTTTGTCGAGTTGTGACTCTTGGGCATGGTTTGCCCGCAGATGTGTCGTTGACGTCAGGGGTTGTTTGTGCAGGTAGTTGTGTCCGAGTGTGACCTGCTCCTTTTTGGGTGTTGTCCGCACTCAGCCACCTCAGTGTCATGCTGTGTACATTAATAAAGAATAAGTACGTGGTTCCTCGGTGAATACAGAGTATTTATTGCAGGTCGTGAAAGGAAGGGGATTCTTCCTTTCGGAACTGGTGCCCTCACACACCCAGCAAGCTAGGTGTCATGCTTCATCATCTGGGCCTGCTCCTCGTCGGGTTGGCGCTGCAATACCCGATGGGCACCCATAAAGGGGCTCTTTATCAGAGATCTTTTGTTCCTTGCCGGTGGGTGCCGTGGGTGTAAGGGCCCTTTTGATTGTGTGGATGTAGTAGTATGTGAAGTGAGTTAAAACAAGTCAGGGTGCCTTATGGCACATATTTTATTCTTGGTAGGCCCCTGCCTGATTAAAATAGAGAAAGGAGAGGCGTCTATCTGACTATAATGGGTCAAGATCTGGGCGCTCTACTCCTAGTGGGTCAACATGTTTCTCGCCGTTTTTGTCTTAAGGATCAAAGGCGATTCTTCAGGACCGTAAAGTGAGTCTATCTACACCCAGTGGTGTGGTGAACTACCTACCACTCTTGGATAAGCGGGTTGTGCGCCCGTTGTTTCTATGGACGACCTGTACGTGAGAAAAAAGGGTATATATACTCTCAAGGACACAGTTGACCACAAGTGCCATCGTGCTTCCAAACAGATACTCTGTATTAGGTCCTTGACTGACAGTGGTGATCATTAATATCATTAGTGGTTCGCTATTCATATCACCCAAAAAGTGTGTTCCTGAGTCTTCTGGTAACACATACAATTTGTTGAATAAAACCAATTACTTTAAAACATTAATACAATGGTGAAGAAATGGTAGTAAAACAATTGGGTGATCAGAGGCCTTTTTCATGCAACTCACCCAATGACTAATTGAATCATGCCTCGTCAGTATCCAGCGGGCCGTGGACACATATAAGTTATGTGTCTGGAAATTGATAGATATAAGAAGAGATTCATAATCAGGTGTGAGGAGATCACAGGTTAGTATAGAACTGCTTCTATAACTATAAGGGTAGCCTCGTAAAATAGCGATCTTCCAGTGGTCCTGGCCCAATGGGTTGCTCTTTCAAAATAAGATCCTGTCCTCACTTGGCGGATTCTCAATGCCCCTCAATCCTATGGCACTCAGTACGGGCAGCAGTGCGGGCGCCAGCACCACCGGTGACCCCAATGGGTAATAGTAGTCACTGTGGTACTAAGCGCGCACATCGCTACAAACAAGCTGTCACCACCCCTATGAATTGGCATTGCGTTCCCATCAAGTAGTTACTTGATAACTCATGTGAGAGATAGCAATCTGTTCCCCAGGCGCTTACCTCTGTAGTCGGTGCCATCTGAGGTCCCTTGTTTTTAAGCATATCAAATACTCTCCTGCTTTCAATGAAAGCCGTGTGGTTGACCTACCCCTCTCTGCTGGATCCGGGAAGGTAATGGACTAGTAGAAACTGTCCTTTTATATACCTGCAAGTGAGCCGGCGGGGCAGGGAAGCCGATCGGTTTCAGCTGGTGCTGCTAAGCGTCATATAACGTCTAAACAAAGGCCGAGGTAACCGAGAAAGGTGGCGGCCATCTTAGACTGGTGTGGAGTGTCTATAGGGAGAAAGGTGGTGGCCATCTTAGACGTGTGTGGAGTATCTATAGGGAGGTATCCCTTTCTACTCATTGCATACTAATAACCACATTTTAGATAGGGGCCCCGTGCTGGTATCACCGGAGTTGGTGAATAAAAGGGTGGAAAATGTGTTTACACATAACGTATAGGAAAGGTCAGAGATGCCGAGAATGTAGCGGCCATCTTAGGCTGGTGTAGAGTTTCACTTGGAATATGTATATGTATGCTCAGTGCTTTCTGGTAACCCATTTTCCAATTGCGGTCCCATGGTGATGTCACTGGAACTATTGCTGGGGATCTTAGTGGGGTAAGTGGGCGCGGTGTTTGCCAATGTTGGTCCCATATTACGTAAAGCGGGAGAAGCCTGGTCGAGTATCGTGTGTACATGCTATGACCATCTTGGAGTGTTCAGGATCTTAGTGCTCTGGGTATCAAGTTAGGGGTGTTATATTCATGAGTCGTACCCTGGTTTGAGGTTGGATAGTTGTGGGGAGGTTGTTAATATCGAATGAAGGGTAAGGGTCAGTACCTCTCATAGTGTCTCATATCATCTGTGATGTACTCACTGTATCAGAGGTTAGCGAGTGACCCCCACGGAATCTCATCATTGAGTCCCTGTTGGTCAGTCAACAACCGGTGTACCCATCTTTGTTCGATTCTAAAGAGGGAATTCTGTGTAATCTGAGGGTGAGTCTCTAGAACCACCCACCGCAAACTTTCTGGGGAATGTTTCAGTTCTTTGAAGTGGGTGTATAGTTTCGTGGTTATTCGTTGGCATCGCATGTTACTTTTGTGTTCTGTGATTCTGGTTTTTACCATCCCCATTGTCATCCCTATGTACCTTTTCTTACAAGGGCATGTAATCATATACACACATTGAGTTGTGTTACAATTGGTATGTTTTGTAATCTGCCAGGTGAACGAGTCTGTGAAAGTTATTTCTTTTGTGGGCTTGGTTTGGGGACATACCACACAGGAGCCACAGAGATGGTGTCCCTGAACTGGTGGTAAATCCCATAGGGATCTTTGGTCATTCGCTCTTCCAGGTCTAGGTCTTGTATGGATCAGTATGTCCTTTAAGTTCTGAGTACGCTTAAAAGCAAACCGGGGTTTGGGGATCTGTAATGCCCCTGTGTTGAGGATCCCCCAGTGTTTATTGATCACTTTCTTTATCCGGTTGGAGTCCGAAGTAAAGGAAGTGACACAGGTTAGTATGTCAGTTTGCTCTTTAGGGGTTACTTCTAGTAGGGCCTCCCGGTGATTATTCCTTGCTCTCTTCATGGATTGAGCCACTTGTCTTTGTGGGTATTGCCTCTTGAGTAAGTTTTTTGATAAGTATTTGGCCTCTGTTTGATAGTCAATGATGGAACTACAGTTTCTCCTGATGCGTAAAAACTGTCCAAAGGGTAAATTTTCCTTCAGTGCTCGAGGATGATGGCTGTTGTATAACAACAGGCTATTTCTGTCAGTGGGTTTTTTGTATAAGGTGGTGTCGAGTTGGCCATCATGAAATCTGATCTTGAGATCTAGGAATGGTATGTCAGTGGATGAAATGGTGTGAGTGAATTTTAAAAATTCATTTTTAGTGTTAATCCACTGACAGAATTCGTGGCATGTAGTCATACTGCCTCTCCAAAGAATCAATATGTCGTCTATGAATCTCTTCCACAGTCTCAGGTTGTTAGCATAGGGATTGCTGGGGTGAGAAATGACACTCTCAAATGCAGCCATATAGAGGCAGGCCACACTGGGAGCAAATGTACTCCCCATGGATGTACCCTGAGACTGGTGGAAGAGTTGACCCTTATACTCAAAGAAATTCTCTGTTAGAGCTAGGGATGCGCATTCCATTACAAATGTCACAGGAGTAAGTGAAGTCCATGTTGTCATCTCCATGGCTGTTTCAATAACTGTCAGTGTCGCTTGTTGGGGAATGTTCGTGTATAGTTGTTCTACATCTAAGGTAACAAGGAGGTTGATTTCGTCTGTGTTTCTAATCTCTCCTATTATGCGCAAGACATCAGTTGTGTCTCGCACATAGGAGGGGGTCAACTTCACCAGTGGTTGGAGGAAATGATCACAGAATTTCGACAGGGGCTCCAAAATTGAGCCAATACCTGAGACTATAGGTCTCCCCGGGACAGGTGTTGTTCCCTTATGAATTTTGGGGAGTGTATAGAAGTATGGTGTTCTTGGATTTTTTGTCGTGAGAAAGTCTGCCTCTTTCTTGCTGATCCACCCATTGGCCTCTGCTTCAAATACTAGGCTGGAGATTTTCGTTGCTAGTCTGTGGGTAGGATTAGTAGTGATTGGTGTATAGGGCCTGCTGTTGGAAAGTTGGCGTCTACACTCAAGGTCATAATCAATCGTGGATTGAATCACTGTAGCACCCCCCTTGTCTGCCTGTTTAATCATGATGCTACATTGCCATGATGATAGGACTGTAGCCAAGCTACTCGTCATGTGGTGTCTCTTGCAATGTCAGTGTGGCTGACGTATATGCATGTTTTCTGTGTTTCGCACGTGGGCATGTGTTGGTTGTGTGAATGTTGATGTGTTGGTTGGGTGCCCCTTTGGGCACATGGTGTTCGTGGGACTACTTGGTGTTTGTGTGTGTGCTGAAGTGTTCCCGTGGGATCAGGGACATGGTCCAGAGTCATTGGGGGTGTGCAGTGTTCCCTGCTTGATTGTGCATGTGTGCCATTGTGCCCATCTCCCCACGTCCCCCCACTCCCAGGTCGCTACACACCATGTTGATGTGATGTTGGGTCATGTTGGGCAGTGTCAAGATCACCAACTCATGTCACCGTCTCCCGACTGGTGACTGTGGCCACCATCTTCTCCATGTCATTCAGCTCCTGGTGTTCTGCTGGCCCCCCTCCTCCGGAGTGCGTTGCTGCTTTCGTGTTGGCAGCGAGTTTCTGCTTGGTTTTGACATTCACATCAGTCCAGCGCCACTTGTGCTCTTCCATTGTCCTCCTCTGCTATGCGACGGCATCCACATGGTCCGAGGTGGTGTGCCATCTTTGCCTCTTTGTTGCCAATGACACGTTGGAGGTGACGTACAGTTGGTGGTGGTGTTCTGTCTCCTCCGTGGCAATAATCTGGTTTTCCTGTAGACTGTACCCCGTCTTCCTCTTCCTCTTCTCATTGTCCTTCCACGAGCCCTGTATTCCTGGGTGTTCCTCCGTGGGGAATGTGGGGTTCATGTTGTCCTCTGCAGTCGGTCAGGGTGCATCCGTGGTACTCCGCAGTTGATTTTGTTTTTAGTGGCATTTTCCGTATGCTGTTCTTGTGCTTTTTCCCGCATTACGCGTGGGTATTGCTGGCCTCTCGCTGGTTGTCACTGTTTTCTTATCGCGTTTGGGCACATCGCGTCTTTTTACGCGTTGGGGTTTGTGTTTTTATCTCCGTCGCGGTGGTTGTATCGCGGACATTGGCCGCGTTTTCAGGGGACTATCGCATGGTACCACCGTGTTGTGAATTCCACGTTAACACAGGGTTATTTTCCCGTGAAAGGCTGCGATGTGTAAAGTTGCATTAACATGTTTTGGAGATGTTTAGCACACGTTCTTGTGAATATACCCCTTAAACATTTATCTAGTCCCATAGTTCTGGATCCAGACTTTTCCAAAAAATCCAGTGTCACTTATAGTTTTCCATTTAGGAGTACTGTCACACCCTGGTGTTCCATTTTGTCTATTGCTGTAAGTTGCAAAATTTCTTCTATCTTCAATTTAGTAATTCTTAGTTAAAACAGGAGTACTCTTGAAGTGTAGGCATTAGGCATTAGGCAGACAATTGCTTTTTCTTCTTGAATGAAACTAAACATTATCCTTGTTGATGTCTCTCCGAACACAATTAAGTGCTTTCCTCCAAACAGCACATCATATTCAGTCTTTAGAATCTGTTGCATTCACAAGTGTACAAAGGCAAGCATTAAGTTTGAGACCATGCTCATTTCATCAATGAGTAAAAGTTTCAACTTCTTCTGTACTCTTGAGGCTTCATGACAAGCTTCATCAGATAAATTCTGGTACTCCAGTTTGTTGTCATGTTCCACAGACAGCATAAGAATTCGATGCAAAATAATTCCTTCAATATTGTGTGCAGCTCATCCAGTTGGTGTTGTTACTACACATGACAAATTATAGTCTGTAGTCCTCTGTAGGAAAGCAGTGAGAACTTCGAATAAAATGTTTTTCCCAATGCCAGCTTGACCACTGACATATAATATTGGCTTGAATGATGTGCATGTACACTATTTCTTTTCATGAAGGAATCCATGTTCTATTCTCTCTTTTACTTCCATATATATTTTTTTTCGCTCATCATTCAGTTGTCCAACTAACTGTTCCAAATCAACACTTTCCTGTCTTGCTTGTTCCATTCCACCTCATTCACGGCTATTGCAGCTTCAATAATTGGCTGCCCAAGTGGATCTTGACTCAGTGGTCCTCAACTTTGGCTGATTTAGGAACTGCCCTTAGCTATCTCTGCAGTAATTGTTACTTCCTGTTCAATCTCATTATTTAAAATTCTCAAAGAGTTTGGAAACACTGAACACTGAATACTGTCTTTCATAGCGCTGAGCAAATTTTCATAACAGTCAAACTCTCTGAGTAATTCTGATTCAGACAACCAGGGTTTGAAGAGTTGTAGAAGTGCCAAATTGAAAAACTCTCTTTTATCAGGAGTTTGGCAACTACATTTTTCACGGTTAAGTAGACTACCTTTTGTGTGTCACACTAAACAACAGCCACAACCCACTACTGCATATTTCCCTTCATCTACGTTTTCTGTTACATTGTTTCTATATGTTCAGTGTTGAAGTATTTCATAAAGACCCATGTTTTCTAGATGTGGACTTCTGCTTGCAAAGCACGTGCCCAACATATTTGATTTCACAATGTCTGTACTTTCCTGGTCGAATTCGGCTAGGTACTGAATTTCTAGAAAGTACTCAACACAATTTCATTTGCGTGCGAGGCCTCGACTTACCCACACAATTCCCCTTGAATTTGAGTAAAAACTGTCTGAGCCTAACCGATCACAACTTTCATAGGAACTAATTTCCCTATGACATGCATATTCAAACTGCAGCTGTACAATTTGTTGGTTACAGACTTTTCAGCAGAAATCTCCTCCCACATCAGTATCATCTCCATTTTCTCTGATTTTGTTATGTAGGATGTCACAGATCAAGCAACAGCGATGAGTTTGTCTGCCATGACTTGTATGTCCATATTAGCATTCCGCATTTTGAGAATCACAGGATTATAGTCATTAATATATTTAGAGGCCTCTGTTCTTGTCAGGTTGTATGTGTTTTTCAGTGATTTTCGAGTCTGTGTATGTCTCACTGCAGATAAAAAACTGTTTACTCTCCCTTTGGAAATCACAGGTCTTGGAAATCCAAAACGACACCTCGTGTAAAAATCTCATTTAGCCCTATGTTTTCGATGACAGTACTTGCAACATCTATGTGCTTGAAAGCATAGAACTTGTTGTTGCAGACATTTTTCACTACTATCTTTCAGGATTTCACGTACTGTTCTATGAAAGAAAGTACAGACTCATCTGTGTCTGTTCCAAATTTTGGTCCATTTTTAATCCACAACATTTGAATATGTGGAGCACCTCTTACTTGGTACTCTTCCCACCAAAAAAAATCAGTTACATTGCCAAGAGTAGAATTTGTTTTATTATAGATAAAAGACAGCATGGCTTGAAACCTGTGGTGTGCCACTGGATTCAAGCTAGCCTGGCTGATGAGCGGTAAAACCCCGAAACCGGTCCTAGGATGCCTGTTTCTGGCCCAGTCAGGACCTGGCTTGGCAGTTCGGGCTGGAGTGTTCCCATGAGGAACAAGGTCAAGACTGATATGCATATGGCTGGGTCTAAACTGGGATGGCATGGTGAGCAAAAGAACAATGGATTTAACCCAGATCTCTTGACTAGGGGTGAATGTTTTTATTTGTTCCGTATTCCATCCATTAATGGTGTGTCTTTTGCTTTTTCGCCCTAAGTGGCCGGGTATGCCCAGACGTAGGTCCCGGGCTCTCTGTGCCACTGGATTCAAGCTAACCTGGCTGATGAGGGATGAAACCTCGAAACCGGTCCTAGGATGCTTGTCTCTGGTCCAGGGAGGACCTGGCTTGGCAGTTCGGGCTGGACTGTTCGCATGAGGAACAGGGTCAAGACTGATTTTCATTTGGCTGGGTCTAAACTGGGGTGGCATGGTGAGCAAAAAAATGATGGATTTAACCCAGATCTCTGAACTGGGGGTGAATATGTTAATTTGTATCACAATCCATCCATCAATTGTGTGTCTTTTGTTAAAATATCTACAACAATTTGCAGGATCCAAAGAGCAAAGTTCTACTGCTGTCTTCACATTGATCTACTTAATGTTTGAGTTCGCTTCCCTCAAAAATTCAAGCAAGTCATCCCACGCGTACTCTGCACAACTGAGTGTCACAAACCAAGCAAGTGCACCTAAGTTTCTCAACATGCATTTCAGTTCGCCATGACAATGATACCAATACTTGTTGGTGCCATGTTGGCATGCCATCAAATTAATCAAATTGCATTCCAACTTTTCATCCTTTCCATGAACTTTGTCAACAAATACCTTTGCAGATAGATTTTGTAGATTAATTTCTGTCTTCAGTAAGTGGTGTACAGTATATTATAGACCAGACAAGTCAATCTCAAATATTAGATGGAATATATATGGAATACACTGGCAAAATCTATTGTCCTCTGAATATAATCTAGTTGACCTGCACTCAGCTGCTGGTGCTTTTACGGGGAGGTCATCATACCGGCGACCTGCTCCAGAGGAAAATTGTTGTGGAAAACAGCGAGCCCCTAAACTTGTCTCCCACACACTTATTGGAGCTCCTTTTGCTTGTTTCATTTGAAAGAGATCAATAGCCTCACCAATAACGTCTTTGGATTCCAATGGATGGATACTATAGTGTTTATATTTTACTTCTGATTTGGATCTATCCACTTTTTCAATCTGTCCACTTGATGATAATGTTTCATCCTCCGTACAACTTATATCTCCAAGAACATCAACATTTTTATAATAAATATAATTTAGTTTAAGGTAGAATGTAGCTTTTTCTTTTACTTTACTAATATCCACTGAGTCTTGACGGATATTTTTGTTTTTGGTAGGAACACCATTTACAAGAATGATAAGTGGTTCATCAATATCTCTGTCTACACCTACAGTTTCAATATTCCATCTAAAATCTAAAGCTATGTAGACAACTCTTCCTTTAAGGCCTTTCTGTAGCTCAGTTGGTAGCAGCTTCCCTGTCTTTGGTTCCATACGAACTATTGCTTGAAATGGGTATATATACTGTTTGAGATTGATTCATAAACATTTAATTCTCTTCTGGAATTGATACCAATTCTAACTTGTTATGTATTGCTCCCGCTGGCATTTTGTTATCCTCCAACTTATCAGAGCAATACTTATATTTAATTTGCTGTGTTGACAAATCAAAGCATTCCTCTACAAATAATTCAAATTCTTGACATTTATCTCTATTCTCTTGTTCTGTTTTTGAGAACAAAACAGCATTGTGAGTTTGGCTTTTGTAGCAAGTGCATTGACAACAAATAAACACAGTTTGGTTTCGCTGAAGAAACTGTGTTAAACTTTGCAATCTCTTGCGTAACGTTATTAATACTAATACTTGTGTCTTGTACCTCTACACCTGCACATTTCAAATCCTCATGTTCCCTAGACTCCTCTTCAGGACCAAAACAAAAACTGAACATCATCACAAACCTTTTCTACCTCTGCTACTGTACCATGCAATAGAACTCTATTAATTTCTCCTAAACATAAGGCAGGAGTTTTCGCAAAGTAAAGTGATTAATAGCCAACATTTGAAAATACTGAAAAGTGCTTCTGCAGACTTACTTCGCTAGACATGCCAATGAGTGCCCTTGTAAATTAGTCAATTTTCTCACTTCACATTGATCTAAACCTTGCAAGATTGCAATTTTCTGTTTGATTCTCTTATTTGGAAATTTTCTTAGAAAATCTCTTAATATATCAATTGACTCCTGGCAAACACAACAAATACTACTGCAGTCACATTTATACAAAGGAGCATGTCTACGCATTTCTTGTGTGTGTGTCACTGGATGTGTAAGTAAGTATGTTGGTATATGACTGGCTCTCCTAGTAACTCTCTGGGTCTGTAAATGTGCATGTAAGTGGGTGTATGGATTGTTTACTGGCTGTCTTAGTGAGTATTGGGGTATGTAACTGTGTGAGCAACTGCCTCAATTACTGCTGGATACATAAGTGTTGTGTGGATGTGTGAGTGAATGTATATGTGCCTCTGTTACTGTGTGATTGGGTGTGTGAATGGCTCTATTCTTTTGTAAATAGGTATGTCAATTGTGGTATGGGTGGGAGACTGGATGCATAACTGGGCATATGGGTCTGTAAATGTGCATGTATTTCACAGAAACTTATCTTTTAAGCACGTAGCAACCTGCACTATGGCCTACCTATGGTCTATGCTAATGGTGACTTATATGTAGTGAAAGGGGTGTTTAAAGCTTGAAAAGGGGTTTTAAATACCAAGTCGACCTTGGAGTAAAACTGCACACACAGGCTCTCTGGTAGCAGGCCCCAGACATGTTTAAAGGGCTACTTGTCTAGATGGGTGACTTGGAGTGTCAGTACTTGAGCACATATCTGACTGAGTGTTTCAGTCCATCTGTGGGTGAGTCAGTGGATATGTAAGTAACTATGTTGGTATATGACTGGCTCTCTTATTAACTCTATGTGTCTGTAAATGTGTATTCAAGTCACTGTATGGATTGCTTACTGGCTGCATTAGTGAGTGTAGGGGTATGTAACTGTGTGTGCAACTGGCTCTGTTACAGCTGGATAAATAAGTGCTGTGTATGTGTGAGTTTATGTGTAAATGCCTCTATTGCTGTCTGACTGGGTGTACGAGTCGTTCTATGCTTTTGCAAATAGGTATGTCAGTCACAGTATGGGTGAGCGACTAGATGTATAACTGGGCATATGGGTCTGTAAGTGTGCATGTAACTCCCTTAAGCTTAAAAGAATATGTCTTACATTTTATGCATATACCTCCCTGCCCTATGCCTACCCACTGCCACCTTAGGGGGTGACATATATGTAGAAAAAGAGGAGTTTAAGGCTTAGCAAGGTATTTTAAATACCAACTTGACCTGGCAGTAAAACTGCACAAACGGGCTCTGCAGTAGCAGGTCCAACACATGTTTAAAGGGCTACTTTCCTGGATGGGTGACTTGGTACTGTCACTTCTTCAGTACATATCTGAATGACTGTATTAGTCCATGTGTGAGTGTATCATTGGATATGTAAGTAACTATGTCATCATATGACTGGCTCTCTTAGTAAGTATATGGGTCTATAAATGTGTATGTAAGTGACGGTATGGATTACTTACTAGCTGTGTTAGTTAGTGTTGGATTATGTAACTATGTGTTCAACTCGCTCTCTTACTGCTGGATACATAACTGCTGTGTGGGTGTGTGAGGGAATGCGTAAGTACCTCTGTCACTGTCTGTCTGGGTGTATGAGTGGCTCGATGCTTCTGTAAATAGGTTTATGAGTTTCAGTATGGGAGGAAGACATAGGGGCTGATTCCGATTCGGGCCGGAAATCTCTCCGACCGAGCCGGACCCGGAGAGATTTCCGACCGAATCAGACCCGTGCAGCCCGACCGAACGAGTACGATGCGCACGTATGCCATCGGACTCGAGTCGGTCGGACTCCCATTGAAGTCAATGGGAGCCTGTCGTACAACGCGTACGCGGGCTCCCATTGACTCAATGGGTGCGAGGCGGACACGGGCGCCCCCTACAGCGTGTACGCGGCGAAGCGACTCGCGCCGTACACGCACAGGTAGGGGGGACCTATGGGTCCCCCCTGTGTGCGACTCGCGCGGCTACGCGTACAGGGGGGGTCCGACACGGACCCCCAAAGTACGGCTCCGACTGCTCTTTCGAGCCGGAGTGCGCGGCTCGGTCGGACTGCTCGCGGCGCGCATCGTACTTACCCGGCCGGGGAACGTCTCCATTGCGCGGTGCGAGTCGAGTCCGAGCGAGTCGGTCGGTGCGGTTAGACCCGGGAACGAGTCGGTCGGAGCGGTCGGGATGCCCGGACGAGTCGGTCGGCGATTTCGCATCGTACTCGCTCGCCCGGACGCGCGTACGAATCGGTCGGGCAATAGGGCTCCGAATCGGATCCGGTTAAGCCGAATCCGATTCGGAGCCCTACCGGCCGAGATCGGAATCGGCCCCTAGATGTTTAACTGGGAAAATAGGTCTGTAAATGCACATGTAACTCACTGAAACTTCAAAGTACATGTATTACCTTTTAAGCACATAACACCCTGCCTTGTGGCCTACCTATGGCCTACCTTAGGGGTCACTTATATGTAATAAAAGGGGACTTTGAGGCTTGGCAAGGGGTTTAAAATGTACACACAGGCTTTGCAGTAGCAGGCCCTTGAAATGTTTAAAGGGTGACTTGTCTGGATTTACTGACTTGGTTGTGTGAGTATTTGAGTGCATATCTGAGTGAGTGTATCAGTCCTTCTGTGGGAGTGTCACTGGATGTGTCGCTGTGTGACGGGCTCTCTTAGTAAGTCTATGAGTCTGTAAATGTGCATGTAAGAGGCTGTATAAATTGCTTACTGGATGTGTTAGTGAGTTTTGTGGTATACAGCTATGTGTGTAAATGGCTCTGTTACTGCAAGATACATAAGTGTTGTGTGTGAGTGAATGTCTAAGTGCCAGTGTTGCTGTCTGACTGGGTGTATTAGTGACTGTCCTTTTGTACATAAATATGTGAGTTGCATTATGGGTGGGAGACTGGATGTATAACTGGTCATATGGGTCTGTAAGTGCGCATGCAACTCATTGAAACATCAAAGTACATGTCTTATCATTTAAGCACATAGCTCTCTGCCCTATGGCATACCTACAGCCTACCTTAGGGGTGACCTATATGTAATGAAACGTGAGTTCAAGGCTTGGCAAGGGGTTTTTAATGGCAAGTAGGGCTGGCAGTAAAACTGCACACACAGGCTCTGCCGTAGCATGCCTAAGACGTGTTTAAAGGGCTACTTGCCTGGATGGGGGATTGGAATGTCAAAACCTGAGTACATATCTGAGTGACTGTATCAGATCCTTTGTGAGTGTGTCACGGGCTGTGTAAGTAATTATGCTGCTATATGACTGTCTGTCTTAGAAACTGTATGGGTTTCTAAATGTGTATGTAAGTAGCTGTGTGACTAGGTTACTGGCTCTGTTAGTGACTCTTGGGATTTGTAACTGTGTGTGCAAGTGGCTCTGTTAGTACTAGATACATAACTGCTGTATGGGTGAGTGAGTGGAAGTTTAGGTGCCTCTGACTGTCTGACTAGGTGTGTGATTGCCTCTATGTTTTTCTAAATAGTTGCAGTATGGGTGGGATACCGGATATTTAACTGGGCATATAGGTCTGTAAGTGCGCCTGCAACTTACAGAAACTTCAAAGTAAATGTATTATCTTTTAAGCAAATAGTAGCCTGTCCTGGTGCACAGACAGAATATCGAGTTTTTAATTTCGATCTACCATAATATCGAGTTTTAAATATCGTAGGTCAAGAATATCGACTGAAAGAATATCGTGGTACAGAATATCGACAGTAAGGTAAGAAATATCGTTTTTTTTAACATTAAAGATAGTAATATCGATTGTAAAAATATTGTTGTTAATAATATCGATGTTTATATTAGTGTTCTGTATTTTAGTATGTGTGTTAAAAGTATGTGATGTAATTTTTTGGTATAAGTGTAGTTTTTTTTAATGTATGTGTTACATTTTAGCAGTAAATACTTTTATGTAAATTAATTTTTGTGTATTTTAGTTCTGTAGCAGGTTATGGGTTTATAGGGGAATAGGGTGGGAAGTAATTTAATTATAAAAAAGTAATTATTAATTTGTATTCATTATTATTTATAATTAATTTATTATTAATTAATTATTAATTGGTTGTTAATTAATATTAATTCATTAATAGATAATTATATAAATTGTGTTATTTTTTTAGGAGCGGGTTGCGGGTTTATAGGGAAATAGGGTGAGAAGTAATTTAATTATAAAAAAGTAATTATTAATATTTATTTATTAGTATTTATAATTAATTTATTATTAATTAATTATTAATTAATATTAATTAATTAATAGATAATTGTATTAATTGTGTTATTTTTTTAGGAGTGGGTGGTGGGTTTATAGGGGAATATGGTGGGAAGTAATTTAATTATAATAAAGTAATTATTAATATTTATTTATTAGTATTTATAATTAATGTATTATTAATTAATAAAACAATTGGTTATTCTTTTTTATTAATTGATAATTATATTAATTGTGTTTTTTTAGGAGTGGGTTGTGGGTTTATAGGGGAATAGGGTGGGAAGTAATTTAATTATAATAAAGTGAGTATTAACATTTATTTATTAGTATTTATAATTAATTTATTATTAATTAATTATTAATTGGTTATTTAATTTTAATAATTATTTAATTGATAAGTTTGTTAATTTTAACCCTCCGCTATCCAATACTTTCCCTGCTGTTGCACTCACTGGAGTGGGAATAGTAATTCTTACCCCTACGCTATCCAACACTTTCCCTACTGTTGCACTCTCTGGAGTGGGAATAGTAATTTTTACCCTTATGCTATCCAACACTTTCCCTACTGTTGCACTCTCTGGAGAGGGAATAGTAATTTTATCCCCGCCGCTATCCAATATTTTCCCTACTGTTGCACTCTCTGGAGTGGGAATAGTAATTTTTACCCTTACGCTATCCAACACTTTCCCTACTGTTGCACTCTCCGGAGTGGGAATAGTAATTTTTACCCCTACGCTATCCAACACTTTCCCTACTGTTGCACTCTCTGGAGTGGAAATAGTAATTTTTACCCCTACGCTAGCCAACACTTTCCCTACTGTTGCACTCACTGGAGTGGGAATAGTAATTTTTACTCCTTCGCTATCCAACACTTTCCTAACTGTTGCACTCTCTGAAGTGGGAATAGTAATTTTTACCCCTACACTATCCAACACTTTCCCTACTGTTGCACTCTCTGGAGGAGGAATAGTAATTTTTACCCCTATGCTATCCAACACTTTCCCTACTGTTGCACTCACTGGAGTGGGAATAGTAATTTTTACCCTTATGCTATCCAACACTTTCCCAACTGTTGCACTCTCTGGAGTGGGAATAGTAATTTTATCCCCTCTGCTATCCAATATTTTCTCTACTGTTTTAGTTAATGTAGTGTAAAATGTATTTTAAAAAGATTACAAATATTGTAATATTTAAATTTGCTATATATATTTTTTATTTTTTATTTATATTATTGGTGTATATATATGTATTTATAATTTTTAATATGTTTTTTAACAATTTATTAGTTATTAAAATAATTATTTATAAATATTAAGTAAGTATATATATATTATATTTTATTCATATATATGTTTAATTGATTTTTACATTATATGTATTACTTATAATTTTAAACATTTTAAAATAATTTTAACTGTTTTTTTAATTATATGTATTATTTAATTTATTTTACATTATTTTTTATACATAAAAAAAAGATATTTTTAACATTTTATCGATATTTTTGTTTTTACCATTATGTAGATAGGACTTCGATATTCTGGACATTGATTTTCTTGCGTCGATATTTTTGTAGCTCGATATTCTGACTGTCGATATTCTGTCAGTGATCCGCCTGTCATATAGGCTGCCTACAACCTACCTTACAAGTTACTTATATGTAGTACAAGAATAATTTACAGACCTATACAGTTACTGAGAGAGCCAGTTATATACCAACATATTTAAGGCCTTCTTGTCTGCATGGGAGACTAGAAATGACTGTTCTTGAGTATATATTTGAATGAGTGTGTGAGTTCCTCTGTAGGTGTGTCACTGGAAGTATAAGTAACTATGTCGGTATGTGACTGGCTCCCTCAGTAACTCTATAGGTCTGTAAATGTGCATGTGAGTGGCTGGATGCATTGCTTACTGGTTGTGTTAGTGAGTATTGGGGTATGTCAAAGTGTTTGCTGCTACCTCTGCTACTGATGGATATATAAGTGCTGTGAGGGTATGAGAGTGTATGTGTAACTGCCTTTGTTACTGTCTGAATGGATGTGGGTGTGGATCTATCCTTCAGTAACTAGGTATGTGAGTCATCCTATGGGAGTGTGTCACTGGAGGTCTAGTTAGCTTGTCACTATATGATTACTTTTCTAAGTAAGTGTATGAGTATTTTGATTGCATATTGGTTCTTTAGTGTAACTCTGTGTGTTACTGGCTCAGTTACTGCTTTATACATAAGGGTTGTGTTGGCATCTGGCTGAACGTCTATGTACCTTTGTCACTTTCCCCCTTCTTTGTGATGTAAGCCCTGTGGAGGTTATGGTCCTCCGGTCCAGGGGTCTGCAACGGACCCCCTTCAGTATGGTATTTCTGCCCTAGGGAGGTGGCAGACCCTGGGGCTGCATGGGAGGGCAGGAGCCCCAACGCATTATCATTTATTTTAGCCCCGGGGAGGTGACGGTCCCCCGGGCTGTGGGAGAGGCCATAGGGTCTCCCGCGCATTGTTTTAAAAAAAATAATTAGTGTATGTGCCCCGGGGAGGTGGCAGTACCTGGTGCAGCGGGGGGGCGAGCGTGCCCCCGCATTTGTATTGGACAGTCTCCCAGGGAGTTGGTGGTCCCTGGGGCAGTGGTGGAGCCACGAGTCTCCCCAGCACATAATTAAGTTACTGCCCCAGGTAGGTGGCGGGCCCCGGTGCTGCGGGGGAGACCATAGGGCCTCCACCACATTAATTCATTATAACATTTGTGACCCAGGGAGGTGGTAGTCCCCAGGGCAGTGGGGGAGCCGCAAGACTCCCCGCACATAATTAAATCACTTCCCTGGGGAGGTGGCAGTCTCTGGGGCTTTCAATAGCCCTAAGAGGGGGGCTTTTTGCACTCCCTTCTTTATTTTTACCATGCCCCAAGGATTTGGCCCACCCAGGAGCTTTAGAAAAAAGATGCGTGGAGCCCGTGTGTCTTTTTTAAAAAGATGTTGCCATGGAATCGTGGAATCACCTGCGAGTCTGCTGCAAAATTTAAGAAAAAAGCTTTCAAATCCCCCCACCATATCTGCCCTGCCCTTTTTTCTTTATTTTTTACTTTTTCTCTGAGACTCTGCTTTAAGCTGGCTTCCACCTGGTTGATGTGTTAGAAGCCAATCAAATTTTAGTAGGATTCTTCTGTCCACTGCAAGGACTCACATCCTCAGATATCTATATTTTTTAAGATTAGATATCCCAAAAACCTCTGAACGGATTTTCACCAAATCATAAAAATCACACTTTCTGGACCAACATCTAGCTTTCTGCCAAATTTGTTGTGATTCTGTTCAACAGTTTGGGCTGTAGTCGTGTTCAAAAAATGAAAAATCCCCATAGATGTAAAATGGGAAAAACGTGTTTTGGGACCCTCCTTTTTTCTTGGCCCCGGTTTGATGGATCACTCCGAAACTTGTTCGTTCGTACAGCCATAAAAGTACATATAAAATGACACATATAGAAAATACAATTAAAAACCTTTTAGTATAATACATTAAACATAGTAATAAAAATCATTTGCTGCACTATTACATGATACATTTCCTCACAGTAATAGCTTTCAAGATAAATGGGGTAGCATTATAACACACTGAAGGTTCACTTAGTGTCACCAGAAATTTCATAGCTGATTTATGTGATCTAATATTCTGTGCAACAAACATAGGTTTGAGATAAAAAAAAACTGAGAATCTGATACAATTTACAAAACAGTAAAAAGTGCTGTGTGCTTTGTTTGTTTTGGTCATCACAAGGGCAAAAAACAATATCAGATAGATGGGACTTCATGTTTGGGAAGGCAACTAAATGGTGCACAATGCCACATCTCAGTCTTACCAACACAAAGCGATGCTGCATATTTGTCACATATAATAAATAGCTATTTCCTCCTCCTGCAGATTCAAAGACTTGTAAAAGGTGACTGTCGATTTTTTCCTATCTTCTACCAATCGTTGGTCCAATCTATGCTGTAAAGAGGTTTCTTTGATCCTCCTATTGGTTAATAATAATACCTGGGTAGGATCTGATCAGACAGATAGATTAAATTGCCTACCAATGGAAGAGTTGATATACAATAGCCAGGGGATACTTAGGACATTATCCAAGGCTAGACAATCTGAAGTGATTGTTCTGGTAAAACCAGTTTCTTCCTTTGCCCATAGAGAGCCTCACAATAACAAAGGTCCCACCAAAAGAAGATCTTCTACGAACTGAAGGCTGACCTCATGATGTAAGATTGTGTTTGATACAGAAGAACGTAGGCATAATAGATGTTTTAAAAAACTATTTTCTTCTACTTGCAGTGCTGTGACGTTAGCATAACCCCAAAGACCTACCCCATATTAGGCTGCAGTCACTCCTTTTGCTTTGCATACTTCAAACATTTTGTTGATCGGTCGGCTTTCCAGTTTTATGGAGATTTTAAAAATCCCTTGTGAAGCCCAGCTCATTTTAGTTTTAATATTCAGAATGTGTTGTGACCATGAACCACACACGCCATCGCCTCCACGGACTACATCCTCCTCGGGGACCTGAACTTCCACCTCGAGAACAACAAGGACACCAACTCCACCACCCTGATCGACAACCTCGCCACCCTCGGACTCAGACAGCTCGTGACTACACCCACCCACGCCGCCGGCCACACGCTCGACTCCATCTTTTCCGCAAGCCCACACGTCTCCTTCAACCACACCTCCGAACCCCACTGGACTGACCACCACTGCATCCACTTCACCTACAGGAAGCCCACCACGCACCACCGCACCGAACAAATGCCTCGCCGCTGCTGGAGCAGAGTCACGGAAGACCAGCTAACCACAACCCTCGCCCTGAGCCCACCCGCCGAACCCTCCGACCCCGACACCGCCGCCCGCAACCTCAGACAGTGGATCGACGACTGCGCCAACACCCTCGCCCCGCTCAAGAATCCGCCCAACAGCCACACCAGCAAGAAAGCCACCTGGTTCACCGAAGACCTCCAGGCCTCCAAACGAACATGCCGAAAACTCGAGAAGATCTGGCTCCACGAACGGACAGCGGACAGCTACGCCGCCCACAAGAGCGCCACCCGCAGTCACCATCACCTCATCAGATCCGCCAAAAGGGCCTCACTCAAAGACCGCCTAGACAACAACGCACACAACAGCAAAGAGCTCTTCAACATTGTGAAGGAACTCTCCAACCCCAGCTCCAACACCAACGACATCCAGCCGTCGCGAGACCTGTGCGACTCACTGGCCACCTTCTTCCACCGCAAAATCGCCGACATCCACGACAGCTTCAACACCACGACCGCCCCGGCAACCACCGAGACCACTGCCCCCACAACCACCAACCGCCTGCTCTCCTGGACCAACATCAACGACGAGGACACCAGCGAGATCATGAACACCATCCACTCCGGTTCACCGCTAGACCCGTGCCCTCACCACATCTTCAACAAAGCCAGTACAGCCATCGCGCCCCATCTCCGGAAAATAATCAACATCTCCTTCGAGACAGCAACCTTCCCAGAAAGCTGGAAGCACGCCGAGATCACCGCCTTACTCAAGAAACCCAAGGCAGACCCCAAGGACCTCAAGAACTTCCGACCCATCTCTCTGCTCCCGTTCCCCGCGAAGGTCACCGAGAAAATCGTCAACAAACAACTGACCCGCTACCTCGAGGAGAACAACATCCTGGACCCTTCCCAGTCCGGCTTCCGCAGCAACCACAGCACCGAAACCACCCTCATCGCCGCCACCGATGACATCAGGACCCTGCTAGACAACGGAGAAACAGCAGCCCTCATCCTCCTGGACCTATCAGCCGCCTTCGACACGGTCTGCCACCACACACTACGAACACGCCTTCACGACGCCGGGATCCAAGAGAAGGCCCTGGACTGGACCACATCCTTCCTTTCCGGCAGAACACAAAGCGTCCGCCTCGCCCCTTCCGATCCAAGGCCACCAAGATCATCTGCGGCGTACCCCAAGGCTCCTCCCTCAGCCCAACGCTGTTCAACATCTACATGGCACCCCTCGCCCACGTCGCCCGACAGCACAACCTCAACATCATCTCCTATGCCGACGACACCCAGCTGATCCTCTCCCTCACCAAAGACCCTCACACCGCCAAAGCCCACCTCCACGAAGGAATGAAGGCCGTCGCCGAATGGATGAGGACCAGCCGCCTGAAGCTGAACTCAGACAAGACGGAGGTCCTCATCCTTGGTTCCAACCCTTCAGCCTGGGACGACTCCTGGTGGCCAACATCACTGGGAACAGCCCCGCCACCCACCGACCACGTACGCAACCTAGGGGTCATCCTCGACCCCACCCTCTCCATGACTAAGCAGGTCAACGCCGTTTCCTCATCCTGCTTCAACATCCTCCGAATGCTCCGCAGGATCTTCAAGTGGATCCCCACCGAAACAAGAAAAACAGTCACCCAGGCCCTCGTCACCAGCAGGCTGGACTACGGAAACGCCCTCTACGCAGGAACGACGGCTAAGCTCCTGAGACGGCTGCAACGCATCCAGAACGCCTCTGCACGTCTTATCCTCGACATCCCCCGACGCAGCCACATCACACCCCACCTGAGAGACCTGCACTGGCTCCCTGTCAACAAGAGGATAACCTTCAAGCTCCTCACCCACGCACACAAAGCACTCCACAACTCCGGACCAGCCTACCTCAACAGACGACTCAGCTTCTACACCCCCACCCGCCAGCTCCGCTCGACCAGCCTCGCCCTCGCCACAGTCCCCCGCATCCGGAAAACGACCGCCGGTGGCAGATCCTTCTCCCACCTCGCCGCCAAGACCTGGAACACCCTCCCCACCAACCTCCGACAGACCCAAGACCTACTGGCCTTCAGAAGACTCCTCAAGACCTGGCTCTTCGATCAGTAGCAGCACCACCCCCTCTTCCCCCAGCGCCTTGAGACCCTCGCGGGTATGTAGTGCGCTTTATAAGTGACATGATTGATTGATTGATTGATTGAACCATTGCATACAAATAAAATACCCAGATAGCAAAACGAGTTCACTGAGATAATTGGGGTGTCAATAAAAATGGTTTTGCAAGGTTTATGCTTTGGCCCACAAACCATGGTAAATGTTTTGGATTTATTAATTAGTGGGAGAAATAGGTATGCAGTTCCTCGGGTAAGTGAGAGAGAGAGAAAACAGAGGAAACACAGCAATAGAGGAAGGGAATTCCTCTTGTCGGAACTAGGGTCCTCACACACACAGCAAGCTAGGTGTCATGCTTCATCATATGAACCTGCTCCTCGTCGGGTCGGCGCTGCAATACCCGACGGGCACCCATAAAGGGGCTCTTTAGCGGAGATCTTCAGTTCCTGGCCGTATGGTGCGGTGCGTGTGAGGGGCCTAGAGGTGTAGATGTGAGTGAATAGAGGTGATCTAAAACAAGTTGGATAGTCCAAAATATGACTTTTTTCAGGCTGGCTATCCACCTGATTAAAAACAAACTAAGAGTGGCAGCTTGCTGTCAGGTTGGTTCAGCTCAGCTATGCTCATCTCTGACGGTCAACATGTTTCATGCCTCGCGGTCCTAGTGATCCTCAGCAATTCTTCAGGACCTGTTGTAAATGAACTATCTACACATTGTGGTGGGTGCGACTGCTACCTACCACATTTAGTATTATGAAAACAGTCTCTCCATGAATGTCGGGTAACCTAAGAGAAATATATAAGGTAGCCAAAACTGTATCAGTGAAGAGTACAAAATCCTCTCTCCAGTATTATATTTACAATCCTCTCTCTCAGTGTCGGATCATACAAACTATGGTGGTGATGACAGAGGAGGTATCAAATTATAGCCTCCGTGCAGGTTAGGTAACCTATCTTAAGTGAAGATTAAAAACAAGCAGTGGTTAAAAATATGGCTAAAAACAGAAGACCTGGGGACCACGTGCAACTATTGCACGTTTAGAAATAATTTAAAAAGAGTATGGTATAACAATCACACGCAGACGGGTTGCACTAGGCAGGGGAGGCACTCACCTAACTCAGTGCTACCACATGTTCCAATCCGTGTCCAAAGCGGTACCGGGACACCTAAAAACTGGTGTCCTACGGGTGACAAGATTGCACAAAACACCAATTGAGCCATGAACACCATCACGCGGTTAGACAGGTAGTGGTAAACTGCCTTAATACTATTATACCAAGTGCGTAAGGGTAGCAGGGGAGGCGACAATCTGGAACAACTCACCAAGTATTCCAGAGACCCCGCCACACCTAGAAAGGTCAGTCGTGGTGTGCTTATTGGTACCACTCAGACTAGGAAGAGGCGTGCACTGCCAACACTTATGCGGGAGTGCAGCCTCAATTAGTATCGTGGATCAACTGCACCCGTTCGTGTATCCAATCAGTAGTGGAGACAGAGATTAGCAGTCAGGTGGTATAGCTAGATTTGGAAATGATCACCATGTCACAGTGATGTCACAGTGTCGTTTAGCCGATATACGGTATAATCAATGTTTAGACATCATGAAGTAACAGTGGAAATCTGTTTAATGAATGATAATATTTTGTGAACATTATGAATTTGTTTGCATAAGTTTTGTGTATATAATGAATTACATGATATTGTATGATTTCACTGTGATATTTTGTGGTCTGCAATGCATTTGCATTTGTATTACGGCGATATGAATTGCTTTTTAGATACTACGAAATGGCACTCACTTTTAAACGTTTTGTTGTGTCCCTTTTCAATTGCTAATAGCACGAGAATGTTTGGTTAAAGGACGGCTGCTTCCGGTGTGTCAGTAACATCGAGGAAGGCAGACCGCCGAAACGCGTTTCTTTCTTGAAGAATAAAATATCTTCAAACGCCTGCCGTGAGTGCTTATTTTCTGCAAACAAAGAAAATTGAGCTTTAATACTTGCGGAATGCACCGCCGCATAATAGCACCCGTCCGTGAGTGATTCGAATTTGGTGTGAATGGAGCGTTTATTTGACACGAAAGCACCGCCGCAACTGAAAGCGTGAGGATTATTATATCGGCATAGGTGAAATAGAGGTTCCGCGAATCGGAGGAGACGCTGAAATCGAGGAGACCTGTGCTGACAACGCAAGCTTTAATCCATGCGATATTTACAGAATAAGCGGCAGGACGAGGGAGGCGTTATTGAAGTGCACATCCAGGAAACATTCACTGAACTGGGTGAACATGTTCAGTGAATCGGCTCGCCGCGAAGCGGCCAAAGACATATTCAAGAACCAAAGGGGGTCGCAGAATCCATTGGCAATGGAGCAATTGAAACCAGCGTGTACCTTAAATAACATCATGACCAAATTGGAAAGATTGTATGAGCGTGAGACGCGAAAGTGGTGGGAGGCCACTTCCCTTCAAAATTATATTGAAGTCAGTAGGGTACCAAGGGGTCTTCGAGTATATACGGTCCCCTCATATGAAAATCCGGACCAAGACTTATTATCAGAGTGGGCAGAACACACAGCGCAATACTGTCAAGGCACGCTAGGCTTTTAGTGAAATATGCTTGGAGTGACCGTGAGAAGGCATTATGTGAGATCAAAGACTTGGAGGACCTGCTATCTAAAGAGGAAGATAAAAATAAAATGGTGGAATTACTTGGACTGATGAAAGCTCGCCTATTGAAATATGAACAAAAAATAAAAATGAGAAAACAGGAGAAATTCGAGCGTGACGAAAATGATTAACTACAAGGCAGAGGGTCCGATTCCGATTCGGGCCGGAAAACGTACCGACCGACTCGGAGCCGGTATTAATACCAACCGACACGTACCGGTGCAGCCCGACCCGCAAAGTACGATGAAAAGCGTGCTAAATCCGACCGACTAGTATGGAACACAAGCCGAACGACCGAGCCGTGCGGAAAACAGCCTTCCGGCCGGAAAAGCACGCGAAACAAACCGACCGACACGCACCAGGAAGAATCCCGAACGAAACGTACCCGCGAACGTCGACCCACCAAGTACGATGCAACGCGTGGAAAACACGACCGAGTCGCACGGAGCCCAAGCCGCACGACCGACACGCATTCAAAACTGCGAGCCGAAGCAAACCAAAACCCCGCGACCGACGCGTACGCAGCACAGAAAACAGCACAAACACAGCGTGAACGAATAGGAGAGGCTCGCACGAGACAACTGGAGGGTCCGACTCGGTCACAAGAACGTCTCCTACATGCACAAAAAGAACCAAGGAAAAAAAGACACAAAAAAGGCCAAACAAGCTATCACAAAGCAAATAAATACTGGGGGGAAACAGGGAACAAAGACACACCCACAACTCCACACATATAAAGGACACAAATCCCTACCATGATCCTATGCAAATTGAAATTACCTGCCAGCACTCAACACCAACAGACAGCAACCACACACACACTCACAGCTCATCCATCACACAAGCCACACACCAGCAGCACCACAACAAATAGCACCCTCACATACACCCAGCAAAACACACACTCACACACCCTCACTTGCACACCAACACACACATCACTCACCAGCACCACCCAACACCATGCCCCCAAAGAAGAATCACAAGTTCCTAGATAGTGAATTGGAAGTCCTGGTAGATGAGATCCTCAGGGTAGAGCCACAGCTGTTTGGCACATTGGTCCAACAGACACCCATGGCGCAGAAAACCAAGATGTGGGAGAGGATCGTCGACAGGGTGAACGCACAATCACCATGTTTGCGCACAAAGGTAGACATCCGGAACAGGTGGTATGACGTGCGCAGGAGGGTCAAGGAGCTGTTGAAGAAGGACTACATCTTGAGCCAACACACCGGCAGTGGCCCTCCTGCCAAACCAGTATATCTCAGGCCCTGGGAGGAGAAGGTGCGGGCCATCCTACCACCAGTGAGCGTCTATGGACTAGAAAACATCCCAGAGCCTGGTGAGTACACAACTAATGTACACAATATTGTGCCACAATACACACACATCACTGTCAAGGGGAGAGTCAAACCATGCACCCTTAGCAAATACACACCAACCAAAACAGATCATCCCAAAATGTGTATGTCAGCCAGATAAACACAATACATGCCAGCTCATAGTGAACTGTAACTGTGTCATGACATGTACAAACCTAACAACAAATACAGCTAGGCAGTGGCACAAATCTAACCAACAAACACAGTCAGACATGTAGCCACCACCACAACACAACCTCACAGGGAAGCTCACTGAAAGGAAGGAATACTGTGTATGCTGGGCAAGTCAGTGCAGCCAATAGCATCATGGGAGTCGTAGTCACAGAAATTGCCCACCCTCACAATGCGCACATCAACACCACCATGAACCATGCACACATCACAGGCAGTGCAAAACAACTGACAAGATGGCTGACACTGGCAACTGCTGTGGGGAGCACAAGGCCCTGCTGGCAACTGTGCACCAACAAACAGCACAACACCACTGCCTGACATCCTGAAAGCCAACTTGCACTCTCTGCAATGCAAGCACGTTGCATGGTGGGATATCTGGCTGGGTGGGAAGGAGGACTCACAGCACTGACCATAGTTACAAGCAGCTCACCTCACACACCCCTCAACACAAACTCCACATAACCCACCTGGGAGAATGCAATGCCTTACATACCAAATGAAGATCCCACAAAGAACCACCACCCTGGGTAATGCTCTGTGAAGCACAGGGACACACCTGGGACTTGTAGCCAAACAAACGCAAGGACAACACTGTCAGCCTTCCTGTCAGCACAGGCACACTACCCCACAGGGAAGCAGAGTCAAAAGGAAGGAAGTACGGGCATGCTGGGAAGGGGGGTGGAGGCAATAGCATGATGGGAGTGGGAGTCGCAGCTCAACATCCCCCCCCCCATGGCCCAGCAAGTTCACACTGAAGCATGCACACCTCACAGAGTGTAAAGCCCCATCAAAGATGTCTGACACTGGTGCTCTGTTGTGGGGAGCACAAGGCCATGCTGGGAACTGGACAACAACCAACAGCAGGACACCACTGTCAGCCATCTTGCCATTGCTCTCACACCCACACACAGTGAAGTACACTCAAAAGGAAGGAAGTATGGGCATGCTGGGAAGGGGGGTGGAGGCAATAGCATGATGGGAGTGGTAGTCACAGATTCTGCTCACCCTCACAATTGGCCCATCAACACCACTCTGAACCATGCTCATATCACAGGGAGTGGATAAGGACTGACAAGATGGCTGACACTGGCTACTGCTGTGGGGAGCACAAGGCCCTGCTGGGAACTGTGCACCAACAAACAGCACAACACCACTGCCTGACATCCTGAAAGCCAACTTGCACTCTCTGCAATGCAAGCACGTTCCATGGTGGGATATCTGGCTGGGTGGGAAGGAGGACTCACAGCACTGACCATAGTCACCAGCAGCTCCACCCACACACCCCTAACACAAACTACACACAACTCACCTGGGAGAAAGCATTGCCTCACACACCAATCAAATATCCCACAAAGAACCACAACCCTGGGTCATGCAGTGTGAAGCACAGGGACACACATGGGACTTGTAGCAAAACAAACCCCAGGATAACACTGTCAGCCATCTTGTCAGCACAGGCACACAACCCCACAGGGAAGCTGAGTCAAAAGGAAGGAAGCATGGGCATGCTGGGAAGGGGGGTGGAGGCAAAAGCATGATGGGAGTGGGAGTCACAGCTCAACATCCCCCCACTCCATGGCCCAGCAAGCTCACACTGAAGCATGCACACCTCACAGAGAGTGTAAAGCCCCATCAAAGATGTCTGACACTGGTGCTCTGTTGTGGGGAGCACAAGGCCATGCTGGGAACTGGACAACAACCAACAGCAGGACACCACTGTCAGCCATCTTGCCATTGCTGTCACACCCACACACAGTGAAGTACACTCAAAAGGAAGGAAGTATGGGCATGCTGGGAAGGGGGTGCAGGCAATAGCATGATGGGAGTGGTAGTCACAGATATTGGTCAGCCTCACAATTGGCCCATCAACACCACCCTGAACCATGCACACATCACAAGGAGTGGAAAACAACTGACAAGATGGCTGACACTGGCTACTGCTGTGGGGAGCACAAGGCCCTGCTGGCAACTGTGCACCAACCAACAGCAGGACACCACTGACTGACATCCTGAAAGACAAATTGCACTCCCTGCAATGGAAGCAAGTTCCATGGTGGGATATCTGGCTGGGTGGGAAGGAGGGCCGGATGTCAACCCAATACAACCAATGCAGACCATGTACACACCCCAACATTCACATGGAAATGCCCAAATAATGCAGGACAATGTGCTACACCAATATCAACCCCTGACTGTGACAACTTAGGACAATGCAATGTACAGGCCCGCATCCAGAGGCACAGTCACAACTGTCAGGTGTGTCAACCATTGATGCCTGCAGAAACATAACATACATTGTGTGTGTCTCCCTAAAACAGGTGATGATGGGGACACAGCAGCAGACGCTGAGGAGTCCCCGTCCCAGGCTCAAGAGGATACGGAGCTCACTGGTGTGGAACAGCCACTGCCCTCCTCGGATGAAGAAGACCAACCTGGCACCTCCGGAGCAAGTCATCATGCAGCACCAGCAGGACCACCAGCTGCACCCCCTGCACCCACCCCTCCAACGACTGTCAACACACATACCACCTCTGCCGACATGGAAAGACCAAGGAGCACCACCACCACCAGCACAGGGACCCTGGACCAACGTGGGGCCATGGACACCAACACCATCAACAACCCCCAAGGGGGCCCAGGGTCACCTGTGCGTGCCACCTCAGGTACTGCACGTGTCGCCAGGGGTGGTGGGAGGGGTGGGAGACACAGGTCACTGATCGCAGAGGGGTCTGGACTGCATGATGACCCACAACTGGCACGCGTAGCCGATGCGTACCAGTCCAGCACCGGAGAGCTCAGCCAGGTTGTGGGGCTCCTCAGGGACATTAAACAGCAGCAGGCTGCCCATCATGCCCGCTTGGACTCACACATGTCCTGCGTGGAGTCCAAGTGGGACACACTGCAAGAGATGACGGCGGTGCATAGGGACATACTACAATGCCTCCGCCAGATGAGCAGCAACCAGTCAACACCTCCCTGTGTGCCCACAACATCTGCTGCTGAAACAACTGCAACTGCCACAGGGAGGGAGGATGACTCTGGCGGAGAGTCCCCTGCACCGCAGCAGCCTGCACTTGAGGGTCCCCCCCAAAGAAGAGGGGCCGTCCGAGGAGGGGCAAGTGAGAGGCCGATGGCCATGTGCAAACCCCAGGAAGCCTAAACCTGTTCTGGATAATCACCTTTGTGCGCAAACTGTTCACCCTGTTGACTGCAACACAACTCTCCCACATGACATGGGGAGCTCAAGTTGGACCAATGTCTCAGATGACTGTGGACTTTACTCTGGACATTTCTGCTACCAGGACTTCCAAATCATCTAGGAACTTTGGATTACAATCACAATGTACAGCACCCACCATCCTGTGCACTATACTCACACATGTATGTCAATAAACTCACTAATACACCATACTTGCCTCTGTTGTGATTCCTATGTTGTCTCTGAAGTGGCGATGATGATCTGGGAAATGACACTGTGCATGCTAACTGCTACAGCAAGTACAACACCGGCATGTGAGTCATGGCGACGTCACACATATGAGGGAGGCACACCACCAGGGCTACACAACACATACACACCATGGCCATCTGACTCATCGCCTACACTGATGTTGCCAGGAAATACGTTGCATTGCACAGACCCAACACCTATTCACAGTCTGTGTTAACTAGCCCACTGGTGCAGTAAGCAAATGTCAGTCAGATGTGTGACCACAGACAACGCACATCACAAAGTGAAGCACAGGTTTATTACACATTTGCAACATGTTGTAACCACCACAGATGCAAGGTAATCCCACCTGGCAGCGGGCACACAGTCAACAAGTGTAGAAGGAAGGAAGTCCATGGGTGTGGTGCACATCACCTGTAGGGACACGACAGCTACCACCCTGGAAGTCGAATCACGGTGTCGGGGATCACAGTTGACCAAACGACTCTGAAAGTACCCTGTGAAGGACAGAAATGACACACAGTCAAAAGCACTGAAGAACAGGACAGAACTGCAATACTCATGCCCAATACATGTCACAAGATACCCACCCAGAACCAAGTTAGCATGTCAACACTGTTGGGGAGTACAGACTACCTGTAAGGACACATCGCTACACGCATACAGTCATGTAGCACATGCACACACTCAAACAGCACCAGAGCACCACCAACACATATCATGCAAACTCACATCAGTTACATGACATCTCTGGATACTTACATTCAGCTGAAGAAGTTTGTGATGAGCTGTGTGCGGACATCACCATCATCATCATCATCATCACTGGCATCGTGGTCCAGGCCAGGATCCTCCACAGGTGGCGGACGTTGGTCATCGTCATCCAGGATGAGAGGCAACTCCTTCCGCACTGCCAGGTTGTGTAGCATGCAGCAGACAATGACAATCTTGCACACCTTTGCCGGGGCATATGGGAGGGACCCTCCTGTCTTGTCCAGGCAGCAGAAGCGGCTCTTCAGGAGACCAAATGTCCGCTCAATAACTCTCCTTGTCCGACCATGTGCCTCATTGTAGCGCATCTGGGCTGGTGTCACAGGGTTCCTGAGGGGCGTCAGCAACGACGGCATGTTGGGATATCCGGAGTCACCTACATACAGACAATTGCACATTAGCTGAGTTGGAAAAGAGGGTGGAACGCTACATTGCAGAACACACACAATGGTACAAAGTCAGTACACACCAACAAGCCAGGCACGCTGGTTCCGCATCTGTGACATCATCCTCGGGATGCGACTACTCCTCATCACGTAGGCATCGTGTGCAGAACCGGGGAAACGGGCACACACGTGTGTGATGGTCATATCTGCAAGACAGACCACCAGTGCATTGACCGAGTGGTAGTGCTTGCGGTTCCTGTATGCCTGCTCCTGGGCCTGTGGTGGTACCAAAGCCACATGTGTCCCATCAATGGAGCCAATGACATGCAGCATCCTCCCCAGGGCATAGAAGTCACTCTTCACGCCAGTCAGTTACTGGAGTCTAGGGAAATAGATGTACTGGTTCAGGTATATCAACATAGCCTCCAATACATCACGGAGCACACGGCTGAACATGGTCTGTGACATCCCACCAGCAGTCGCCAGAGTGTGTTGAAAGGTACCGGTGGCAAAGAAGTGTAGGGCTGCCATCACCTTCACCTTGGGGGTCAGCGCTGTAGGATACGGCCGGCCAGGTTGCAGGTGTGGTGCCAAGCGCACTGCCAAATCATCAATCAGCTGCCTGGTGAAGCGGTACCTTCGGATGCTGTCACGTTCCACCATCGTTGCCAGGTCAGGGAATGGTCTATGGACAGCTGGTGCCCTGCAGTGCATAGGTGAAGAAAGAAAGATTGTCAGTCACCCCACATATGTGGCATTGAACACACTCAATATCACATGATACATCATTATGAGGCACAAGTACATGATGTGTGCAGTTCCGTAAGGACATGTATGGCACATACATGGCCAACATCCAACATCACAGTTCAACAAGTGGCATCAATAAGTCCCAGGTTGTGCCATTGGGTATCATGAGGACGTGTCACATTTCCCATCTCCTGCTGCCACGTTACAAACACACCCCACAGTGACATGTGAGGACAGATGTGCCCCAGGCATCACAGCCCAACGACAGGTATATTCCCAGGGACCCTGTATTGCCACATGGACACTGGCATGACATGGCGTATCATGTATACACCACAGCAAAACAACCATGACCCCCACAGGTAGTGGTCCCTGTTGCCTCGGCAGGACAGACATGGATGTCTGTGACACACACACGCACAACATCAAAGTCCATGCACAAACAACGTGGATGTGGAGACTGTCTCCCATTGTGCACATGAAATCAGAGACATTGTAAACACAACATGCACACAGACTGCGGAGGACCATCACTATTGTGCCAATGGGTCAGCCTGGGTTAAACATACCGTCCCACATGGGACTCAGGGGGCATGTGACATGACATACACATACACCACCGTGAAATGTGACCATGCCACATGCTCAGATATGAACAGTTGCACATCACAGTGTTCATGTACACGAAACACCAAGGATACTGTCCCCATGAACACGTGCACAGCCTGGGGGTGGCTGCCCCAAGTGACACCCACAGAACAACATGTTCACCCCCATACACGGAATAGGTAATGCAGCCTTACATGCCTTAGGATACAGTTTGGACAGGCTGTGGTGTTGTAGGTGTGCCCCTCACTCCCATGGAAGTATATGTGGCTGGCATATGTTCACCTGTGACAGGCATGGTGACATATGCCAGTGACATGTACAGGGACGCGTTGGACAGCAATGGACTGATCGGTGCAAACACATTGGCCATTGCATTCAATGTGTGCTGGTACGCGTTGTATTCGCAATACGCGTTGGACAGCAATGGACCGATCGGTGCGCACACATTGGCCATTGCATTCAATGTGTGCTGGTACGCGTTGTATTCGCAATACGCGTTGGACAGCAATGGACCGATCGGTGAGCACACATTGGCCATTGCATTCAATGTGTGCGGGTACGCATTGTATTCGCAATACGCGTTGGACAGCAATGGACCGATCGGTGCGCACACATTGGCCATTGCATTCAATGTGTGCTGGTACGCGTTGTATTCGCAATACGCGTTGGACAGCAATGGACCGATCGGTGCGCACACATTGGCCATTGCATTCAATGTGTGCTGGTGCAGCGTTGTATTCGCAATACGCGTTGGACATCAATGGACCGATCGGTGCGCACACATTGGCCATTGCATTCAATGTGTGCTGGTACGCGTTGTATTCGCAATACGCGTTGGACAGCAATGGACCGATCGGTGCGCACACATTGGCCATTGCATTCAATGTGTGCTGGTACGCGTTGTATTCGCAATACGCGTTGGACAGCAATGGACCGATCGGTGCGCACACATTGGCCATTGCATTCAATGTGTGCTGGTATGCGTTGTATTCGCAATACGCGTTGGACAGCATTGGACCGATCGGTGCGCACACATTGGCCATTGCATTCAATGTGTGCGGAGTGCGCGTTGTATTCGCAATACGCGTTGGACAGCAATGGACCGATCGGTGCGCACACATTGGCCATTGCATTCAATGTGTGCTGGTACGCGTTGTATTCGCAATACGCGTTGGACAGCAATGGACCGATCGGTGCGCACACATTGGCCATTGCATTCAATGTGTGCTGGTACGCGTTGTATTCGCAATTCGCGTTGGACATCAATGGACCGATCGGTGCGCACACATTGGCCATTGCATTCAAAGTGTGCTGGTACGCGTTGTATTCGCAATACGCGTTGGACAGCAATGGACCGATCGGTGCGCACACATTGGCCATTGCATTCAATGTGTGCGGATACGTGTTGTATTCGCAATACGCGTTGGACAGCAATGGACCGATTAGTGCGCACACATTGGCCATTGCATTCAATGTGTGCTGGTAAGCGTCGTATCCAGGTGCAGCGTTGAACAGCAATGGACCGATCGGTGTGCCCGGCCGGCCCATTGCAATCAATGTGTGCGGTACGCGTTGTATCCCAGTGCACGCGTTGAACAGCAATGGACCGATCGGTGTGCCCGGCTGGCCCATTGCAATTAATGTGTGCGGGTACAGCGTTGTATCCCAGTACGCGTTGAACAGCAATGGACCGATCTGTGTGCCCTGCCGGCCCATTGCAATCAATGTGTGCGGGTGCAGCGTTGTATCCCGAGTACGCATTGAACAGCAATGGACTGATCGGTGTGCCCGGTCGGCCCATTGCAATCAATGTGTGCGGGTACGCGTTGTATCCGAGTGCAGCGTTGAACAGCAATGGACCGATCGGTGTGCCCAGCCGGCCCATTGCAATCAATGTGTGCGGGTACGAGTTGTATCCCGGTGCAGCGTTGAACAGCAATGGACCGATCGGTGTGCCCGGCCGGCCCATTGCAATCAATGTGTGCGGGTACGCGTTGTATCCCGAGTACGCGTTGAACAGCAATGGACCGATCGGTGTGTCCGGCCGGCCCATTGCAATCAATGTGTGCGAGTGCGCGTTGTATCCCGAGTGCAGCGTTGAACAGCAATGGACCGATCGGTGTGCCCATCCGGCCCATTGCAATCAATGTGTGCGGGTACGCGTTGTATCCCGTGTACGCGTTGAACAGCAATGGACCGATCGGGGTGCACCCATTGGCTATGGCCTGGCCTGGCAACGGACGCGTTTTCAAATTTTGAACGAGTCTGATGCTGGAAATTCAGTTGGTCACCCATAACAATGTTGCAAATTCATGGGTGTCATGAAGTTGAACTTTTGAAGGATGCTGTGGGCGTGTGTAAGTGGTGCAATTCCATGGATTGGCCAGATTCAGAAGATGCTAACTACTTGGACCTATCACTTTGGACACATGGGACAGTAACTGCCTCTGCAGCACACATATAATGCTGGCTGTTCCCCTGAGAGCTCACTTGCCTGCACTACATGCTCCAGGACGACATCTGCCATCACCACTGCTGCTGAATCTGCACCCTCTGGACCCTGCAATGGCACGTACTGTGGAGAGAGCCCCAGCCTTCAGCACTGAGGAGAACCAGGCCCTGCTCGACAGCCTCCTTCCACAGTACAGCAAGCTGTATGGGAAAGCAGGGGAGCAGGTGAGTGTTCTGTCCACTGTCTTCCTAAATGTGCATGTTGTCTGACTAGCAAGGCTAACAGTCTGCACGCCACTGGCTAGCAGGCTCACTGAGTAGTTGTCACCCCCCATAGTGTGTAGTTACATGCACTGGACAGGTATAGTGCAGTGACAGTGCATTTAAACAAGGTTTTACTTCCCAAGCAATTATACCATGTAGTAACTGCTGGCATACTGTCCATGGCCATCGTTGCACTGCCTGTGTACACCATGTGCCCCTGTGATTGAGACATGTATACACAACTGTGTAATGCACGGATATGTTGCATGTGTAGTAATAGCATTCTCACTTTCTCATCCTCACAGGTTGATGCCCACCAGAAGCAGAAGATATGGCTGACCATCGTCCGGGCAGTGAGATTCGTGGGGGACTACAAGCGCCGGATCCGCAACTGCCAGAAGAGGTGGCAGGACCTTCGGGGCTGGACCTGGAGGATCGCACGGGTCCAGCTGAAGCTGTCGCCTCCTCGCAGGAGGGGCGGACACCGGACCCTGACCCCCCACATGCTCAGGATCCTGGCGTTGGTCTTTCCTGATCTGGATGGGCAGCTGAAGGCCAGAGAGCAGCAAGGAGGGGGTGAGTCCATGACTGCATTGTGAACTTTGTCTGCCATGCTATGTGCCCTCCTCTGGCCTGGTTAAACTTCCACAGTACATCAGTCATGTGGTCCAGGACCCATGTCCCTCAATTGTGCACTGCCCACTCCTCATCTGATACCCAGGTGTGGCCCTTGCAGTCAGGGAATTGTGTCACTTGGGTACTGTGTCCTTGCAGTTTGCTTGACTCAAGGTGGGGGACAGCATCTGTTCCCCTAACTCTGTGGTGGGCATCATGGGTGGGTCCATTGCTTACACAATGCCTGTGTTCTGACATGTAATCTGCGTGTCACTTTGATATGTGGTCCAATTGCTGAGCTGATACACCACATGTGCCTGGGGTATCTGGCACACACCCATGCTGTGGGTGGGAACAATGTTTGGGCCCCAGGAGTGTGTATATTACGTGTGTCACACATACTTAGCCAGCTGCCTACTGTCCAGGGCTCATCCCTCATTCATGTGGGTCAGGACAGTCATGCCTACTCCAGGCCATACAATACACTCTGTACTCCCACTCCCGTGTATCAGCTGACACGTTGTGCTCAGTGATATGTCCCATCAGGTGTCTGCCTCTGTGTCAGTGTGCTGTGGCTTCGTTGTCAGGACTGCTGGGGTGTTTCTCGGTTGGGGCTCAGCATGCCACCGGAGATGTGACCATAGGAGACGATACTTGTGTGACACATAGGTGTTTGAACACCTGACCATGCAGACTGGGGTATGCGAATGTGAAGTCCATGCAGCTGTTTCCCATTCACAGCAGATTGTGAGGTGCTCAGGTTCAGAGGGTTGTGTTACAGGTCTCCCATATGTCCAATCGGTATGACCTGGACAGATAAGGGTTCAGATGATGTGGTGTGTGGGGGATGTACATGTGCACTTGTTCAGCTCCAGGACTAGCATTCCCCATGACCTACTATTGTGACACAGTGCAGACTGTTGTTGTGTGGCTGCCCTGCCCATGTGACTGGAGACAGTGATGTATGACTTAGCAGGCATGCCTGTGCCATGGCATGTGACTTCCTATGGGTGATCCTGCAGGGGAGTGACTTGTGCTACATGCACACCATAGTGGCAATGGCCATCAGCACATGGGTGCATCGTGGTGTCTGTTGCTGGTATGCATCACATGCATTTCATATATCTGACTCTGGGCATCACTTTCATCCGGGCACCTGTACTGACTCAGTGGCAAGAGTTGTGATGTGTGCATGTTCACATGCTTCACTGTGTTCTCTGCACCGTCCAACTACTGTGTAGGTGGTGCATGTGTCCACACTGGGGTATTGCCAGCCAACGGACGCCAGACAGATGGGTGCAAGGCCAGGTGGGATGTGAGTGCCATGGTTGACGATCAGACTGACAATTGGCTTCTCCTATTCTGTTTGGGCAATTTTAGCAATGTCCAACTAAGGATGCCAGGCCTTGCTCTATATTGTGCTGTACTTACTGTGGTGTGTGCGTTCGGTGCAGGTGACTGATGTCTGTCTGTTTCCCTATTGTTTGCAGATACATCCACGGCCACAGGAGGGGACAGCTCCACGGACCAGGAGGAGCCGCAGAGCCAGACTGGGTCAACAGCCGAGGAGTGGTCGGAGGGACCCAGTGGCACGGAGGGCGAGGGGAGCCACACCGAGGAGTCCTCAGCACCATCCACCTCAGCTGAGGACCACAGCAGCTCAGAGGATGACTCCCTTATGGAGGCGGGTGTCAGCAGCCACCACACCCCAGCTAGTGTTGCTGTCCCCACCACCACCACCATCACCGCCCTCCCATCGGCTCCCATTCCCGAGGTCCGTGGAGGCTCCCATGTTCGGGAGCGTGTCTCCTTCGGGCCAGGCACTGCACCCCCTGCCCCTGTGTCCCCTGCTGCCCTGAGTGAGGAGTCTGTGTACCTCCTTCGCCAGCTCCATGTAGGGCAGACAGCGATGCTGAGTGTCCTCCATGCCCACACCACTCTGTTGACTCAGCTGGTGTCGTTCATGGAGGGCATCTCATCGGGCATGTCTGCCCTACAGAGGGGCAATAGGTCCATGGACTCCTCCCTGACGGCAGCAGTGTCCCTCCTCCAACAGTCCCTCACCCCTCCTGCCTCTGCCCCATCCACACTCCCCAGCACCTTACCTGTCCCAAGCACACACACACCGGCACAGGCACACACCAGCACAGACACGAGCAGCACACACACACACACGCCACAGACAAGACGCACACGCACGCACAGTCAGGGGACTGAAACCACACTCACAGGGGATGGGGCCCAGTCATACACACACGCATCCATGAGCCCTGCGCAGTCCACAGTTGCCTCTCCCTCCAAAGCCCCCTCCGTTGCCTCACCTGCAACCCCAAAGACCCAGCGGCTCTTCCTCAGTGACCTCTGCCTCTTCCCCTCCGATCCAGCTGAAACAGCATTCAGGGGGAAGAGGAAGCCCACCCACACGGAGCGGAGTGCCCCTCGCCACCGGACACCCTCCCCCAGGCGCAGACCGACTGACGCCCCCATCCGCAAGTCCCCCCAGACCCGGAAGAGCAAGACCCCGCCGCCGCCCTGCAGCTCAGGCACCAAGTCTCCTTCCTCCATCCCTCAGGCCCCCACTCCACAGGTGCCCCACCACACCCTGCCCCAGGTTCCCCCACCCACAGATACACCATCCCCAAAAGGATCAGGCCTTCTCCCCCTGCCACTTGCTCTTCCGGCCCCACACACCCCGCTGCGCTTGTCTGTGCCACTGGTGTGGAGACGGTGTCCTCCCCCTCTGTCCTGCCCACCTTACCTGATCCCCATTCTCCTCCCCTGGAGGTAGGCACTGCAGTGGAGTCCACTACCACCCTGTATGACTTGGGCACTGCAGTGGGGAACCTGTCCACTCCATCTGCACGGTCCCCTGCAGTCTTGCCGGCACCCACACCATCAGAGTCATGCCCCCCACTTGTGCCGGCACACACCATGTCAGACACCTCCACTGCAGTTGTCAGTGGCTCTCCAGCACCCACCACCCCTTCCCTGCCTCCTTCTGGTGAGCCATGATCCTGTCCCTGCGGTGCCTGGCCTGCCCCCCCGTATGCCCCTCCGAGGGGATTGTCCCTGGCTTTCATCAGTGCAGGCATGCGTAGGGTGACATCTGCCACTGTCACCCTGTTTTGACTTTCAAGTTGGACTGGCCATTGGCCTTTGTTAACATTTGTGCTAGACATCAACTGTTAGACCCACATATGCTGAATAAAGCACCTTTCTGTTCTCTAGATCTTTTGCTTCTGATGTACATGTTGTTGATGATGCTAACCATGCCCTTGCTGCAGTGATGGTGATATTTGGTCTCATAATAATGAAGTGTTACTGTGCAGGAACACATGTGGTCCAGGGGGAATGTGTCCTATCCTGTGGTGTATCCATGTCATCCTTAGCAGCATTTGAGGGTGTCATGTGTTCAATATTTGGCAATGGGATTTCCTACTTACATTAGCAATTTCACATCTGTGGATTCCACCCCTGCACATCTGTTGTGCCTGCCATTGTTCAATTCGTCTACTTCCCTGACCGTGTGACCATCTCCACTGGACATGCAGGTTTGGGCATCAATGGGGAAGGACTCATCTGTGTTGTCAGTGCAACATTGCTATACAAGTGTGTTGGATCAGTGCTGATGATTTCGTTGGCACTCCCATGACCAGGCTGATGTGACGGGAGCATTCATTTGGTGCTAATTGTTGAGTGTGTGACCAAGTGCTCAGCTGACAGATGGAGCCCTACTGAGGCAACATATGGCACAGCTTTCCTCACACAGGAGTGGAGTCCCCTCATGGCAGTGTGTACTCCTGTGACATTGCCTGCGCCAAGGTGTGTGTTATATGAGCATGTCTGTGTGTTCACTTCTGTTTAGCTGTGCATGCTGGGATCCCTAGTGTTGTACCTGTTTGTGATGCTTGATGAGTTGACCTATGTACCCCCCAAGTCTTCTCCCTGGATTCTCTGTGATGTGGGTGCATGGCACATTACTGGTCATCAGGGTGTCACCCATAGGTGTGTTTGCTGTCAGGGCTGAGTTTGTGTGCAGACGCAGATGGGTCACAGTCAGTATTCCCCTTGGCACTTGTTGTTTACACCTGTCATGTGATTTCCAGTTTGTGTTATCTTTCAGTGATTGTGATACGTTGTGTGTGTGACTGCTGGCACTCCTCAGGGTCCGGGCTGCAATGTTGGTAGTTGTCTATGTGTGTTCTTTGTGGGTGTCCTTGGCTTTTTCATTGGTGTGTGACTGTGGCTGGGATCCCATTGGTTGGTGTGATATTGCCGTCATGTCCATGTACAGCGTAGTGTGCAGTGTGTCAGACATTCAGAAGTCTTGTTGAGTGGCCATGTGTGATGTGTTTCTGCACCTTGGTTCCCACCCATCACCCTGGGATTGTCATGGGTGCATGTGCAATGTCACCAGTGCATGTGTGCTTCACTGCTGCACATTGTTGGAGGTCGAGGTGTGTGGTGTTGAGTGTGTGCAGATGAGAGTTGTTGCCCGGCTAGACCCCTGCCTCCATGTTGGCCTTGGCTTACTGGCCGTGCTGATTGATTTGTGCTTGTGTAGGTGTGATGGTAGTTTGTTGCTCAGGACACATGACTGTGGTTCACAGTGTGAACGACATCTAGCTTTGTCATCACAGTGGGATTGTAATGCAGCCCAGGGTCACCACATTGTGGGGACCCTGGAGGTAGTGCTGTGGTGTCTCTGTGTCTTGCTGTGTCAGTTGCTGTTCCTATATGCTTGTGTGACATGTGTGATTTGTGCTCCCTCTCATCTGACAATGCCTGATTGCCCACATAGGGTATTTGGATCCATGAGTTACCTTTGTGTGGCACTGTATGCACATCTGTGTAATTGGTATTCAGGCCTCCTCATGTGTTGTGTGGTTGCCTGGGGACACTGGCACCCCCCCCCTCACCTGTTATGTTTGATGTGCAGTGTGGGTCTGCCTGTTTGTGCATCTGCACCACTGCATTGGCATATCTTTGGTGTGCCATTGGCTGTATGTTGTTTGGTGGGTTTCCCCTGCTGTCCCTGGGACTCCTAGGTCATCGGTCAACACAATGATCATGGTTTGTGTGTCCCATTGCTGCCATGGTATGGTTTCTGTTCACCTCACATCTACAGTCTCCACAGGGTATCTGCATTTGTGTGCCCATTGGTGCAAATATGTGGGTCTGCATTCTGATGGTCACTTCTGTCATTGTGTCATTGATGAATGTTGACAGTGTCAGCCCCCATGGGTGTTGTTTGTCTGCACATGGCCAAAGGTATGTCTTATTTGCACTGCAGTATTTGCCTCCCCCAATCTATGTTGCAATGGGACACATGCACTACTTTGCCACTGATGTGTTTTATGTTCTGTGACCAGGAATCATCCATGCAGTTTGGCAGTTGCAGCTTTTTCTTTGTCAACACTTGCATTTTGGTCACTGTGATGATGGGGGTTTAGGCCCCATTGCCACAATGTTCAAATTGTGCTTCAGCTATGGAACCCACACTTCCCTTTTGGTCACTGTGATGATGGGGGTTTGGACCCCATTGCCACAATGTTCAAGATGTGCTTCAGCTATGGACCCCACACTTATCTTTTGGTCACTGTGATGATGGGGGTTTGGACCCCATTGCCACAATGTTCAAGATGTGCTTCAGCTATGGACCCCAAACTTACCTTTTGGTCACTGTGATGATGGGGGTTTAGACCCCATTGCCACAATGTTCTGAATGTGCTTCAGCTATGGACCCCACACTTACATTTTGGTCACTGTGATGATGGGGTTTTGGACCCCATTGCCACAATGGTCATGGCCTGCTTGCATTGTGGGGGCCACACACATATATGTGTGGCACATGTGATAGGGGGTCACATTGTATGTTCAAAGTCATGTTCAGTGTTGTAGCCATTTGACGCAGTCTACACACGCTTGTCATGGTGTTGGGGGATGTCTTTTTCTTGCATTCCCTAGGTTGTGGTGTGCTGGTTGTGTCATGCATTGTCCATCCTATGAGTGGGGGTGGTGTTGGTGGTAGGCATCTGGCACCCCCTGGGTAAGGGTGGTAGTAGTGGTAGGCATCCAGCCCCCCATGGGTAGGGGTGGCAGTAGTGATAGGCATCCAGCCCCCCATGGGTAGAGGTGGTAGTAGTGACAGGCATCCAGCCCCCCATGGGTAAGGGTGGTAGTAGTGGTAGGCATCCAGCCCCCCATGGGTAGGGGTGGCAGTAGTGACAGGCATCCAGCCCCCATGGGTAAGGGTGGTAGTAGTGACAGGCATCCAGCACCCCATGGGTAAGGGTGGTAGTAGTGGTAGGCATCCAGCCCCCCATGGGTAGGGGTGGCAGTAGTGACAGGCATCCAGCCCCCCATGGGTAGAGGTGGTAGTAGTGGTAGGCATCTGGCACCCCTGGGTAAGGGTGGTAGTAGTGACAGGCATCCAGCCCCCCATGGGTAGAGGTGGTAGTAGTGGTAGGCATCTGGCACCCCCTGGGTAAGGGTGGTAGTAGTGACAGGCATCCAGCACCCCATGGGTAAGGGTGGTAGTAGTGGTAGGCATCCAGCCCCCCATGGGTAGGGGTGGTAGTAGTGGTAGGCATCCAGCCCCCCATGGGTAGGGGTGGCAGTAGTGACAGGCATCCAGCCCCCCTTGGGTAGAGGTGGTAGTAGTGGTAGGCATCCAGCCCCCCATGGGTAAGGGTTGTAGTAGTGGTAGGCATCCAGCCCCCCATGGGTAGAGGTGGTAGTAGTGGTAGGCATCCAGCCCCCCATGGGTAGAGGTGGTAGTAGTGGTAGGCATCCAGCCCCCCATGGGTAGGGGTGGTAGTAGTGGTAGGCATCCAGCCCCCCATGGGTAGGGGTGGCAGTAGTGACAGGCATCCAGCCCCCATGGGTAGAGGTGGTAGTAGTGGTAGGCATCCAGCCCCCCATGGGTAAGGGTGGTAGTAGTGGTAGGCATCCAGCCCCCATGGGTAGAGGTGGTAGTAGTGGTAGGCATCCAGCCCCCATGGGTAGAGGTGGTAGTAGTGGTAGGCATCTGGCACCCCTGGGTAAGGGTGGTAGTAGTGGTAGGCATCCAGCCCCCCATGGGTAGAGGTGGTAGTAGTGGTAGGCATCCAGCCCCCCATGGGTAGAGGTGGTAGTAGTGGTAGGCATCAGGCACCCCCTGGGTAAGGGTGGTAGTAGTGGTAGGCATCCAGCCCCCCATGGGTAGAGGTGGTAGTAGTGGTAGGCATCCAGCCCCCCATGGGTAAGGGTGGTAGTAGTGGTAGGCATCCAGCCCCCCATGGGTAGTAGTAGTAGTAGTGGTAGGCATCCAGCCCACCATGGGTAGAGGTGGTAGTAGTGGTAGGCATCCAGCCCCCCATGGGTAGAGGTGGTAGTAGTGGTAGGCATCCAGCCCCCCATGGGTAGAGGTGGTAGTAGTGGTAGGCATCTGGCACCCCCTGGGTAAGGGTGGTAGTAGTGGTAGGCATCCAGCCCCCCATGGGTAAGGGTGGCAGTAGTGACAGGCATCCAGCCCCCCAGGGGTAGAGGTGGTAGTAGTGGTAGGCATCTGGCACCCCCTGGGTAAGGGTGGTAGTAGTGGTAGGCATCCAGCCCCCCATGGGTAAGGGTGGTAGTAGTGGTAGGCATCCAGCCCCCCATGGGTAGAGGTGGTAGTAGTGGTAGGCATCCAGCACCCCATGGGTAGAGGTGGTAGTAGTGGTAGGCATCCGGCACCCCTGGGTAAGGGTGGTAGTAGTGGTAGGCATCCAGCCCCCCATGGGTAGAGGTGGTAGTAGTGATAGGCATCCAGCCCCCATGGGTAAGGGTGGTAGTAGTGGTAGGCATCCAGCCCCCCATGGGTAGAGGTGGTAGTAGTGGTAGGCATCCAGCCCCCATGGGTAGAGGTGGTAGTAGTGGTAGGCATCCAGCCCCCAAGGGTAGAGGTGGTAGTAGTGGTAGGCATCCAGCCCCCATGGGTAGAGGTGGTAGTAGCGGTAGGCATCCAGCCCCCATGGGTAAGGGTGGTAGTAGTGGTAGGCATCCAGCCCCCCATGGGTAGAGGTGGTAGTAGTGGTAGGCATCCAGCCCCCATGGGTAGAGGTGGTAGTAGTGGTAGGCATCTGGCACCCCTGGGTAAGGGTGGTAGTAGTGGTAGGCATCCAGCCCCCATGGGTAGAGGTGGTAGTAGTGATAGGCATCCAGCCCCCATGGGTAAGGGTGGTAGTAGTGGTAGGCATCCAGCCCCCCATGGGTAGAGGTGGTAGTAGTGGTAGGCATCCAGCCCCCATGGGTAGAGGTGGTAGTGGTGGTAGGCATCTGGCACCCCTGGGTAAGGATGGTAGTAGTGGTAGGCATCCAGCCCCCATGGGTAGGGGTGGTAGTAGTGGTAGGCATCCAGCCCCCCATGGGTAAGGGTGGCAGTAGTGACAGGCATCCAGCCCCCCATGAGTAGAGGTGGTAGTAGTGGTAGGCATCTGGCACCCCCTGGGTAAGGGTGGTAGTAGTGACAGGCATACAGCCCCCATGGGTAGAGGTGGTAGTAGTGGTAGGCATCTGGCACCCCCTGGGTAAGGGTGGTAGTAGTGGTAGGCATCCAGCCCCCCATGGGTAAGGGTGGTAGTAGTGGTAGGCATCCAGCCCCCCATGGGTAGGGGTGGTAGTAGTGGTAGGCATCCAGCCCCCCATGGGTAGGGGTGGCAGTAGTGACAGGCATCCAGCCCCCCATGGGTAGAGGTGGTAGTAGTGGTAGGCATCTGGCACCCCCTGGGTAAGGGTGGTAGTAGTGACAGGCATCCAGCCCCCCATGGGTAGAGGTGGTAGTAGTGGTAGGCATCTGGCACCCCTGGGTAAGGGTGGTAGTAGTGACAGGCATCCAGCTCCCCATGGGTAGAGGTGGTAGTAGTGGTAGGCATCTGGCACCCCCTGGGTAAGGGTGGTAGTAGTGACAGGCATCCAGCCCCCCATGGGTAGAGGTGGTAGTAGTGGTAGGCATTCAGCCCCCCATGGGTAGAGGTGGTAGTAGTGGTAGGCATCTGGCACCCCCTGGGTAAGGGTGGTAGTAGTGGTAGGCATCCAGCCCCCATGGGTAGGGGTGGCAGTAGTGACAGGCATCCAGCCCCCATGGGTAGAGGTGGAGGTAGTGGTAGGCATCCAGCCCCCCATGGGTAAGGGTGGTAGTAGTGGTAGGCATCCAGCCCCCATGGGTAGAGGTGGTAGTAGTGGTAGGCATCCAGCCCCCATGGGTAGAGGTGGTAGTAGTGGTAGGCATCTGGCACCCCCTGGGTAAGGGTGGTAGTAGTGGTAGGCATCCAGCCCTCCATGGGTAGATGTGGTAGTAGTGGTAGGCATCCAGACCCCCATGGGTAAGGGTGGTAGTAGTGGTAGGCATCCAGCCCCCCATGGGTAGAGGTGGTAGTAGAGGTAGGCATCCAGCCCCCCATGGGTAGAGGTGGTAGTAGTGGTAGGCATCTGGCACCCCTGGGTAAGGATGGTAGTAGTGACAGGCATCCAGCCCCCATGGGTAGAGGTGGTAGTAGTGGTAGGCATCCAGCCCCCCATGGGTAAGGGTGGTAGTAGTGGTAGGCATCCAGCCCCCCATGGGTAGGGGTGGTAGTAGTGGTAGGCATCCAGCCCCCATGGGTAGGGGTGGTAGTAGTGGTAGGCATCCAGCCCCCATGGGTAGGGGTGGCAGTAGTGACAGGCATCCAGCCCCCCATGGGTAGAGGTGGTAGTAGTGGTAGGCATCCAGCCCCCATGGGTACGGGTGGTAGTAGTGGTAGGCATCCAGCCCGCCATGGGTAGAGGTGGTAGTAGTGGTAGGCATCCAGCCCCCCATGTGTAGAGGTGGTAGTAGTGGTAGGCATCTGGCACACCCTGGGTAAGGGTGGTAGTAGTGGTAGGCATCCAGCCCCCCATGGGTAGAGGTGGTAGTAGTGGTAGGCATCCAGCCCCCATGGGTAAGGGTGGTAGTAGTGGTAGGCTTCTAGCCCCCCATGGGTAGAGGTGGTAGTAGTGGTAGGCATCTGGCACCCCCTGGGTAAGGGTGGTAGTAGTGGTAGGCATCCAGCCCCCCATGGGTAGAGGTGGTAGTAGTGGTAGGCATCCGGCACCCCCTGGGTAAGGGTGGTAGTAGTGGTAGGCATCCAGCCCCCCATGGGTAGAGGTGGTAGTAGTGGTAGGCATCCGGCACCCCATGGGTAAGGGTGGTAGTAGTGGTAGGCATCCAGCCCCCCATGGGTAGAGGTGGTAGTAGTGGTAGGCATCCGGCACCCCATGGGTAAGGGTGGTAGTAGTGGTAGGCATCCAGCCCCCCATGGGTAGAGGTGGTAGTAGTGGTAGGCATCCGGCACCCCCTGGGTAAGGGTGGTAGTAGTGGTAGGCATCCAGCCCCCCATGGGTAGAGGTGGTAGTAGTTGTAGGCATCCAGCCCCCCATGGGTAAGGGTGGTAGTAGTGGTAGGCATCCAGCCCCCCATGGGTAGAGGTGGTAGTAGTGGTAGGCATCCAGCCCCCCATGGGTAGAGGTGGTAGTAGTGGTAGGCATCTGGCACCCTCTGGGTAAGTGTGGTAGTAGTGGTAGGCATCCAGCCCCCCATGGGTAGAGGTGGTAGTAGTGGTAGGCATCCAGCCCCCCATGGGTAAGGGTGGCAGTAGTGACAGGCATCCAGCCCCCCATGGGTAGAGGTGGTAGTAGTGACAGGCATCCAGCCCCCCATGGGTAGAGGTGGTAGTAGTGGTAGGCATCCAGCCCCCCATGGGTAGAGGTGGTAGTAGTGGTGGGCATCCAGCCCCCCATGGGTAGAGGTGGTAGTAGTGGTAGGCATCAGGCACCCCCTGGGTAAGGGTGGTAGTAGTGGTAGGCATCCAGCCCCCCCATGGTAAGGGTGGCAGTAGTGACAGGCATCCAGCCCCCCATGGGTAGAGGTGGTAGTAGTGGTAGGCATCTGGCACTCCCTGGGTAAGGGTGGTAGTAGTGGGAGGCATCCAGCCCCCCATGGGTAAGGGTGGTAGTAGTGGTAGGCATCCAGCCCCCCATGGGTAGAGGTGGTAGTAGTGGTAGGCATCCAGCCCCCCATGGGTAGAGGTGGTAGTAGTGGTAGGCATCTGGCACCCCCTGGGTAAGGGTGGTAGTAGTGGTAGGCATCCAGCCCCCCATGGGTAGAGGTGGTAGTAGTGGTAGGCATCTGGCACCCCCTGGGTAAGGGTGGTAGTAGTGGTAGGCATCCAGCCCCCCATGGGTAAGGGTGGCAGTAGTGACAGGCATCCAGCCCCCCATGGGTAGAGGTGGTAGTAGTGGTAGGCATCTGGCACCCCCTGGGTAAGGGTGGTAGTAGTGGTAGGCATCCAGCCCCCCATGGGTAGAGGTGGTAGTAGTGGTAGGCATCCAGCCCCCCATGGGTAAGGGTGGTAGTAGTGGTAGGCATCCAGCCCCCCATGGGTAGAGGTGGTAGTAGTGGTAGGCATCCAGCCCCCCATGGGTAGAGGTGGTAGTAGTGGTAGGCATCTGGCACCCCCTGGGTAAGGGTGGTAGTAGTGGTAGGCATCCAGGCCCCCATGGGTAGAGGTGGTAGTAGTGGTAGGCATCCAGCCCCCCATGGATAGAGGTGTTAGTAGTGGTAGGCATCCAGCCCCCCATGGGTAGAGGTGGTAGTAGTGGTAGGCATCTGGCACCCCCTGGGTAAGGGTGGTAGTAGTGGTAGGCATCCAGCCCCCCATGGGTAGAGGTGGTAGTAGTGGTAGGCATCCAGCCCCCCATGGGTAAGGGTGGTAGTAGTGGTAGGCATCCAGCCCCCCATGGGTAGAGGTGGTAGTAGTGGTAGGCATCCAGCCCCCCATGGGTAGAGGTGGTAGTAGTGGTAGGCATCTGGCACCCCTGGGTAAGTGTGGTAGTAGTGGTAGGCATCCAGCCCCCCATGGGTAGAGGTGGTAGTAGTGGTAGGCATCCAGCCCCCATGGGTAAGGGTGGCAGTAGTGACAGTCATCCAGCCCCCCATGGGTAGAGGTGGTAGTAGTGACAGGCATCCAGCCCCCATGGGTAGAGGTGGTAGTAGTGGTAGGCATCCAGCCCCCCATGGGTAGAGGTGGTAGTAGTGGTAGGCATCCAGCCCCCATGGGTAGAGGTGGTAGTAGTGGTAGGCATCTGGCACCCCCTGGGTAAGGGTGGTAGTAGTGGTAGGCATCCAGCCCCCATGGGTAAGGGTGGCAGTAGTGACAGGCATCCAGCCCCCATGGGTAGAGGTGGTAGTAGTGGTAGGCATCCAGCACCCCTGGGTAAGGGTGGTAGTAGTGGTAGGCATCCAGCCCCCATGGGTAAGGGTGGTAGTAGTGGTAGGCATCCAGCCCCCCATGGGTAGAGGTGGTAGTAGTGGTAGGCATCCAGCCCCCATGGGTAGAGGTGGTAGTAGTGGTAGGCAACCAGCCCCCCATGGGTAGAGGTGGTAGTAGTGGTAGGCATCTGGCACCCCTGGGTAAGGGTGGTAGTAGTGGTAGGCATCCAGCCCCCATGGGTAAGGGTGGCAGTAGTGACAGGCATCCAGCCCCCCATGGGTAGAGGTGGTAGTAGTGGTAGGCATCCAGCCCCATGGGTAGGGGTGGTAGTAGTGGTAGGCATCCAGCCCCCCATGGGTAGGGGTGGCAGTAGTGACAGGCATCCAGCCCCCCATGGGTAGAGGTGGTAGTAGTGGTAGGCATCCAGCCCCCCATGGGTAGAGGTGGTTGTAGTGGTAGGCATCTGGCACCCCTGGGTAAGGGTGGTAGTAGTGGTAGGCATCCAGCCCCCCATGGGTAGAGGTGGTAGTAGTGGTAGGCATCCAGCCCCCATGGGTAAGGGTGGTAGTAGTGGTAGGCATCCAGCCCCCATGGGTAGAGGTGGTAGTAGTGGTAGGCATCCAGCCCCCCATGGGTAGAGGTGGTAGTAGTGGTAGGCATCTGGCACCCCCTGGGTAAGGGTGGTAGTAGTGGTAGGCATCCAGGCCCCCATGGGTAGAGGTGGTAGTAGTGGTAGGCATCCAGCCCCCATGGGTAAGGGTGGTAGTAGTGGTAGGCATCCAGCCCCCCATGAGTAGAGGTGGTAGTAGTGGTAGGCATCCAGCCCCCATGGGTAGAGGTGGTAGTAGTGGTAGGCATCTGGCACCCCTGGGTAAGGGTGGTAGTAGTGGTAGGCATCCAGCCCCCATGGGTAGAGGTGGTAGTAGTGGTAGGCATCCAGCCCCCATGGGTAAGGGTGGCAGTAGTGACAGGCATCCAGCCCCCCATGGGTAGAGGTGGTAGTAGTGGTAGGCATCTGGCACCCCCTGGGTAAGGGTGGTAGTAGTGACAGGCATACAGCCCCCCATGGGTAGAGGTGGTAGAAGTGGTAGGCATCTGGCACCCCTGGGTAAGGGTGGTAGTAGTGGTAGGCATCCAGCCCCCATGGGTAAGGGTGGCAGTAGTGACAGGCATCCAGCCCCCGTGGGTAGAGGTGGTAGTAGTGGTAGGCATCTGGCACCCCCTGGGTAAGGGTGGTAGTAGTGGTAGGTATCCAGCCCCCCATGGGTAAGGGTGGTGGTAGTGGTAGGCATCCAGCCCCATGGGTAGGGGTGGTAGTAGTGGTAGGCATCCAGCCCCCCATGGGTAGGGGTGGCAGTAGTGACAGGCATCCAGCCCCCCATGGGTAGAGGTGGTAGTAGTGGTAGGCATCTGGCACCCCTGGGTAAGGGTGGTAGTAGTGACAGGCATCCAGCCCCCATGGGTAGAGGTGGTAGTAGTGGTAGGCATCTGGCACCCCCTGGGTAAGGGTGGTAGTAGTGACAGGCATCCAGCACCCCATGGGTAGAGGTGGCAGTAGTGGTAGGCATCTGGGACCCCCTGGGTAAGGGTGGTAGTAGTGACAGGCATCCAGCCCCCCATGGGTAGAGGTGGTACTAGTGGTAGGCATCCAGCCCCCATGGTTAGAGGTGGTAGTAGTGGTAGGCATCTGGCACCCCTTGGGTAAGGGTGGTAGTAGTGGTAGGCATCCAGCCCCCATGGGTAGAGGTGGTAGTAGTGGTAGGCATCCAGCCCCCCATGGGTAAGGGTGGTAGTAGTGGTAGGCATCCAGCCCCCCATGGGTAGGGGTGGCAGTAGTGACAGGCATCCAGCCCCCCATGGGTAGAGGTGGTAGTAGTGGTAGGCATCCAGCCCCCCATGGGTAGAGGTGGTAGTAGTGGTAGGCATCTGGCACCCCCTGGGTAAGGGTGGTAGTAGTGGTATGCATCCAGCCCCCCATGGGTAGAGGTGGTAGTAGTGGTAGGCATCTGGCACCCCCTGAATAAGGGTGGTAGTAGTGGTAGGCATCCAGCCCCCCATGGGTAAGGGTGGCAGTAGTGACAGGCATCCAGCCCCCATGGGTAGAGGTGGTAGTAGTGGTAGGCATCTGGCACCCCTGGGTAAGGGTGGTAGTATTGGTAGGCATCCAGCCCCCATGGGTAGAGGTGGTAGTAGTGGTAGGCATCCAGCCCCCCATGGGTAAGGGTGGTAGTAGTGGTAGGCATCCAGCCCCCCATGGGTAGAGGTGGTAGTAGTGGTAGGCATCCAGCCCCCATGGGTAGAGGTGGTAGTAGTGGTAGGCATCTGGCACCCCTGGGTAAGGGTGGTAGTAGTGGTAGGCATCCAGGCCCCCATGGGTAGAGGTGGTAGTAGTGGTAGGCATCCAGCCCCCATGGGTAGAGGTGTTAGTAGTGGTAGGCATCCAGCCCCCCATGGGTAGAGGTGGTAGTAGTGGTAGGCATCTGGCACCCCCTGGGTAAGGGTGGTAGTAGTGGTAGGCATCCAGCCCCCCATGGGTAGAGGTGGTAGTAGTGGTAGGCATCCAGCCCCCCATGGGTAAGGGTGGTAGTAGTGGTAGGCATCCAGCCCCCCATGGGTAGAGGTGGTAGTAGTGGTAGGCATCTGGCACCCCCTGGGTAAGTGTGGTAGTAGTGGTAGGCATCCAGCCCCCCATGGCTAGAGGTGGTAGTAGTGGTAGGCATCCAGCCCCCCATGGGTAAGGGTGGCAGTAGTGACAGTCATCCAGCCCCCCATGGGTAGAGGTGGTAGTAGTGACAGGCATCCAGCCCCCCATGGGTAGAGGTGGTAGTAGTGGTAGGCATCCAGCCCCCCATGGGTAGAGGTGGTAGTAGTGGTAGGCATCCAGCCCCCATGGGTAGAGGTGGTAGTAGTGGTAGGCATCTGGCACCCCCTGGGTAAGGGTGGTAGTAGTGGTTGGCATCCAGCCCCCCATGGGTAAGGGTGGCAGTAGTGACAGGCATCCAGCCCCCCATGGGTAGAGGTGGTAGTAGTGGTAGGCATCCAGCACCCCCTGGGTAAGGGTGGTAGTGGTGGTAGGCATCCAGCCCCCCATGGGTAAGGGTGGTAGTAGTGGTAGGCATCCAGCCCCCCATGGGTAGAGGTGGTAGTAGTGGTAGGCATCCAGCCCCCCATGGGTAGAGGTGGTAGTAGTGGTAGGCAACCAGCCCCCCATGGGTAGAGGTGGTAGTAGTCGTAGGCATCTGGCACCCCCTGGGTAAGGGTGGTAGTAGTGGTAGGCATCCAGCCCCCCATGGGTAAGGGTGGCAGTAGTGACAGGCATCTAGCCCCCCATGGGTAGAGGTGGTAGTAGTGGTAGGCATCCAGCCCCATGGGTAGGGGTGGTAGTAGTGGTAGGCATCCAGCCCCCCATGGGTAGGGGTGGCAGTAGTGACAGGCATCCAGCCCCCCATGGGTAGAGGTGGTAGTAGTGGTAGGCATCCAGCCCCCCATGGGTAGAGGTGGTAGTAGTGGTAGGCATCTGGCACCCCCTGGGTAAGGGTGGTAGTAGTGGTAGGCATCCAGCCCCCCATGGGTAGAGGTGGTAGTAGTGGTAGGCATCCAGCCCCCCATGGGTAAGGGTGGTAGTAGTGGTAGGCATCCAGCCCCCCATGGGTAGAGGTGGTAGTAGTGGTAGGCATCCAGCCCCCCATGGGTAGAGGTGGTAGTAGTGGTAGGCATCTGGCACCCCCTGGGTAAGGGTGGTAGTAGTGGTAGGCATCCAGGCCCCCATGGGTAGAGGTGGTAGTAGTGGTAGGCATCCAGCCCCCCATGGGTAAGGGTGGTAGTAGTGGTAGGCATCCAGCCCCCCATGGGTAGAGGTGGTAGTAGTGGTAGGCATCCAGCCCCCCATGGGTAGAGGTGGTAGTAGTGGTAGGCATCTGGCACCCCCTGGGTAAGGGTGGTAGTAGTGGTAGGCATCCAGCCCCCCATGGGTAGAGGTGGTAGTAGTGGTAGGCATCCAGCCCCCCATGGGTAAGGGTGGCAGTAGTGACAGGCATCCAGCCCCCCATGGGTAGAGGTGGTAGTAGTGGTAGGCATCTGGCACCCCCTGGGTAAGGGTGGTAGTAGTGACAGGCATACAGCCCCCCATGGGTAGAGGTGGTAGAAGTGGTAGGCATCTGGCACCCCCTGGGTAAGGGTGGTAGTAGTGGTAGGCATCCAGCCCCCCATGGGTAAGGGTGGCAGTAGTGACAGGCATCCAGCCCCCCGTGGGTAGAGGTGGTAGTAGTGGTAGGCATCTGGCACCCCCTGGGTAAGGGTGGTAGTAGTGGTAGGCATCCAGCCCCCCATGGGTAAGGGTGGGGGTAGTGGTAGGCATCCAGCCCCATGGGTAGGGGTGGTAGTAGTGGTAGGCATCCAGCCCCCCATGGGTAGGGGTGGCAGTAGTGACAGGCATCCAGCCCCCCATGGGTAGAGGTGGTAGTAGTGGTAGGCATCTGGCACGCCCTGGGTAAGGGTGGTAGTAGTGACAGGCATCCAGCCCCCCATGGGTAGAGGTGGTAGTAGTGGTAGGCATCTGGCACCCCTGGGTAAGGGTGGTAGTAGTGACAGGCATCCAGCACCCCATGGGTAGAGGTGGCAGTAGTGGTAGGCATCTGGGACCCCCTGGGTAAGGGTGGTAGTAGTGACAGGCATCCAGCCCCCCATGGGTAGAGGTGGTACTAGTGGTAGGCATCCAGCCCCCCATGGTTAGAGGTGGTAGTAGTGGTAGGCATCTGGCACCCCTTGGGTAAGGGTGGTAGTAGTGGTAGGCATCCAGCCCCCCATGGGTAGAGGTGGTAGTAGTGGTAGGCATCCAGCCCCGCATGGGTAAGGGTGGTAGTAGTGGTAGGCATCCAGCCCCCCATGGGTAGGGGTGGCAGTAGTGACAGGCATCCAGCCCCCCATGGGTAGAGGTGGTAGTAGTGGTAGGCATCTGGCACCCCCTGGGTAAGGGTGGTAGTAGTGACAGGCATCCAGCACCCCATGGGTAGAGGTGGTAGTAGTGGTAGGCATCTGGCACCCCCTGGGTAAGGGTGGTAGTAGTGACAGGGTTCCAGCACCCCATGGGTAGAGGTGGTAGTAGTGGTAGGCATCTGGCACCCCCTGGGTAAGGGTGGTAGTAGTGACAGGGTTCCAGCACCCCATGGGTAGACGTGGTAGTAGTGGTAGGCATCTGGCACCCCCTGGGTAAGGGTGGTAGTAGTGACAGGCATCCAGCCCCCATGGGTAGAGGTGGTAGTAGTGGTAGGCATCCAGCCCCCATGGGTAGAGGTGGTAGTAGTGGTAGGCATCTGGCACCCCCTGGGTAAGGGTGGTAGTAGTGACAGGCATCCAGCCCCCATGGGTAGAGGTGGTAGTAGTGGTAGGCATCCAGCACCCCATGGGTAAGGCTGGCAGTAGTGGTAGGCATACAGGCCCCTATGTGTATGTGTGGCATTGGTGAGGGCCATCGCGCCCCTATTGTGCTGCTGTTGCTGGTGTAGGTATTTCTGCATCCCTCTGTGTGTGATGTGTCGGGTACGTGTAGTTTGTTTTTGTTGTTGGTGTCTGACTTACCTTCTGTGCCGTATGCGTCCGTGCCTGTTCCGGTAATAGAGGTAGAATATTGGTAGGATCGGTACGAAGGGATTCATGGTTGGTTCGTCTCGTTCGTCTTTCTCTTTGCTTCGCCTCGTCCTCGTCGCTGGCGTGTTCGTCTCGTAGCCGTGGATCGTGTTGTGGCGCCAATCGGAGCTTATGTTCGCCTCGCCCGGATGCTTTGACGTGCCGTGCGTAGCGACGGGTTCGGCGCGTACGGGATGCGCATCGTACTTGTCCGGCCGGACGGGGCTGCATTTTTGCTTCCGTGCGGCTCGATTCTACGATTCCGGATCCGGCTCGGTCGGGGAACAGGACCTGGATTGGGTGAGTACGACTGGGTCGGAATCTATGCTGTAGTGCGTATCGTACTTGCTCGTTCGGAATAATGTGCGGATCGGTCGGGAAACAGGCATTTGCATGGCTTTTTTCCCAACCGAATGGTGTTAGGTGCGTCTCCGACCGAGATCGGAATCGGCCTCAGAGTCTTAACATTTGCCCGCAAATTCGACGGCCCAAGAAAAGAATTAACACAGAGAACAAGTAAAGCAACAACCCCTAGAGTGGAAACATCTGAATCAGACATGACTGAGAATGAATCTGGTGATGAACATGCTGAAAATACTGTGGGAGGAGTCAAAACAACGACACCTTTTCACGACGAGTTCAAAATAATCAGACAGTCATGGCTACGAGGTGGCAAGAACAAACCGCCCGAACAATCCACCGGAGAACGCGTCGATCAGGGTGGGGCAGGAAGAGGAAGAGCACAGGCGTGGGGAACGCGCAAAAAGAGATTCAACAAACGCCAATAGAAAATATCAATTTAACTGTGGTCAATCTCACGCCGAAACATCTGTCTGATAGTGAATTCAAGGTATTAACTCTAGGATTGACGTTCTGTCCGAGCAGTCATCTAGAATTTACACAGACAAGAATTGACCTATTTAGCTTTATACGAAAATTGAAGCTACATACATATTTCAAATTAAGGCCAACTTTGAAAGAACTGAAACAAATACCAACAAGAATAACTGCAACAGACCTGCTGACCTGCAATGATTTACATAGAGTGGAACTCTTGCAAAATCTTGATGAGGAACCGGAGGGACATTCAAACGTCATGGCCAACATGGCTCAAAGAGCGGTACAAGCTGGAATAGATCAGGAGATGGAAGAAAGTCCGTTTAAACCAAGATCTACTTTTGTGCCACAGATGCCATGTGATGCGATTGATGTCTTCTCTGATGCCATGGTCAGTGATCTGTTGAAATTCAGATATAAAAGTTTGCAAAGATCTACCAAGAGCAATATTACCAACGAAGAAGAGCAGGCATTAAATGATCTACTCCAGGACACTTCTATAATAATTAAGCCTTCTGATAAAGGTGGGAATGTGGTCCTACAAACCAGAGAACAATACTGTAAGGAAGCCCTGTGACAATTATCGGACATCAAGTACTACGAAAGGACCACACGTGAAGTATACCAAGAAAGCATACATATGTATGAGACTCATCAGGAAATGGTACGACAAATCAATGTTGGGGACTGAGGAACATCTATTCTTGCGAAAGATGAATCCAGTTATAGCAACTTTTTATCATATCCCCAAACTGCACAAAGATAACCTACATCCACCAGGTAGGCCGATTGTGTCATCTCAAGGCAGTTTAACAGAACATCTGTCTATGTTTATTGACCATTTCCTATTTCCATTTGTGGTGGAATTGAAATCCTATGAGAAGGACACTAATGACTTTTTGAATAAGATTGCAAATGTAATTTGGAACCCACTATATCATCTAGTAGTGTTGGATATCACAAGTTTGTATACCTGTATAGACCATGAGGATGGCTTAAAAGCCTTACAATTTTATTTGAACAAGAGGCAATTGCGCTTTGCAGAACATAATCAAATGTTGATAGAATTTGCCAAATTTTGTCTTACCAATAATATTTTTTGTTTGAAGATAAATATTTCAGACAGATTTCTGGTACTGCAATGGGCACCTGCTTCGCCCCCAGCTATGCGAACCTGTTCGTAGGCTGGTGGGAGGAGCAGGTGTCCAGAACTTATGAATGTGGCATAATGAAGGGGAGAGCTGTGGTTTGGCATCGATATATTGATGACCTCTTTTTGGTATGGGAGGGCACGCTGGAGTCGGCTACAGCCTATATCAATGATTTAAACAGTAGCAATCTGAACCTGCACTTCTCTGGCACAGTTAGTCTAGTGGCAGTGGACTACCTGGACCTCAGGGTGTTTGTATCCGATGGGGAATTACACACAGCTCTCTTTCGCAAATCAACAGCGGGCAACTCAATCTTGTACGCAACTAGTAATCATCCACCCAAGCTCGTACAGAGCATACCATATGGGGAGCTTTTAAGATTGAAAAGAAATAGCTCAAGAGAATGTGATTTTGAAAGGGCTGCAAGAGATTGTATAGCCAGATTTGAGGTGAGAGGGTATGAACCAACTCTTTTAGAAAAAACACTTCAGAAAGTGAGAAGGATTCCGAGATATCAATTGCTGAAAGATAACAGCACAAATAAGCGAGTGTCCAAAAATATAGATGAGGGCAAATTCAGGATGGTTACTACTTATTCTGCAGAAGCGAATTTTTGAAACATATGCTGAGAAAAACTGGCACATTTTACAAACAGACAATGTTATAAGTAAAGACATCCCGACATACCCATTGGTCACCTTTAAAAAGGCCCGATCAATAAGAGATAGACTAGTACGTAGTCATCTTGACAAGGAGGTTCAATCTATGAGTACCCTTAGAGAAATGCGAGGATTTTTTCCATGTGGAAAATGTAAGGCCTGTGCTAACAGCAAAAGGGTTCTATCGTATAATATTCCGGGATTAACAAAGAAAAGATCGATAACTAAATTTATGACCTGCAATACATCGTATGCAGTCTATTGTCTAATTTGTCCTTGTGGTCTCTGCTACATTGGTAGTACTATTCATCCCCTCAAAATTAGAGTATTGGAACATCTAAGGCCCATTGCTAAAAATGATGCATCATACCCTGTAGCGAGGCATTATGCAGAAAAACATTTTAGTAATAGAAACATGCTACAATAATATGGCCTGGATTGTGTGGCCGAAAGTATAAGAGGAGGAGATAGAATTCAAAAATTACGCAGGTTAGAATCGCGCTACATTGTTGATTTGCAAACAAAATTTCCTAAAGGTCTGAATAGTAGTGAGGAATTAGCGTCACACTTGGGCTCATGAACAATGGATTGATATCATTAAGTAGTCCCCCGAGATGGTTGTCTAGTATGTCTTATGAAATGTGCATTAATGATGAATTGGAATAAAAGGGACTCTTTGCCGATCCACGGCAAGATTTGGAAATGATCACCATGTCACAGTGATGTCACAGTGTTGTTTAGCCGATATATGGTATAATCAATGTTTAGACATCATGAAGTAACAGTGGAAATCTGTTTAATGAATGATAATATTTTGTGAACATTATGAATTTGTTTGCATAAGTTTTGTGTATGTAATGAATTACATGATATTGTATGATTTCACTGTGATATTTTGTGGTCTGCAATGCATTTGCATTTGTATTACGGCGATATGAATTGCTTTTTAGATACTACGAAATGGCGCTCACTTTTAAACGTTTTGTTGAGTCCCTTTTCAATTGCTAATAGCACGAGAATGTTTGGTTAAAGGATGGCTGCTTCCGGTGTGTCAGTAACACCAAGGAAGACAGACCGCCTAAACGCGTTTGTTTCTGGAAGAATAAAATATCTTCAAACGCCTGCCGTGAGTGCTTATTTTCTGCAAACAAAGAAAATTGAGCTTTAATACTTGCGGAATGCACCGCCGCATAATAGCACCCGTCCGTGAGTGATTCGAGTTTTGGTGTGAATGGAGCGTTTATATATATACATACATACATACATATATATATATATAGGTAGTTATAGTTAGGACCTAGTTTCCATAGGAAAAGCGTTTTTTCTTTTGCCATATCTTTGGCGTCGACTCGTTTGACGAATCTTTGCGAAATTTTCAAAATTAATGGGGCGCTCTAGTCAGCTCCTGTCTTGAAAGTTTCGGGGTGATTCGTCGAGCGGGGGCCGAGAAAAAAGTGGGGTCCCAAAATGCGTTTTCTCCATGTTAATTTCGATAGGAAACTTTAGATAAAGCTACAGCCCGAACTGCTGAACGGAATTACACCAAATTTGGCAAAAAGGTAGGTCTTGGTTCAGAAAGCTTGTTTTTTGTTTTAAATGGTGTAAATCCGTTCAGTTGTTCCTGAGAAATTCAAAAATAAAAAATATCGATATCTGGTGGCCAAGGTGGATTCGCGAACCCTCCCGATCACGAGCTTCATTCTGATTGGTTGCCAAAACTCCAAACCAAAAAGTGTTGGCAGCCATCTTGTGACTTGGTAAAACCGAGTCACAAGAAAACAGTAAAAAAAAAAGATGAAAAACAAGAAAAGGGGGCAGGGTAGAAACACCCTGACCCCCTAGGCCTGCTCAGGGGATCCCACAGGGACCCCCAGGGCCAAAAAAAGCATTTTTGTTTTCGGCCGGAGTCGCACTGGGTGCGTACTTTTTTTTAAAAAACAGAGTGCGGGCACCCGCGCTTTGTTTCTTTAAGCCCCCGGGTGGGCCAGGTCCTGGGGGCAATGTCTAATTAATTAGCGGGGGCCCCCGCAGCCCCGGGGACTGCCACCTCCCCGGGGCTTCATCAATAATGTGCAGGGGACAAACAGCCCCGGGGACCGCCACCTCCATGGGTCTACACAAAAATATGGGTGGGGGGGCCTCGTGACCCCCCTAAACCCGGGGACTGCCACCTCCCCAGGGCTTTTAGAAATAATTAGTGTGGGGGGCTCGAGCCCCATCACACTGCCCTTGGGACCACCACCTCCCCTGGGCAATGTGCACGCTGGGAGGGGGGCCACGCGGCCTCCCTCCTGGAGCTCTCCATGGCCCTGGGGACCGCCACCCCCCAGGGCCGGCTCCAGCAATGTCCCAGGGTACCCACCCCCAGGACATTGCAGTTTGCAGTTTGCAATGACTTCTGAGAGGGCTTACTGGAGGTACCTGGTGGGCTAGTTGGCCCCCAGGGACCCTCAGGATTCAAGGGGACTTAATCCCCCAACCCAGAATGCACCAGGAGGCATGTTTGCAGAGTGGTGGAGAAAGGGGGCGTGGCCTGTGTCCACCTATCAGCAATCCCACTATCTGGGACATACTGGAGGTATCAGGTAGGCTAGTTGGCCCCTAAGAACCCCCAGCAATGAAGGGGACTTTAATCCCCATCCAAGAGCATGCCAGGAAGTACGTTTGCAGAGTGGTGGGGAAAGGGGGCATGGCCTGCTATGTGAACTTAGCAATCCTGCTGTGTGGGACTTAATGGAGGTAATAGGAGGGGTAGTTGGCCCCCAAGGTTGACCTTGGGGGGCAACTACCCCTCCTGTTACCTCCAGTAAGTCCCACACAGTGGGATTGCTAAGAGTTCTTCGGAGGCCACGCCCACCTTTCTCCACCAGTCTGCAAACGCGCCTCCTGGCACAGTACTAGTTGGGGGATGAAGTCCACTTTACTCCTGAGGGACTTTGACGGCCAAGTAGCCCTCCTGTTACCTCCTGTAAGTCCTATGCAGCGGAATTCCTGAGCGCTGGTCAGAGGCCCAGGCCCCTTTCTGCACCATTCTGCAAAAGTGACTACTACGTTATAGTTAGAAATTATCATTTAAAAAACCTTAGAATTTCACTGAAAAAAACATAGGTTTCAGGGACGTTATAGTTCGAAATTAGCATTTAAAAAACCTTGGAAATTCACTGAAAAAAACACAGGTTTCATGGACGTTATAGTTAGTTGGACATTTTACTCGTACAAAACCAGAGAAATTCGGCCGTTATAGTTAGTTTAGCTAACTATAACTTGTGCCCCCGCAATGCACTGCTGATATTACATCACTCATGACATGGTCAGTGACATCACTGATGACATCACTGATAACATCTCAAATGACATCACTGATGACATCATCCACTTAATAACTGATCCACCTCCTCACACCCTAATATAACCTTTCATACACCCACTCTAAAATACAGACTACCATTCTCGAAACCATAGACACACCAATACCAGTTAGTACATACCCACTCACTGATTCATAGGTCTATACACACATCTACTCACTCACCCATACAGTCACTCATACATGCAGTCACTTATGAATACAGCCTCTGATATATGCACTCATACACCCATACAGACACTCACACAGAACCACTCACCCATAGAATTTCTCACACACCTAGTCAGTCACCCAAAGACTCTATCACACTGCCATTTACTCACCTATACAGTTATAGACACACCACCTCACTTATTCATACAGATACTAACACATTCTTACTCTCCTATACAATCACTGTCACATGCACACACTCATCCATACAGCCACTCTCACAATCACTCACTCTCACATATAGTCACTTATATACTCCAACACTCATACATACTGCCTTTTACATATGTAGTTACTCACACATATACCACTGAGACATGCATTCACTCACTAACACAGCCATACGCACACTCACTTACCCATACAGTCCCTTGCAGATGCACTCATGAGCCCATACACCCAGTTAATCATACACTCACACATCCATGCAGGGAGTCCCACACCCCCAACCCACCAACACAGACACTCAGGCACCCATACAGGTACTCAGAAAACCAATCATTAACCCATATAAACACTCATGTAGCTACACACCAACCCATTCAACCACTTACACACCAACTGACAGACTGATACAGACATTCACACAGATTAGTCATTCACCCCTGCATTCACTAAGACACGTTTAATCACACACTTACACAGTCAGTCACGCACCCAGTAAATCATCCATTGAGACACTCATACACCCACTCATTCTTCAATACACCTTTTAAAAAACACCCAGTCTCTGGATGATGTCATCAGTGATGTCATCAGTGATGTCATTTGCAATGTCATCTGTGATGCCATCAGTGATGTCACTGACCATGACATGAGTGATGTAATATGTGACATCATCAACAGTGCATTGCGGGGGCACGAGTTATAGTTAGCTCAACTAACTATAACGGCCGAATTTCTCTGGTTTTGTACGAGTAAAATGTCCAACTAACTATATACAGAGTCGCACACACCCCTCCCACACAAACACTCAGGCACCCATACAGATACTCAGACAACCATTCAATAACTCATATAGACACTCATGTAGCTATTCACAAACACATGCAGCCACTTACACAGCAACAGACAGACGGATACAGACATTCACCCAGTTTAGTCACTAACCCATGCATTCAGTAAGATACGTTAAATCACTCACTTATAGAGTCAGTCACGCACCTACTAAATCATCCATACAGACACTTATACACCCACTCATTCTTCAATACGTCTTTTCCTATATATATTAAAAATATTTAAACTTTACAGAAACAGTCACTGCATGATGTCATCAGTGATGTCATTTGAGATGTCATCAGTGATGTCATCAGTGATGTCACTGACCATGTCATGAGTGACGTAATATGTGACGTCATCAGCAGTGCATTGCGGGGCGCGAGTTATAGTTAGCTGAACTAACTATAACGGGGAATTTCACGGGTTTTGTACGAGTGAAATGTCCAACTAACTATAACTGTCCCTAAAACCTATGGTTTTTTCAGTGAATATATATATATATATATATATATATTCACTGGAAAAGCCAAAGGCTACAGTGGCGTTATAGTTAGGAAATAGATTATAAAAAAGCATAGAAATTCACTGGAAAAAACAAAGGTTACAGGGACGTTAAGTTAGGAAATAGAATTAAAAAACTCATTAGAAATTCATTAAAAAAAACAAAAGTTACAGCAGTGGTTCCTAATCTGTGCACCGCAGCACTCTGGTGTGCCGTCAAAACTAGCCAGGAGCGCCATGCACCATGCACAGATTTTGGGAACCACTGGCAGCTAATTAGGGTGCCAACTGCTAGGCTCTTTTTCCTATGGCCCACTACAGCTGTTACCAGTGTTAGCTGATAAATCTGAGAATATCGGGATCTAGCTAAGCCTTTTACCCAGGCTGAAAAACTGTGAAACCACCACATGAGAATACAACATTGTGGCTTTTTACAGTGTTTAAAGAGTGTTGCCGCTAATACTGGGAACAGTTTCATGTCTGACAAATTCTACACAAACAATATCACCATTCTTGAAAACAGAAAAGAAAATTGAGTATTTTATTCTGTGCCGTTTATTTGGCTGATTTCCCAAGCAAAAGATAAAGTCGTGTTTGGGGGCACGATATCTTTTACTGCTCGCTATTTGTACATTGCTCAAGTTGTCTAGCTCCTGTGTGTAACTTCTGCAGTGAAGTTTTCTAAAGGCAGCAAATGAAGCTCCATCAAACTTATGTGTGCAGACTAGATACCGCTCATGCTCTGCTAATTGAGCACACAGATCAGTGGGTCTTCTCCCAGATTGATGGGCCCATCCTGCTGTGAGTGCAAGCAGCTGACAACAATGTACAGCAGACATGAATATAGAATCAGCTGCTTGATCTAAAATGCCTTTTTCTAGAAATATATTGTTTCTTGCAGTGGGGACTAAAGCTACCTGCTCTATTTACTGGGACAACAGACAACAACCACTAAGGCAGACAGAAACAATGGAAATGGTTTTAACATTTAAAATAAACATTAAAACGTTTAAAAGAAAAGAAAACTAACAATATGTGTGTTACTCTGCCTCAAGAGGCCTTTAAAAATTGATTGACACAAAAAGTCTAAATTGTAAACATATATGTAATAGGAATTCAATTATAGTAATTCTTAATACACTTACCTTCATTAGGAAGGGACAGAAAGCTTGAAAAGGCAAACTATGTACCATACATTGGCTTTCTTAGAAGATATATATATACTTATATTTGGTTCTTGCCTTTCCTAAAACTGAACTTTCCTGAACTTTCCTGAACGAAGACGGAGACATTTTTCCCAGGGCTTTGTTGATGAGCCCCACAATGTGACGATCATGACATGGATGATAGTCCAGATGTTGAATAAATGCACGTATTTATTCAGGGTTTTGGCAGACTAAAGAGAAAATGACCATAGCTACTTTGGTTGCAGTAAAATCTGTGCATGTTAAACTGCACATGTCTACATCCTTGTAGTAATCCCAGATGTCCAGGTTCTCCCACAGAAATACTTCTTGCATGTATATATTAGACTGCTTAGTCACAGAAATGCAGGCAACACAAACAGATCTAGAACAATCCATGACTTTGAGAAGATGGCACGTTTATGAGGAGGTAGGCTATGGTGAATGCCTATCCGAAGAGCCACGGATGGGGCGCTGTTGGCTTCTATTTCTCTGGCCTGTGGGTTGGACCTGTTCAAGACTAGATGCTAGTTCCCTGTTGGTGTGGTCTTAGGTTTGTGGGCATAATTCCGGTGTAATGGGCGTGTTTCCATGCTTTCAGGCTGTATATGATTATAATTCCTTCATCTGCTTCATTCCCAATTATTTTCAGGTGTAAAAATGGAAGTACTCCTGAGGCCGAACTTGCATCTCCCCACCCAACAAAATAAAGTAACATAATGGGGAGCTGTGGCCAACAACCAATAGGTCAAGGGAGCCATGGGTTGAAACAGTTTGGGAACGACTGGGTTACAGGGACGTTATAGATAGGCTCAGATGTCACTCACACAAAATCAGTGAAATTTAGCAGCTATAGTTACCTGAGCTAACTATAACTTATGCCCCTTCAATGCACTGCTTATGACCGCACATATTACATCACTGATGACATGGTCAGTGACATCACTGATGACATCACTGATGACATCTCAAATGACACCACTGAAGAGATGATCCAGTGAGTGTAAGAGTTCATAAATTCTTCTGAGGCTTAATGATATATACTAAGCTACTGCATAAGTTAAATTACTACTCTCTCTGTACCACTAATGAGTGACACTGTTTCTAACGTATGTCATCTGAGTGGCTGTGTGACTGTCTGTATCAGTGTGTGAGTGGGTGTCTGAGTGGCTGTATGGGTGTTCGTGGGTGTGTCAGTGGTTGTATGGATCTATCAGTGGGAGTGGGAGTGGCTGTATGGGTCTGTGAATGGGGTTGTGAGTGGTTTTGTGGGTGTGTGAGTGGCTGTGAGAGTGTTTTTATGGATGTGTGAGTTGTTGTATGGCTGTGTCAGTGGTTGTAAGTAAGCCTGGGTGGAGTTCGTGGAGTTCAGCAATGCGGAACTCCGCGTAGTGCAAAAAAAACTCAGCCGCGCTACGTGGAGCTCCTCAAGTGCGTTGGATTTTCAGTGCCAGGTGCTTGTCTGCACTGTGCAATCATCGCGAACGGCACCATGCACAGCGCAAGTGGGCGCTGTTTCCTTTCTGCCGCTCGAGTAGATTTTAACTTGAGCGGCAGCTTTCTCAACGCGAGCGGACAGTTTCTCAATGTGAGCAGTCTCGAGCATACGCGACCACTCGCAATCAGAAATCTGACTGCCTGCGTTGGGAAATTTCACTGGGAGGTTGATTTTCCACGCTTGCGCTCGCCAACTTGATGTTGACGATCGCGAGTGAGGAAAAATCTCACCGGGAGGTGGATTTTCCTCGCTCGCGCTCGCCAACTTGATATTGGTGAGCGAAGGAAAAAACTCAGTGAGCTCCGCGTAATGTGGAGTGTGGAAATATCCGCAAACTCCACGAGCGGAGTGAAGTTCACCGCCCAGACTTAGTTGTAAGGAGTGTGTGGGTGGGTGTGTCAGTTGTTGTACAGGTGTGAGAGTTGCAGTTTGAGTGGGTTTTTGGTTAAGTTGGTTGGTGTGTGAGTGGCTGTATAGAGATTGAGTATCTGTGTGAGTGGCTGTATGAGAGAGTGAGCGGGTGTGTGAGTGGTCATATAGAGGTGTGACTGGGTATGAAAGTGGTTGTGTGGGTGGTTGTATTGGTGAATGTGTGGCTGTACTGAGAGGCTGTATGGGTGAGTGAGTGGGAGTGTGAGTGGCTGTATGGGTAAATAATTGTGTGTGTGAGGAGCTGTATGGGTAAGTGTGGTTGTGTGAGTGGCTATATGGGTGAGTGAGTAGTTGTGTGTAGATGTATGAGTGATGGGTATGCCAGTGTCTCTATGGATGAGTGAGTGGGTGTGTGAGTAGTTAATGGGTATATGAGTGGTTGTGTGAGTGGGTGTATGAGAGGCTGTATGGGGGTGTGAGTGGGTGTGTGAGTGTCTCTGTAGATGATATCATCAGTGATGTCATTTGAGATGTCATCAGTGATGCCATCAGTGATGTCACAGATCAAGTCATGAGTGATTTAATATGTGGGGTCATAAGCAGTGCATTGCGGATGCATAAGTTATAGTTAGCTCAGGTAAATATAACTGCTGAATTTCAATGGTTTTGTACAAGTGAAATCTTAGCCTAACTATAACGTCCCTGTAACCTTTGTTTTTTTTCAGTGAATTTCTAAGTTTTTCTAAAATTCTATTTCTTACTATAATATTCCAGTAACATTTGTTTTTTTTCTGTGAATTTGTAAGGTTTTATTTTTATTTCCCAACTAGAATGCCCCTGTAACGTTTGTCTTTTTCAGCAAATTTCAAAGGCTTTTCAAATTGCATTTCTTAAATATTATGTCCTTCTAATGCTTACTTTTGTAGGGTTTCTTTTTAATGCTAAGTGTATAACTATTTATGTTTTTTTATAAAAAATAATTTTTATACTATCGATATTCTCTTTTCATAAATAAACTTTGTATATGTTTTAAAATATAAAAATCACATATGTAAATTAATATAAAGTAAATTAAGTTTTTTAAATGTAATTAAACAAATTGTTTTAAAAAATATATATTTTTGATGTACCGCAGTACCTTTGCGAGTCCGGAAATATAGAAGGCCTGCTTCTCTATGGTTTTTCCTCCCAATCACATTATCGCAATGAATCCGCGAGTCCAAATCCACAGATTTGATTAAAAAAAATTCTAATTACTGTGACTATGTATACCCCTCCATTGTCATTATTAACATCTGGTAAACATATTTGTAAGTATATGTAAACCAACTTATATCTGTTTTTCAAAACATTTACACATTTCATCAGTTTTGCGAATCTCCAAATTTACGGGCCAAATTTGCTAATTCACTCGAAAACACACCCAAACCTTGCCTTCTGAATAGATACATTAAGACCCCACTTCCACATGGAAAACAACAGACAAAAGCAGTTACTTCTTGAGTGAAGTCTCTAGAAAGATGATTGAGAACCACTAGTGCTGTGCTTTTAGACAATGGTGGAAGCTACATCGTCCGTCAGAGATGAGCATCCACAACCTGTTGAGGATGTAGAAGAAGACACCCTGCATCGCAGAAAAGAAAGTAATGTGTAGAAGCACTTTGCTATACCTTCTAGGGAAATGAAGGTAACAGCATATTATGTCAAGTGCACAATCTGTGGCAAGCAGTTATCCAGAGACACTGCAAGAAGTATTTTCATGGGTCAAATTCTATGTGGAATCTCCTAAAAACAATTCATGAGAGGGTCTAAAACCAGATGATTTGAGAGAAAGCAGATGCAACAGGACAGTTGACATCTGTAGTAGCCTTAGGAGAAACATATTCAGCTGCAGTCATTACAATACCAGCTGCCTGTGAGGAATTGAGTGACATGGTTATTCACTGTGCAAAATGCCACATGCTTGACACTGTAAGAAGTCTTCTGTGGGTACATTCTGGGATACAGTGAAGAAGCATTGTTGTTAGATTCTTTTTTTTGCTTCCAGTGACTACATAATGTTTGCTGAAGAGTGAAGCAAGTTGCTTCTTTGCATTTCCCCATTGTTATCCTTTTAACTACCCTGTTCACTTTTTGTTAAAAAAATATCAAAACAACTTACAAACCTGTTAAGAAACCCTTCTACATGTGCTCAAACAAAGACCTAGCTTAGTGTTTTTAATGTGTCAGTGACTGTATCGGTGTGACAGTGGGTGTGTCAGTGAGTACATGAGTGTATGCCTGGGTGTGTTAGTGTATGCACTAGTGAGTGCCTGGGTGTTTTAGCATATGCCTCAGTGTGAGCATGGGTATGTCAGTGTATGCATCAGTGTGTGGCTGAGTTTGTTATTTGATACATTACTTTTTGGCTGGGCATGTGTGTGTCTGCATTATTGTATGCCTGAGTGTGTGAGTGTCTGCATTGGTAAGTCCCTGGGCGTGTCAGTGTGTGCCTCAATGTGTTATTGGATGCATTACTGTTTGGCTGGCTGTCTCATTGTCTGCATTTCTGTATGGCTGTGTGTGTCAGTGTGTGCACTGGTAAGTTTGTGGGTGTCTTAGTGTGTGTGTCAGTGTGTGCCTGGGTGCCTTATTGGATGCATCGGTGTTGGGATGACTGTGTTAGTGTCTGTATTGTTGTATGCCGGCATGTGTCAGTGACTGCATTGGTGAGTCCCTGGATGTGTCAGTGCCTGTATGGATAAGTCTCTGGGTGTATTAGTGTGTGCATCACAGCGTGGCTCGGTGCGTTATTGGATGTATTAGTGTCTGACTGGGTGTCTGAGTGTCTCGATTGCTGTATGCCTGGGTGTGTCAGTCTCTGCATTGCTAAGTCTCTGACTCTCTCAGTGTGTGCATCAGTGTGTGCCTGGATGTCTGCATTAGTAAGTTCCTGTGTGTGTCACTGTGTATGTGTGTATAAGTTCATGCATTAGTGTTTGGCTAGATGTGTCAGCGGCTTTATCGGTGTGTAGTTTGGTGTCCCAGTGACTATATCAATGTGTGTCTAGGTGTGTCAGTGGCTGGATCAGTAGAAGCCTGTGTGTGTGAGTACCTCTAACTGTGTGTAGCTGTGTGTTTGAGTCATTGTGCTTACGTGTGTATAGGTGTGTTAGTAACTGTAGCAATCTGTCCTTGGGTGTGCATCCTCATTATCTAAAGTTATGCAACAACACTGCAAGAACTAATTACTAAAGTATATTAACTCAATATATGGTGCCATTGATCTGCATAAAAACAAAAAAACCTGAAATATTTATTAGTTTTACAATTAATACAATTACAAAGTAACTTACAATTTGAACATTGCATAAACACATAATTCTATGAAATAAGTAGACATTTCTCGTACTGTAAAGGTATGTATTAATATAAATAAGCATTTCATTTTCACTTTTTTTTTTACAGTTCTCAGCTTCTTTACTCATACACCATAAATTATGTACTTTTTTAAGCAGTCATCATTAAACACTGGGGAAAAAACAATCATAAACATTGTAGGGAAAAAAATGCACACTGTCTCATTGCAAATAGGGAACACTGTGCTTTGACTTGCTGCAAATAAACAAATACACATACCAAAACCTTTTTAACTATTTACAAATACATTTTTCTACACAATCACTTCAAACACTTGCAGGTATATCTTTACAGTAGCACAAAAGAAAGTGAAGTCTTAAAACATTTTAGAATATCTTCAGGAGAAATGATTACAGCTAAATATGTGCAGTGTAATATTTGCAGCATACAGTTACCCAGCAGCACTGCCAAGAAGTATTCACATGGGACGAGTTCCAATTGGAAACACTTAAAAACAATTCATGCAAGGGTGTATAACTAAAAGATGCATGAGAAACTAGGTGCAGCAGAATATTCCACCACTAGGGCACCTTTGGGAGAACGTTTGTTAGCTGCGGTCATCGGAATGCCAGAAGCCGGTGAATATTTGAGTGAGATGATTACTCACTGTGCAAAATGCCACATGTTTGCCACTGTAAAAATTTCTTCCTACTACTGTACCTGTGTAAATGACTGTATAGGTGTGTGAGTACATGTATGAGTACCTGTATGGGTGTTTTTGTGACCCTTCACTTAATAATAAATATATTTATAACTTTACAAGTATATTTTTGAGCATATTACAATACAATTTAAACCAAACAATTAACAAACAAACATACCATAAAGTATTTAACTATTTACAAATACAGGAACACACTGACACTTGAACTTTTACAACAAAAAGTAGCATCATTGGAAAAGAAGAGATGATTCCTAGAAATTTAGAGGAAGAAATAGGTGAAGAGGTACAAGGGAGCTGTAGACATGCTCCTGTGTATAAATGGGAGTGTAGTAGTATTTATATTATTTGCAGGAAAAAGTTGATACAGGAGGGGCCCACTCATGTTCCTGCAGTGCTTCTGTCTATTTACTTTATGTCTGCAAATATTGGGATGAATGAGTACATCATCATCATGTTGAACTTATGTACATGTTGAGACATTTTGGAACACAAGTTTGGCTTCTATCCCTGAGCTGTGCAGAATATCCATGGGATCACTTACATTACTTTCTGAGAGAAGAAAACTCTAACATTAAAGGTATCATCCACTCAGCTTTTGAAAGGGCTTAAATGTACAGTTGTGTATTTTCCTTTAGATGTGAAATACAATATTGGAACTGCGGATGTAGAAACAGATTTGGAAGAACCACTTGTTATTCTAGTGAATGGTGTGCTCACGAAAAACAACAAAATCTGACAGGAACTAGTGGATGTAAATAGGATGAAGAAAGCTACATTATTTCTTAAACACAAGAATGTGTACTATAAAGATGTAGATGTTCCATAACATGGAAGTTGCATAATGGAAGGTATGGTGCCTTCAAGTGGATAGTTTGAAAAAGTGGATAGAAGTAGATCTGAAAAAATATATGAGTATCACAGTATTCATCTACTACATTCAAAATATATTATGGGGATGCCACTGAATTGTATCAGAAGAAACAAGCTAAAAGAACTCCAATAAGTATCTGGAGAAAAGTTTCCTCAAGCTCCTTCTTCTTAGTTCTCTTTGAGAAAAAAAGAAAAAGTATAAAACTGTTAGAAACACCTTCTTAAAAAAAACCACAGTACCTTTAACAAGCATTTCAAAACTACCCCACAAATCCTCCCAGTAGTAGTCACACAGTTTCGACTAGCTGAAATTCAACCTGCACTCCTCTGAGGTTAATTCATACTTACTGACAAGGACCTTCTTTATAGTGGGATACATCAACCTTTTCCCTTTCTCTAGAGACAGTATGTTGTCCATCCCATCATTATGAAAATGACTTCAAAGGCACCTCTACAATCCTCCAAAGCGATCCTCTGTACCACTACATCTACTTCTTATGCCAGAAATAACCTGTCTATATCAAAACCCTTCTTAAAGTCAGGCATCAAGTCTCTGAATATACAAACTCTTTCTTCTGCACTGTAGAGAGTACTGGTGCTCACATCTTTTTTGCTAGACTCTAGCAGCTATTTGGCCTTCAAGTGCACCTCCTTAACACTTCAGCCAGCAAGACCCTTTTCTCCACCTCAGGTCCCACTCAGCCTGTCTGTCCTTGAGGTCTTCAAGGGACTGGGTTTGGGAGGTGACAGTACTTCCTGCACCATATCCAATAGAGAAGTCTCTCTCTGGAGGATGCCCTCTCTCCTCTGGATATTTTCCCACTCATTTCACCACTACTCTCCCTCCTTCTAAAAACACTACCTTTTGGGACCCTAATTCTGAAGTCAACTACAATCAGAGTTCTGCCTTTTCAAGAGTGCTCAAGTAATCCTCTTCGAAGACTGCTTGTGGTGCAGATTGCATTCTGTGTATGTCCTCCCAGTTTCTAAGGGTGAATTAGTACTCAAACTTAGACGTATAGGTGAGTAAATGGGTGTGTGAATGGTTTTATCGTTGTGTGACTGAGTGTTGCAGTCACTGACTGGCTTTATGAGTGGTGGTTATATAAATGCTTTTGTGGGAGTGTGACTGGATATGTAAGTGTCTGTCTGACTGTGTGAGCGTGTACAAACTACATACTATTTGTGAGAAGCTGGCCTGGTATATGATGTCCATGAATGTAAGTGGGCACCTTGCACCAGTCCAGGCAACCCTTATGGTGATTTAAGAGGTCTCAGACAACCTTAGAAAGCTATCCAAGTGGTAGCTGTGGAGAGCAGCCTTAAGGCTTAGTCTTGAAAGAGTGTCAAGCAGCTTGTTTTACGAGAATGCAATCTTATAGTATGGATTAAATGAAAAGGAACCAGCCAAAGTATGTATAAAAATATGTATTTATTATAGAATGTTACAGTATCTCCTACACGGAGATAGACACAAAGCACACAATACTTTAGCAAAGAAATCACAGTAAATAGCACTAATACTTAGTGGGCCCCAGGGGGGGACCAAACCATATACTAAGATAGTGGTAAAAAAAACACAACTCAAGTCAGGACAATGTCGAGAGGACGTAGAATTGCTGGGGACCCACAGAACCACCCAAGGTAAGTAGATAGGGACCCCACGGAGAGCGTGTGCAGTGTGGGAACACGACCGCGTGCTCCGTACAAGTCTATGTGCAAGTCGCGGTTGGAATTTAAAAGATTAGGGACCCTTCCCAGTGGACCCTGAAAAAACCCAGTGGAAGACAGAAGGTTGGAGAGCCACCCCACGCGTGGATACCATGGTACCCAAGTTACCTATCCCAGGGAAGCTGGGTGCATAGGTGTGAAGTGGAATCAGAAACCGCTGTCGAACCCAATGGAGGACTTCCGGAAAGTGCTGCTGCTGGAAGAGGAGAAAGTGTCCGTAGGAATCCAAACGTGGATTCTTGATGAGGAGTAACTGAAAGCAGAGGGGACAGAGTCTATGTCACTCAGGGGTGACCAGGAGACTTGGAAGACGAATGCCCTTCGATGTTGGGTGCTTCAGGAAGGATGACAGTGACCTTGACTCTGCAGCTGCGAGGACCAGGCGACACTGAGGATGACCAGGACTTGGATGCGAGCTGTCCCACGAAGGATGTCGAGTGCTGAGGGGTCGGTGTCTGGCGGGAGCACCAACAATCCTTGGCAAGTGCCACCCATGCAGGAAATCAAGAAGGTGCACAGTTGGGACTAGCAAGGTCCAGGAGACTCACCACACGCAGGGGAGTCAGGGCAGGCCCGAGACCTTGGGGAGCCCAAGGAAAACAAAGGTGACCCTCAAATTAACCCACAGGCCGGAGGCACAGGAGTTGCGAGAGGGCCCCGGGCGGCTCACCAACAGGAGCAGGCCACAGTGCCCACAAGGTGGTGTGGCTGAAGATCTTGTTGGAAGAAGTTGCCGGAGGTTGGGGCTACTTGCAGCCCAATGCACTTGTCACAAAGTTGCTTACAAGCATATGCACTTGCAAAAGTACGCGGTGCACAGGAGTTCAGTTAATGCAGCCCCCACGAGGGATTCTGACCTCAGACTTGGTGAGAGGGCAGCTCGGGCCTCAGAGACGTAGATAATCACCACCTGTGTTGTTGAACCCTTTGGAGTCCGCAGGAGCTCGGATCAGCAGACCGGTCAGCAGTGTTGAGGTGCCTGCAAATGCAGGGAAGTGACTCCTTCACTTCAAGGGAGATTATCTTCAAGTGTCTTGGATACTCCACAGGTCCTGCACGGATCCTGTATGGTGCACAGGCACAGACAATGCAGCAGACTGAAAGGGAGACGAAGTCATGCCCAAACGAAGTCCAGCAAAATACAGAGTGCCCAGACGGTAGAAGTGCAGTGGTTTCAGTTCTGAATCTTGTCCACAATGAATCTAGGGACCTACACCCAGGTAAGCCCTTAAGTACCCTATGGAAAGGGTTGGAAAGTTTCAGGGGACCCTCCCAGGGGAGGGTCTGGACAGGGGGGCGGTTACTCCCATGTCCTTTGTCCAGTTTCGCGCCAGAGCGGTAGCCAATGGTTCCCAGGACTGGTATGAACTGGACTATGCAGAGGGACACCAAATGTGCCCCTCATGCAGACTTTCAGTATCCAATCTGGGATGTACCTAGGTACTGAACACAACAGTTTAGGGAGAAAGCAGATAGACTGGGGTCCTGATTAGCAGGATCCCAGTCAGACTTGTCAAAAACCAGCTTAGCACCAGGCAAAAAGTGGGGTACACATGCAGAAGGATCCTACCTTCCTACACTATTAAATTACACACTGTTAGCAAACACCCACATTTAATTTCAAACACAATTATGCGTACTGGTTTAATAAATCCCTGATTAGAGGGCACTCTTTTGATACAGTTTGTGATGTGGTGTTCAATATATATGTACCCATGACACAGCTTCTCTGTTATGGCAACATCATATTTGCTTATTCTGGTTGTACAAAGTCATATCCATCAAACATTACAATCATTATGTTGAATATAAAACATAAAAAACTGGAGTTAAAATGCAAGCAATCTCAACAAAAAAAATTAAAACATTATTAAAATAATATTGGCTGTCTTGGGAGTGCTACGTACACTATCATTCAAATTAACTTTACGATCACTCTCAACCCTATTTTGAACAGTTGATGCAGAACAATGTCTACTGTGTAGCATACGAAATCATTATATGGTAATACATTTTAAAACTATTGTGGACTGCATTGATAATATCCCCTGACATGTAAGACTGCTACAATATATCTATTCCAACATCTCTCTAATAGCTACATGAGAAGATACAGTGCTTTGTGTATCCTGTAATATATTACTGCAAGGGCACACTTTTGACTCATTTTAATCTACTCAGTCTTGTTTATATAAAAGTAAGTTGTTTAATGTAATAGGGCTAAGAAATAGTGCATGTTTCAGTTTTCAACGAGTAAGAGAGAGCTCTACTGCTTTTTAATCAAGGTATATAGTTCAAATATATATTTAATACACTCTTGGTTAACCATAGGGAGATAATCATTATAAATGTTGTTTAACAGCAATTTAGCACTAGCTGTAAACAGCGAGAGGTTACCAGACTATAGAGATAGCGAGAATATAGTTATTTGGCCGCATATATTTACTTACAGGACTTAATGGACAGTTGCTACAATCTGGATATCACCAAGGATTATATTGATCTAAATTTCTTATTGGTCCACAGTAATAGCTAAAAAAAAGTAGAGGTTCCAATTACTGACTCCCAACTCTTGGTGTATAATATAGAACGGAATATGCGGATGAAACTACAAGTAGCATAACTGTAATTTTGTTTTCTTCAAACCAAGGCTGTTTTGAAGACCAGATCCCCATATAATGTTCCACTAACTGGCTCTTTCCTGTGTGTTAGCCATGAACACTCCTTAAATGTCTTGTACAGAGCCATCACCATGATAAGATGGAAAGGTAAATTACAGTTTCTTGTGGCCAATTGTTGTGTGTAGCAGCAGCTATTTGGTGATTTCACATGTTTCTATTTGAGAACCCCATGTCAAAATGCTTGTAATGCCTTTGTGAAGACAAATAAGGATACTTGTAACGGGTTATCCATGTTTTACTCTAGATGTTAAGGCATTTAGATACAAGTCTCTAACCTTCCTGAACTTTATATAACAATTTACTAAGCCATGTTGGCCAGATAGGTGTCATAACAAAAGAGCTGCCTCATAATCATATATATTAAGAATGCAAATTTTACATTTAGCACGTTGTAGGGCATCAAGAAAATAGGTTTAAGATGTGCCCGTGATAAGTTGAAAGATTAAAAAGAAATGGAGCTAACACACATCCTTGTGAAATTGGATGTATTTAAGAAAACTGGTGGGATAATTCTAATTCTTGTCCATCAGCCTTGCAGAGTTTCGCACAGCAGTCTACATGATGAAGAAAATATCTTAAAGCAGACTATATTCTAGGGCAATTTTTTCAAAATGTCCCAAGGTGTGGCCCTGTTTTCACCATTGTTCATGATTTAAAATTCATAAATTACTAACAGACTGAGGTTTTCAAATATTTATACATTGTTGGGTAGTTTCCAGGCCCTCTTGGAGCCATATTATAGATTTGTTTACAACCATTTCTCATCAAGTTTGGATGGCAGAGTCAAACAAAGTAGTTTGTCAAAGCTTTACAGACATTTCTGGAAAGGATGTGGGTTATTAGCAATATGGTTCTAGTGTTGCTTTTTGCTTGAAAATATGCATAATCACTACCATCGAACATGTCCATGATATTTCTATCTATCTCAAGGAGATCCTGGAATGCTAGTGTTAACAAAGGGCCTTATGCTTCTCTGCAGCGATTAAAAAGATCTTCATGTAGCTATTCTGGTCTGGGGGGTCTTGATCACAGATTTTGATGAAATGGCATTTAAAAAATTGATATGCGGAATACATTCCATTCTTTTATATTTTACTCCATAATTTAATCAGCATTGCAACAAGTTCAGAGGATTGACTGCAGAGAATTTATATTGTACCAGGGAGAAAAGTGGGGCAAACTAAGAGTCAGCTATAATAATGGGATTTAGTGACTGATTGTTGATAGAAATATTCATCCAATGAGACACATTTTTCCAGAATTTGCTGGTATCTCTTGGGGATGTTACTGTCAAGGCTTGCTAGGCAGTTCTCTTTTTTCCTTAACTGAGCTACACTTCTTGACAAAAATTGATTAGACGGGAACCTCTTTTTCATCACCAAAACTCTACAGCTATCAAATCGCTATCCAGAATACTTCTAGTTAATACTCATCTTTTTTATCAAACATCAATATAAATTCATAAGGCATTTAAATACTTGCTGGCTTTCATACTCTTAGGTAAGAGTTCTTAGATACACTTCGGCATGTAATATAAACATTCTGTTTGATCTCATTAAGTTAATGATAAGGATAAATGTGGTAATGATAATAATTTGTCCTATGCTTAATGTTTGACAAAACTACATTTGTCGTTGCCAGTAAGCTCAGCATTGTGAAGGTGTGCTCATGTTTGAATACATTGAATCATCTTCTCAATGAAAATAGTTAAATGTTGGCTTACAACTTCTGGGTTTGGAACCCCTAGTAGACTTCGGGTGCCCTTTCTTGTTTAGCATTTAGAGATATATTTGATGCTTTTTTGGGGGAAGTCGTTTCGGACAAGCCGAAACAGAAAGGAGGGTGATCATGCCAATCTCATGTGAGGGACTGGCGTATTTTGCAAAACATATATGACATTAAAAAAAATCATGTCAGTATAATTTGGTTAGCTTGAAAGGATTAGAAGATATAGAGAACTTGACTCATCAGAGTTGTAAGGTTGGTGAACAAAAATTATTTAATTCATTAATATTCCTTATTCCAATGCGTTACATTATTCTTCTAAGATTGGATCATATGGCAAACATTATATATTAATATTTTCCTGCTAGAATAAAACTTTGTCATTCTGAAATTAGAAAGTTAGTTTAATAATTGTTTTGTCTAGATATTGAAAGTAACAACTCACATCTTTTAAAGTTCTGAATTATGAGGAAGGCACATCAATATAAAGCAAAGGCAAATATTTAGAAAAATAAGTGTCTGGTTTTTTGGCATGACTAATTTTTGCTGTCTTAATTGTGAAGTAGTTTCATAAAATATAGTCATTATCAACACAGCTAACTAAATGAATGTCTATTTGGAAGTTTACTATATTTGGCCCAGAACAAAACCTTGCACCAAGATACAAACTAATGACTGTATTGCACTGAAGTCACATACTCTGAGTGAACGATCTGGAATCGTATGTGTGAAACATTTAGGCCTGTGCATAATGAGCATATTTTTAGTTCAAAATATCTTAGATGTGTGATAATCAGACCTACAAAAACTTAATATGCAGTACTTACGTTATCTTTCCCACTAAATTCTGAAATTGAATCCCATGCCAAATTTTAGGATGTGTGCTGTCTCTAGCATTTTATATTAAGATTAAAAATTGATCTTAATATAAAGGTTTAACCTTCACAGGTAGTTGACAAAATAACGCATGAATAGAATGTCAATTTGATTCCTATGTAATTAAGCAGTAAAATAATAACTTATGAATGTTTTTGCTTTTAATATTGATGATCTGAATATATTTGTTTCTAGTAGATATATTGATGTTTCTCCTCGTCGCCTTTTTTCCTTGAAAAAGTGTCACAAAACATGCGTTGGCATGGACAGAGATGAAATGGATATGTAATAAGATGGATTCGGTTGGAACTGTATGCAAAATGATAGAATAATTAACTCCACCTGCAAGAAAACTACTTTTAAGAAAAACATTAATATACCCAAGGATTTATGTTCTTAGAAGAAAATATTTATTAGATAAAGTTCATCTTTGTGATGAAAAAGAGGTGTCCGTGCAATCATTTTTGTCAGGTTACCTGGACTAGTACCACTATGTTAGTGGTGCACCAGCACTTGGCTGACATCTGGATTATCTGCCTTTTTAATACTAAGCAATAAAGTTAAAGTTAAAGTACTTGATGAAATTCCAAAGGCATCCAATTTTAAATGTTTCCATGATAGGAGAAAAGTATACTACTTCTACTTCTACTGTAAAGTCTTTGACAAAAGAGAGATTGTGCATCAGGGGATGGATGCAGCTTATTCCAGACTAAGGCTCATTTAATTCACCTGGCACCATACATGGCATAGTGACTATAGTAAATACTTTGCTCCAGAATTTACATTGTAACATTTAAGAATATATCAATGCAGATCATATTCTTTGTTCACATACTTTATGTTAGAAATATTAAACTGACTATTCATTTCTGGTATAATTATGTGCTGTAGTGCCATAGACATATTTTCCAAATATCCATTAGCTAGAGCTAGTAGTGCCCAGGCCCTGTGTTCCAGCTTGGGACACAATTTCAGTCAGGCCAGGCTTGCTGAGTCCTGGCTCATATAAAAGATATAATTGTACATTACACTTAAAGTGAGAAAGTCTTGGTGAGATGGCAAAGTAAAATCGGAAATAAGAATAAACATTGTGTCACAGTAATCATTTTGCCAATGTGTATGTCACAAAGGAGAGCATTTCAATGGGCACCGGTTACCAGAATCCTGCTTGATCTCAAGTTATGTTGCTCATTCCTGATAATATGATAAATATGCTTTCATCATTATCTCTGAATGTCCAACTGCGGCATTAATTCTTGTCCATTTTTACTACCAGGCCATTGGCATCATTATTCACGGAATTTCCCAAGGGTATGTTAAGATTCTGTAACCTACCTTGACCAGTTAGTTACTCATAGTTATAGTCAAAGGCCTATGGTCAGGATCGACTGTGCGGTTGAACACACATTAGAGAATGGCTGGAAATGCTTGCAAGCAACTTAAAAACAATAACTTGCACTATTGGAAATTGAAAACTATTTAGAAAGTAAAGTAAGCAGGATGCTCAGAATGACATACATGCGCAATTCATTTAATATAGAATTGTCAACCGTTGTAAACCCACTTAATCCACTAATGAGTAAAAATAAACATTACATAACTCTGACTCATAAACTTCAATGGTTAGACTTCCTTCCGCACTTTATTATCACAGTCACCCAGAACCAAAGTCAGAGGCTTCCGAAAAAACAAGATTTTTTCTTTTCTAATTCCAAAGGCAATTATGGAAGAATAGGATTTTCTTCAGCATCAGAGTAAATATCAATATTCATCATGATGTAAGTTGAGTTGTACCCATGTATAAATGTGTCAGATAAGAAAGGCACTAAATGTTGGCAGATGTCCCACGTACACCAAACTCTAAACAATCCTTAGAAGATCTAGGGGCACACTTCTCAGTGACATGAATCACTTCTCTATTGGTCTGATGACCACTAAGCTGGCATTTGTTTTTGCTAGGACAGCATTTGAAGTCACCACTGTGAATTGCAGGCCTTCATCTCCGGTCACCATGGTATTATTGCAAACCAATCACTGGTCCCTGCAAAAGTTGTTCTCTTCAATCCTGTCTTGACTTTTACCTTTATCAATTTCTGCCCATCCCTTTGATTCTGCCTCTCTCTATTCTAGTATGGGACCTGTAGGAGAGTAGGATCTGCTTCTTATAGTTACCCACACTTTTTGCTGATGTTTCACTGTTTTCGACTTAGTCTGACTGGGATCCTGCTATTCAGGACCCCAGTCTATCTGCTTTCTCCCTAAATTGATTGCATGTACTTTAGGTACACTCCAGATTGGATTTGGATGTACACGTATAAGTCCCTAGTATATGGTATACTATGTACCCAGGGCATAGGTACCCCAGGGGCCTCGCAAGGGCTGCAGCATGTAGTATGCCACCCCTGAGAGGCCATTCAAAATGACACAACAGGTCTGCTACTGCAGCCTGTGTAAGGTGGTGCATGCACCCCTTCCTTAGATATAGGTTCACTATATCTATCCTAATCGCTGCACATATAAGCCTATCAGTCACCCCTATGGCAGGCCTTATCAATCCTGAAGGCAGGGTGCTGGGTTTTATGTGAGAGGGTGCCCATGCATGAGCAGAGCCCCTCTGCAGCCTTCGGAACCACTATTCCGGGGTTGTCTGTGATGCAGCCAACCATATACTCTTAAGTGCATTATAACCTCGCGGTAAATGCTAACTTTAAAATGGCTGCAAGGAATTATGTTGTGTTTGGTGTCAAACACCTTGGAATCATACCTCCACACCAGTAACTGGTGTGGGAGGTATGATTCCTCCCTCCTAGAGGGTGAAATATGACATCACCGGTACACCCGGTACCAGCTTCACAGAGCCCTGGCATCACAAAATGGATGCTGCCAGCCACAGACACGAGTCTGCCCTCCTGCTGCTGGACGAAACTCCGGCAGGGGAAGGCTTGACAATAGGTTTCCTGTCACAGGGAGGTGTGACCACCTCCCAGACAGACTTTAGTGCATTGGGGCTGGGTGGGTGCACTCTCAGAGTGCTTTGATGTCTGCACTGGGGGCACATTTGGTGTCCCTGTGCATAGTCCAGCTCAAACCGGTTACAGGGGCTACCAGCCCCTGCTCTGGCGCGAAACTGGACAAAGGACATGGGTGTGGCCACCCCTCTGTCCTGACCCTCCCATAGGTGGGTCCCCAGAGTTTGTCCCACCCCTTCCTTGGGTATAAAGTAGGAACCCTGACTACAGGACTTTAGATATTACCTGGACTAAACTCTGCTACAGAAACCAAGTAACCTTCAACGATCTACGCTTTGCTGGACGACTGAAGAATCTCCCTTGGAGTAAAGGAGTTACTCCCCTGCAACGCAGGCACCTCAACGCATCTGACCGGTTTGCATCTACGCAGCTCCCGACGGACTCCAAAGATTTTGCAACACAGGAGGTGGGTGCCCAAGCTTCCCCGAGGCCGACTAGTGCTCTCAGCAAACCTGAGACCCGCAGCCCTCGTAGGAACCGTGCAACCCGAACCCCTGGACACCTTGCACATTTGCAGCAGCATATGCTTTTAGGCGATCCCTGAGGCTGTGCTTTGGGCTACTTCTAGTCCAAGCCCGAGCAGTGTTTCCACTGAAGATTACTGGCCTACACTCCACGAGTGTTCCGTGGGCTGGTATTGTGTGATTCCTCTTGAGGTCCCTTCGCGATCCCTGGTCCGTTGACCTGTGGGTCCCTGAGAAGGCAACTTTAACTTTCAGTGGGCTTCCCTGGTTGCTCCAGACGTGCCCTGACTCTCCCTTGCTTGGGGAGTCCCCAGAACCTTGCTGGTCCCAACAGAAGCATCTTTTCTCTGACAGCGTGGGTTGCAGTTGCCAAGGCTTGCTGGTCTCCAATCTGGAAACTGACCCCTCAGCTCTCGACATCCTTCGTGGGACAGCTCGCCTGTGGATCCTGGTTGTCGTCGAGGCCTCCTGGTCCCCGTGGCTGCAGAGTCAAGCTTCACCTCTTAGCACCTGAAGCACCCGACATCGGCGGGCATTCGATTGCTCCGCTCCTGGTCACGTGAAGTGACCCAGACTTTGTCCCATCTGCTTTCAGGTTCTTCACATCTCCAATCCAGGCTTGGATCACACTGGACACTTTTCTTCTCCACGTCAGCAGTACTTTCTTGCATCACGCCATTGAAAACGACGAGGGTTTCCGACACCACTTGACCCCTATGCACCCGGCTCCTCTGGGATAGGTAACACGGGTACCTTGGTACTCTCAAGGGTGCTGGCCTTAGAACCTTCTATGTTTAGCTGGGTTTGCTTGAAGTCCTCTCCTAAGTGTCCTTAATCTTTAAAATTCCAACCGTGACTTTCCCATAGAGTTGTACGGAGCTCGCGTCTGTGTTCCCACACTGCACCTGTCCTCTGTGGGTCCCCTGTGTCACTACCTTGGGTGGTTCCTTGGGGTCCCAGCGATTCTACGTGCTCTAGGCACTGTGTCTAGTCAAGTCGTGGTTGTTATACCACTTTCTTAATATATGGTTTGGTCTCCCCCTGGAGCCCACTGTGTATTGTGCTATTTACTGTCGTTCTAGTACTGTAATATTGTGTTCCTTGTTCCCTAATCTCATAAAGAGGTTAGTAGAGAGTGTTTAGTAATAAATACATATATTTTATATATACCTGGTGGGGTTCTCCTTTCATTCGGTCAGTCAAGAGGTTATATACTGGTAAAACAAGCTGCTTTACATTCCTTCAAGACTTAGCCTGAAGGCTGCTCTCCACAGCTACCACTAGGATAGCTTTCTATAAAGGTTGTCTTTAACCTAATCATCAATAAGGGTCGTTTGGACTGGTGCAAGGTGCCCACTTTAATTAGTGGACAGCATATACCAGGCCAACTTCTCACATTGGTGTGCAGCGGTTGGGATTCAAGCTTGCTATTGTTTTACCAGCTAATCTCAGTGAGTGACTAACTGAAAACCACTAAAGGTACTTAGGTACATATAAATCAAGTCTAGAATAAAGTAAGTTCTACTGAACTTGGAGTTGGGTAACCAAGGGTCTAGCACACCCTTTCTCCAACTCAAGAGAGTCTCAGTTCCCACTAGAGTAGGTAGGTGCATACACCACACCACACTAGAATGTCTTCAAGGCCTGAAGTCAGTGACTCCTTGCCAACTAGGTATGACAATCTCACATTCCAAGAATTGAGAAATATGTGTACATCTAGGAAACTGAAGACAGGGAGACATGCAAGCATTCAACGCCTCATAGAGGCTTTGCTGTCAGATGACCTCAGAAAGACCCCAGGGTCTGATGAGGCAGGCAAGTTGGGTGGGGCAGCAGAGGAAGAAAGGCCAGGAAGTGAAAACTTCTATGACCTGGACTCCAATGCTGACCAGGGGGATCAAGATGATCCTAACCTGGACAATCAAATTCTTCCTTCAGGTGAGGAAGGCCTCAATGGCCCTCTCTTTACTCCCCCAGGAAGGGTTAACAGTCTACCAAGGAGATTAAGATCTCCTTCTCAGGAATCTGATCATTCTGGCACTTCTGTAGGGACCTCTGCTTCTCATAAAAGGGAATCCTCTTATGAGAAGAAGTGCCAATTGCTTGAGTTTGAGAGAGCCAAACTCAGAATCAAGAGAGAGCAATGGCCTTAGATTGGGAATCCCTGGAGCTTCAGAGAGCTTCTCAGAAGTTGGGGCTAGAGCCCCATGGTGGCAGCCACCGTGTCCCTAGAGGTAGAGAACATACTCATGACCATAGGAACCTGAACAAGATTGTCCCTCCCTACCAGAGTGGGGATGACATCCACAAATGGATAACTGCACTGGAGAAGGCCTGTAAGGTACAGAGGGTCCCTCAGGAGCAGTGGGCAGCAATCTTGTGGCTCTCCTTTGCAAACAAAGGTAGAGACAAGCTCCTCACTGTGAGAGAAGAGGATGCTGATAATTACAAAGTCCTGAAGAGTGCTCTGATTGATGGGTTTGGCCTAACCACTGAACAAAACAGGTTAAAGTTCAGAGACACCCAAAAGGCACAGACTCAGGACTGGGTTGACTTTGTTGATTGTGCTACTAAGGCTCTGGAAGGCTGGTTACTAGGCAGTAAGGTGTGTGACTTCAAAGGATTGTATAATTTGATCATGAGAGAGCAGAACCTTAATAACTGTCAAAATCAACTGTTGCATCAGTACCTGGTGGACTCTGATCTGACCTCTCCCCAAGAATTGGGCCAGAAGGCAGACAAATGGGTCAGAACCAGGGTGAGGCAGAAGGTTCAGAACCAAGGTGGTGACTCCAAGAAGCAGGATTCTAAAAACTCTGATCAGGGTGGGGAGAAGGGTAAAGACCAGAAGTCTTCTCAAGGGCCCCAAAAATCTGCATCTGGTGGGGAGTCACAAACCAACAAAGGTAAAGGCAAGAAGAAGCCATGGTGTCAAATCTGTAAACAGAAGACCCATTGGACAAGTGATTGTAACAGGTCCAAGGACTCCACTCCAACCACCGCTGCCCCTAAGGCAACTGTTCCCCCTAGTTCAGCTCCAAGTGATGGTGTTCCAAATAAGGGTGTAGTAGGGTTAACCCTGGGATCTGAGATGGACTCTGGCCTAGTCAGAGTTCCAACTCAGGCTATGTTGATCTGTGATGGAGGCATGGATATGGCCTCCTTATTTGTAAGCCCCAGTAATCTGGGCAAATACAGACAACAGCCCATAATCAATGGCAAGGAGGCCTTGGCATTCAGGGACACAGGAGCAAGTGTCACAATGGTGACAAAAGATCTTGTGGCTCCTGAGCAAACCATACTTGGTGAGATGTACCAAGTGACCAATGCTAGCAATGTCAGGACAGACCATTCCTTGGCAGTTGTTAATTTCTCCTGGGGAGGGGTAACTGGCCCTAAAAAGGTTGTGGTAAGTGCAGACCTCCCTGTTGAATGCTTGTTGGGCAATGATTTAGAAACTTCAGCTTGGGCTGAAGTGGAACTCAGGACTCATGCAGAATTGTTGGGTATCCCTGCAGATGTGTTTGCTATGACCAGGTCACAGGCAAAAATGTCTAACACTGAACAGGTCCTGGATCCTGGAAAAATGGACCAGGCACCTTCCAAGATAAGAAGCAGTAGGGTTAAGGCAGTGTCTTCCCCCCTGCCTCAGAATCCAGATCAGTCTCTTGAGGGAGCTGATCTTAGTCCTGAAGAAGGAACTGTCCCAGATGAGCTTGAACCTGATCAGGTTGAGTTCTTGGGGACAGGGGGCCCTTCCAGGGCAGATCTGAGCCAGGAGCAACTGAGCTGCCCCTCTCTTGAACCCCTCAGACAGCAAGCTGCTGCTGAGGCTTCTGGGAGTGCTAGTGGGTCCCATAGGATCTACTGAGATGATGGACTCCTTTACTCAGAGTGTAGAGACCCCAAGCCTGGAGCCACCAGGAGGTTGGTTATACCTCTGAAGTTTAGGAGCTTCCTATTGACACTAGCACATGATATCCCATTAGCAGGTCACCTAGGCCAAAACAAGACTTGGGACAGAATTGTCCCTCACTTTCATTGGCCTCATATGTCTGAAGACACCAAGGAGTTTTGTCGCTCCTGTGTCACCTGTCAAGCCAGTGGTAAGGCAGGTAGCACTACAAAGGCCCTCCTGATACCACTACCTGTGGTGGGGGTTCCCTTTGAGAGGGTAGGGATTGACATTGTTGGTCTCCTAGATCCTCAGACTGCATCTGGGCACAGATTGATACTGGTGGTGGTGGACCATGCCACTAGGTATCCAGAGGCAATTCCCCTTAGGACCACCACAGCTCCTGTGGTGGCAAGGGCCCTCCTGGGAATCTTTTCCAGGGTGGGTTTTCCTAAGGAGGTAGTATCAGACAGAGGTGCCAACTTCATGTCTAGTTACTTAACTGCTATGTGGAAGGAGTGTGGTGTAAATTACAAATTTACCACCCCTTATCACCCACAATGCAATGGTTTAGTTGAAAGGTTAAACAAAACCTTAAAGGGCATGATTAAAGGTCTCCCAGAAAAGCTTAGGCGCAGATGGGACATACTTTTGCCCTGCCTTCTTTGCCTACAGAGAGGTTCCACAGAAGGGGGTTGGTTACAGCCCATTTGAGCTTCTGTTTGGACATCCAGTTAGGGGTCCATTGTGTCTAGTGAAGGAGGGATGGGAGTTACCTCTCAAACCCCCTAAATAGGATATTGTGGACTATGTACTTGGTCTCCGCTCCAGGATGGCTGAGTACATGAAGAAGGCAACTAAAAACCTTGAGGCTAGCCAGGAATTGCAAAAAGCCTGGCATGACCAAAAGGCTGTGTTGACTGTTTATCAGCCAGGACAGAAAGTATGGGTGTTGGAGCCAGTGGCCCCAGCAGCCCTCCAAGACAAGTGGAGTGGCCCCCATACCATAATTGAGCAAAAGGGAGAGGTTACCTACCTGGTGGACCTTGGAACTCCCAGGAGCCCCCATAGGGTGCTCCATGTCAACAGGCTCAAACCATATGTTGACAGGGCAGACATGGGCTTGCTCATGGCTACTGATGAGGGACAGGAGGAAGAGAGTGATCCACTCCCTGACCTGCTCTCACAGAACCCTGATGATGGTTCAGTAGATCGTGTAGCCTTGACAGGCAGCCTCACTGACCAGCAGCAAACTGATTGCAGAAAAGTTCTCAACCAGTTTAGACATATGTTCTCACTGACTCCAAGTCAGACTACCTGGTGCACTCATGAAGTGGACACTGGGGACAGTCTGCCTGTTAAAAATAAGATTTACAGGCAACCTGACCATGTCAGGGACTGCATCAGGACTGAAGTCCAGAAGATGTTGGATTTGGGTATGATTGAACCCTCAGATAGCCCTTGGGCTAGTCCAGTAGTCTTAGTGCCTAAACCTCACACCCAGGGTGGTAAGAGAGAGAGATGAGGTTTTGTGTGGACTACAGAGGTCTCAATGCAGTCACTAGGACTGATGCCCATCCAATCCCTAGGGCAGATGAGCTTATAGATACTTTGGCCTCAGCCAAGTTTGTGAGCACATTTGACCTGACAGCTGGCTACTGGCAGATCAGACTAGCTGAGGATGCAAAAGCCAAAACAGCATTCTCAACCACTAGTGGGCACTACCAATTTGTGGTGATGCCCTTTGGTTTGAAGAATGCAACTGCCACTTTTCAAAGGTTGGTGAACAAAGTCCTTACAGGCCTGGAAGCCTATAGTGCAGCATATCTAGATGATATTGCTGTCTTTAGCTCCACCTGGGAGGATCACCTGGTCCACCTGAGAAATGTTTTGGAGGCCCTGCAGAAAGCAGGCCTCACTATCAAGGCCACCAAGCACCAGATAGGGCAGAGCCAAGTTGTATACCTGGGCCACCTTGTGGGTGGAGGCCAGGTTCAACCATTGCAGAGCAAAATCCAGACCATCATGGACTGGGTTGCTCCAACCACCCAGACTCAGGTCAGAGCTTTCTTGGGCCTGACTGGGTACTATAGGAGGTTTGTCAAAGGATATGGATCCATAGTGACCCCTTTGAATGACTTAACTTCCAAGAGAATGCCAAAGAAAGCTCAGTGGACAGTCAGCTGTCAAAAGGCATTTGATGACCTGAAGCAGGCCATGTGCACTGCTCCCATTCTGCAAAGTCCTGACTACTCCAAACAATTCATTGTCCAAACAGATGCATCTGAGTTGGGGGTAGGGGCTGTGTTATCACAATTGAATAATGAAGGTCAGGATCAGCCAGTAGCTTTTATTAGCAGAAGGCTGACCCCCAGAGAGAAACGTTGGTCAGCCATTGAGAGGGAAGCCTTTGCTGTGTTTTGGGCCTTGAAGAAGCTGAGGCCATACTTGTTTGGCACTCACTTCATTGTTCAGACAGACCACAAGCCCCTCTTATGGCTAAAACAGATGAAGGGTGAAAACCCCAAACTTTTGAGGTGGTCCATTTCCCTACATGGGATGGACTATACAGTGGACCATAGACCTGGGAGTAACCATGCCAATGCAGATGGACTCTCCAGATATTTCCACTTAGAACATGAAGACTCAACTGGTCAAGGTTAGTTTAATGTCCTGACGTTTGGGGGGGTTGTGTAGGAGAGTAGGATCTGCCTCCTATAGTTACCCCCACTTTTTGCTGATGTTTCACTGTTTTCGACTTAGTCTGACTCGGATCCTGCTATTCAGGACCCCAGTCTATCTGCTTTCTCCCCTAAATTGATTGCATGTACTTTAGGTACACTCCAGATTGGATTCTGGGGTACCCTTATAAGTCCCTAGTATATCGTATACTATGTACCCAGGGCATAGGTACCCCAGGGGCATAGGCCTCCCAGGGGCTGCAGCATGTATTATGCCACCCCTGAGAGGCTATTCAAAATGACACAACAGGTCTGCTACTGCAGCCTGTGTAAGGTGGTGCATGCACCCCTCCCTTAGATATAGGTTCACTATATCTATCCTAATCGCTGCACATATAAGCCTATCAGTCACCCCTATGGCAGGCCTTATCAATTCTGAAGGCAGGGTGCTGGGTTTTATGTGAGAGGGTGCCCATGCATGAGCAGAGCCCCTCTGCAGCCTTCGGAACCACTATTCCAGGGTTGTATGTGATGCAGCCAACCATTTACTCTTAAGTGCATTATAACCTGGCGGTAAATGCTAACTTTAAAATGGCTGCAAGGAATTATGTTGTGTTTGGTATCAAACACCTTGGAATCATACCTCCACACCAGTAACTGGTGTGGGAGGTATGATTCCTCCCTCCTAGAGGGAGAAATATGACAGCACCGGTACACCCGGTACCAGCTTCACAGAGCCCTGGCATCACAAAATGGATGCTGCCAGCCACAGACACGAGCCTGCCCTCCTGCTGCTGGACGAAACTCTGGCAGGGGAAGGCATGACAATAGGTTTCCTGTCACAGGGAGGTGTGACCACCTCCCAGACAGACTTTAGTGTATTGGGGTTGGGTGGGTGCACTCTCAGAGTGCTTTGATGTCTGCACTGGGGGCACATTTGGTGTCCCTGTGCATAGTCCAGCTCAAACCGGTTACAGGGGCTACCAGCCCCTGCTCTGGCGTGAAACTGGACAAAGGACATGGGTGTAGCCACCCCTCTGTCCTGACCCTCCCATAGGTGGGTCCCCAGAGTTTGTCCCACCCCTTCCTTGGGTATAAAGTAGGAACCCTGACTACAGGACTTTAGATATTACCTGGACTTAACTCTGCTACAGAAACCAAGTAACCTTCGACGATCTACGCTTTGCTGGATGACTGAAGAATCTCCCTTGGAGTAAAGGAGTTACTCCCCTGCAACGCAGGCACCTCAACGCATCTGACCGGTATGCATCTACGCAGCTCCCGATGGACTCCGAAGATTTTGCAACACAGGAGGTGAGTGCCCAAGCTTCCCTGAGGCCGACTAGTGCTCTCAGCAAACCTGAGACCCGCAGCCCTCGTGGGGACCGTGCAACTTGAAACCCTGGACACCATGCACATTTGCAGCAGCATATGCTTTTAGGCAATCCCTGAGGCTGTGCTTTGGGCTACTTATAGTCCAAGCCCCGAGCAGTGTTTCCACCGAAGATTACTGGCCTACACTCCATGAGTGTTCCATGGGCTGGTATTGTGTGATTCCTCTCGAGGTCCCTTCGCGATCCCTGGTCCGTTGACCTGTGGGTCCCTGAAAAGGCAACTTTAACTTTCAGTGGGCTTTCCTGATTGCTCCAGACGTGCCCTGACTCTCCCTTGCTTGGGGAGTCCCCAGGACCTTGCTGGTCCTCATAGAAGCATCTTTTCTCTGACCGCGTGGGTTGCAGTTGCCAAGGCTTGTTGGTCTCCAATCCGGAAACTGTCCCCTCAGCTCTCAACATCCTTTATGGGACAGCTCACCTGTGGATTCTGGTTATCGTCAAGGCCTCCTGGTCCCCGTGGCTGCAGAGTCAAGCTTCACCTCTTTGCACCTGAAGCACCCGACATCGGTGGGCATTCGATTGCTCCGCTCCTGGTCACGTGACATGACCCAGACTTTGTCCCCTCTGCTTTCAGGTTCTTCCCATCTCCGATCCAGGCTTGGATCACACCGGACACTTTTCTTCTCCACGGCAGCAGTACTTTCTCGCATCACGCCATTGAAAATGACGAGGGTTTCCGACACCACTTAACCCCTATGCACCCGGCTCCTCTGAGATAGGTAACATGGGTACCTTGGTACTCTCAAGGGTGCTGGCCTTAGAACCTTCTACGTTTACCTGGGTTTGCTTGAAGTCCTCTCCTAAGTGTCCTTAATCTTTAAAATGCCAACCGCGACTTTCCCTTAGAGTTGTACGGAGCTCGCGTCTGTGTTCCCACACTGCACCCGTCCTCCGTGGGTCCCCTGTGTCACTACCTTGGGTGGTTCCTTGGGGTCCCAGCGATTCTACGTGCTCTAGGCACTGTGTCTAGTCAAGTCGTGGTTGTTATACCACTTTCTTAATATATGGTTTGGTCTCCCCCTGGAGCGCACTGTGTATTGTGCTATTTACTGTCGTTCTAGTACTGTAATATTGTGTGCCTTGTTCCCTAATCTCATAAAGAGGTTAGTAGAGAGTGTTTAGTAATAAATACATATATTTTATATATACCTGGTGGGGTTCTCCTTTCATTCGGTCAGTCAAGAAGTTATATACTGGTAAAACAAGCTGCTTTACATTCCTTCAAGACTTAGCCTGAAGGGTGCTCTCCACAGCTACCACTAGGATAGCTTTCTATAAAGGTTGTCTTTAACCTAATCATCAATAAGGGTCATTTGGACTGGTGCAAGGTGCCCACTTTAATTAGTGGACAGCATATACCAGGCCAACTTCTCACAGGACCTTCAAACCTAATCTCTGTGTCTTTATCTTTAGCACTGCACTCAACATTTTGTACTTGCTGACATATTTTCTTACTTTCATACCACCCCCTTCTTTTTCTTTAAATTTATGTCCCTTATTCTATTTCACTTAAGCTGCCATCTTCTCTTGTGCTTCCCTCTCCCTAATTTGTAGCTTTCTAATTGACCCACGTGCCTTGCCCCTCCATGAAATCTGTTCATCGCCCCTAATTTTAATCCCGCTCAGTGATCTGAATCACAATATTTCTCTTTGATCTCTGGATCCCCAGAAACTTCCCTTCATCATCACCTACCCTTGTTTCCCTTCTTGCTGTTATTTCTCTTTGGCAAGCTCAGGTATTCAAATGATCTATGTGGCTGTGTGCGCCTTTAAACCACATATTGCTAAACTCAGGGTGAAACCAGTCCTAGGTCGCTTGTGTTCTGGCTCGGTGAGGACCTTGCCTGGTGGTGCATGCTGGACTGTTCCCATGAGGAGCACGATCCAGGAGGACTTGCATATGGCTGAGTCCAAATTGAGGTGGTATGGTGAGCAAAAGGAAGATGGGTTGAGATGTTACTCCAAGCGATTGTCAGTGGTTAGACAAATTTCAAGCCTTCCTCCCATTCTCTTTTTGTGTGTTTGATAAACTTCGTAGGTCACCAATTCTGCTAGCCTTTCAACCACTACTTTCCTGCTCCTTTTCTCCCTCAGTTTACGTTGTATAACATTTGCCTGCTTATGTGGCCCATGACAATTGCTCTATTTATTCTCTTAGGTGTAATGCTGGCTCCCGTTATAACTACATTCAAGCAATAGCTTTGAGGGGGTGCAAGCTGTTTACTGAACAGTGCAAAATATTTCCCATGATCATACTATGTATTCCCTTGTCCCCGTTTGTCACCTGATTGCCTCCATTCTGTCATGGGTGATACAGTGTCCTGTTCGGAAGATTGCTCTGGTCAAACAATTTTGGAAACCAGGACCAAGTTTGTTGTGTCCCCCCACATTTTGCCCCATTTGAGACCCCTAGATGCAGGTTTTTCTGACTCTGAGAGTACCCTGGGCCCTGTTGGGCAGGCCCAGGGCACGTGCTATGCTGTAAACACCCACTGGTATGTTGAAACACTCACATGTGTTAGGGTACACTATGTGTTAGGGTACTCCAATAATTGGCATGATATACCCTATAGGTCCCTAGTACATAATAGGGAAGGGGATTAAAATTGCCTTTAAGTCCCTAGTATATATAATAGGGAATGGCAGTTTGGAGGCCAACAGTCCTTTCTGCACTTGTATGTTTGCACTGCTGAAAGCCTAAGGTCATTTTAAAAGCAGCTCTGTGTTGCAGCATTGATTTTAAATGTAGATTGTGCCCAAACTCGACTTTGGTGGTAGGGGCACTAAAAAAGCGATAAACTACAATATTAGGGTATATTAGGTACCCCCGGGGTCTCCTCTATGTGTCCCAGGAGTAGAGGGTCAGGTACTTGTAAGGAGGGCCCTTATAAAAAAGGTTTTTATGCCCTGGGATTAGAGAAATTGCACATTCCACACCAATTTATAAACATAGGAAATATTTTTATCTTTAAAGTTATACCAAAATTACAAAAATCCAATGTAGGGAACCGGAGATATTATCTTTTTTTAAGATTTAGAACTATCTAGCACTTAAAAACCTGGAGCGCCTGTTAGACCTGGCTTGTCCAGCGGGTTTGTCCCCACTGGGCACTTTACCACTGCTGATCAGCTAAAGTGCATATGCTCTCCCTGTAAATTGAATTTATGGATTAGTGATTCCATGATTGGCGTATTTGATTCACTGGTAAGTCCCTAGTACAGTGCACTGTGTGTGCCCAGGGCCTGTAAACCAAATGCTGCTAGTGGGCTTGAAGCACTGATTGTGCCACCCACACAAGCAGCCTTTCAAAGGTAACTCAGACCTGCCACTGCAGTGTCTGTGAGCAGTCTAGTACTGCCATGTCGAATTGGCAAGTGCACCCCCTTGCCAGGCTCTAACCTTCCCTTTTCTTACATGTAAGTCACCCCTAAGGTAGGCCCAAGGTACCCCTGTGTGCAGGGTGCAGTCTATGTGAAAGGTAGGACATGCCCTGATGTGTGTGGCATGTCCTGATAGTGAAATACTAACAATTTTGTTTTTCACTATTGTAAGGCTATCTGTACCCATAGGATAGAATGGGAGTTTATTTATAACATCTTATAAATATTCCTTTGCGTTGGGACAAGTTAGATAGATGGAGTTTTGTATGCTTGAACTCAGAATATAAAAAGGCATCTTTTAGGAAAGATGATTTTTATATTGTGTGTTTGAAAATACCACTTTTAGGAAGTGGGTATTTTCTTGCTTAGCCATCCTGTGTGCCTCTGCTGGTTTGTGTATTGACTGTCTGGCTTTGGAGTGACAGGGGATGGGGAGGTGCATTCTCTCAGACAGCCACCGGGGGGGTATTGATGTGTGTCCTGCCTTTCCTGAATGAGTCAGGGCTCGGCTGAATAGACCTGGGCTGCATTCAGAGTAGGGGAAGGAGTTCTCAATAGTACCTGTATAGGCCCGGTCTGCATTTAGAGTGATGGGAGGATATTTCCCTTGCACCTGAATAGGCCCTGTCTGCCTTACACAATGCTGTCTCCACCTCCTGTCGGGCATCTGCACCAGAGAGGACAGAACTGGTTTTGGCTGGGCAAAGAGCTTCGCTGCCACCAGAGAACAAAGGAATTTGTACTATAAAAAGTGGGGCTCAGACCCCTGAACTTTAGATTACTGCTGAACTAAGGAACCTGCCAGGAAGCAGAACCGGGAAAGCTTGAGGAGGAGTACTGCCCCAGTGCTGTCAATCAATCAATCAATCATGTCACGTATAAAGCGCACTACATACCCGCGAGGGTCTCAAGGCGCTGGGGGAAGAGGGGGGTGGTGCTGCTACTGATCGAAGAGCCAGGTCTTGAGGAGTCTTCTGAAGGCCAGTAGGTCTTCGGTCTGTCGGAGGTTGGTGGGGAGGGTGTTCCAGGTCTTGGCGGCGAGGTGGGAGAAGGATCTGCCGCCGGCGGTCGTTTTCCGGATGCGGGGGACTGTGGCGAGGGCGAGGCTGGTCGAGCGGAGCTGGCGGGTGGGGGTGTAGAAGCTGAGTCGTCTGTTGAGGTAGGCTGGTCCGGAGTTGTGGAGTGCTTTGTGTGCGTGGGTGAGGAGCTTGAAGGTTATCCTCTTGTTGACAGGGAGCCAGTGCAGGTCTCTCAGGTGGGGTGTGATGTGGCTGCGTCGGGGGATGTCGAGGATAAGACGTGCAGAGGCATTCTGGATGCATTGCAGCCGTCTCAGGAGCTTAGCCGTAGTTCCTGCGTAGAGGGCGTTTCCGTAGTCCATACTGCTGGTGACGAGGGCCTGAGTGACTGTTTTTCTTGTTTCGGTGGGGATCCACTTGAAGATCCTGCGGAGCATTCGGAGGATGTTGAAGCAGGATGAGGAAACGGCGTTGACCTGCTTAGTCATGGAGAGGGTGGGGTCGAGGATGACCCCTAGGTTGCGTACGTGGTCGGTGGGTGGCGGGGCTGTTCCCAGTGATGTTGGCCACCAGGAGTCGTCCCAGGCTGAAGGGTTGGAACCAAGGATGAGGACCTCCGTCTTGTCCGAGTTCAGCTTCAGGCGGCTGGTCCTCATCCATTCGGCGACGGCCTTCATTCCTTCGTGGAGGTGGGCTTTGGCGGTGTGAGGGTCTTTGGTGAGTGCTGTTGGGGTTGGCTTGCAGTGGCTGCTTCTGTCTTGGGCAGGGAAAGGACTGGACTGTGCTTTCATCATCCTGCTGTTAGAGTTTTCTCCAAGGGCTTGAAGTAGTGTTTGCCTCCTGTTGGAAGTCTCAGGGATAGAAAAGACTTCAAGGATCACTTTTGAGCTTCAAGAGGAACCTCTGCCAAGGAGAAGAGCTGGAGAAACTGGAGGAGGAGTACTGCCTCTTTGCTGTGTGCTCTCTGGGGTTGGCCTGCAGTGGCTGTTTCTGCCAAGGAGAGGAACTGTGTGTGTATCCTGCTTAAGAAAGTATCTCCAAGGGCTTGAAGTGGAGCTTCCCCCTGTTCAAGAGGTCTCAGGAACAGCAAAGACCTCACCGTCCTTCTGGGCACCGTCTCTGGTTCCGCTGGTTCCACTCACCACAGAAGAAAAGGGCAACCGACTCTGTCACTGAAGGTACCAAAGAGAGCACTGCCTTGCTTCGCAACGCAACCCTGGTCTCACGGACTCCATCAATGAGCAGCTTCTTGCACCGCGTCCTGTGGGCACTGCACTCCGCAGCGCTTCGCTACACACTGCACAGACGACACCGACTCCGTCGCTATCCGACTCAACTATCAACCGGCTCCGTCACTGCACCATGACCTGCCAGCACTGCATCGAGCACCGCCTCACCCTGCAATGTAAGCCTTGGTCTCACCAACTCCGCCGAGCCGCTGCCTGCACCGAGCCATGAGGACAATGCACGCTGCAATGCTTCCATCTCACATTGCAACCACGACAGTTGCCCCTGACCAGCTCGTACCATCATGTCAGCCGCAACAAGAAAGGTACTGTCTCGGAGTCTGTTGACGCTTTAGCTAACCCGTACCGATGCAGTTGGCTGGAATTGGTAGACACTGTTGTGTTCAATATCGCGGTAGCCCCCAAAGGAGCTACTGAGTCGGAAGAACTGTGTTTTCACGTTATTCCTGCAATTTAAAGGTTATTTTGCACAGTAACTATTTTTACAGTATTGTATTGTGGATTTTTGTCATTTATGGTCTTGTTGGTGTAGATAAAGTTTGGCTTATTTTTCTAAACTGGTGTGGTGTCCATTTGTGTAAGGAACCGACGCATCACCTTCCCTGCAACTCTTTTTGCTTGCATTTTTCGACGCATCCAAGGTACTTTTTGTAAAAGTGTTGCATCTCACATTTTCTTGGAACTGAACTGTTTTTACCTTTTGAAAGTCATATTGTGATTACTGTATTGTGGATTTTTGTTGTTTGGTCTTGTTTTGGTTTAGATAAAGATTCCTTATTTTTCTAAACTGGTGTGGTGTCCATTTGTAGTGTTTTCACTGTGTTACTGTATGCATGCACAACTGCTTTACACACTGCCTCTGAGATAAGCCTGCCTGCTCGTGCCAAGCTACCAAGGGGGTGAGCAGGGGTTATTTTAGAAGTGTATCCCCCTTACCCTGACTAGGAAGAAGGGTCCCTACTTGGACAAAGGCACCTACCTCTGCCAACTAGAGACCCCCATTCCTAACAGCGCCACAATGGGGCATCTGGTCCCGCTTGACCGGGACAAAGTCAAAGTTTCAGGCTGACCGGGATGGATCCTTGTGCGGATACCTCTTGAGGTAGGCCTTGGTTGAGATTTTACTTTCAGACTTAGATACTTTTCTGGAGCTTTTTCTGCCGGGGTCTCTCGATGCTCTTCACCAGTCCAAGTTCGCTGAGGGTTCACCGGCTTGCTTTCCAGGGAGATCCCAGTCAAACTCTGGAAGTCAGATCTCCGAAACATGTTTGTGTTTCAGCATAACAGTGGGTGTTTTCAACATAGCACTGGCCCTGGGCCTGACCAGCGGAGCCCAGGGCACCCTTAGAGGCAGAAAAAACAGCATTTAGGGGTCTCAAATGGGGCAAAAAGTGGGGGGACAGTACAAACAGGTCCTAATTTCCAGCATGCCAGAAACCACCACCCTGATGTTCCCAAAAGTGGTTGTGGGATATTTGGGGGGGGGGGGTAATCTAAATAAGTGTAATCTCTTATAACGTTATTCATTAGTTATGGTACGCAGAACAACATGAGTGAAGAAAAAATAAAAAAAACATGTGGAAGACGTCTTTAGGTTTTTAATGTAACTATCTCGTTTTAACCATGCTTTTTCTAAAGTGAGAAACATTTTTGCTAGGGGAAAATGCCCATTGCCAGCTGAACATTTCTATTACAAAAACTGTCTTAAGAGAAGTTTTTCTTTTGCATGTAAAGTAGCAGCATGAGCAAGATGGTCATTTGGACGACATGCGTATAAGAATCTTTACTGGAGTTTCTTGCGGTGCATACAGAAGTATTGGGATTGACAAGTGGCTTTCTTTGCAGAATTGCGATTTGCTACAAATTCTCCTGCTGAGCAGACACAAACACTAGTAGCCTCGGTTTTACTGCGTGTGCATCGCCACAGTCTGTAATGAAGTCAAGCTTACATAGTTTCTTCGAATGGAAATGTTAAGTATGAGCCCGTGAGATGTGTCATTTAACCGCGGGGAATTAGTGCATGAAGGGCTCTTTCATACTAAAAGGATTAATTGCATTTCTCTGAAGCACTAATTATGCATTCTCCTTTAACTCAGGGAAAGTACAAAGGTGAATGTGCTCTACTGGAAATATCTCCTGATCTTCTACACATTCGCAGCTAGAGGTAATAAAACAATTAACTGCTTATGGAGGTCTAAATGGTCTTTGACTCAGTACTGACAAACCTTCACCTTGGGTGTCAATTAACTTCCTTGTAAAAACTGGCCTAAAATACTGCTCTGCTACTGCAGCAGGCTGCATGACATCTTTCAGGAAAAACGTATTTAATTTGCACCCTGACAATATGACCATTAATAATAGTGTGCTTTTAAACGGCGCTTCATTTCACACTCCTGTCGTTTCTAAGCGATGCAAAATGTTACTGTAACGTAACTTATGGTACTCAATGTTACTGACCTCGAAAGGATGAAACACTCAGGGGCATATTCACAAGGACTTATCGCCGAGTTATCGGCACTTTAGCGCAGCAAAAGTGGCGATAGAATTACCGCCCCATTCGCAAGCTGGTGCTAACTGCCTACATCGCCACATAACCCGCGATAGCTGCCGCAAAAAACATCGCCACGGTTGACACCGCCAACTAACGCTAATGAGATGCAGAATAAGCGTGTCCGTGCAAAAACACACTAAAAGACAACACCGGGCGATTCTCAACGGACAGCCAGATCTGTGATGCGAGTCAAAAACCGGCGATAAGCCGTGGTAGCAGCAGGTATTTAACACCTGCCTTTTGCTGGTGCTAAGCAGGACGACCACCTGCAGTATGAAAGGGAGCCCAGACCAGAGCCACACCTGAAGACCAACAGACGCCATGGAGCTACTGATCATGCAGCTCGGAGACCCAAGAGGGCCACAACACCCACCGCCACCACACCCAGGCCCGCCACCAACCCCAGGACCCGCCCCGCCCCCACCCCCGGACTAACCCAGAGGCAGCGTAGACAAAGACAGCGGACCTACCGTAAACGCACCAGCCTCACAGACTTAACGCCAGAGGAGGTCATTGCCCACTACAGGCACAAAAGGACAACCATCCTCCGCATCCTGACCCACATCGCCCACAGGCTGATGGTACCAACACAGCGGAGAACCAACATCCCTCCGCAGACAAAGCTGCTGGCTGTGCTGCACATGTTGGCCTCTGGTACCTTCCAACCCACAACTGCCAGAGTCGGAGGAGTGTCACAGCCAGCCCTATCCAAGTTCATCACACCTGTCCTGGATGCCATCATCAGCCTGGTACCCCAGCACCTTCACTTCCCCCACACTGCGCAGGAGCAGCTGGAGACCAAGCAAGGCTTCTACGCCATAGCTGGATTCCCTCACGTGTTGGGGGCTATTGACTGCACACATGTCCTACTTGTGCCCCCTGCCAACACTGCACACAACTACCGCAACAGAAAGCACACGCATTCCATCAATGTGCAGGCAATAGTGGACCACCGGGGACTCTTCACCAATGTTGTGGCCAACTACCCAGGCAGTGTGCATGATTCATTCATCTTCCGACAGTCCATCATCAACCAGCGATTCCAGGATGGCACCTATGGAAATGCATTGCTCGTTGGTAAGTACCAAATGAACACACCACACACCTCAACTCCACAGTCATGCAACTCACGACTCTGGGAATGGGTACGCAGCAAAACTACATGCAACATGCCACACAACATGCCCACCGACCAGACATGGCAACATGACTCAATTGGGAACCTGGGCTTGCCATGTACACAACCCAGCTACGGCATGGCACCACAGCCACACAATAGCAGAATGTGTGGAGATGTTGGAAGCAGGCATGTGCGCGGGTGCCAAGTGACTAATGAATGAGTACCTACCCAATGACAAGTGTGGCGTGGATGTGCTGGACAGACTTGAGTATGCAAACCACGGAAATGTCCATGTGGAAATTAACCGCTGGTGCATGGAGCGTAGTGGCCAGTGGATGCTACCATGTCACCACAGGCTGTGGGGTAGAACGCAGTGATGACGCTCGTTACGTCCCCCCCTGTAGGCGTGGGCGCAGTGGGTTGGCCCTGCGTACGCCAGGCCTGCGTAGGGGTGTGAATAAAAACCCCATCGCTCTGGGCGTGGTTCTCTTCCGGAATGGCCAACGTGTCTGCCAGGGCGGCGCCTCTCAGCCCGCCACGAGGCCGACGCCGTGAGCGGCGGGGCCTGCGACCCTGTGCGCCTGCTGCACCCAGGCCGCTGGTCCCCAGACCTGTCTTGCCTGCCCCAGCGCGCCAAGGCCGCTCCGCTCACATGCCGACACCGGCGTGTGTCAAAGAGGGCCCACCACGTGCCAGCGCAAGCTCCAAGCCCCAGGCCCGTGACCTTGGCAGCCACTTCAGGCCATCTCTGGCCTCCACGACGCAGGCAGCAATCCTCTCTCGTTGACATACCCCACCGGCGTACACTTCGGCCCAGTTGGTGGCACATATTGAACTGAGTCTTGAGTTATGAATGGCAGTGACCAAATGTTAATGGCAGTGTTTATATCACTAAACTCCCTTCGATCTGTGAGCCAAACTCTGCATCGCAAGCACACGACACGTGTGTGTGGGCTCGAGCTGAGCGCTGCCCATGGACCACACTGCGGTCCAGTAGGTCCCACATCCAGCACTTTGTCGTGATTCATGAATGGCAGAGTCCATACCACTGAACGCACGGAGAGGAGTAAGAGGAAGATGCGGTTCAGTCCGGCTGAAAGCCGGATCCTCGTTGCGGAGGTGACCGAACACTAGCAACAACTGACCTTGGGCCACTAACCCTGTTCAATGCAAGCCGGCGACATGTGGTGCCACTAACCCTGTTCAACGCAAGCCGGCGACACGTGGTGCCACTAACCCTGTTCAACGCAAGCCGGCGACACGTGTTGCCACTAACCCTGTTTAATGCAAGCCGGCGACACGTGGTACCACTAACCCTGTTCAACGCAAGCTGGCGGCACGTGATGCCACTAACCCTGTTCAACGCAAGCTGGCGGCAGGTGTTTTTGGACCCCTGCAGACTACTGGCTCCGGCATGCACTGCGGGCCAGCCGGCCTCACACCAATCACATCAAGGCGGGGCCAGCCAGGGCACGGCATCGTCACAGGCTGCACCCATGCTCGGCTCTGGTGCCGCAGCCTCTTTGAGCCACACGTCATCGCCACATGACATTCCAACGCCGTGTGCGAGAGTTCCAGGAGGAGCTGGCTGAACTGCGGTTGGCCCACGCACACCGCTGCCACCGGCCGACACTGCGGTCAAGTAGGTCCCACATTTGTGACTGGGTCTTGATTTCTGAATGGCTGAGTACACACCAATGTACACGCCTCATCGCAGACTGCATCCCCTTGCAGCCCTGGTGCCACTGACTCCGTGCGCTGTGAGTCATGGTCACTCTCTGGTTGAACTTTGGTGGCATCTGAGTCTGTGGCCTGGGGGTTGTCGTCATCATCATCTGGCAGGTACGGACTTTGTGTTTAGCATGAGTCTGTGGCATTTATATCCCCCATGTTGCCTGTTGCTGCTTGGTTGTGCCCTCTGCATCATGCCCTGGGAGAACACCTTCCACTGTCCCACGATACACTCAGCGACAGTCACCTTGAACATCTAGGAGGACCCGCTCAGCTCTCATGGGCCTAACCCAGTGCATCGCAAGTCACCGTCCCGTGGCGGTGTGCCCATGCCGGACGCTGTGCATCCGGGGCCACTAACTCTGTGCACCTCAAGTCATGGTCCCTTGCTGTTTGTACTTTGAGCTTCTGATTGAGTGATGACTGTTGTAGTTGTTGCCAGCACCAGCCAATCCCTGGAGGCTGTCTTACACTTACCCCACGCACAGCCAGCACAGGCGTCACTGGACTAGTGTGCCTGCCAACACATCATGCCGAACCACCTATTGACTCATCTCTCTCTGCACTGTCACAGGTGATCAGGGATATGCACTCTGCCCTTGGATGATGACACCCCTCCGAGACCACACATGCCCAGAGGCAGTACAATGCATCCCACATACGCACCAGGGGCATCGTGGAACGCACATTTGGCGTGTTGAAGTCACGTTTCAGGTGCCTGGACATCACAGGCGGAAGGCTCCTGTACAGGCCAGACATTGTGTGCAAGATGATCGTTGCATGTTGTGTTTTGCACAACATCTGTGTATGCTCCAATGCCCCATGGATCCCAGTGCCAGATGCACCGGACGATGATGAGGACGATGGGGCAGGTGGCCCACACCCCACTGCAGCTGCAGCAGGAATAGCCCGTAGGAACACCCTCATTGCCAATTTCTTCACCTGAGCACGTCACTTTGTGTCCGTCCTGTACAATCATGGGACAGTACAAAATGTCCACTGGCACTGCATGTGTAAATAAAACTAATACAGGTTACAGGTTGTACTCGTCCATTGTCATGTCACAGGTTCCTGCGATACCAGATGTGATTGGCCATTTTGTGCACGCATGCGGCACCAGTTGTGTCCTGTGTTCTGTTGTGGAAGTGTTGCAGTCTGTACCACATTGTTGATGATGTTGGGGTGCTCAAATTCTTATGTGTGTATGCTGCACTGTGGCTGAGTCGCCCCTGCAGCTCTGAATTGGCTGCCACTCATCCCTTTCAGGCGGTGTGCCTTTCACTTCTGTGCGTCTACAGTGCTGTGATGTTGCTGACTTGAGTGAATTGTGCCCTTCGTCGTGTTGTGACTCGTGGTCATGGTCTGTAGGCAGATGTGTAGTTGACGTCAGGGGTGTTTTATGCACGTGGATGTGTCCGAGTGTAACCTGCACCTTTGCGGATCTGGCCCACACTCAGCCGCCTCAGTGTCATGGCCTTCACATTGACATGATGGTTGGACTGCAGCAATGCTACTCATCATGTAGTGTCTCTTGCATTGTCAGTGTGGCTGACGGATACGCATCTTCGCTGGGTTTTGCACGTGGGCATGTGTTGGTTGTGTGATTGGTGATGTGTTGGGTGGGGGCCCCTTTGGGCACATGGTGGAGGTGGGACTACTTGGTGTTTGTGTGTGTGCTGCAGTGTTCCAGTGGGATCAGGTACATGATCCGGAGTCATTGTGGGTGTGCAGTGTGCTCTGCTTAATTGTGCATGTGTGCCATTGTGCCCATCTCCCCCCGTCCCACCACTCCCTGGTCGGTACTCACCCTATTGATGTTGTGTCAGGTCAGGTTAGGCAGTGTCCGGGTCCTCTGATCCTGTCACCGTCTCCCGACTGATGACTGTGGCCACCATTTTCTCAATTTCATCCAGCTCCTGGTGGTCTGCTGGCCCCCCACCTCCAATCTGCGTTGCTGCTTTCATGTTGGCAGCGAGTTCCTTCTTGGGTTTGCCCTTCGCATCATTCCAGCGCCTCTTTTCCTCTTCCATTGTCCTCCTCGGCGCGGCAACGGCATTCACATAGTCCAAGATGGTCAACCATCTCAGCATATTTTTTGCAAATGACACGTTGGAGGTGACGTACAGTTGGTGGTGGTGTTCTATCTCATCCGTGACGTGGATCCGGGTTTCCTGCACACTGTACCCCGTCTTCCTCTCCCTCTTCTCATTGCCCTTCCACGACACCTGGCTTCCTGGCTGGACATCTGTGGGTCTTGTGGGTTTCAAGTTGTCCTCTGCACTCAATCCGGGTGCATCCTTGGTGCTCCGCGGTTCATCTGGTTTTTGGTGTGATCTTTTTGGGTGCTTTTCTTGTGCTTTTCCCCGCATGACGCGTGGGACTTGCTGGCCTCTCGCTAGTTATCACACAGATTTTATCGCGGTTGGGCCCATCGCAACTTTTTTCGCGTTGGGGTTTGCATTTTTATCGCCGTCGCAGTAGTTGTTTCGTGGACATTCGCCGCATTATCGTGCGATTATCGCACGGTATCGCCGTGTTGGGAATGCCACGTTAACACGGCATTATTTTTCCGCGATGGACTGCGATGTGAGAAGTTGCGGTAAGCTATTTTGGCGATGTTTATCACACGTTCTTGTGAATATACCCCTCAGTCTGCACTGCAAGGTTTCAAACTTGTGACCTTGAGAGGACTTCCTTTGTCAGTAGCAAGTATCCTACGCACTAAGACATTCTACTGCAGAGCACAGAGGCAATATTTTGGGAATTTGCTTTAAAATGTTTCCTGGACAGGTATTAGTATAAGAATATGTCTTCCTTATCCTGTTTATCAGGACAATCTTATCTTAAGTCCTAAGCGGCAAAAAGCAGGAAGGGGTGGGTGGAGGTTAAAATCATGATATGTGACAGATGTCAGTTACGTACGGTCTGATTATGAATAATCAAGGTTTTAGTGATATAGGAACTATTCACTTTCTCACATATGTCTTGTGAGGACACGATAGCTGGGTTAGCAGGATGAGTCACAAAAATCCATGAAGATTTTCAAAACCATTTTGATAAATTTGACAACATCATCAATCCTAGTAATAATCAATGATTTATCCTCTTAAACATTCAAGTGAAGTCAGTTTAGAAGGGTTAGTCAAGGATTGAATCAGTTGTATGTATAGTGACAAAATCAAGTTCACAAAAAAAACTTCACTTGCTTCAGTTGCAATAACACAAAAACCCTGGAACAAGTTGCCACTACATATAATTTGACACAATGTACAATATGGATTATTGACAGCACATTTGATTTGTGCCCTCCATCATTCAGTTAAATTTAAACAATACATGGTCAATATCAAAAGACAAACATCCCTATGGTGTGTGTACTGTTCCTAATAGACAAAGTCCAATTTGTTTTGAATTGCTTGCAAATATAAAATAACAAACAAACGACTATAAGTCACAGAATATCAATATGTATTTAGGACACACAATGATTAACGGTATACAGAAAACATATCCACGCGCTCTAATTCAGGGGTGCTACTTTCATTTTAACCAGAGCATATGGAGGCACCTACAAACATCTACCAAGTGTAGAATATGCAACTAACCTAGAATTTGAACATAAAATAAAAAAAAGGTTATACCTTTAGCACATGTCACTGTAACAGAAATGAACAAACTTTAAGATGTCCTAATAGAATTTCCATACTATCAAGACCACACTGTTTCCATTAATGGGTTTAGTTTCTTACAGCTGTAAAGGTAAAATGTTTCTACAAACATTAAAAAACATACTTAATATTAATTTTTATATTCTAAAATCCACAGATTTTATGCCAGTCTTTACAAGTGTCATACCTTACTCCACCTGTACACCGCGATATGCCTGTACACATCAATATGCCCACTCTTTACCAATATGTCTCCTCTGATTTATTCCTTCCTTCCTCTTGCACACATCAGTTATAATGTTAAAGGCCTCCTTTTGCCTTCTCTGGGACATGGCCCTTCAGCAATCGTATTGGGGAAAGATGCACTCTAAAGATTTCAAGCACATCATATGTCAGGGAAGATATCTTAAGGGTGCGGTACTATAAATATCGCACACTCTCCTCTAAGCTTCACTTGGCTTTCAGTTTTCGCCCAGTTTAGACCTCTGTCCTGCATCTCCTGTTTTAAGAAATCCATAATCTGGAAGTCCAATGATTCCTGGAGCCGAAAGAGGCTTTTAAGAGGGAAAACAAAAGGAACAGAGTTTGAAACCGTCAAAAACTCAGCAGGTGAGCATGGCATGAGAAGTAAGAAAAAGTATGAAATTATAATTGCAATGTTCTAGTACAATAGTAATTTGTTGTGCATACTTTTGAGTTTGTTTGATGACTAGGAACTCCACCAAGAAGGCCATTAGCAAATCAAATGCAGAAAAGAGAAAGAGAGGAACTAGGAGTTAGCCCACTTCAGCCAGCGAACCAAGATCCAAAGAATCCAGGTTATCACTAATCCCAACTCCTATTGCCTGTAAAACAAAGGTTAGATCACTGGTTAAGCCCTTTCTTTCAGTAGGTTTACTGAGACTTATGAGATTGTAAATCAAATTAACACAAAGCCACTCAATGCGATGCCTTGCCTTACTTTGTGACAAGGAGTCATTCCATGGGATACACATGGGCTTTCCCATGTAATCACTCATGGGCTTTAACACAAATCCCTATCTACAAAGAATCGTAGACACAGATTTGCACCAAAATCCTGCGTCTCCTCAAGGCAGGTGTACTGAGTTCATTTCTGCTCGGTTTTCCTGCTGTGTAAGTCTGTATGTGTGCTGCACTGTACAGCACACATACAAAGTGGAAAATGCCTTTAAGCATGGTTTTTGTACTGGAGGGTGACCCCTTTCCAGTACATAATCTATTCTTCCAACAACAGAGACACCCTTGCACTATGGCGCCAAAACTATAGAACACCAATGAAGGGAGAGAGCAGGTCAATGCAACATGTTAGTAGATGTGGCGCTGTTCTGCTGTCTCCCTTTCATGCAAAGCAGAGCTGAAACTTTACTTGTTGTGCTTCATTGTGTGACTTCAACATAAATCTGGGTCCTAGTTTTCTATGCAGCAATCCATGTTATTTACAAAACTTAGAACCAGCAGATTTATTAAAAGAACAGAGGCATACAGCTCTGTGTGGAACCATTTGTATAGGCGACAAGAATATCACCCATTTTCTATAAGAATATATTGTGAGGAATGAGTTCTCCTGCTATAAAGACAATTGGCCCGATCCATAAACTGCATATTATCGAATGTGATATAGTACTAAAGTAGTACTACTTACTTACTACAGAATGCAAATCAAAACCTACTAGTGTAAATCTACACCTCTCCTAACTTTTCTAATGGGAGATCCTCATACATGTTAGTTTACTGCTTAGGGGCCGATTACATTGCCATAGGAAGCGGCTCCAACCCTTGGTCAGAGCCATTCCTACGGCATCGTAATCTCCTGTTTGGATTAATTACAGACTGACCCATTTTGATGGAGTCAGTTGGAAATGAATCCAAACAGGATTTCCGAATGGCTTACGATGGGCTCGGAGAGCCCGTCTGCCATTTGGAAAGCCTCTCGTAATCCCAAGGGTGGCTCTTTCTGCCCGGGGGATTACAATGTCAGATTCCGACAACCTTTTGGTGCAGGGATGGAGGTGCCTGCCACAGGGTGCAGGGATGAACTGCACCTCAGCTCTTTAAAGAATAGGAGTGCGACCAAACAGTGTTCGGTCGCATCATACTTGCTGTCTTGGGACCGCCAACAGGAGGTCGGTCGCTCCCAGTTCCAGATCAATGTCGGATGGACTCAGGTCCGACATCGAAATCTGCCCATTAGTATTAATGGCGGGTTGAACCAGGGGTAGTGACAAAAAAATGGGGCATACTTACTACTAAATGGGATGGGTTTAAGAAGGAGTAAGGAGAGATTTAGGGAGGGATATGTGTGTTTAGGGAGGGATATGCACCCATCCAATAAAAAGTAACCCCATTACTACTCACAAACTGCACTTCTAAATTTACTACAGCCAAAAATGACCCGCAGCAGTGGGTCTGGGCAGAACTCACAGAGTTTGATCTGTTGAGTTTGGCAGAATGCCCAAAAAACTCTGCAAGATTCCGCTGTACTCAGCAAGTGGGTGAAAGCGCTTATCCACCAATTCGCACTGCTTTTTTACATGCCAGAAGCAGGAAGCGCGCGTCACTCTGAAAAATCAGCATAAACAGCACCACGCAGTTCGCAGGGCCATTTTGTTTTACATGCTTTTTGTTTTCTGCATGGTGCTGGGCCTGCTTTTTAAATACTTTTCAATCCTCCCCCATTCCATTCATTCAATCCCTCATTTACCATTTTTGATCAGCGTATGTCGTTGTGTTTGTGTATGTGTCTTTTGGTACTTTCTGGTTTTCCGTTTCAACTTCCTTTATTTCTTCCTTTACCCTTCTGTTCCTCATTTTCTATTTTGTTTCTACCCCAACACCCCAGCACCATGTTGGAGCACCAGGGAGCAAGATACAGCACCAGAGCAGCTTCTACAAGCTGCACACCATGCAGTCACAGGCACCGCCAAAGGGTGCAGCCCTGCCCCATTTTTCCTGATGCAGAGGTGGCTGCACTTGTTTTTGTATGTGCAGCACCACCTCTCCTCCATGCTGGCAGCAGGCAGTAGGCCAGCAGGAGCTTCGGGTGCTGTGGGGGAGAATGCGCCGGGGTGTGCACCGGCACAGTGGACGCAGCAGCTGACGCACCGATGGGTGGGAAAAATTGACAGCGAACAGGACCTGCTCGAACTGCTGGGTGTTGAGGCTGTGGGGCTCGGTGAGTAATTATTTATTGTTTGTTTTCTAAAATGCTATTTTTTGTATTCAAATAGCATGCTGCTCACACTCAGAGGTAAGTTAAGTTTACGTAATGTTATGAATCTTATGTGATCGAGCTTGAGCTAGCCAGGTGTCTGTGCTTCCTAACTGTACTCATTGGCGCTCACTTGGGCTGATTGGTTTTTATTTCAAAGAGAAACCAGCATCTGCATTCCGGTATTTCAGTTCCTTTCGCCTGACACGTTTCGAGGTTCCAGCCTCTTACTCATAGGCAGCTTGAAATGCGAAAGTTCAACAGAACTCTAATTAACTAATTAGCTGCATGCTGTTCATTTAAATACTGGCCACCAGCGGGCCTCGCTGAGTGCGTTTTGTTTGACATACCTAGACACGGCAGCCCTGCCGTGGAGGACTGCACCATCTCAGGAATCAACTGGAGAGGCTGCGTGGTTGGAACTACGTCTATACCTGGTATGCAGCACAGCAAATAAGGAAAATATAAACCGGCTCGGCATCCTGGGGCCCACTGGAGGGAGAATAATATGCTTTAAGGTTGTGAATGATCAAACAGAACCCACTGGAGGGTAAGATTAACTCTAATTTGGACCACAAGTCCCAGCATGCACCAATGAAAAAACGCACTCAGCGAGGCCCACTGGGGGCCAGTATTTAAATGAACAGCATGTAGCTAATTATTTAATTAGAGCTCTCTGTTGAACTTTCGCAGTTCGAGCTGCCTATGAGTAAGAGGCTGGAACCTCGAAACGCGTCAGGCGAAAGGAACTGAAATACCGGAATGCAGATGCTGGTTTGTCTTTGAAATAAAAACCGGATGGTTTATATTTGCTGTCGAGTGCGTCCTTAAAGCTCTTGGGCCTTTGTTTGACATAAATAGACACGGAAGCCCTGCCGTGGAGGACTGCACCATCTCAGGAATCAACGGGAGAGGCTGCGTGGTTGGAACTACGTCTATTCCTGGTATGCAGCACAGCAAATAAGGAAAATATAAACCGGCTCGGCATCCTGGGGCCCACTGGAGGGAGAATAATATGCTTTAAGGTTGTGAGTGATCAAACAGAACCCACTGGAGGGTAAGATTTGCTCTAATTTGGACCACAAGTCCCAGCATGCACCAATGAAAATACGCACTCAGCGAGGCCCACTGGGGGCTAGTATTTAAATGAACAGCATGCAGCTAATTAGTTAATTAGAGCTCTCTGTTGAACTTTTGCATTTCAAGCTGCCTAAGAGTAAGTGGCTAGAACCTCGAAACGCATCAGGCGAAAGGAACTGAAATACCGGAATGCAGATGCTGGTTTCTCTTTGAAATAAAAACCGGATGGTTTATATTTGCTGTTGAGTGCGTCCTTAAAGCTCTTGGGCCTTTGTTTGACATAAATAGACACAGCAGCCCTGCCGTGGAGGACTGCACCATCCCAGGAATCAACTGGAGAGGCTGCGTGGTTGGAACTACGTCTATTCCTGGTATGCAGCACAGCAAATAAGGAAAATATAAACCAGCTCGGCATCCTGGGGCCCACTGGAGGGAGAATAATATGCTTTAAGGTTGTGAATGATCAAACAGAACCCACTGGAGGGTAAGATTTGCTCTAATTTGGACCACAAGTCCCAGCATGCACCAATGAAAAAACGCACTCAGCGAGGCCCACTGGGGGCCAGTATTTAAATGAACAGCATGCAGCTAATTAATTAATTAGAACTCTCTGTTGAACTTTCGCATTTCAAGCTTCCTATGAGTAAGAGGCTGGAACCTCAAAACGCGTCAGGCGAAAGGAACTGAAATACCGGAATGCAGATGCTGGTTTCTCTTTGAAATAAAAACCGGATGGTTTATATTTGCTGTCGAGTGCGTCCTTAAAGCTCTTGGGCCTTTGTTTGACATAAATAGACACGGCAGCGCTGCTGTGGAGGACTGCACCATCTCAGGAATCAACTGGAGAGGCTGCATGGTTGGAACTACGTCTATACCTGGTATGCAGCACAGCAAATAAGGAAAATATAAACCGGCTCAGCATCCTGGGGCCCACTGGAGGGAGAATAATATGCTTTAAGGTTGTGAGTGATCAAACAGAACCCACTGGAGGGTAAGATTTGGTCTAATTTGGACCACAGGTCCCAGCATGCACCAATGAAAAAACGCAGTCAGCAAGGCCCACTGGGGGCCAGTATTTAAATGAACAGCATGCAGCTAATTAGTTAATTAGAGCTCTCTTTTGAACTTTCGCATTTCAAGCTGCCTAAGAGTAAGAGGCTAGAACCTCGAAACGTGTCAGGTGAAAGGAACTGAAATACCGGAATGCAGATGCTGGTTTCTCTTTGAAATAAAAAACGGATGGTTTATATTTGCTGTCGAGTGCGTCCTTAAAGCTCTTGGGCCTTTGTTTGACATATATATATATATATATATATATATATATATATATATATATATATATATATATATATTCACTGAAAAAACCATAGGTTTCAGGCACGTTATAGTTAGAAATTTGCATTTAAAAAACCTTAAAAAATCACTGAAAAAACCATAAGGTTTTAGGGACAGTTATAGTTAGTTGGACATTGCACTCGTACAAAACCCGTGAAATTCCCCCGTTATAGTTAGTTCAGGTAACTATAACTCGCGCCCCGCAATGCACTGCTGATGACGTCACATATTACATCACTCATGACATGGTCAGTGACATCACTGATGACATCACTGATGACATCTCAAATGACATCACTGATGACATCACTGATGACATCATCCAGTGACTGTGTGTTTGTCTAAAGTTTAAATATGTTTAATATATATAGGGAAAGGTGTATTGAAGAATGAGTGGGTGTATAAGTGTCTGAATGGATGATTTAGTAGGTGCGTTACTGAGTCTATAAGTGAGTGATTAAACATATCTTACTGGATGCATGGGTGAGTGACTAAACTGTGTGAATGTCTGTATCCGTCTGTCTGTTGTTGTGTAAGCAGCTGCATGGGTTTCTGACTAGCTAAATGAGTGTCTATATGGGTTATGGATTGGTTCTCTGAGTATCTGTATGGGTGACTCAGTGTTTGTGTGGGTGGGGTGAGTGTGACTCTGTGCATAGATGTGTGAGTGGGTGATTCACTGGGTGCATGGTTTCAAGAGTGCGTCTGTGATGGACTGTATGGGTGGGTGAGTGTGTGTATGGGTGTGTTAGTGATTGAATGTATATCTCAGTGGTACATGTGTGAGTAACTACATATGTGAAAGGCAGTATATATGTGTGTTGGAGTATATAAATGGCTATAAGTGAGAGTGTGTGATTGTGAGAGTGGCTATATGGATGAGTGTGTGCTTGCATCAGTGATTGTATAGCAGCGTAAGAATGTGCTAGTATTTTTATGAGTAAGTGAGCTGGTGTGTATAACTGTATAGGTGAGTAAATTGGAGTGTGATTAATTATTTGCATGACTGACTAGGTGTGTGAGTACCTCTATGGATGAGTTGCGTTGTGTGAGTGTTTATATAGGTGTATGAGTGCATATGATAGTCCTGTACTGAGTGACTGTAAGTATGAGTGACTGTACGGGTGAGTGAGTAGATGTGTGTGTGTAGACCTAAGAATCAGTGAGTGGGTATGTACTTATTGGTATTGGAGTGTGTATGGTTTTGAGAATGGCAGTCTGTAATTTAGAGTGGGTGTTTCAAAACTTATATTAGGGTGTGAGAAGATGCATTAAATTCTCACATGGATGATGTCATCAGTGATGTCATCAGTGATGTCATTTGAGATGTCATCAGTGATGTCATCAGTGATGTCACTGACCATGTCATGAGTGATGTAATATGTGACGTCATCAGCAGTGCATTGCGGGCGCGAGTTATAGTTACCTGAACTAACTATAACGGGGGAATTTCACGGGTTTTGTACGAGTGCAATGTCCAACTAACTATAACTGTCCCTAAAACCTTATGGTTTTTCAGTGATTTTTTAAGGTTTTTTAAATGCAAATTTCTAACTATAACGTGCCTGAAACCTATGGTTTTTTCAGTGAATTTCAAAGGTTTTTTAAATGCTAATTTCTAACTATAACGTGTCTGAAACCTATGGTTTTTTCAGTGAATTTCAAAGGTTTTTAAATGCTAATTCCTAACTATAACATGTCTAAAACCTACGGTTTTTTCAGTGAATTTCAAAGGTTTTGTAAATGACAATTTTTAAATGTATTAATCGTTATATTTATTTTTTTCATACTGATTTACTACATTTTTAGAAACAATTTTTTTACATATTTTATTTTTAAATTACATTGTAATTACATTATACATTACAAAAAATACTTTCTCAGAATGAATTACTTTAGTTTAAATACTTTGCACATAGGCAATAGACTTTTAACTACAGTAGTTACAGTTGTTGCAATGGGCAACACATTTTCAAACACAATGCAACATTCAGCTCAATGTGAATTTCTAGTTAAATGCAATTAGTTACTTTATGGATTACTTTTCTAACCACAGGACTGGATCCTAGATTCAGTCCTGGGACATCTCCTGTAAACAGTTGAGTAAAAGCGTTTTGGTTACATTAGTGATTTTTAAGGAATATTATTGTATTTTAAAAGTTGACACTTTGAAACTTTTTCTCATAGAATCACCAATGTTATCCTATGGAAGGAAATTCACTTAGCAGGTAAAAACTGTTATTGTTACTTTTTCTTACTCAGTGTTGGATCCTGGATCCAGCACTGGTGCATCTCCTGTAAACAGTTGAAAGAATGCGTTTAAGTCATACAGGCGATTTTTAAGGAATATTTGTAGTTTGTGAAAATCGACACTTTGAAACTTTTCTGCTGAAAACCAGACAATGGATTCCTATGGAAGAAAATATAAGTTACTGGTAAGTACGGTTAAAATTACTTTTCAGGGTCAGTGCTGGGCTAAAAGATGCAGCACTGAGGTCTCTCCTGATAACAGGTGAGTAAATCGGAATTCGTATTTCGGCTGATTTTAGAGGAATATTTTAAAGTTCCAAAACTCCACACTTAGAAGAATTTCCAAGTGAAACCAGTCAATGTTAGCCTATGGAAGGAAATTCAAGTTACTGGTAAGTACGGTTAAAATTACTTTTCAGGACCAGTACTGGGCTGAAAGATACAGCACTGAGGTCTCTCCTGATAACAGGTGAGTAAATCGGAATTTGTATTTCGGCTGATTTTAGAGGAATATTTGTATGTTTCAAAAATCAACACTTAGAAACTTTTTCAGCAAAAAGCAGACAATGATATCCTATGGAAGGAAATTCAAGTTACTGGTAAGTACGGTTAAAATTACTTTTGAGGATCAGTACTGGGCTGAAAGATGCAGCACTGAGGTCTCTCCTGATAACAGGTGAGTAAATCGGAATTCGTATTTCGGCTGATTTTAGAGGAATATTTTAAAGTTCCAAAACTCCACACTTAGAAGAATTTCCAAGTGAAACCAGTCAATGTTAGCCTATGGAAGGAAATTCAAGTTACTGGTAAGTACGGTTAAAATTACTTTTCAGGACCAGTACTGGGCTGAAAGATACAGCACCGAGGTCTCTCCTGATAACAGGTGAGTAAATCGGAATTTGTATTTCGGCTGATTTTAGAGGAATATTTGTATGTTTCAAAAATCAACACTTAGAAACTTTTTCAGCAAAAAGCAGACAATGATATCCTATGGAAGGAAATTCAAGTTACTGGTAAGTACGGTTAAAATTACTTTTGAGGATCAGTACTGGGCTGAAAGATGCAGCACTGAGGTCTCTCCTGATAACAGGTGAGTAAATCGGAATTCGTATTTCGGCTGATTTTAGAGGAATATTTTAAAGTTCCAAAACTCCACACTTAGAAGAATTTCCAAGTGAAACCAGTCAATGTTAGCCTATGGAAGGAAATTCAAGTTACTGGTAAGTATGGTTAAAATTACTTTTCAGGACCAGTACTGGGCTGAAAGATACAGCACTGAGGTCTCTCCTGATAACAGGTGAGTAAATCGGAATTCGTATTTCGGCTGATTTTAGAGGAATATTTGTATGTTTCAAAAATCAACACTTAGAAACTTTTTCAGCAGAAAGCAGGCAATGATATCCTATGGAAGGAAATTCAAGTTACTGGTAAGTATGGTTAAAATTACTTTTCAGGATTAGTACTGGGCTGTAAGATGCAGCACTGAGGTCTCTCCTGATAACAGGTGAGTAAATCCGAATTCGTAGTTCGGCAGATTTTAGAGGAATATTTGCACAATGGTGAAGGTAGGGGCGGGGCCTGAGGTGACATCTGTGCAAACGCGCCCCGTGGCGTGTTTTAAGTTGGGGGATTAAGTCCCCTTGAATCATGAGGGTCCCTAGGGGCCAACTAGCCCACCAGGAACCTCCAGTATGCGCCAGGGGGCTATGTTGCAGAGACGTGTAGAGAGGCCACACCCCTTTTTACACCTCTCTGCAACGCAGCTCTGTGGTGCTTTCTGGATGTACCTGTTGGGCTAGTTGGCCCCCAGGGACCCTCAGGATTGAAGGGGATTTAATTCCCCATCTTAAAACGCGCCACGGGGCCTGTTTGCACACATGTCACCTGAAGCCCCGCCCTCCCTTCACCACTGTGCAAACGCGCCCGTGGCACGTTTTAAGTTGGGGGATTAAGTCCCCTTGAATCCTGAGGGTTCCTGGGGGCCAACTAGCCCACCATGTACCTCCAAAAGCGCCACAGAGCTGCGTTGCAGAGAGGTGTATAAAGGGGCGTGGCCTCTGTACACCTCTCTGCAACGCAGCTCCCTAGCGCATACTCAAGGTTCCTGGTGGGCTAGTTGGCCCCAGGGACCCCCAGTATTCAAGGGAATTACTTCCCCATCTGCAAACGCGCCAGGGGCGCGTTTGCAGAGTGGTAAAGGAAGGGGCGGGGCCTGCAGGCCGATCGTTTTCTTTTTTTTTTTTCCTGAAGGGGGCTGTGTGGCCCCCTTCCTTTTCTTATTTTTGGGCCCTGGGGACCCCATCCCCCAGGGCCTTACCCCCTTTTTTTTTTTTTTTTTTTTTTAAATATTTCTGGGGAGGGGGGCCGCGTGGCCCCCCTCCCGGGCCACTACTTGCCCCGGGGACCCCATCCCCCGGGGCCTGGCCTCTGGTTGGGGACTGTGGGGGGGTCCCCAAACCCCCCACAGTCCCGCCGGCTCCCCGTGTCCTACGGGAGCCGGCATTGCTTTTACACATGGGGAGCAGCTAACATGCTGCTCCCCGTGTGGAAAAGCAATTGTCTTTGGATATTGGAAGCGAGAGCAGGTTTCCCTGCTCTCTCTTCCAATATCCAAAGCAGTTTGCAATGACAGGACGGGAGCCGCGGGACACTGCAGGAGCCGGCCCTGGGGGGTGGCGGTCCCCAGGGCCACCACAGGCTCCAGGAGGGGGGCCGCGCGGCCCCCCTCCCCACATCAGCAAAGCCCCGGGGAGGTGGTGGTCCCCGGGGCTTCGGGGTCCAAAACGGACCCCCATTTTAATTTGTTAGTGCCCCGGGAGGTGGCGGTCCCCGGGGTGTGTGGGGGGCTTGAGCCCCCCCCACACAGGAAAAAAAAAAGAAGCCCCGGGGAGGTGGTGGTCCCGGGGCTGCGGAAGGAGCTCAGAGCCTTCCCGCACCATTTTAAAAGAAAGCCCCGGGGGTGGCATACATAAAATAAACACCCCCCAGCATGCCCCCGAACTTGGCCCACCCGGGGGCAAGTGACATCGAAGCGCGGGAGACCGCGCTTCGATTTTCTATCGGCAGGATCCGCGCACCCTGAGCGCATACTGCCGATTTAAAAAAAAAAAAATGCTTTTTGCCCAGGGGGTCCTTGTGGGACCCCCTGAGCAGACCTAGGGGGTCAGGGTGTTTCTACCCTGCCCCCTTTGTGCGTTTTGCACACTTTGTTTACTGCTTTCTTGTTCCTCGGTTCTACCGAGGAACAAGATGGCTGCCAACACTTCCTGGTTTGGAGTGTTGACAGCCAATTAGCAGACAGCTCGTGATCGGGAGGGTGCGCGAATCCGACCCGGCCATAGATATATATGTACTTTTACTTTTGATTTTCTCAGCAACTACTGAACGGATTTACACCATTTAACAAAAGGGTTCTTTCTGAACCAAGAACTACCTCTTTGCCAAATTTGGTGTAATTCCGTTCAGCAGTTCGGGCTGTAGCCGTGTCTAAAGTTTCCTATGGGAAAATGAATGGGGAAAACGCGTTTTGGGACCCCACTTTTTCTCGGCCCCCGCTTGACGAATCACCCCGAGACTTTCAGGGTAGGAGCGGACCGGAGCGCCCCACAAAGTTTGAAAATTTTGCGAAGATACGTCAACCGGCAAGAGAGTTATTTCAAATAGAATGTCGCAGATTTCCTATGGAAAATAGGTTCTAACTATAACTATCTACTGGTGTCCGCCTGTAGATAATATATATATATATATATATATATATATATTCACTGAAAAAACCATAGGTTTCAGGGGCGTTATAGTTAGTTGGACATTTCACTCGTACAAAACCATAGAAATTCCCCCGTTATAGTTAGTTCAGCTAACTATAACTCGCGCGCCCGCAATGCACTGCTGGTGACGTCACATATTACATCACTCATGACATGGTCAGTGACATCACTCATGACATCACTGATGACATCTCAAATGACATCACTGATGACATCACTGATGACATCATCCTTGTGATAGAGTGGCAGACCTCCTCTCACCCTAATATAACCTTTGATACACACACTCAAAAATACAAACTAACATTTTCAAAACAATGGACATACCAATACCAGTTACAACACACCTATTCAGTAATTCCAAGATCTACACACACATCCACTCATTCACCAACAGTCCCTATACAGTCACTCATACATGTACTCACTCATCATATGTACTCATACACCTATACATCCTGTTACACACCGCCACTCATCCATAGAGTTACTCACACACATAGTCACACATGCAAACAAAGTATCAAACATCCATTTACTTGCATATACAGTTATATACACACACTACCACATTTACTTCTACAGAAACTTACACATACTTACTCTCTTAAACAATCACTTATAGAAACACCTACTTATTTGTACAGGAACTCTTCCAATCTCTCACTCTCACATACACTCACTTATATACACCAATACTCACATATACTAGTTTAAAACATATGTAGTTACTCATAAAGACACTATTGAGACAGTCATTCACTCACTAACACACCCATACACATACTCATCCACCTATACAGTCCTGCACACATGCTGTCTTCAACACATACAAACAGTGAGTCACTCATTCATGCATCTATGCACTAAGTAATACCCCCCACCGAACCATACAGACACTCAGACACTCATACTGATACTCAAAAAACCAACTAATAACCCATATAGACACTCATGTAGCTACTCACCAACCCATGCAGCCACTTATACACAAAGTGAGAGACTGATACAGATATTTTCATATTTAAACATTACTCACTAACCCATGTATTCACTAAGATACACTTAGTCAGTTATACAATCAATTTTACAAAAAAATCATCCATTTAGACACTTATATACCCATTTATTCTTCCATCGACCTTGAGATATACATATATAAAACATATTTAATTTTCAGAAAAACACACATTCACTGGATGATGTCATCAGTGATGTCATCAGTGATGTCATTTGAGATGTCATCAGTGATGTCATGAGTGATGTCACTGACCATGTCATGAGTGATGTAATATGTGACGTCATCAGCAGTGCATTGCATCACTTCAGGGAGGACGCTTTCCATTAGCTATGTTTTCTGATGACATGTCGCACCGGCCCCGTCCAACAACAGAACTCCTTTAGATCCAAACAGACTCTTCCACTCTTCCACTCTCTCACCGGAAGTGAAACCAGGCCACGCGGACACTTTCACAATACAACAGCCGGGAATGCACTTTTCGGTAAATAAACCACATTCCTTCCTCCTAATTAATCAAATAAACGTCTCACTGAAGAACAGGGGCCAGCTTCGATCGGTAAACAGCCGTTACAACGACTTTTTTACTTTGCGATACCATTACAACGCATGCATTACCACGCATGCATTGTACATCACGAAGTCATTACTACGCATTTTTTTAGAACGCATGGTCATTTACCACGCATGCCTTTACAACGAATTTTGTTGTAAAGGTATGTATGGTAAATGACCATGCGTTCTAAAAACATGTAGACGATCCATGTCGTTGTAAGGAAACAGAGGCTGTTCCGTTTCCTCACAACGACGTGCACCGCCCCTCAGAGACGACGTGAAGCAGGAACCACGAGGAGAGAGGAACCACGAGGAGTGAGAGGTAAGGGGGATTGGGCATGGGGTGGGGGTTTCTTTTCTAGGGTTTAGGGTAGTGCAGTGGTGTTTGGGTGGTGTAGGGGGTTGTGCTGGGGGTAGTGTTTTCGGGTGTAGGGTAGTGCAGTGGTGATTGGGTAGTGTAGGGGGTCGTGCTGGGGGTAGTGTTTTAGGGTTTAGGGTAGTGCAGTAGTGTAGGGGGTCGTGCTGGGGGTAGTGTTTTAGAGTTTAGGGTAGTGCAGTGGTGTATGGGTAGTGTAGGGGGTCGTGCTCGGGTAGTGTTTTAGGGTTTAGGGTAGTGCAGTGGTGTTTGAGTAGTGTAGGGGGTCATGCTGGTGGTAGTGTTTTAGGGTTTAGGGTAGTGCAGTGGTGTTTGTGTAGTGTAGGGGGTCATGCTGGGGGTAGTGTTTTATGGTTTAGGGTAGTACAGTGGTGTTTGGGTAGTGTAGGGGGTCGTGCTGGCAGTAGATTTAGGGTTTAGGGTAGTGCAGTGGTGTTTGGGTAGTGTAGGGAGTCGTGCTGGGGGTAGTGTTTTAGGGTTTAGGGTAGTGCAGTGGTGTTTGTGTAGTGTAGGGGGTTGTGCTGGGGGTAGTGTTTTAAGGTTTATGTTAGTGCAGTGGTGTTTGGGTAGTATAGGGGGTAGTGCTGGGGTAGTGTTTTAGGGTTTAGGGTAGTGCAGTGGTGTTTGTGTAGTGTAGGGGGTAGTGCTGGGGGTAGTGTTTTAGGGTTTAGGGTAGTGCAGTGGTGTTTGGGTAGTGTAGGGGTTCATGCTGGGGTAGTGTTTTGGGGTTTAGGGTATGGCAGTGGTGTTTGGGTAGTGTAGGGGTCGTGCTGGGGTCGATTTAGGGTTTAGGGTAGTGCAGTGGTGTTTGTGTTGTGAGGGGTCGTGCTGGGGGTAGTGTTTTAGGGTTTAGAGTAATGCAGTGGTGTTTGTATAGTGTAGGGGGTTTAGGGTAGTGCAGTGGTGTTTGTGTAGTGTAGGGGGTCATGCTGGGGGTAGTGTTTTAGGGTTTAGGGTAGTGCAGTGGTGTTTGTGTAGTGTAGGGGGTAGTGTTTTAGGGTTTAGGGTAGTGCAGTGGTGTTTGTGTAGTGTAGGGGGTCATGCTGTGGGTAGTTTTTATGCTTTAGGGTAGTGCAGTTGTGTTTGTGTAGTGTAGGGGGTCGTGTTTTAGGGTATAGGGTAGTGCAGTGGTGTTTGGGTAGTGTAGGGGGTCATGCTGGGGTTAGTGTTTTTGGGTTTAGGGTTGTGCAGTGGTGTTTGGGTAGTGTAGGGGGTCGTGCTGGGGGTAGTGTTTTAGGGTTTAGGGTAGTGCAGTGGTGTTTGTGTAGTGTGGGAGGTCATGCTGGGGGTAGATTTAGGGTTTAGTGTACTGCAGTGGTGTTTGGGTAGTGTAGGGAGTCGTGCTGGGGGTAGTGTTTTAGGGTTTAGGGTAGTCCAGTGGTGTTTGTGTAGTGTAGGGAGTCGTGCTGGGGGTAGTGTTTTAGGGTTTAGGGTAGTGCAGTGGTGTTTGAGTAGTGTAGGGGGTCGTGCTGGGGTAGTGTTTAGGGTAGTGCAGTGGTGTATGAGTAGTGTAGGGGGTCATGCTGGTGGTAGTGTTTTAGGGTTTAGGGTAGTGCAGTGGTGTTTGTGTAGTGTAGGGGGTCATGCTGGGGGTAGTGTTTTATGGTTTAGGGTAGTGCAGTGGTGTTTGGGTAGTGTAGGGGGTCGTGCTGGGGGTAGATTTAGGGTTTAGGGTAGTGCAGTGGTGTTTGGGTAGTGTAGGGGTTGTGCTGGGGGTAGTGTTTTAGGGTTTATGTTAGTGCAGTGGTGTTTGGGTAGTGTAGGGGGTAGTGCTGGGGTAGTGTTTTAGGGTTTAGGGTAGTGCAGTGGTGTTTGTGTAGTGTAGGGGTTGTGCTGTGGGTAGATTTAGGGTTTAGGGTAGTGCAGTGGTGTTTGGGTAGTGTAGGGAGTCGTGCTGGTGGTAGTGTTTTAGGGTTTAGGGTAGTGCAGTTATGTTTGGGTAGTGTAGGGTGTCGTGCTGGGGGTAGTGTTTTAGGGTTTAGGGTAGTGCAGTGGTGTTTGGGTAGTGGAGGGGGTAGTGTTTTAGGGTTTAGGGTAGTGCGCCCAACCAGCCACAATATCCGTGGACAAAGGGGATCCTGACTCTTTGGAACGCTCCGTCAAGTGAATAATTTGGGTCAAGGGCCCTACCACGTCCAAGACCTATCAATTCCTTTCTTGGAATCCCTCATATACTTGGAGAAAAAGGTACATAGTTTCTCATCAATTTCAGGCGTGTGTGCCACCTTCCCTTCAGTGAGGGCCTGGGGTATTCTCCCCTCATCCTATTCCTGACCTCCCTTTCAAGGGGTTGATGTATTTTCCCCACCACATACTCTGCCACTTTGGCGTCAGGTGTCCACTCCGCTGACCTAGGATGGTAAATTTGGGTAGGCTCGAACATGTCAGAGTGGACCCCGTCCCCAACCGGGGACTGAGAGGAGTGGGACTCTGGACGCCAGGGACGCCCGAGTCCTTATCCTCATCGGAGGAGAAATCGTCCTCCGATACACCCTCTCCCTCTAAGGGAAACCCGCCGTCGGGGTCTACAATAGTGGTGACAGTGTCGCAATTTTCTCCGGGCCCCTCCTCCTCCCGGCAGGGTGCATGTTTTAGCGTTCGCGCACTCTTGAGGAAGGTCTCCGTAAGTTGATCAAATCCTTCCAAGTGCCCCGCGTTATGCTTAACGGCCCTTTTATTCCCCATCTGGGAGCTACTGGGACCCGCCACCACCAGATCTGGGTCACTGAACACCCCAGGGATGCTTTTCACCAGCTTATCAACCTGATCCCTAAGAGGAGCCAGCGCCCTAGAAATAGCCAGAGAGAGGGCTTGGTCCACTGCTGGAGGGAGAAGTTGGGGGGCCATTCCTCCTCCACTTCCTGGTAGGAGGAGTAAAAATGGTCTTCTGGAGAAGACATGATAGCAGAGGGTGTGAGCACAGAACAAATGCCCTTAAAATCCTTAAGGCAGCCCCCTCGCCGGTGCTCCAACAGCTGGGCTTTCCCCGAAGCTGTTATAAGAATAGACTGAGGCGCAATACCAATTACCACCACCAGGTGGCGCTGGTCACTAACGTAACTGTGTGGGGAAATCACCGCGTAGCGGTGTCAAAATTTGGCAAGGGTTGGTCGGGAATCAAGCGGACACTAAAGGAGTGACCGGATTCCCAAACGCGCGTAAAGACCAGCGGGAGCGCTCGACGGAGCTGCCTCGCTCGGACCAGACGCACCTGACAGGATCTCACCGCGCGCAGAGCACACAGCGGGAGAAACTGCGAGGGGGAGAACGTGCTCGGGCAAGAGCCTGCTGCGCAGGGAATATGAAACAATACCAAGGCAATAATGCTAATAACGTGCACAAGAAACCGCTATACAAACAGCAACAACGTCAGATTAAGCCAAGAATGTAAGTAATGCACTTAACTGACGAGCAGTGAAGAAAGAGGAAGCGGAAGGGACGTCACGATATTATATACGATGGACTGTGATATGATTGGACTATAGTTGCCTTGGAGACTACCCCCCTAATGGTTCATGTGTAGTCTTTTGTTTAATGATTGTTGTGTTATGTTTTCTTTGAACTGCTATGCAAATAAAGTGAGGAAAGATATGCATAATCCTCGCATCCGTCCTGCCATAGAATTCATTAAACTTTATTTGATCTGATTTAGAAACATAGATCATAAAAGTGTACATAAAAAAAGTAAATCCTCTTTCCTAATACAATACAGTGAGAATTAATTAAAACCAGTAGGTAAAAACGGGTGTTACAAAGCCCGGTTCAGAGCAACTTCAGGTTAACAGAATCGTAAAGGTCAATGTTTCGCAAGATCAATCTCATGTACTTCGTGCAAAATACGCAATAAGAGGTCCAAGTAAGATGTAACGCTTCAATACCTGACCAGTTTGCACTATATAAAACTGCAGAAAAACTAAAAATAAAAAGTGTTTTGCACACTTCTGTCATTGGGCTATATGTGGGCTACATCTGGGTGATATTTGTGCTACATTTGGGCTCTTTTTTCTCTGGTGGCCATCTTGGGAGACTTATTTGTTATGAAGTTTCCTAATTTCGTCATTTACTGCAGTCTCCTCAGTAGGAAATGCTTTCAGTTTTTTACTTTGATTCCATCAAGAAGGCATTCAGATGTGTCACACATTTGCCATAAATTCAGAATGTTAGCACTCTAGTTGTTCATTAGATCACAGTAGTAAAGCTACTGCTCACCAGGGAGTTAACTGGAAGTCTTCTGCTGGTATTGAAAGTGATTGTTTCAGTCTGCATGTCAGAATTTTCTAATGAAATAGAAGAGGATTTGAGATCTCACTTAAAACATGCCCTAAAGTTTCTTTCTGCAGCACTAACCATAATTTCTATGGCAAAATGAACCCCTCATTTTGTTCCTTTTTAAATTAAATGTTTTAAGTGTTACCAGTTTATTCCAATCAAGATGGCTTCAGGTGTGCCATACTTTTGTCATAAGTAAGGCTGTTAGCACTCTAGTTGTTCTTTAGATCACTCTGGGAAGCTGCAGTAGAACACAAAGGCATCAACTGACAGGCTGCTCCTGTTGAAATATAACAGGAAGATATTTGAGATCTCACTTAAAACCTGTCCTAATTTTTCTTTCTACAGCACTAACCATAATTTCTATGGCAAAATGAACCCCCTCATTTTGTTCCTTTTTAAATTAAATGTTTTAAGTGTTAACAGTTTATTCCAATCAAGATGGCTTCAGGTGTGCCATACTTTTGTCATAAGTAAGACTGTTAGCGCTCTAGTTGTTCTTTAGAACACTCTGGGAAGCTGCAGTAGAACACAAAGGAATCAACTGACAGTCTCTGCCCTTGTTGGATGTACATGTTTTACTGAGAATGTCAGACTTCATTCTCACATGACTGAGAAAGATAATGTGAATTTACAGAAAATATGCTCTCATTTTAGCTTCTGGAGCACCTTCCAAAACTGTATGGGACAAGCATGTGAAACTAGTTTTCTCTCAAACATGATTCATGATATCCCACCAGAAGGTTTTTCACAGGGTAAAATCACCTTAGAACACACCACAATTCCTGAAATTAGTATGGTACCATCAACAAATGAATTCTAATGTAACTAAAGTCTGTTATCACCCTTTATAGTTCTCCTTTTGGTAACCCTCAAAATCTTCGATTCACTACAATGCATTTCAATGGGGTACTATCATTTTTATTGGTCCCAAGATGGCTGCCAGCAATTCCAGGATGAAGTGCTGACAGCCAATCAGATCTCACGATGACATGTGTGGTTAGGCTCCGCCCAGATATATATGTGTTTTTACTTTTGATTTTCTCAGGAACTACTGAATGGATTTACACCATTTAACAAAAGGGTTCTTTCTGAACCAAGAACTACCTCTTTGCCAAATTTGGTGTAATTCCGTTCAGCAGTTCGGGCTGTAGCCTTGCATAAAGTTTCCTATGGGAAATTGATTTTTTGACTCTTATTTTTTGAATTTCTCTGCAACTACTGAACGGATTTACACCATTTAAAAAAAAGGTCGCTTTCTGAACCAAGCGCTACCTTTTTGCCAAATTTGGTGTAATTCCGTTCAGCAGTTCGGGCTGTAGCCGTGTCTAAAATTTCCTATGGGAATTAACATGGAGAAAACACGTTTTGGGACCCCCCTATTTTCTCAGCCCCCGCTTGCCGAATCACCCTGAAACTTTCAGGATAGGAGCAGACCGGAGCGCCCCACGAGTTTTGAAAATTTTGCGAAGATTCATCTATTGGCGCCAAAGTTATTGGAAATAGAATGTTGCGAATTTCCTATGGAAAATAGGTCCTAACTATAACTATCTACTGGCGACCGCCAGTAGATAATATATATATATATATATATATATATATATATATATATATATATATATAATCCAACAAATGATTAAGTACACGGCACTCTCCTTGGCTTGAATAAGATTCTTTATTTAGACCATTCCTCTCCTCCTCCTACGCGTTTCGAACACAAAGTTCTTGATCACGGTAGGACCGTGTTGTTGATTTATATATATATATATATATCACCAACAAAGGACTCGTCCTGACGGCATTTGCGGCGCTCTGTGACGGTGCGATCCGTGGAAAACGGCAGAGTCCAGCCGTAATATGTCACCAAGGATTCCCTTTTGAGGAAAGAACCACTCGCACTCACGGGTATTTTTGCACGCTCTTAGATTTTATTAAAGCGGCAACATTCTCCAACCAGTAAAGAACCCCTACGCGTTTCAGTCTGCCCTCAGACCTTGCTCACGGGTATATATATATTCACTGAAAAACCATAGGTTTGAGGCACGTTATAGTTAGAAATTAGCATTTAAAAAACCTTAGAAATTTACTGAAAAAACCATAGGTTTTAGGGAAAGTTATAGTTAGTTGGACATTGCACTCGTACAAAACCCGTGAAATTCCCCCGTTATAGTTAGTTCAGCTAACTATAACTCGCGCCCCCGCAATGCACTGCTGATGACGTCACATATTACATCACTCATGACATGGTCAGTGACATCACTGATGACATCACTGATGACATCTCAAATGACATCAATGATGACATCATCCAGTGACTGTGTGTTTCTGTAAAGTTTAAATATGTTTAATATATATAGGGAAAGGCGTATTGAAGAATGAGTGGGTGTATGATGTGTCTGAATGGATGATTTAGTAGGTGCGTGACTGACTATAAGTGAGTGATTAAACGTATCTTACTGAATGCATGGGTTAGTGACTAAACTGTGTGAATGTCTGTATCCGTCTGTCTGTTGGTGTGTTAGCGGCTGCATGGGTTTCGAATAGCTACATGAGTGTCTACATGGGTTATTGATTGGTTGTCTGAGTATCTGTATGGGTGCCTGAGAGTTTGTGTGGGTGGGGTGTGTGTGACTCTGTGCATAGATGTGTGAGTGGGTGATTCACTGGGTGCTCCTGCCCTGTCATAGCAAACAGCAGTGTCCCGGGGGTGGGCACCCAGGGACACTGCAGGAGCCGGCCCTGGGGGGTGGTGGTCCCCAGGGCCATCACAGGCTCCAGGAGGGGGGCCGCACGGCCCCCCTCCCAACATCTACAAAGCCCCGGGGAGGTGGTGGTCCCTGGGGCTTGGGGGTCCGAAACGGACCCCCACATTTCAATTCTTAGTGCCCCGGGAGGGTGGCGGTCCCCGGGGCGTGTGGGGGGGCTCATGCCCCCCCACACAGGTATTTTAATTTTTTTAAAAAAGAAGCCCCGCGGGGTGGCGGTCCCCGGGGCTGCGGGAGGGCCGAGTGCCCTCCCACACCATTTGTATTTCAAAGCCCGGGGGGGTGGCGGTCCCCGGGGCTTGGGGGGGCCTTAGAGGCCCCCCACACAATTTTATCATTTACCCCACATGCCCCCGGGACTTGGCCCACCCGGGGGCCAAATACCATCGAAGCGCAGGAGACCGCGCTTCGTTTTTTTTTTCACGGCGGGATCCGCACATCCTAAGCGCATCCCGCCAATTTAAAAAAAAACAAAAATATGCTTTTTTTGGCCCTGGGGGCTTAGGGGGTCAGGGTGTTTCTACCCTGCCCCCTTTTTGCGTTTTTTGCGTTTGTTTCTCTAATTTCTTGTGCCTCGGTTCTACCGAGGCACAAGATGGCTGCCAACACTTCCTGGTTTGGAGTGTTGACAGCCAATTAGCATGAAGCTCGTGATCGGGAGGGTGCGCGGATCCAACGCGGCCATAAATATCAAAACTTTTATTTTTGATTTTCTCCAAAACTGCTGAACGGATTTACACCATTTTTAAAAAGGGTGCTTTCTGAACCAAGCACTACTTTTTTGCCAAATTTGGTGTAATTCCGTTCAGCAGTTTTGGCTGTAGCCTTGCATAAAGTTTCCTATGAAAAATCGATTTTTTTACTCTTATTTTTTTAATTTCTCCGCAACTACTGAACGGATTTACACCATTTAAAAAAAAGGTTGCTTTCTGAACCAAGCGCTACCTTTTTGCAAAATTTGGTGTAATTCCGTTCAGCAGTTCGGGCTGTAGTCGTGTCTAAAATTTCCTATGGGAATTAACATGGAGAAAACATGTTTTGGGACCCCCCTTTTTTCTCGGCCCCCGCTTGACAAATCACCCCCAAACTTTCAGGATAGGAGCTGACCTGGATGAAACATTTCTTTGGAGAATTTTGCAAAGATTCGTCAAACAACGCCAAAGTTATTAGCAAATCAAAAAATGCTTTTCCTATGGAAACTAGGCTATAACTACCTACTGGTGACTGCCAGTAGGTAATATATATATATATATATATATATATATATATATATATATATATATATATACACTGGTACGGCCATGGGAAGTTGCTTCGCTCCAAGCTACGCCTGTTTGTTTATGGGGTGGTGGGAGGCGGAGCATTTGTGGCATGAGGGTAACAACACTTATATGAATAATGTCATCCTGTGGACCCGCTACATTGACGATATTTTTCTGATATGGGATGGTCCACAGGAATCCCTTGACATTTTTATTCAGGGCCTTTCAGATAACATCATAAACCTAAAATTCACCAGTAAAACTGACCCTTCCACCATTGAATTCCTAGATATTCTGTTTGAGGTGAAACATGGGACATTACATACAAGCCTTTTTAGGAAGCCGACATCTAGCAATAGTATCCTACATGCGGACAGCCATCATCCAATTGGCTTGAAGAGGAGTATTCCCTATGGGGAGCTTCTTAGAGCGAAGCGCAACTGTAGTTCCCCGGATGCCTATGAAAAAGAAGCCAGAATCATGAGGGGTCGCTTTAGGAATAGGGGTTATACTGGGAGGCATATTAAAAAAGCGACTGAGAAGGTGGCCATCAAGAACAGAAACAGTTTACTGATTCCAAAAGAGAAAGATAGTGGTAAACATGAAGTGAGACTTATTACCACTTTCAATCATGCCTCACAGCAAGTTCATAAGATAGTGCGCAAACATTGGCACATAGTTAAGAACAATGCTGTAATCGGGAATTTGGTTAGTCCATCACCACATATCACCTATAGGAAATGTCAGTCTTTAAAGGACATGCTAGTGCACAGTCACCTATCCGCCAAAAACAAGTCAAGGGGCACCTGGTTGAGGGATCTCCCGGGTTTCCATAAGTGCGGGAGGTGTAAAGCTTGTAGCAACAGCACAAATGTGAAAGTTTTTAAACAGCCTAATGGAAAAAGTGGGAAGATTTACAATTTCATCAATTGCAATTCTGACTATGTTGTTTATGTTTTAACCTGTATTTGTGGCTTGCGTTATGTGGGTAGCACAATTTTCCCAGTGAGGAAACGCATTTTAGAGCATTTGCGCGCCATCAGGAATGGTGATATGTCATATGCCATAGCAAAACACTGTGCATTAGTGCATTCAGATGTTAGAGACATCAGCTCTAAAATCTCATATTTTGGCATTGACAGGGTCCCTGCATCAGCGAGAGGAGGAGATCGGGAACGTCATCTGCGACGCCTGGAATCTGAATATATAGTGAGATTACAAAGCAAGACCCCGGGAGGCCTCAACCATGAGGAGGACCTCCATGTGCATTTAGGCTAGTGAAATAAGACTATGGGGCATATTAGCAAGAAGAGGCGATAATCATCGCTAACCCTGCTTAGCGTGATTTTTTTTATCGCCGGCTATCGCTGGAATATATCGCCAGGCTAACGCTGTATTAGCAACGATTAGCGCTATGGCGATGAATATTCCAGCGATAGCGGGGAAATGGGCCAACATCGCTGAAAAACCAGCGATGTTGCATGGAGAAGGGAGAACACCTTGCTGATACGACCCTGTGGTCGTATCAGCATAATCCACCCCCCATGTTAGGTATGGCTAACACCTGCTAATTGCAGGTGTTAAATAAATGGCGATGACCCCGGTTAGCGCAACTTTTCACGTCGCTAACTGGGGCCATGGCCACCTTGCTAATAGGCGATAGGCCTGTTAGCGAGTGTTTCCCAGGTTTGTTCGTCGGGAACGCCCACTTTGCATGTCATTAGCGATAAATATCGCTGACATGCAAAGCGGTAAAAAAACGGGCGCTAATGCCCGCAAACTGTCTCTAACTGCTGTTAGAGACAGTTTGCTGATAGGGCGATATAAATATCGCCGCTTTAGCGGCAAAAAGTGCCGCTAAAGCGGCGATAGTGCCCTTGCTAATATGCCCCTATATATCATCTTTGCTTTGTCAGATTTGTTAACTGTACACTATTCAGTTTCTCAATACATCCTAGCGTCACTTCCCAATGTTAGTTCATTACACCTCTCAGCGCATTTTCTGACCACGTTATTAGAGCGGCTGCTCTGTAGATCTGCACAGATCTGCCCCCTTTTGGTCACATTATTCTCTTTTTCCACCTTACTGCCTTCTCCAATAGTACCTTAAAATTTTTTTTTTTTGTGATCGGACCCGCAGTGGGCTTAACCCAGTGTCCTATGATTTAAGTAGATCCTGATATTTTCTAGGAAGTATGGATACCAAAAATAAAGGGCACTAGCCCATTTATTTCTTGAAGCACACGCAAAGTGTAACATTAGTGGTATTTGCCACAAGGCTTACCAGCTCTATAACCATTGCTGCTTTGTTTAAAATAGAGTATTAGTCTTAATTTTTTTGACTACATGAATTGCTGTTTTTGCACATGCAAGATTTATAATAACAATGTTTCTTTATCTACGTATTGTCATTTTTATAATGAATCGATAAAGTTTTTAAGTCTGTTTTCTACTTTGCACAGTGTGTTTATGTCTATTGTATAACACAGGAAATGCTTAAAAGGTCACTGCCACTTCCGGGTCTTTGTATGACTTTTTGACAAAGACCGTGCTGTCGAAACGCGTCAAGTCAATAAATACTTTACTCCTATATTGAAACCCTGAGTGCGACCTTTTCTTACGCTCTGGCAGCGCGAGATTATTGCAAAAAAAAAAATATATATATATATATATATATATTATCTACTGGCGGTCGCCAGTAGATAGTTATAGTTACAACCTATTATCCATAGGAAATCCGCGACATTCTATTTGAAATAACTCTCTTGCCGGTTGACGTATCTTCGCAAAATTTTCAAACTTTGTGGCCCGCTCCGGTCCGCTCCTACCCTGAAAGTCTCGGGGGATTCGTCAAGCGGGGGCCGAGAAAAAAGGGGGTCCCAAAACGCGTTTTCCCCATGCAATTTTCCATAGGAAACTTTAGACACGGCTACAGCCCGAACTGCTGAACGGAATTACACCAAATTTGGCAAAGAGGTAGTTCTTGGTTCAGAAAGAACCCTTTTTTTGTTAAATGGTGTAAATCCGTTCAGTAGTTGCTGAGAAAATCAAAAGTAAAAAGATAGTGATATCTATGGCCGCGTCGGATTCGCGCACCCTCCCGATCACGAGCTGCATGCTAATTGGCTGTCAACACTCCAAATCAGGAAGTGTTGGCAGCCATTTTGTCCCTCGGTAGAACCGAGGGACAGAAACAAGTGCGCAAAGCGCACAAAGGGGGCAGGGTAGAAACACCCTGACCCCCTAGGTCTGCTCAGGGGGTCCCACAAGGACCCCCTGGGCAAAAAAAAATTTTTTTTTTTTTAAAAATCGGCAGGATGCGCTCAGGGTGCGCGAATCCTGCCGAAAAAAAATCGAGCGCGGTCTCCCGCGCTTCGATGTTGATTGCCCCCGGGTGGGCCAAGTCCCGGGGGCATGCTGGGGGGGGGGTTAATTTTATGTGTGGGGGGCCTCTAAGGGCCCCCCAAGCCCTGGGGACCACCACCCCCCGGGGCTTTATGTAGAATGGTGCGGGAGGGCTCTGAGCCCTCCCGCAGCCCCGGGGACCGCCACCTCCCCGGGGCTTCTTTTTTTATTTTTGAAAAACCTGTGTGGGGGGGCTCCAGCCCCCCCACACGCCCCGGGGACCACCACCTCCCCGGGGCACTAAGAAAAATTACAATGGGGGTCCGTTTTGGACCCCCAAGCCCCGGGGACCACCACCTCCCCGGGGCTTTCAAAATGTAAGGAGGGGGGCCGCGCGGCCCCCCTCCTGGAGCCTGTGGTGGCCCTGGGGACCGCCACCCCCCAGGGCCGGCTCCTGCAGTGTCCCGGGGTGCCTACCCCCGGGACACTGCTGTTTGCAATGACAGGACGGGAGCCTCGCGGCTCCCGTCCTGTCATTGCAAACTGCTTTGGATATTGGAAGAGAGAGCAGGGAAACCTGCTCTCTCTTCCAATATCCAAAGCTGATGCTTTCCACATGGGGAGCAGCACGTTAGCTGCTCCCCATGTGTGAGGCAATGCCGGCTCCCGTAGGACACGGGGAGCCGGCGGGACTGTGGGGGTTTGGGGACCCCCCACAGTCCCCAACGAGAGGCCAGGCCCTGGGGGATGGGGTCCCCGGGGCCATAAGTGGCCACGGAGGGGGGCCACGCAGCCCCCCTCCCCAAAGGAAAAAAAAAGTGCTAGGCCGGCCCCGGGGGATGGGGTCCCCGGGGCCTTAAATGGCCTGAGGAGGGGGCCACGCAGCCCCCCTCCAAATAAAAAAGAGGCCATGCCCCGGGGGATGGGGTCCCCAGGGCCAATACAAGCCCAGGGAAGGGGGCCACGCGGCCCCCTTCCCGTTTTTTTTTTTATTTTAATTTTAAAGTAGGGGTAAGGCCCTGGGGGATGGGGTCCCCAGGGCCTAAAAATAGGAAAAGGAAGGGGGCCACACAGCCTCCCTTCAGGGGAAAAAAAACAAAAAAACGATCGGGCCCGCAGGCCCCGCCCCTTCCTTCACCACTATGCAAACGCGCCCCTGGCGCGTTTGCAGAGGGGAACGATCCCCCTTGAATACTGGGGTCCCTGGGGCCAACTAGCCCACCAGGAACCTTCCAGTATGCGCCAGGGGCTGCCTTGCAGAGAGGTGTACAGAGGCCACGCCCCTTTTTACACCTCTCTGCAACGCAGCTCTGTGGCGCTTTTTGGAGGTATATGGTGGGCTAGTTGCACCCCAGGGACCCTCAGGATTCAAGGGAGTTAATCCCCCGACTTAAAACGCGCCACGGGGCGCGTTTGCACAGTGGTGAAGGGAGGGGCGGGCTTCAGGTGACATGTGTGCAAACAGGCCCCGTGGCGCGTTTTAAGATGGGGAATTAAATCCCTTTCAATCCTGAGGGTCCCTGGGGCCAACTAGCCCAACAGGTACGTCCAGAAAGCGCCACAGAGCTGCGTTGCAGAGAGGTGTAAAAGGGGTGTGGCCTCTGTACATGTCTCTGCAACGCAGCCCCTGGCGCATACTGGAGGTTCCTGGTGGGCTAGTTGGCCCGTAGGGACCCTCATGATTCAAGGGGACTTAATCCCCCTACTTAAAACGCGCCACGGGGCGCGTTTGCACAGATGTCACCTCAGGCCCCGCCCCCTACCTTCACCATTGTGCAAATATTCCTCTAAAATCAGCCGAAATACGAATTCTGATTTACTCACCTGTTATCAGGAGAGACCTCAGTGCTGCATCTTTCAGCCCAGTACTAATCCTGAAAAGTAATTTTAACCATACTTACCAGTAACTTGAATTTCCTTCCATAGGCTAACATTGACTGGTTTCACTTGGAAATTCTTCTAAGTGTGGAGTTTTGGAACTTTAAAATATTCCTCTAAAATCAGCCGAAATACGAATTCCGATTTACTCACCTGTTATCAGGAGAGACCTCAGTGCTGTATCTTTCAGCCCAGTACTGGTCCTGAAAAGTAATTTTAACCGTACTTACCAGTAACTTGAATTTCCTTCCATAGGCTAACATTGACTGGTTTCACTTGGAAATTCTTCTAAGTGTGGAGTTTTGGAACTTTAAAATATTCCTCTAAAATCAGCCGAAATACGAATTCCGATTTACTCACCTGTTATCAGGAGAGACCTCAGTGCTGCATCTTTCAGCCCAGTACTGATCCTCAAAAGTAATTTTAACCGTACTTACCAGTAACTTGAATTTCCTTCCATAGGATATAATTGCCTGCTTTTTGCTGAAAAAGTTTCTAAGTGTTGATTTTTGAAACATACAAATATTCCTCTAAAATCAGCCGAAATACGAATTCCGATTTACTCACCTGTTATACGGAGAGAACCCAGTGCTGTATCTTTCAGTCCAGTACTGGCCCTGAAAAGTAATTTTAACCGTACTTACCAGTAACTTATCTTTTCTTCCATAGGAATCCATTGTCTGGTTTTCAGCAGAAAAGTTTCAAAGTGTCGATTTTCACAAACTACAAATATTCCTTAAAAATCGCCTGTATGACTTAAACGCATTTTTTCAACTGTTTACAGGAGATGCACCAGTGCTGGATCCAGGATCCAACACTGAGTAAGAAAAAGTAACGATAACAGTTTTTACCTGCTAAGTGAATTTCCTTCCATAGGATAACATTGGTGATTCTATGAGGAAAAGTTTCTAAGTGTCAACTTTTAAAATACAATAATATTCCTTAAAAATCACGACTGTAACCAAAACGCTTTTACTCAACTGTTTACAGGAGATGTCCCAGGACTGAATCTAGGATCCAGTCCTGTGGTTTGAAAAGTAATCCATAAAGTAACTAATTGCATTTAACTAGAAATTCACATTGAGCTGAATGTTGCATTGTGTTTGAAAATGTGTTGCCCATTGCAACAACTGTAACTACTGTACTTAAAAGTCTATTGCCTATGTGCTAAGTATTTAAACTAAAGTAATTCATTCTGAGAAAGTATTTTTTGTAATGTAATGTATAATGTAAGTACAATGTAATTTAAAAAATAAAATATGTAAAAAGAAATTGTTTCTAAAAATGTAGTAAATCAGTATGAAAAAAATAATATTAAAATTAATACATTTAAAAAACCTTTGAAATTCACTGAAAAAAACGTAGGTTTCAGGCACGTTATAGTTACAAATTAGCATTTAAAAAACCTTTGAAATTCACTGAAAAAACCATAGGTTTCAGACACGTTATAGTTAGAAATTAGCATTTAAAAACCTTTGAAATTCACTGAAAAAACCATAGGTTTTAGGGACAGTTATAGTTACAAATTAGCATTTAAAAAAACTTTGAAATTCAGTGAAAAAACCATAGGTGTCAGATATGTTATAGTTACAAATTAGCATTTAAAAAACCTTTGAAATTCACTGAAAAAACCATAGGTTTTAGGGACAGTTATAGTTAGTTGGACATTTCACTCGTACAAAACCCGTGAAATTCCCCCGTTATAGTTAGTTCAGCTAACTATAACTGCAATGCACTGCTGATGACGTCACATATTACATCACTCATGACATGGTCAGTGACATCACTGATGACATCACTGATGACATCTCAAATGACATCACTGATGACATCATCCACGTGATAATCTGATGCAGCTCCTCACACCCTAATATAACCTTTGATACACCCAATCTAAATTACAGACTGCCATTCGCAAAACTATAGACACTCCAACACCAATAACTACATACCCACTCACTGATTCTTAGGTCTACACACACACATCCACTCACTCACCCGTACAGTCACTCATACTTATGGTCACTCAGTACAGGACTATCATATGCACTCTTACTCCTATATAGACACTCAAACACCGCCACTCATCCAAAGAGGTACTCACACACCTAGTCAGTCATGCAAATAATTAAACACACTGCCATTTACTCACCTATACAGTTATACACACACCAGCTCACTTAATCATACAAATACTAGCACATTGTTACGCTCTTATACAATCACTGATACAAGCACACACTCATCCATACAGCCACTATCACAATCACTCACTCTCGCTTATAGCTATTTATATACTCCAATACACATATATACTGCCTTTCACATATGTAGTTACTCACACATGTACCACTGGGACATACATTCACTCACTAACACACTCTTACACACACTTACCCACCCATACAGTCTATCACAGATGCACTCTTGAAACCATCCACCCAGTGAATCACCCACTCACACATCTATGCACAGAGTTGCACACACCTCACCCACACAAACACTCAGGCACCCATACAGATACTCAGACAACCAATCAATAACTCATATAGACACTCATGTAGCTATTCACAAACCCATGCAGCCACTTACACAGCAACAGACAGACGGATACAGACATTCACCCATTTTAGTCACTAACCCATGCATTCAGTAAGATACGTTAAATCACTCACTTATAGAGTCAGTCACGCACCTACTAAATCATCCATACAGACACTTACACACCCACTCATTCTTCAATACGTCTTTTCCTATATATATTAAAAATATTTAAACTTTACAGAAACACACAGTCACTGGATGATGTCATCAGTGATGTCATTTGAGATGTCATCAGTGATGTCATCAGTGATGTCACTGACCATGTCATGAGTGATGTAATATGTGACGTCATCAGCAGTGCATTGCGGGCGCGAGTTATAGTTAGCTGAACTAACTATAACGGGGGAATTTCACGGGTTTTGTACGAGTGAAATGTACAACTAACTATAACTGTCCCTAAAACCTATGGTTTTTTCAGTGAATTTCAAAAGTTTTTTAAATGCTAATTTGTAACTATAACATATCTGAAACCTATGGTTTTTTCAGTGAATTTCAAAGGTTTTTTAAATGCTAATTTGTAACTATAACTGTCCCTAAAACCTATGGTTTTTTCAGTGAATATATATATATTTATATATATATATTTTTTTTTCGCGGCTTCCATAACAGATTTATCCAGTTCATATCTTTCCCTTTTGTCATTTGTCGAGTGCAGTGATTGACTAAGCCAAAGCTTAGCACATGATGATCAGTGGCACCCCATTATTCTATAGCAAAAACCTCTACCTACCCTAATCCCTCTAATTCACCCTGCAGTAGAGTAAGTTTCCTTACTGCCAAGCGAAGGTATTTGTTGAAAATAATTTGTGGTGGAGGCAGAGGCCAGGGAGTAAACTGGGACTAGGTACCTGATTTAGAGTTTGGCAAATGGGATACACTGCAACAGACATGCCAAATAAAACATATATCGCGTTCCTTTCCCTGTACTGCAGTGCATATTTTTTCCTAATGTGTACTTACAGCAGACAGGATATCCGAGTTTTATATCTGGCATATGATTTTTATTCCTGTTAGAAATGGGTTTCTCTAGTTGGCAGGATGTTACTAAGGGGGTATTCAGTCAAAATATTGAGTTGGAAATGTCGACTTACACTAATATTGAGTTTTAAATATCGTGACACAGAAATATCGACAGCAAGAATATGGTGGTCAAGAATATCGACTTTAAGGTAAGAAATATCGATTTTAAAGATATAGAATACATTAATATCGTTTGCAAAAATATAGTTGTATAAAAGATAGATTTTTTAATTTGTGTATGTATTTTAGTATATATTTTAAATGTATGTGATGTATTTTTTTGTATAAGTATTGTTTATGTTTTTTAATATATATGTTACATTTTTAGGGGTTTTTAATTTTATTTTAATTATATGTTGTGTTTTTTAGTTCCATAGCAGGTTGTGGGTTTATAGGGGAATAGGGTGGGAAGTAATTTAATTATAATAAATTAAAGAATATATTTATTTATTAATAATTTTTTTAATTGAGATTTTATAATGTTACTGTGTTTTTAATTTTTGGGGGTAAATTTTAGGTGTGAATTGTGGGGTTTGTAGGGGTAAAGGGTGGGAAGTAATTTATTTTTAAGTAATTAATAATTAGTTGTTAATTAATATTATTAATTATTTGACAATTAAATATGGAAATTGTGTAATTATTTTTAGTTGTGCGTTGTGGGGTTTTTAGGGGTAAAGGGTGGGAAGTAATTCATTTTTAGTTAATTAATGATTAGTTGATCATTATTATTAATTATTTAATTAATTAATAATTAATTTGTGTAATTGTTCAATTATTTTTGTGTGTGTGGGTTTTGGGTTTATAGGGTTGAAGGGGGAGGGGAAGTAGATTTATTTTACTTACTTTATAATTAGTTGTTAAATACTGTTAATTATTTGACTGAAAAATATTTTTAATTGTGTAATTAATTTTTTTACAGTTTTATTTTAGGTGAGAGTTGTGGGGATTAGGTGTGAAACGTTGGAAGTTAATTACATTTTATGTGTTTTAATTTGTTTTTTAGTTAATATTTGTTTAATTAATAATTAATTATTTTAACTATGCAAATACATTTTTTTATGTGCGTTGTGTGGTGTTATAGGGGTGGAAAGTAAATAGACTAAATTTATGTAATAATTGATGTTTTTGTTAAATAATTTCTAAATAAAAATAATTATTTGTTTGGAAATATTTTTTTTATTGTAGTTAATATAATATTTGTAGGTATTTGTGATATGTATTTAACATTATAATACGTTTGAACTTTTTATTTTTAATATTAAATATATTTTTATTCTTAACATATTTATATTTTTTTATTTACTTTTTTTAAAAAATATTTTTATTTTATTTGTTTTTAATTTTGAATTGACTGGAGTGAGAATAGTACATTTTATCCCTCATCTATCCTATGTTTTTCCCTACTGTTGCACTCACTGGAGTGGGAATAGAACATTTTATCCCTCCCCTATCCAACACTTTCCCTACTGTTGCACTCACTGGAGTGGGAATAGTAAATTTTACCCCTCCAATATCCAACACTTTCCCTACTGTTGCACTCACTGGAGTGGGAATAGTAATTTTTACCCCTCCGCTATGAAATGAAATGAAATGAAATTAAATGAAATTGGGTATTTATAAAGCGTGCGGATACTCACAGAGAGTGTCCCGGCGCTAATCTCAACAACTGAAACAGAAAGAGTCCCGCCCCGGCACCATAGTGTTATTGTTGGAACAGCCACGTTTTAAGTTGTTTCCTAAAAGACTGCAGGTCCTGTGTCAGTCTAAGGTAAAGGGGCAATTCATTCCACAGACGAGCAGCCTGTACCTGAAATGACCGTCCTCCTATCCGAGATCTCGTGATCTTGGGAATCACCATGAGGGATTGTCTAGAGGATCTTAGGACCCGTTGAGGCTGATAGCGTCGGATCCTATTTCTCAGGTAAACCACACCTGTATCATGGAAGGCACGATAAGCGAGCACTAGGGCCTTAAACTGGACCCTCTTTCTCACCGGGAGCCAGTGCAGCGCCTTCAGGTGGGACGACATGCGAGTTCTGGGGTGTACCATAAGAATAGCTCTGGCTGCAGCGTTCTGGACAACCTGCAGCCGATTGAGCAAATACTCTGGCAGCCCCAGATACAGGATATTTACGTAGTCCAGCCTTGATGTAATTAAGGCTTGCACTACGATCTTACGGGATTCCACCGGGAGGAGGGGAAGAAAGTTTTTTACCATTCTTATCAAGCCGAAGCAAGTACCAGCGACAGCTTGAATTTGGGACTTCATCGTTAGACTGTTATCCAACTTGACTCCCAAGTTTTTAACCGTGCTGACTGGGGTCGCAGGAGGGGACATGTCACGGGGCCACCATAAATTCCAGTCAGCACAAGGGGGGCAGCCGAAAAAGATGATTTTGGATTTTTCTGGATTACACTTGAGTTGGTTGAGTCGCATCCACGAAAAGACCTCCGTTAAACATTTATTTATCTCCATTCCACGAAAACTCGCACCTTTGTCACAAGTGAACAGGAGTTGGGTATCGTTGGCGTAGGAAATAATCTTTGCTCCGTGCAATTCTGCCAGACATGCAAGTGGGGCCATATAAATATTAAAAAGTGTGGGGCTCAAAATAGAGCCCTGCGGGACCCCCACTTGCATTGGGGGCATGGCCGCTGTAAAGGGCGGGGACCAAATTTCCTGCTGCCTCTCAGTAAGGAAGGAAGCAAACCAATTGTACACCGCTATCCAACACTTTCCCTACTGTTGCACTCACTGGAGTGGGAATAGTAATTTTGACCCCTCCGCTATCCAACACTTTCCCTACTGTTGCACTTATTGGAGTGGGAATAGTCAATTTTACCCCTCCGCTATCCAACACTTTCCCTACTGTTGCACTCACTGGAGTGGAAATAGTAAATTTGACCACTCCGCTATCCAACACTTTCCCTACTGTTGCACTCACTGGAGTGGGAATAGTAATTGTTAACCCTCTGCTATCCAACACGTTCCCTACTGTTGCACTGACTGGAGTGGGAATAGTAAATTTTACCCCTCCGCTATCCAACATTTTCCTTACTGTTGCACTCACTGGAGTGGGAAGAGTAATTTTTACCTCTGTGCTATCCAACACTTTCCCTACTGTTGCACTCACTGGAGTGGAAATAGTAATTGCTACCCCTCCGCTATCCAACACTTTCCCTACTGTTGCACTGACTGGAGTGGGAATAGTAAATTTTACCACTCCGCTATCCAACACTTTCCCTACTGTTGCACTCACTGGAGTGGGAATAGCAATTTTCCCCCTCTGCTATCCAACACTTTTCCTAGTGTTGCACTCATTGGAGTGGAAATAGTAATTGTTACCCCTCCGCTATCCAACACGTTCCCTACTGTTGCACTGACTGGAGTGGGAATAGTAAATTTTACCCCTACGCTATCCAACACTTTCTCTACTGTTGCACTCATTGGAGTGGGAAATTTAAGTTTAAAGATTTTTAAATAGTTTGATGTTTTAATTTATAATAAGATGTTTGTTTTAAATAGATTTTATGCTATTGGTATATATATAAAAATTTATATTAAATCTATTTTTTTTTTAATTTATTTTATTCTTTAATATATTTCATAGTTATTCATTTATTTTATATATATAAAAACGATATTTTGTACAACTATATTTATGACATCGATATTTTTTCTCAATATTTTTGTACTTACCATTATAAGTATAGGATGCAGATATTTTTGACATCAATGTTTTGGTCACGATATTTTTGTATGGGGATGTTTTGGGTGTCGATATTTTGTCAGTGCACCTACTTAGGGTGGGTGGTGGACTCCGCTCCACCTGCGAAGTTCACTGAGTTTTTACAACTCCGCGCTCTGCTTGGAACGTGGAGTTTGCACAAAAACTCTGCAACCGCTGTGGAGCGGAGTTTAATGGCACATCTGGTGTCGCTCACTTGCTCCCTCTTGCTTTGACTGGCTGCAGCCACAGAAGAGGGTTGGGCTCACGACAGGAGACACCTGGCAGGCTGCAGTACACTACAAACGCTGGAGAGCAAGCCTCCAGTCCCAACCTCTAGTGGCACACATGTGAGGGCGCGCATACTCCATGCTGCTGCAGCGGGGCCTCTGCACCTATGGCATTGGCTGTTTGGCCGCCTCCATAACTTCTGATGTGACGTAATCAACTTGGGCGTGGCATGCCCGATCTGCTCAGTGCAGAGAAAAGCGAGAGGGAGGAGGCTGTTGGTCTATCATCTCAGAGATGGATCGAGAAAGACAGGGTCCCCGACACCGCTGCACTTGTTCCTCTCATCTAAGTTCGGTAGGTGGGTGTGCATTGGTATTGGGGGATGGGCAGGTGAGGAGGAGGGGAACAGCTGGGAGGGGGCAGGGGGACAGGGGGCAGGAGTGAGGCTTCTCTCTCCATGACCCTCCTCGTGGGGCTCTGCACCCACCCCCTGGAGAGGTACCCCTAGAAGGCAAAAGGGTAGGGGCACTGCTAGCAGTTGCCCCTTAGCCCAGGTCAGGGGAGACACCCTGCACCTGACCCTCCAACCCAGGGTCTATACCCTGAGGCTGGACCTGTGCTTGGCAAGCCAGGACTTCCAGGGTAGCGCAATCACCCCCCCAAAGGAAACACTTCCTGGAAGTGTTGGTTCAGAGTCTGCCTGGTGCAGGTCTCTAGCCCTCTGTCCCTCTGACAGTGCATGAAGACCCCCCAGGCCAGAAGTGGCCTCACTAGAGTCCGTCCTGGGGTGCTCTGACCTCAGAGCTGGAAACCCCTGACCCATTGGTCCTCCCACTGGGGACTATCTCCTCCCCTTACCCCTCTCTCTGGACTTATGCACCCTCATAATGGAAGTGGTGCTGCCAGACACCAGGACTGGTGGAATGCTGGTTACAGCAGTCCCCCCCAGCTCAGCTGACACTTTGGGATCCACCTCAGTAGATGGGCTCTCAGTACAGACTAGGCCCCCCTACTGGTGTTCTCGCATGGAACCAACCAGGCCCTGGGACGGGGTTTCGGCACAGTGGGACTCTGCCCATCCCCACTCCCTCTACTCAGAGACAGGAAATAGGATCCCTTACCCATCCCACTACACTGGGACCTATCTGGGTCACTACCAACCTCCTCTACTTCATCTGGCTGGGGAAAACATGAGCCACCTCCTTCGGGATCACCCCCAAAAGCCTCCTCAGACCCTCTGGAATCCACCAAAAGGTCTGCCTCCAGTGCAAGTTCCTGGGGTCAGAGAACTCACACTCCACCAGGTATTGGCATAGCTCTGGAAAACAGGGACTTAAAATATGCTCTCCAACAATTAAATCACACAGCCCCACAAAGGTGTTAACTAGCTACTCTTAGCCTCACCATCCAGTGCCTCGCACAATTACCCCACATCACCCTCCTGAGACTGGCAAGACAGTGTCTGACTGTCTCTGTCACACAACCTACACTCTTCTGGGCGGTCTCCACACACACATACCAGGACTTCTACAATGGGGGAAGCCCTCTCTCTGCATCTCTCCTCTAGAGTCAGTAGAGTGTCCCTCCCACCAATTGCCTCTTCGCTGTTAGGCCTATTCCCCTCCTGTGCTAAGCCCTTTTATGGCTGTTTAGGGTCATTTGCGCTTAGGCCCCTGTAACCTTTTATCCACATAAGGTATTCACACCACATTTGTGTCCTTTTCTACTAACATTCTGAGGATTCTAAAGGTACCCAGGGTTTGTGGATTCCCCTGGAGGGCACCAAGAAATTAGCCAAAATACAGCTAAATTTGGGGTTTTTGGGGGAAAATGGGGGAAAAGTGCTGCAGAATAAAGCGTCTGCTTTTTTCCCTGCAAATGGTATCAACAAAGGATTTGTGGTGCTAAAATCACCATCTTCTCAGCTCTCAGGAACAGGCAGACTTATGTCAGAAAACCAAACTTTTCTACACAGTTTTGGCATTTTACTGGGACATAGCCTATTTTTCCTATTTTTTGTGCTTTAAACCTCCTTCCAGTTAGTGGTAGAAATGGGTGTGAAAGCAATAATGGATCCCAGAAAGCTATTTATTTCCGAAGAGTAGACAAAAGTCTGAATTCAGCAAGGGGTCATTTGTGTAGATCCTTCAAGGTTTTCTTTTAGAAACTAATAGTTGAAATAAAAACATATTGAAATTGAGTTGAAAACAACATGCAATTGTGCCAATGTTTTCTCTTGTAACTTCTTGTAAATGTGGCAGATTTTTTAATGCAATACACCGTTACATCTGCTGGACCTTTATGGTTGCAGAGATATATAGGACTTATAGGTTCAAGAAGAACCTAAGTTACCCAGAGACAATAGCTGAGCTGCACCTTGCAATGGTTTTTCATTGTGTACCGGGTATATAGCAGTTCATTTGGTAAAATATAAATAGTGAAAAATAGATATCCAGGAAACCTATGTATTTTCTAAATGGGAACAAAATCTAGAGTTTAGAAGCAGTGGTTATTTGCACATCTCTAAAATTGTGGGTACCCGTACTAGCATGTGAACTAGAGGACATTTTTCAAAATGACTTCTTTTTTACACATTGTCTTACATTTGGAAAGCAGAAATGCATAGAAAGTCATTTGGTAATAACACTTGTTCTACTGTTAAATCCAAAGTCTCCTGATAAAAATGGTACCTCACTTGTGTGAGTAGGCCTAGTGCAAGCGACAGGAAACGGCCCAAAACGCAACGTGGACTCATCATATTTTTACAGTGAAAACTGACCCTTTTTTTGCAACGTAACTAAATGAATTTTGGACCCTCACTCCGCTGGCACCTAGGGAAACCTTGCAAACCTGTACATTTTTGAAAACTAGACACACAGGGGAATCCACGATGGGGTGACTTGTGTGGCTCTCACAAGGTTCTGTTACCCAGAATTCCTTGCAAACCTCAAACTTAGCCAAAAAAACACATCTTCCTCACTTTTCTGTGATGGAAAGTTTTGGAATCTGTGGGAAGCCACAACCTTCCACCCAACCAGCATACCCCCAAGTCTCCCAACAGAAATGGTACCTCACTTGTGTGGTTAGGCCTAGTGCCTGCGACAAGAAACACCCCAAAACATACTGTGGGGACTTCAAAATTATTGTTCGCAAACAATTTGAGGTTTGCAGGTGATTCTGGGTAGGACAATGTTGGGAGATCCACACAAGCTGCGCCTCCCTGGACTTCGCTAGGTGTCTAGTTTTCAGAAATGTCTGGGTTTGGTAGGTTTCCCTAGATGGCCGCTGAGCCAGGGACCAAAAACGTAGTTGACTCCCTCGCAAAACAAGGTAGTTTTGTGATCGATAATTTTGAAGTCTCCACAGTATGTTTTGGGCCATTTCCTGTCACGGGCACTAGGCCTACCCCCACAAGTGAGGTACCATTTTTATCGGGACACCTGGGGGAACACTGGGTGGTAGGAAATTTGTGGCGGCCTGGTGATCCCACAACTTTCCCACACAGAAAAGCGAGGAAAATGTGGTTTTTATTAACTAAATTTGAGGTTTGCAGGGGATTCTGGGTAGGAAAATGTTGGAAGATCCAAGCAAGCCACACCTCTCTAGAGTCCCCTGGGTGTCTAGCTTTTACAAATGTCTGGGTTTGGTATTTTTATTATTATTATTATAAACAATCTTTATTCGGCAAAGCACACAGCCATAAAAGATACATACATTAAAACAGTTTCATATTCATTGAAAACACAATTCATCTTGGAGCAATTCAAAATAACATCACGATATATGTCTACATGTCTCAATTCATAAAAACACTTCTAAGTCTTGGGTGTATCTGATTTTCCTAGATCTCACCATTGCTCTTAAAAAGTGTGTAACCACGAATAAAGTGCGTACGTTCTGCAAAAGTTGCATATGTAAAAGTGCAAATCGAGCTTGTCTAAAAACCCATGTCTTTTCAATAGGATTTCAGATAAAGATACATACATTAAAATAATGTCATATTCATTAAAAACATAGTTCATCTTGGGGCCACTCTAAATAACATCACGATATATGTCTACATGTCTCAATTTATAAAAACACTTCTCAGTCTTCGGCATATTTGTTTTTCCTATATCTCACCATTGCTCTTAAAAAGTGCGTAAAAACGAATAAAGTGCATTCGTTCTGCAAAAGTTGCATGTGCAAAAGTGCAATTCGAGCTTGTCTGAAACCCATGTATTTTAAATGGGATTTAATATAAAGGCGCCTGGGATACGTAAAATATTTACATAAAAAGACAAAGGGGGTCGATTCCGATCTCGTCCGGAAGCGCACCCAACAGTATTCGCCCGGAAAAAAACCAAGCCGAACGCGTGTTTCCCGACCGAGTCGAACAGTCGTCCGAACGAACAAGTACGATGCGCATAACAGCCCAGATTCCGAGCGAGCCGTACTCACCAAATCCAGCTCCTGTTCCCCGTCCGAGCCGGATCCGTAAACGCCGAATCGAGTCGCACGGAAGCAAACACACACAGCACCTTCCGGCCGGACGAGTACGATGCGCCTTCCGTACGCGCCGAACCCGTCGCTACGTCCGGCACATCAGAGCATCCAGGAGAGCTGCACATAAGCTCCGATTCGCGCCACAAGACGATCCACGGCGACGAGACGGACAAGACAGCAACGAGTACGAGTCCAAGCCACGAGAAACCCGAACGAGACGAACAAACCATGAATCCCATCGCGCAGGTCCTACCAATACTCTACATCTATTACCGGGACCGGTACGGATGCGTACGACGCAGACGGTAAGTCAAACACCCACTACACAAACAAACGACACGTACCCAACATATGTCGCACACACATAGGGATGCAGAAATGACGTACACCAGCAACAGCAGAACAATAGGGGCGGGATGGCTATCACCAATGCCATACACACCCATAGGGGGATGGATGCCTGTCACTACCACCACCCCTACTCAGGGGGGGCTGGATGCCTACCACTACCACCACCCCTACTCAGGGGGGGCTGGATGCCTGTTACTACCACCACCCCTACTCAGGGGGGGCTGGATGCCTGTCACTACTACCATCCCCACTCATAGGGGGATGGATGCCTACCACCAACACCACCCCTACTCAGGGGGGGCTGAATGCCTACCACTACCACCACCCCTACTCAGGGGGGGCTGGATGCCTACCACTACCACCACCCCTACTCAGGGGGTGCTGGATGCCTACCACTACCACCACCCCTACTCAGGGGGGGCTAGATGCCTACCACTACCACCACCCCTACTCGGGGGGATGGATGCCTGTCACTACCACCACCCCTATATATGTAAAAATAGGGGTACCCCTGATACAATTTCCTAAATCAGGGTGTGTTAGTAAAGTGTAAACAAAACACATTAGGAAAGCTGAGAATAATCATGGACCTAAACAACACATGTAATGTACATACACCTGCTAGTGTTCGGTATCAAAAATATTTTTTATTGTTATATACAAAAATATACAAAATTTTCATCATATATGTATTAAAAATGCAAAAAAGAGAGAGAGAAATGTGTTGTCCCCTAAAATCAATAGTGCACCATGGTTACACATTGAGATTACATGAAATGGTGATAGTTCCTATCAAGAATCTAAACAGTCCTTAATGTATATTTCATGATGTCAACATTATACCTATTAATCTATACAAATATCTACAATAATTCGATCTTAATTACAAAAAAATGATACAAATTATATACAGAACATTCGGTTCTTGCATAGCTTTTGGAAATCTATATTCTCAATTGATGTAGAGGACAGTCATTTCTAACATGGCTCTTGAAAATCTACGCGCGTTTCGGCTGTGTGCCTTCATCAGGAAGCCATGTACGCAGACAATGATACCTAAACAGGGTGCATGTAAACAAAAAAGATATATGTATCAATGATATGAAAACGGTCCTACTGTATTTAAATGCCTTTAATAGGCCAATTCCAAGACATGATAATGCATAAAAATTTTAAAAACACTAGTCACAATTTAGCACAGGTTGATAGAAAAAGAGTAAGAGTCACAAATAATATTGCTAACAATATGAATTAACTCCTGTTACATAAAAGGAAAAACACCGATAAAGGAAAAATAATAATATATACAGAGTGAAAACACCCATATCCAAACTATGGTTTCCATAATCACAACTAGAAAAATGAAATGTGTGTGAACAGGTCTCCAAAGCTACAAAGCTACCACCAAGTGAATTGTTAGTATAGATTATTATAATTAAGAAGTTACCTGATCAGATCTAACTCTGGGTTTTAACTACTGACAATGATAACAGAAGACGCAATCCTGAAATGGTATAATGAATTCTGAATTAAAATGAAAAGAAAATTGTTTAATTCGAAGACCAGCAAGGACTAAGCATAATGGCTGAAAAGATGTGTGTATATCTAGTATGGGCATTGTACCTCTCATATAGTTTAACCAAGTCGTGGATTCGAGAGGAGCAAATAACGACCTAGGCAATGCAGTAATCGAATCCAGAGTAAGTCACAAACTGATGTGTAATGAAGGCACCAAATAGATCAACGTTGGAAAGTTGGTGCACTAGAATAAGAAACAATATTGAAAACAGAATGTAAAGACCAAAACTAAACCAAAAAGCGATAAACAAATGCAATAAAAGGGTGCTCAATTCAATGCATATACCTTTTTGAATCTGTAAATATCCCTAAATACCCTAGAGAATGTATATCAAATATAGTTTGTTCATATATATAGATGGAGAACGTAATAATAGACTTTTAAGGTTGCACACTAGAGCTATCATAGCAAGTTGGCAAATGGTATAAAATACGGATATAACCCTATTAAGAGCAAATATTTATATAGAGATGGAACTAAATTCATATAAATGCCAAAAATTAGTAAATAGCAAAAGAAAACAAGATACCTGCTATATGAGGCCAGAAAAAGGGGAAAAAAAAGAGAAGAATACAACAATAATGGAACCTTTATATTGAAGAAAAGGGCAAAATACGACATGTAATGTTGCCATATGGACAGTTTTTTACATTTGACGGGGGTTTAAATAAGCCCTCAGTGCCTATAATCGGTCATTTCCTTCTAAACCGGACTGCGGAGAGGATGGGCGTTTGACGGCAATCGGCTTCGAGCACCAGATTTTTTCTGGGAAGCTTTGTATTCTGATAAAACCTCCGCCAGTATCTAGGGCATCCTCCCCTTTCTAAAGAGCCTTATCCAGACGGTAAGCTTTATTGCGCGTTTACTGTCCATATGGCAACATTACATGTCGTATTTTGCCCTTTTTCTTCAATATAAAGGTTCCATTATTGTTGTATTCTTCTCTTTTTTTTTCCCCTTTTTTCTATCAATAGCAATACTGCGAGCTTGTCGTGCTCTTCTAATTTTGTTCATACAAACACCAACGCCAGTTAATTCTCTTTCCTGGCCTCATATAGCAGGTATCTTGTTTTCTTTTGCTATTTACTAATTTTTGGCATTTATAGGAATTTAGTTCCATCTCTATATAAATATTTGCTCTTAATAGGGTTATATCCGTATTTTATACCATTTGCCAACTTGCTATGATAGCTCTAGTGTGCAACCTTAAAAGTCTATTATTACGTTCTCCATCTATATATATGAACAAACTATATTTGATATACATTCTCTAGGGTATTTAGGGATATTTACAGATTCAAAAAGGTATATGCATTGAATTGAGCACCCTTTTATTGCATTTGTTTATCGCTTTTTGGTTTAGTTTTGGTCTTTACATTCTGTTTTCAATATTGTTTCTTATTCTAGTGCACCAACTTTCCAACGTTGATCTATTTGGTGCCTTCATTACACATCAGTTTGTGACTTACTCTGGATTCGATTACTGCATTGCCTAGGTCGTTATTTGCTCCTCTCGAATCCACGACTTGGTTAAACTATATGAGAGGTACAATGCCCATACTAGATATACACACATCTTTTCAGCCATTATGCTTAGTCCTTGCTGGTCTTCGAATTAAACAATTTTCTTTTCATTTTAATTCAGAATTCATTATACCATTTCAGGATTGCGTCTTCTGTTATCATTGTCAGTAGTTAAAACCCAGAGTTAGATCTGATCAGGTAACTTCTTAATTATAATAATCTATACTAACAATTCACTTGGTGGTAGCTTTGTAGCTTTGGAGACCTGTTCACACACATTTCATTTTTCTAGTTGTGATTATGGAAACCATAGTTTGGATATGGGTGTTTTCACTCTGTATATATTATTATTTTTCCTTTATCTGTGTTTTTCCTTTTATGTAACAGGAGTTAATTCATATTGTTAGCAATATTATTTGTGACTCTTACTCTTTTTTCTATCAACCTGTGCTAAATTGTGACTAGTGTTTTTAAAATTTGTATGCATTATCATGTCTTGGAATTGGCCTATTAAAGGCATTTAAATACAGTAGGACCGTTTTCATATCATTGATACATATATCTTTTTTGTTTACATGCACCCTGTTTAGGTATCATTGTCTGCGTACATGGCTTCCTGATGAAGGCACACAGCCGAAACGCGCGTAGATTTTCAAGAGCCATGTTAGAAATGACTGTCCTCCACATCAATTGAGAATATAGATTTCCAAAAGCTATGCAAGAACCGAATGTTCTGTATATAATTTGTATCATTTTTTTGTAATTAAGATCGAATTATTGTAGATATTTGTATAGATTAATAGGTATAATGTTGACATCATGAAATATACATTAAGGACTGTTTAGATTCTTGATAGGAACTATCACCATTTCATGTAATCTCAATGTGTAACCATGGTGCACTATTGATTTTAGGGGACAACACATTTCTCTCTCTCTTTTTGCATTTTTAATACATATATGATGAAAATTTTGTATATTTTTGTATATAACAATAAAAAATATTTTTGATACCGAACACTAGCAGGTGTATGTACATTACATGTGTTGTTTAGGTCCATGATTATTCTCAGCTTTCCTAATGTGTTTTGTTTACACTTTACTACCACCACCCCTACTCAGGGGGGGATGGATGCCTGTCACTACCACCACCCCTACTCAGGGGGGGCTGGATGCCTACCACTACCACCACCCCTACTCAGGGGGGGCTGGATGCCTACCACTACCACCACCCCTACTCAGGGGGGGCTGGATGCCTGTCACTACCACCACCCCTACTCAGGGGGGGCTGGATGCCTACCACTACCACCACCCCTACTCAGGGGGTGCTGGCTGCCTACCACTACCACCACCCCTACCCAGGGGGGGCTGGATGCCTACCACTACCACCACCCCTACTCATAGGGGGATGGATGCCCACCACCACCACCACCCCTACTCAGGAGGGGCTGGATGCCTGTCACTACCACCACCCCTACTCAGGGGGGCTGGATGCCTACCACTACCACCACCCCTACTCAGGGGGCTGGATGCCTACCACTACCACCACCCCTACTCAGGGGGGCTGGATGCCTACCACTACCACCACCCCTACTCAGGGGGGGCTGGATGCCTACCACTACCACCACCCCTACTCAGGGGGGGCTGGATGCCTGTCACTACTACCATCCCCACTCATAGGGGGATGGATGCCTACCACCAACACCACCCCTACTCATAGGACGGATAGTGCATGACACAACCAGCACACTCCAACATAAGGAATGTCAGAAAAACACATCCCCGCAACACCATGACAAGCGTGTGTAGTCTGTGTCAAATGCCTACAACACTGAACATGACATTGAACATACAATGTGACCCCCTATCACATGTGTCACACATAAATGTGTGTGGCCTCCACAATGCAAGCAGACCATGACCACTGTGGCAATGGGGTCTAACACCCCATCATCACAGTGACCAAAAGGTAAGTGTGGGGTCCATAGCTGAAGCACATTTTGAACATTGTGGCAATGGGGTCTAAACCCCCATCATCACAGTGACCAAAATGTAAGTGTGGGGTCCATAGCTGAAGCACATTTTGAACATTGTGGCAATGGGGTCCAAACCCCAATCATCACAGTGACCAAAATGTAAGTGTGGGGTCCATAGCTGAAGCACATTTTGAACATTGTGGCAATGGGGTCCAAACCCCCATCATCACAGTGACCAAAATGTAAGTGTTGTCATGGAAAAAGCTGCAAATGCCAAACAGCATGGATGATTCCTGGTCACACAACAACAAACACATCAGTGGCATAGTAGTGCTTGTGTCCCATAGCAACATAGATTGGGTGAGGCAAACAGTGCAGTGCAAATAAGACATACCTTTGGCCATGTGCAGACAAACATCACCCATGGGGGCTGACATTGTCAACATTCCTCAATGACACAATGACAGAAGTGACCATCATAATGCAGACCCACATATCTGCACCAATGGACACACAAATGTAGATACCCTGTGGAGACTGTAGATGTGAGGTGAACAAATACCATACCATGGCAGCAATGGGCCATACAAACCATGATTATTGTGCTGACTGATGACCTAGGAGTCCCAGGGACAGCAGGGGAAACCCACCAAACAACATACATCCAATGGCACACTAAAGATATGCCAATGCAGTGGTGCAGATGCACAAACACAAACAGGCAGCCTCACACTGCATATCAAACACAACAGGTGACGGGGGTGTGTGCCAGTGTCCCCAGGCAACCACACAACACATGAGGAGGCCTGAATCCCAATTACACAGATGTGTATACAGTGCCACACAAAAGTAACTCATGGATCGGATTCCCCTATGTGGACAATCAGGCATTGTTAGATGACAGGGAGCCCAAATTACACATGTCACACAAGCTTGTAGGAACAGCAACTAACACAGCAAGAGACAGACCCACCACAGCACTACCCCCAGGGACACCATATTGTGGTGACACTGGCCTGCATGATAATCCCACTGTGATGACAAAGCTAGATGTCGTTCACACTGTGAACCACAGTCATGTGTCCTGAGCAACAAACTACCATCACACCTACACAAGCACAAATCAACCAGCACGGCCTGTCAGCCAAGGCCAATATGGAGGTAAGGGGTCTAGCCGTGCAACAACTCTCATCTGCATACACTCAACACCACACACCTTGATCTCCACCAATGTGCAGCAGTGAAGCTCACATGGACTGGTGACATTGCACATGCACCCATGACAATCCCAGGGGTGGTGGTGGGAACTAAGGTGCAGAAACCCATCACACATGGCCAGTCAACAAGACTCGTGAATGTCTGACACCCTGCACAGTACGCTGTACATGGGCATGACGTCAAAGCCACAACAACCAATGGGATCCCAGCCACAGTCACACACCAATGAAGAAGCCAAGGTCACCCACAAAGAACACACATAGACAACTTCCAACATTGCAGCTCTGACACTGAGGAGTGGCAGCAGTCTCACACACACAACGTGTCACAATCACTGAAAGCTACCACAAACTGTAAATTACATGACTTGTGTAACCAACAAGTGCCAAGGGGAATCCTGACTGTGTCTCATCTGCGTTTGCCCACAAACTCAGCCCTGACAGCAAACACACCTATGGATGACACCCTGATGACCAGTAATGTGCCATGCACCCACATCCCAGAGAACCCAGGGCGAAGATTTTGGGGGAACATAGGTCAACTCAGCAAGCATCACAAACAGGAACATCACTAGGGATCCCAGCCTGCGTAGCAAAATGGAAGTGAACACACACAGACATGCTCGCACAACACACACCTTGGGCTCAGGCAATGTCACGGAATTACACACTGCCATGAGGGGACTCCACTCCTGTGTAAGGAAAGCTGTGCCATACGTTGTCTCTGCAGGGCTCTATCATGTCAGCAGAACACTTTGTCACTCAGTCAACAATTAGCACAAAATGAAGGCTCTCGTCACATCAGCATGGTCATGGGAGTGTCACCGAAATCATCTGC